>LR738713.1:484127763-484314509 GCA_902687465.1 Secale cereale
GGGGGTGTTGAACATATGTACATGTACGTAGGTCTGGGTTTTGTATGCCGTACCTGGTGTGTCTCTCTCCCTCTGTATTTACTTGTATCTTGGGAGACAAGACACCGGTTGCACCCCTTGTACCTATATATATGTGCCTAGTGCACGATCAATCAATCATCGATGCACCAAATCATTCTCTACAGTGAAGATTCTATTTGGGACCGCGGTATCAACAATTCAACATACGAGGTGTGCGGGAATATCGATGCCGGGAGGCCGAGGGCCTTCATACAAATTCTAGGTAAAATCACCTTACCTTCACTACATTCCTTCTGCTCACATGCCTTCTGTTGAAAAAGTTGTGTTGATAGACACTACTATGTCGGTGGAGATGAGAAGGCAGTGCAAGACGCGTCCCTAGAAGCTCCTTTTCAGCGGACGCGGCGGCAAGAAGCGCCCATATTTCCGTGTCCACCTCCTTCCTCTTGTGGGTACCCTAGGTGTCTTCTTTGCCCGCCCAAGCCCAGGTTGTGGTTGTCACTGGTGAGTTCTATTTCTACTCATCCATGTCCCTTCCTTCCCATTTGTTTTTGGGATCAATGCCCATGCGCTGATATTTTTTAGATCCTCCATTCAAGAGAAGAGACTGGCAGAGGTTAATTACTCATGCAATAAGAATCTTCCAAAGTTTACGAGGTTAATTTCTGTTCAGAAATCTCTTATGTGGTTGTGACTGAATTTCCACAACAGTTACTTTTTTAATTCAGGATTTCAAGATTTTCCCCATAGAGATGAAGAAAAACTTAGCAATCAGCATTAATCAAATGTTCTAGCTACTCCTACTTACTTACTATCTTTGACTGTGTGAAAGATAAGATCTAAACTGTGTGATGGGGCACAATCAGGTTAATTACCTTCTGTTGGGCATTTTCTGTAGCGTATTATCATATAAAACCTCTTACATCTCTTGTTTCCAACTATTATTATTCTTAAATGGGGAGGACTCTTTAATAACACTGATTATTAGCCTATTAGGAAAGGATTCATAGTTTTTGCTAAATCTAGTTTCCCACACACATGATGCAAAATAACAACTAGGACTTTGAAAGATGTATGACTGTGCTTATTATGCTAGAAATCAAATATGAAAAAGAGAAGATAATGTTTGCGAAGGTGTGTATACTGAACAAGCATTCTGATTGTTGTGTTTTTCTATTATTCCTTGTTGTGTCCTCATGCAGCTCCGTCCATAGATATTGATGTCGACGATATACTTATTTTCACAGCAAGTTATGTTTTTGGCTATGAATAAATTCTATTTTGGATACATGTGAAGCTTAGTACCTCCTACATAATAAGTTTATTTTCTCGAGTCTAAATTCTTTCGATGCTGTAAAGGTCAACTTTTGTACTTCCACGTGATTTACTTTCCTTCCACTCAGTTTAGGAAATACATAAAGTGATGGTATATTCTAGACCAATATAGTATAATTTATATCCATATTTTTTCTAACATTGTCAAATTTAAAACTAATGCTGATTATTTTGGGGCTATTATCTCACTTATGCCATATGCTGCTAAGATGGCTGCATCAGCATCAACTTTTGGCAGTAAACATATATGATATGCTCAAAAGTAGATCTATCATTTTAGATTCTCCTCCTTATTACACGTCTACAGATGGTTTGTGTTATGCCAAAATTTCCAAAGTCTGTTTCAGTTTGTCAAAAATCTTATTAGCATCTTGACAAGCTCCAGTTTGATGTTATATGGAACATTACTTTACTTTCTATGGCGAGCCTGCTCAGCATGAGTTTTCTCTCCATTTTTGTGGAATGCAACATGAAAGGCTATATTCTTTCAGATAATTCTACTTTCTATATGATTCAAGTCTTGAACCTATTTGTAAATAAGTTAGTCACATTCTTGTAGGGAGTTCATCCTCTAAACATTATTTGATGTAATGTCCATCCTTATTCACTTTGATTCTTGATTGATGTGAAGTATATCCAATTTTTTATAGACCAAAGCTATTATTCATCATGTCGTGCTATTGGTATGATGTAACTTACACATATTGTGCATTCTTGAAATATAACAGAAAACATATGTGAACCATGTTTTGATGCTCAAAAAGTTCCAGTGGATGGTATTATTCATCAAAATAGAACTCAAATGCAAATGTTCTCTTAATTCAAAGTATTAATCCTATTGAGGACTTAATTCATCCTCTTGCAGCTTTAGAATAGTTGGCACACTGGCACCACCCTTGTAGCTTGGTTGTCGTGCTAAATATCATGCACCATATATATTTATCCATCTTGCACTCTACAGAGGAGGCATCGTTCACCATGTTGAGGCTAGCCCATGGGTGATTCTAGAAGAGTCGTCCGGGGTTATGGGATAGTAGAGATGAGAAAGCCGCTGACACTAATAAAAGTAGATGCCTTATTGTACAAGGAGCAAAGTAGCACCTTTGGTGTACTATGTCTTTGATTAGTCATGTTGGTATCACTCACATGTTGTCAGTTTATCATGGACAGTATATTTATATAATTGTATTATTTTCTCTATGTAGGGATATATCCATTTCTCACATTATGCCTTCAAAATTTAATATTTCATTTTCATGTTTCATGGCTATATATCTTGAAACAAATATGTCATTCTATCGACCAAATGGACGGGCGCGGCAACGCGCGCCATCATGGTCTAGTTAAAAGAATTATAATTGCACGCGTATCCTTCATGCTCATGATGCCTCCATTCTTTTCGTTGCACCATTCTACCATTTTGGCTCTGGATATAGGTATCCACTCTGGCTTGTTCATAGCGATGCATACACGGGTCCATACCTCTCGTGAGAGAACGCGTCGTAGCAAGATATGGTTTATGCTCTCCTTGTTTTGGTCTCAAAATGGGTTAACTTTCCTGGTGGTCTAGACCCCTTTGCGTGAGTCTATCTGAGGTCCAACATCTGTCCTAGAAGGCATGTCACGTGAAGAATCAGCATCTGAGTGGGGCCTTTGATTTCCATGTGAAGCTGGCAGCAGGCGCGACCTCCCTTCCCCAGAAGTGTGCTGCATAAGCCGATCTAGTTGACTACCATCCATCTTTTTCCCAAGCCCACCTGAGAGTCCTCCATCACAGGCACAAGCTGGACTTGCGCCACGTGTTCCCACAGTGCGAGATAATCGCTCAGCACATGATCAGATATTCTGGCCCAACATCCAAGCCCTATGTTCCATTCAACAACCCTTGGTATACCGTGCATGCACTTCTATTAGCTGGCGTGACCTGGAGTACACGACGGGTGCAATCTCCTCCACGCGGCAACCATGGAGAAACCTATCCTCCCAGAATAAGGTACCATGTCTATTGCCAATCGTAGTCCATGCAGCTGCCTTGAATAGTTGTACATATTCCTTTGGAGCTGAGACTTCAAACTCCGCCCAAGGTCTTGATGGGTCCGCTCTTTTCAACATTGGCCATCTTGCTTGCATCGCAACATTAAACCACTTGAGATTCCGGATACCTAATCTACCCGCCCACCTTGGTTCTTATACCTTCTCTCATGCAACAGAACACTTTCCTCCATTTGCCTCTGCTCTTGCGCACCATAAGAATCCTCTACATATTTTCACCATGGCCTTGACAGTTTTTGAGCTATATCCAACACCATCATCACATGAATTGGAATGGCCGAGAGCATAGATTGGAAAAGCACCATCCTTCCACTCTTCGTCATGTTACCATCCTTCCATTGTGCCAAGCACGCAGCTAATTGGTCCAGGAGACCCGACAGTTGTGCTGCGATCTGTTTCTGGATAGTAAGCGGTAAACCAAAGTACTTGCACAGGAAGGTACCAACATGGCATTGAAGTATCTGTGTTACTAGTTGCACGTCCACCGTCGTGCACTCATTCGGAAGTGCGGCTGTGACACCCCGAGACCGGTGCGCCAGGTGTCAGCCAGTTATTCGTCGCCATTGCCATGTCATTTGCTAGCGTGTGCATCTTTGCCTTGTCATCATGTGTGTTACATCAGCATGTTTTCAAAACTTGCACCCGTCCGAGCCCCCTCGTCCTTTCCGTTGTCCGTTCTAAGCCCAGACACACTCGCACGTGCCCGCGGCACCTCCGGTTATTTATTTTATGAGTGGCCGGAAAATGTTCTCGGAATGGGTCGAAACTTGGCGTGTGGTCTTATTATAGCATAGGTAGACCGCCTGTCAAGTTTCATCGCGTTCGGAGTTCGTTTGATAGCCCAACGGTTAACCGTGTTAACCGCCGGAAGCCTTTTCTCTTTTGGCCCAGCACCCCTTTCACACAGCCCCAAGCCCATTCTAACCCCCTCCATGCTCTTGGCTATCCGATCACGATCGCGTGGCCGCGAACCGCTCCTCATTTGGACACTCCTAGCTCCCTCTACCTATATATATATATATGTGTCTCCCTCGTATTTTTCTCGCAGATCCAACCCTAGCCCCGCTCCCACCGCGCAGCCGGACATGTCTGTTCGCTGCCGGACATGTCCAGCGCCCCTCCACCTCACCGCAGCCAATCTCAGCGCGCCACGTCAGCTCCGCCGCCTCCCGCAGCCAACGGGCACGCCCCATGTGGCCTCTCCAGCCTCCCCCGCCGCCGCGGCCCGCAGAGCCCATCTGGGGCCCACGTGGGCCCGATTCGCCGCCGCCACCGCCGCGAGGCCCGTGCGCCCACGCTGCCGTCCAGCTCCCTCGCGGCCTCCTGCCGAGTCGCCGCCGCCGCCGGCCATCGCCACCACCGTGCCGCCCAGCTAGCCACCCCGCCGGAGAACGCCGCCTCGCCGCAGCGCTCAGATCCGGCCGGGCCGGAGGTGTCCGCCTCCCCCTCGCCTCTATCAGCCTCGCCGTGGCCGCGGGAGGACCGGTCGCCGCCGGATCCGTCCATCCCCGCCAGTCTCATGCTCCCTCGCCGCCCCGCCGATGAGCCCGCCGCCGCCATGGCCTCGACGTGCAGGCGCTGTGTGCGGACGACGACCGCGCCAGCCGTGCGAGGGCCTCGTGGGCCTCGCCTCGCCTTAGCCCAGCCGGCCCGTCTGCCCCGCGGCCCAACTCCCTCGGGCCACAGCGCGCCTGGCCTGCCTCCTCTTCTTTGGGCTCGGCCCGCTAGGTGAGCCTCTGCCTAAACCTCGTCCATGTGTAATATAGTTATCTTACGCCGCTCAGTTTTTCTTTCCAAAAACGGCTAAGTCCTTTTCTGTCATAATTTTGTTGCATCTTTGCATGCCTGTAACTTTTTGTGTGTATGTCCAAATTGAGTGAATGATATGTCAAAATGATCGTGGTGATATGATCTACACTTTGTTCCAGTGTGCCATGCTTGTTTGACTTCATCTAGATGCCCTAATCTCTTTTGCAAGAGTGCTACTTGTTTAAAACTGCTGTTATCTATAAATTTGTTGCATACTTGTGATGCTTGTAACTTTGTGCATGTTTATCCAAATGGAGCATATGATATGTCAAAATGTTCATTGTGAAGTGCTCTACATGATGGTTGCTGTAGCATTCATGTTAGGTGCCATATTGCCATGTTAATCTCTGTTTCAAAAGTGCATTTGGCTGTTAAGTGCTGAAACTTGTTATGAGATGCTGATTTCACTTGCTCATTGCTATTGATGTGTTAGTCTTCATGCCGCATGTCTTTATGTTTTAGAAGCACAATCATATGGTCTTTGTTGTGGTGCAATCAACTTTCCATGATATGCCTTGAGGTGACTTAAACAAGCTTGTAAACATGCCATGTCGTTGTTGCTGTTTTATACTTAGTGAAAAAACTGCTAAGTTTGGAATCTGTTATAACCTGAAGCCATGTTTGCTTGATGCCCCACTCAAATCCATGCTTGTTTTCGAGGGGCCAATGATCATTTCTTGATGTCCATCTTATTGTCTATCCATTCATGCCCTTAATTGCACATATGACCTGCTATAGCTTATTTATTTCTTGCTCTCAAGTTGCTATAAATTTTACCTGTCAGCTTTTTATCAGCTTGTTCAATTTGGTGGAGCTTGTTGCTATTGATCCATACCTCCTATGGAGATGCTCCAATGGAGTTGTTTGAAGTATGATATGTCTATTACATGTCCATGATCTTTATATACTTGTTAGAGTTGATATGCTTGTTGTTTTGTGCCTCCGAAGGCAGCATCGTGATGTTGTTTTTGCCTTCCTAGATTTTGGCTAAGTCTGGATAAATTTATTGCAACTTGCCATGCTTGTTTAAATGTGTTCCAGCAAGCTTTTGAGTGTGTTCTAAGTTCATGCTTGTTATGTATCATGTCTATTTCACATCCATGCTTCTTGTTATCATGTTTGGGTGCTGTAGCATATATCTACCTTGCTCCAAAGTTACTGGATGGCTGTTAACTTCAGCTTGTTGTTATATTTTGTTTTGTGTGTATGTGTTGAACCGTTGCTCCGTTTTGAGCGTGCCCTATATGAAACTTGTGTGATTTTGCATGTAGAAGCATAATATCATATTGTCTACATGTTTGGAGTATGTTTGCTTGTTGTTTGGGTGCGTTTTGCACAGTAGCCATGCATGTCTTGTTTTGCTCATATCTTCTAGGACGTAACTCCGAATTAAACAAACTTGATATGTAACTTGACTAGAATTTCGAGTAGATCATCATGGTGCATGTTAATTTGCTGTTTAACAACTTGAACATAAGGTTTGTTCAGATCTGGACTAATTTCAAATTATGCATATGAGGATTTACTGGATTTGTTATATGTTGATTCCGGCCTCATTTAAACTTGTTGGGTGATGTTTTTCTTGTGTGCTTCATCCCTTGCCATGTTATGCATTATATAGACTTGTCTTGCATCATACTTGGTTGAGCATATTGACATGTTCTTGTGTTGTGTGTTTACCATGTTGCTCGCTTCTTCTCGTTAGTGCTTGTTCTGTGCGATCGTGAGGATTCATTCGTCTACCCGTGGTTCGTCTTCAAGGCTTCTTCTTCGTCTTCTTCACGGATTCGTTCTTCTTCCTTGCAGGATCTCAGGCAAGATGACCATCACCTTGGATACCTTTACTATCATTGCCATGCTTAGTTGCCTCGATGCTATCGTTACATGTCGCGCTACCCATCATTATTGTCAGCCCATCTCCTTATTGCCATGAAACCTCTAACCTTTGACACCTTCCTAGCAAACCATTGTTTGGCTATGTTACCCGCTTGCTCAGCCCCTCTTATAGCGTTGTTAGTTGCAGATGAAGATTGATCCATGTCGAATCTTGTTGTGGAATATCACAATATATATTATTATTCTTAAACACACCTATATACTGGGCATGGGTGGAAGGCTTGGCCTTTTGCTCGGTGATTTGTTCCACTCATGCCACCTTAGGAGCCGATAAACCGGCATTATGTTCATTGATTTTGCGTTCCTTACACGGTTGGGTATATGGGGACCCCTTGACAGTTCTTCTTTGAATAAAACTCCTCCAGCAAGGCCCAACATTGGTTTTATTGCAACATAATAAAAACTTAATTAATTGCATAGGGAGTTAGCGCTACCCGAGGATTCTTTCTACATACAGGGGGGCCAGTGCTGATGGTGTTCGTCCCAAACGGGGGTTATGCGCGGCCACCACGGGGAAACTTGAGGATTGGTTTTACCTGTAGGATCACCCATCCGGTCGTGACCTGAGACGAGATACGCGCGGCTACTATCAGGGTGCCGGCACGCCGGGAGGTCTTGCTGGACTTGTTTTACCATTGTTGAAATGTCTTGTGCATCGGGATTCCGAGCCTGATCGGATTGTCCCTAAGATAAGGGGTGATAATATTATTATTGCTTCTGCATATCGTGATAGCTTGTGATGGTCTAAGTTTGGACATCCCTGCAGGGTTATGATCTTTCGAAAGCCATGCCCGCGGTTATGTGGCAGATTGGAATTTGTTAATTTCCGGTTGTATAAAACTTGACAGTGGATCCGAGATAAAACACACGACTGTGTGAGTAACCGTGACTGTCTCTTTTCACCTTGAGAAGAGAACACGGTGGGGTTATGTTTGACTCGTAGGTAGTTCAGGATCTTTAGTGATCACTACTAGTATGCGACCGTTTGCGTAGATGCTCATCTTATTCTTGTACTCGTAAGTTAGCCACCATATTTTGCTTAGTCGCTGCTGCAACCTCACCACTTTACCTCTTCCATTCCCATTAAGCTTTGCTAGTCTTGCTACCCATGGTTATGGGATTGTTGAGTCCTCGTGGCTCACAGATACTACAACAACAGTTGCAGGTGCAGGTTTCCGATGTCTTGACGTGAGAGCGATGATCGTTGTGTTGGAGTTCTTTCTTCTTCTTCTTCTTCTTCTTCTTCTTCTTCTTCTTCTTCTTCTTCTTCTTCTTCTTCTTCTTCTTCTTCTTCTTCTTCAGTCTTGGGTTAGGTTCCTGGTCGGCAGCCTGGGATAGCAGATGGATGTCTTATGCTTTTCATGTTTGCATCCGTAGTCGGATGCCTTGTATTGATGATGTTGTATTCATGTGACTTGTATGTATTGTTGTATCCCCCATGTATGTATGTAATGGTACGATGTAATGATATCCATCTTGCTAAGAGCCCGAAATGCGGTTGTGCCCCAATCACGTAAGTGTCACGTGATCGGGATAGAATCTCATCTTGGTCTTGACAAGTTGGTATTAGAGCCTCGACTGACCATAGGAGCCCCCTTGATTGATCGTAGCTTGGTCGTTGTCGAGTCTAGCAGAAAACTTTTTCGGAGTCTAGTTATATCGGAGAGTAGGAATTCTTTTTACTCCTTAGTCCCTTCGTTGCTCTGGTGAGGAATCTTGACGTAGGTGTTTTGAATTACTCCTCTTCTCCTTCAAATTTTTTTAGGATCACGTGGTTAGTTTTCGTTTGTTGCGTTGTCAGTTCTTTCATCTGGTGCATCTCTCGTCAAGTGGATTCAACCCTCTTCTTCTTTGCAGGTTCAACCCTCAGTTCTTTTCAACCGGTGTTGTTTCCTCCTCCGAAGTTGTCTTTCTTTTTCACCCTTTTTCTTCTCGGACCGGAGTACTAATCGAGTATCCATCCTACTCGTGTGAAGTCTTTCCTTTCTTTCATCAATTATTCCAACTGGTGAATTCTCTTCTCTTTTCTTGTCCGGTGGTTTCAATTCAAGTATTCAGTGCTCGTCATATTCTTTCCCTCGGCTCAAGTGTCCGGTGTTCCGAAGACATCTCAAGAGATTCGTCTATCTTCCAATTAATTCGAGGTTGTCACCTCCTTCGAGTCTTTTAATCGTTCCGTTGCATCATCTCCTTTTCGATCCTTTCCAACGGTGTTTTCTCTTCGGTGGGCTCATAACCCATAGGTCTTTTCCCAGGATCTTACCTGACTCTTCTAATATTTCCCGGAGTGTTCTGAAATTCTTTTCAAGTGTGACGTAAGTATGGATTCCATCAATCATATGCCTTCTCCAAGATCTCTTTCAATTATTTTCATCATTGGTTCAACCTTTTCTCTCTTTTCATACTTCCGGAGTATCTCAATAATTTTAGTGGTATTTCTCGTCATCATTTCAAGACCGACGAAGAGTTCCTCTAAATCTTGTCTGTTCTCTCGACTGTTTGTCGTTCTAGCTTCATGGTATCCTCTTACTTGTTCCGATTCATGTCAAATTCTTTCTCCAACCATCCGGAGTAGTTCATGAATTCTTTTCTTTGTGTTCCTCCGAAGGCCATCATTTCAGAAGATTTCTTCGTTATCAGTTTTCAACTTAGTCCTCCAAATATTCTTCTTCGATGCCTCTTCGTTCGTCTCATATTCGTCCAGTGCTTCGTTCAAAGTATTCTTTAATCAGTTCGCGATCCCTTCGTTCTCTTGTATTCACTCCTATTAATTCTTCCCGGTGATTCATTCTATTTTCTCGGTCAATTTCAATTATTTACGGTGGTTTGTTCTCTTTCATCACCCGATTTTAATTCTTACGGTGGTTTGCTCAAGAGTTCTTTTCCGGGGTTATCATATCAATCCATTTGTTTTTATTCCAATCCTTCCGGTGTTTCATGAAGATTTTTCGCAAGTTCGCGATATATCTCTCTTTAATCCTTTTCAACGTGAATAAGTAGTATGTGAATCCATCGTTCATCAATTTAATTGGTGGAGGATAAGCATAACATAATTCTTATTCTTTTCCATCAAGTTGATTTATTCCTTCCTTCGGAGTTTATTCTTGATGAATAAATTCTAGTTCCAAGCTCCTTAATCTTTCTTCCCTGGAGTTCAAAGTTTTCTCGGCTATCTCGTCGGGACCCCAGCTAAACCATCGCAAGGGTTATTATTATTCTTGAATCCTTCACTTCTATATCATCATCTTTTTCGTTACCGGAGTTCTTCACGAGATAATTCATTCTTCAAATATTCATCTAATTCTTCTGGAACAGCTCAACCATTCTTATTCTTGCCTCTCGAGTGCAATTAATTCTCCGTATTCTTTGAAGTGGAGTTTTGAAATTCTTCATTCTCAACTATTCCATCTTGGTTGCGGCATAATTCACCTCAAGTCTTGAGATGTTTTTAATAAGTCCACAACAAGCTTATTCTTTTGTTGTTGATTTTCTCAACAACTCCGTTCAAGTCTTCCTCTTGAAGATTCTCATTTAAATCCATTCGCGCTCGAAGTTGTTCTTCTCGTATCCATTCTTTCTTTCCACTCTTTTAATTCTTTCGGAGGCATTTTCTTGTTCATCTCGTCAAGTATCGCTCCCTATTCTGAGTCATGTTACATTCGTTCCATTTTCAGCCGGAGTGCTGCCCGGATTCCTTCGTGGAGATTCCTTTTCTATCTCTTATTAAACGGAGTGGTTTCAAATTCATTCTTATTCCTTCAGCTCTTGTTTCGTGCCTTTCAACCTCCTTGGTTCTCGTATTCCTTATTCCTCTTGTTTAACGAAGTGCTTGCAACTTTGTTTTCTCCGTCGTGTTCGTCCTTTCAAGTGGCTCATCCTATGAACATTCTTTGGTTTCAACCTTTTGTCCTCGAAGAACTTTGTTCTTCCTTTTCTCCTCCGTCTCGTTCCTAAGATCTCGGGACGAGATCCCTTGTTAGTAGGGGAGTGTTGTGACACCCCGAGACCGGTGCACCAGGTGTCAGCCAGTTATTCGTCGCCATTTCCATGTCATTTGCTTGCGTGTGCATCTTTGCCTAGTCATCATGTGTGTTGCATCAGCATGTTTTCAAAACTTGCACCCGTCCGAGCCCCCTCGTCCTTTCCGTTGTTCGTTCTGAGCCCAGACACACTCGCACGTGCCCGCGGCACCTCCGGTTATTTATTTTATGAGTGGCCAGAAAATATTCTCGGAATGGGTTGAAACTTGGCGTGTGGTCTTATTATAGCATAAGTAGACCGCCCGTCAAGTTTCTTCGCGTTCGGAGTTCGTTTGATAGCCCAACGGTTAACCGTGTTAACCACCAGAAGCCTTTTCTCTTTTGGCCCAGCCCCCTTTCACACAGCCCCCAATCCCATTCTAAACCCCTCCATGCTCTTGGTCGTTCAATCACGATCGCGTGGCCGCGAACCGCTCCTCATTTGGACACTCCTAACTCCCTCTACCTATATATATATGTGTGTCTCCCTCGTATTTTTCTCGCAGATCCAACCCTAGCCCCGCTCCCACCGCGCAGGCGGACATGTCCGTTCGTCGCCGGACATGTCTAGCGCCCCTCCACCTCACCGCAGCCAATCTCAGCGCGCCACGTCAGCTCCGCCGCCTCCCGCAACCAACGAGCACGCGCCACGTGGCCTCTCCAGCCTCCCCCGCCGCCCCGGCCCGCGGAGCCCATCCGGGGCCTGCGCGGGTCCGAGTCGCCGCCGCCGCCGCGAGGCCCGTGCGCCCCCGCTGCCGTCCCGCGCCCTCGCAGCCTCCTGCCGAGTCGCCGCCGCCGCCGGCCATCGCCATCACTGCGCCGCCCAGCTAGCCACCCCGCCGGAGAACGTCGCCTCGCCGCAGCGCTCAGATCTGGCCGGGCCGGAGGTGTCCGCCTCCCCCTCGCCTCTATCAGCCTCGCTGTGGCCATGGGAGGACGGACCGTCGCCGGATCCGTCCATCCCCGCCGGTCTCATGCTCCCTCGCCGCCCCGCCGACGAGCCCGCCGCCTCCGGTGTCCGCCCGCCGCCGCCATGGCCTCGACGTGCAGGCGCTGTGTGCGGACGACGACCACACCAGCTGCGCGAGGGCCTCGTGGGCCTCGCCTCGCCTCAGCCCAGCCAGCCCGTCTGCCCCGCGGCCCAACTCCCTCGGCCCACAGCGCGCCTGGCCTGCCTCCTCTTCTTTGGGCTCGGCCCGCTAGGTGAGCCTCTGCCTAAACCTCGCCCATGTGTAATATAGTTATCTTACGCCGCTCAGTTTTTCTTTCCAAAAATGGCTAAGTCCTTTTCTGTCATAATTTTGTTGCATCTTTGCATGCCTGTAACTTTTTGTGTGTATTTCCAAATTGAGTGAATGATATGTCAAAATGATCGTGGTGATATGCTCTACACTTTGTTCCATTGTGCCATGCTTGTTTGACTTCATCTAGATGCCCTAATCTCTGTTGCAAGAGTGCTACTTGTTTAAAACTGCTGTTATCTATAAATTTGTTGCATACTTGTGATGCTTGTAACTTTGTGCATGTTTATCCAAATGGAGCATATGATATGTCAAAATGTTCATTGTGAAGTGCTCTACATGATGGTTGCTGTAGCATTCATGTTAGGTGCCATATTGCCATGTTAATCTCTGTTTCGAAAGTGCATTTGGCTGTTAAGTGCTGAAACTTGTTATGAGATGCTGATTTCACTTGCTCATTGCTATTGATGTGTTAGTCTTCATGCCGCACGTCTTTATGTTTTAGAAGCACAATCATATGGTCTTTGTTGTGGTGCAATCCACTTTCCATGATATGCCTTGAGGTGACTTAAACAAGCTTGTAAACATGCCATGTCGTTGTTGCTGTTTTATACTTAGTGAAAAAACTGCTAAGTCTGGAATCTGTTATAACCTGAAGCCATGTTTGCTTGATGCCCCAGTCAAATCCATGCTTGTTTTGGAGGGGCCAATGATCATTTCTTGATGTCCATCTTATTGTCTATCCATTCATGCCCTTAATTGCACATATGACCTGCTATAGCTTATTTATTTCTTGCTCTCAAGTTGCTATAAATTTTACCTATCAGCTTTTTATCAGCTTGTTCAATTTGGTGGAGCTTGTTGCTATTGATCCATACCTCCTATGGAGATGCTCCAATGGAGTTGTTTGAAGTATGATATGTCTATTACATGTCCATGATCTTTATATACTTGTTAAAGTTGATATGCTTGTTGTTTTGTGCCTCCGAAGGCAGCATCGTGATGTTGTTTTTGCCTTCCTAGATTTTGGCTAAGTCTGGATAAATTTATTGCAACTTGCCATGCTTGTTTAAATGTGTTCCAGCAAGCTTTTGAGTGTGTTCTAAGTTCATGCTTGTTATGTATCATGTCTATTTCACATCCATGCTTCTTGTTATCATGTTTGGGTGCTGTAGCATATATCTACCTTGCTCCAAAGTTACTGGATGGCTGTTAACTTCAGCTTGTTGTTATATTTTGTTTTGTGTGTATGTGTTGAACCGTTGCTCCGTTTTGAGCGTGCCCTATATGAAACTTGTGTGATTTTGCATGTAGAAGCATAATATCATATTGTCTACATGTTTGGAGTATGTTTGCTTGTTGTTTGGGTGCGTTTTGCACAGTAGCCATGCTTGTCTTGTTTTGCTCATATCTTCTAGGACGTAACTCCGAATTAAACAAACTTGATATGTAACTTGACTAGAATTTCGAGTAGATCATCATGGTGCATGTTAATTTGCTGTTTAACAACTTGAACATAAGGTTTGTTCAGATCTGGACTAATTTCAAATTATGCATATGAGGATTTACCGGATTTGTTATATGTTGATTCCGGCCTCATTTAAACTTGTTGGGTGATGTTGTTCTTGTGTGCTTCATCCCTTGCCATGTTATGCATTATATAGACTTGTCTTGCATCATACTTGGTTGAGCATATTGACATGTTCTTGTGTTGTGTGTTTACCGTGTTGCTTGCTTCTTCTCGTTAGTGCTTGTTCCGTGCGATCGTGAGGATTCGTTCGTCTACCCGTGGTTCGTCTTCAAGGCTTCTTCTTCGTCTTCTTCACGGATTCGTTCTTCTTCCTTGCAGGATCTCAGGCAAGATGACCATCACCTTGGATACCTTTACTATCATTGCCATGCTTAGTTGCGTCGATGCTATCGTTACATGTCGCGCTACCCATCATTATTGTCAGCCCATCTCCTTATTGCCATGAAACCTCTAACCTTTGACACCTTCCTAGCAAACCATTGTTTGGCTATGTTACCCGCTTGCTCAGCCCCTCTTATAGCATTGTTAGTTGCAGATGAAGATTGATCCATGTCGAATCTTGTTGTGGAATATCACAATATATATTATTATTCTTAAACACACCTATATACTGGGCATGGGTGGAAGGCTTGGCCTTTTGCTTGGTGATTTGTTCCACTCATGCCACCTTAGGAGCCGATAAACCGGCATTATGTTCATTGATTTTGCGTTCCTTACACGGTTGGGTATATGGGGACCCCTTGACAGTTCGTCTTTGAATAAAACTCCTCCAGCAAGGCCCAACATTGGTTTTATTGCAACATAATAGAAACTTAATTAATTGCATAGGGAGTTAGCGCTACCCGAGGATTCTTTCTACATACAGGGGGCCAATGCTGATGGTGTTCATCCCAAACGGGGGTTATGCGGGGCCACCACGGGGAAACTCGAGGATTGGTTTTACCTGTAGGATCACCCATCCGATCGTGGCCTGAGACGAGATACGCGCGGCTACTATCAGTGTGTCGGCACGCCGGGAGGTCTTGCTGGACTTGTTTTACCATTGTCGAAATGTCTTGTGCACCGGGATTCCGAGCCTGATCGAATTGTCCCTAAGATAAGGGGTGATAATATTATTATTACTTCTGCTTATCGTGAGAGCTTGTGATGGGCTAAGTTGGGACACCCCTCCAGGGTTATGATCTTTCAAAAGCCGTGCCCGCGGTTATGTGGCAGATTGGAATTTGTTAATGTCCGGTTGTAGAAAACTTGACAGAGGATCCAAGATAAAACACACAATTGTGTGAGTAACCGTGACTGTCTCTTTTCACCTTGAGAAGAGAACACGGTGGGGTTATGTTTGACTCGTAGGTAGTTCATGATCTTTAGCGATCACTACTAGTATGCGACCGTTTGCGTAGATGCTCATCTTATTCTTGTACTCGTAAGTTAGCAACCATATTTTGCTTAGTCGCTGCTGCAACCTCACCACTTTACCTCTTCCATTCCCATTAAGCTTTGCTAGTCTTGTTACCCATGGTTATGGGATTGCTGAGTCCTCGTGGCTCACAAATACTACAACAACAGTTAGGTGCAGGTTTCCGATGTCTTGACGTGAGAGCGATGATCGTTGTGTTGGAGTTCTTTCTTCTTCTTCTTCTTCTTCTTCAGTCTTGGGTTAGGTTCCTGGTCCACAGCCTAGGATAGCAGATGGATGTCTTGTGCCTTTCATGTTTGCATCCGTAGTCGGATGCCTTGTATTGATGATGTTGTATCCATGTGACTTGTATGTATTGTTGTATCCCCCATGTATGTATGTAATGGTACGATGTAATGATATCCATCTTGCTAAGAGCCCGAAATGCGGTTGTGCCCCAATCACGTAAGTGTCACGTGATCGGGATAGAATCGCGTCTTGGGCTTGACAGCCGCGCTCTTCATGAGATTTACTCTCAGACCCGAGCCATCTCCAAATAGCTCAGGTAACGCTGCAAAGGTATGAAGATCCGTAGCTAGTGGCTTGAGAAAGATCATAACATCGTCGCCAAACTTGGAAACTCTTTGTGTCAACCCTCTTTGGCCTAGAGGCGTAAGGAGGCCATGTGTAGATGCCATCTCAAACATCTTCTGAAACAGCTCCATGATGAGTATGAATAGCATCGGGGACAAGGGGGCCCCTTGTCGTAGTCCACGACAGCTTAGTATATGTTTTCCAGACATTCCATTTACCATTATCCGCATTGATGAGGTGGCAGTAGGCCACAAATCCACTCATCCCACCTTGTGCTGAAACCAATCCTTTCAGTACCTCAAGTTAGAAGGGCCACTATATGGAGTCGAAAGCCTTTGTTATATCAAGCTTTAGCACCACTGACAGCTCTCTGAGGGCATGTAGGCGACGTGTCGTGCACTGGACAAGCATAAAGTTGTCATGAATTGATCACTAAGTTTAGTAGCTCGACAGCCATCCGGTTCGACACTGCTTTGTCAAAGATTTTAATGGCTCCATGTACTAGGCAAACCGTCCTGAAGTACTTGACATCCACCGCCCCATCTACATTGAAGAGCAAAGAGACAATGACCTTATTTATGGCAGGCAATCCACGCATGTCTTTCCTGAAGAAACAGTCAAACGCCCTCATAATATCATCCATAATTACTATCCATTATGTTGCGAAGAACCTACTAATGAATTCCGCATCTGAAAGATCGTGGATGTCACCTAGGGGAGGGGTGAGTAGGTGCTTTAAAATAATTATGGTTTAGGCTTGAACAAATGCGGAATAAACCTAGCGGTTAATTTGTCAAGAACAAAACCTACAACAACTAGGCTCACCTATGTGCACCAACAACTTATGCTAAGAAAGATAAACAACTAAGTGATAGCAAGAAATATGACAATAAAAAATATGGCTATCAAAGAGTAAAGTGCATAAGTAAACGGTTTGGGTAAGAGGTAACCGAGGCACGTGGAGACGATGATGTATCCCAAAGTTCACACCCTTGTGGATGGTAATATCCGTTTGGAGCAGTGTGTAGGCACAATGCTCTCCAAGGAGCCACTAGGGCCACCGTAATCTCCTCACGCCCTCGCACAATGCAAGACCTTGTGATTCCACAAAGGGACCCTTGAGGGCGGTCACCTAACCCATGCAAATGGCAACCCTTGTGGGCGTTCACCAAACCCGTACACTTTGGCAACCCTTGGGGGCGGTCAGCAGAACCCATCAAATTGCTCGGGGCGATCTACACAACCTAATTGGAGACCCTGACGCTTGCCCGGAGCTTTACACCATAATGATTGAGCTCCGAACACCACCAACCGTTTAGGGCACAAAGGTACCCAAGAGAAACAAGATCAAGGGTACCAAGCACCCAAGAGTAATAAGCTTCTCAACTTTTCACTTCCACGCATCACCGTGGAGAACTCAAACCGATGCAACTAATGCAATGGCAAGGGCACACAGAGTGCCCAAGTCCCTCACTCTCAAATCCCACCAAAGCAACAAAAGCTATGGAGGAATATGCGAGGAAGAACAAGAAGCAGAACACCAAGAACTCCAAGATCTAGATCCAAGGGGTTCCCCTCACATAGAGGAGAAAGTGATTGGTGTAAATGTGTATCTAGATATCCTCTCTCTTTCCCCCAGAAAACTAGCAAGAATCCATGGAGCGATTGAGAGATAGCAAGCTCGAATAAGGTCAACAATGAGGGGAGAAAACGAGTTGATAAGGATCAATGGGAAAGAAGACCCCCTTTTATAGGAGGGAAAAAATCCAACCGTTACCTTGCTCTTAGCCCACACAGAGTGGTACTACCGTTTGGGCTGTAGTAACCCAGAAGTAGTGCAATGGCGCGAAGCCACGAGGCGGTAGTGTGATAACCCACAAGTGTAGGGGATCGCAACAGTTTTCGAGGGTAAAGTATTCAACCCAAATTTATTGATTCGGCACAAGGGGAGCCAAAGAATACTCTCAAGTATTAGCAGCTGAGTTGTCAATTCAACCACACCTGGAAACTTAGTATCTGCAGCAAGGTAGTTTAGTAGCAAGGTAATATGGAAGCAACGGTAACGGTAGCAAAAGTAGCAATAGTGTTTTTATAGTGATTGTAATAGTAGCAGCGGAAAAGTAAATAAGCAACAATCAATATGTGAAAAGCTCATAGGCATTGGATCAGTGATGGATAATTATGTTGGATGCGATTCCTCATGTAATAGTTATAACATAGGGTGACACAGAACTAGCTTTAGTTCATCAATGTAATGTAGGCATGTATTCCGAATATAGTCATATGTGCTTATGGAAAAGAACTTGCATGACATCTTTTGTCCTACCCTCCCGTGGCAGCGGGGTCCTATTGGAAACTAAGGGATATTAAGGCCTCCTTTTAATAGAGTACCGGACCAAAGCATTAACACATAGTGAATACATGAACTCCTCAAACTACGGTCATCACGGGGAGTGGTCCCGATTATTGTCACTTCGGGGTTGCCGGATCATAACACATAGTAGGTGACTATTGACTTGCAAGATAGGATCAAGAACACACATATATTCATGAAAACATAATAGGTTCAGATCTGAAATCATGGCACTCGGGACCTAGTGACAAGCATTAAGCATGGCAAAGTCATAGCAACATCAATCTTAGAACATAGTGGATACTAGGGGTTAAACCCTAACAAAACTAACTCGATTACATGGTAAATCTCATCCAACCCATCACCGTCCAGCAAGCCTATGATGGGATTACTCACGCACGGCAGTGAGCATCATGGAATTGGTGATGGAGGAAGGTTGATGATGACGACGACGACGATCTCCACTCTCCGGAGCCCCGAACGAACTCCATATCAGCCCTCCCGAGAGAGATTAGGGCTTGGCGGCGGCTCCGTATCGTAAAACGCGATAATTCCTTCTCTCTGATTTTTTTCTCCCCGAAAGTGAATATAAGGAGTCGGGGGAGATGTCGGTGGAGCAACAGGGGGCCCACGAGGCAGGGGGCACGCCCCCACCCTTGTGGACAGGGTGTGGGCCCCCTGGTCTGGTTCTTTACGCAGATATTTTTATATATTCCAAAATAATTCTCCGTTGAATTTGAGGTCATTCCGAGAACTTTTATTTCTGCACAAAAATATCACCATGACAGTTCTGCTGAAAACAGCGTCAGTCCGTGTTTGTTCCATTCAAATCATGCAAGTTAGAGTCCAAAACAAGGGCAAAAGTATTTGGAAAATAGATACGTTTTAGACGTATCATAGTGCAGCCGGAGCGGTACTACCACTCTCCCCTTTGGTACTACTGCTCGGGTTGCAGCTTGGGGTTATTCAGAAACAGAGTAGGAATAGAGGAGAAACAATAGAACTGCTACAGCGGTACTGCCGCCCACCTGAGAAGTACTACCGCTTATAGGTAGTAGTGCTGCTCTCCACTGCCGCTGAAAGTGCATCGAGACCTGGAGGGAACGACACTCCAGTTGTAGTAGCGGGCGGTACTACCGCTTTGCACTACCGTTGCACTTCCATGCAAACCCGACACGAAAGACGAGTTCCTAGAAGCAGCGGTAGTAGCCGCGGTACTAGACATCAGTACTACCGCTTGCCAGAGTGGTACTCCCGTTTGTGGCCTCCAGCTCACAAGCACAACAGCAAATGGCTATAAGAAAACCAGAACTGCCATAAGTTATGCAAATGAGCTTCGAATTGAGAAAACTAAAGCTTGTTCGATATATGACAACGAGTAGCATCCAAACAACAATGGAAGATGCATGGGAGGTATGACTAAGATATAGAGGACTGAAACCTCCAGCAGAGAAGAACCGACATAACCTCCAACATAAAAAACATCATAGAAGATGCATGTGAACTCCGTTTTTTATGAACTCGAGCGTGTCGTGAAGATGACCAAAAGCTCAAAATCTCACAAGGAGAAAAACCAAACAAGACCAAGAAATATAATGCAAGGATGCAATGGTTTGAGCTATCTACAAACGATACGATCAAGCTACTCACTTGAGAGCCCCCTTGATAGTACGACAATCGATCCTATAACCCGGTCTCCCAACTACCACCATGAGACCGGTAAAATAGAAAACCTATCAAGGGAAGCCTTTGCCTTGCACATAGTCCACTTGAGCTAGATGATGACAATCTTGACTTCCTCAAGTTGGGACCAGCTTTCTTGATTGCATTGGCTCAGTGAAGACTAGTTGATTGCCCCCCCATACTCCACTATAGGTGAGCCACTCTTTGGCACATCTCCACAAGTCCATTGTTACCACAATGGACGACAAGCTTCAAGAATGTGATCTCCTCATGATGATCCACTTGAATTTGCACACCTCAACCTAACCCCTCAAAGGAAGTCCACGTAGACCATGGGTTAGTGCACAAAGCGTAGTGGACAATGCTTACCATACAATGGGATCACTTGATCCCTCTCGGTACATCTTCTACGCTTTGTGTCTTGATCAACTTGATTCACTCTTTGACTTAGTATTGATCAACCTCTCACATGACCAATCTTTGGATACTTCCTTGAATATCACCTTGGTAATCACATACTCTCCTTGAAACCAACAAATGGGCTTCAAGAAAAGCCTATGGACAAATCCTTCAAATATAACTCAAGGCAACCATTAGTACATAGAGATTGTCACCAATTACCAAAAAAACACGGGGGCACTGCATGTTCTTTCAGCATCTAGCTGCGGCATGGACATGAATGGTAGATGAAGTTGATCAAGGTTGATTGAGTGGGGTCTGTGCGGTGTTGTTCCAAGGAGGTTGTCATAGTAGGAGTCCACCATGTCCGCGATGTCCTCATGTCCAGTTGCGATCTCATTGTTGTGTGACAATATGGAAATCATGTTTCTTCTTTGCATGTGGCACGCACTTTGGTGGAATAGCCTGGTGTTTCTGTTGCCCTCCCTAAGGCAAAGGAGGCGGGACCGCTGTTGTGTAATAGATCTCTCTAAGGAGCTCAAGCCGAGCAGCTTGTGCTTCAACAGTTTGCGTAGCTCTCTTTCACGTATTGAGAGTTACCAAGTGTCCATCGTTTTGTCCAGGCGGAGGATGACCTCTAAGGCAATTGAAATTTGTAGCTTTACATTTCTGATCTAGTGGTCACTCCATTTTGGAGACTCTGTTGTGGCTCTTTGTTTGTTGTCCAATGCTACATAGGATTTTCCTTTCGACTGGACAGCCGTCCAAGCCTCTGTCGCCGCGGTCTCCATGAAACCCTCTGCCTTAACCCAAAAGACCTCAAACTTGAATTTCCTTCCCATTCATAGGCCAGCATTGAGGTCTAGCAAAAGCGGGCAGTGGCCCGACACAACGGAACCAATCGCCGTGAGACGGTATTTGGGGTACTTGTCCTCTCACGATGTAGTGGAGCACACATGATCCACCTTCTCCATTGTTGCTCTCTCTCTTTCATTTGACCATGTGTATCTCCTTCCGTTGAGGTATGTATGAAAACGTAATAGCATCCACCTATTTATTTTGTTGTTATTTTTGTCTTCGGGATTGACTAGTAGGTTGAAGTCCCCAATCACCACCCAAGGGCCAGCCCGGAACCCCCTGATGTCTGCCAGTTCCTGCATGAATTCCAACTTCTCGTGATCCAGTTGTGGCCCATATACGCCGATAATCCACCAATGTGATCCCTGGACCTGGATCACTAGAGTCGTTAGAGCATTAGTGGTATAGTGAGGCTGAGATAGTGCAACCATCGAGGCGTCCCATGCCAGTAGGATTCCACCGTGTGTGCCCACGGCTGGCAAGTATAAAAAGATTTTGAATTTATTTGCAATAACGAACCACAAGTAACATGACATGAGTTGGGTCGATGTCCTATTGGTTGAGCTAGAGCGGAGCTCTCGCAACTGAGACGCGAGGTCGCTAGCTCGATTTGTTCTGCGACCAGGTTTTGTGGATTAAAAACATGGAAACACAAAGACTAATGGGTTGGGCGCCCGACTCAGCATGGGGCGCTCCTGGCGACCGTTTGTAAGAGCATCTCCACCCACCCCCTGCTACTTGTGAACCGCGTTAGTAAATTCCCCGAAGAGGAGGGGATGATGTAGCACAACGACGGTAAGTATTTACCTCAGTTATGAAACCAAGGTTATCAATCCAGTAGAACCGAGCAAGTTATGTAAGCGACACATGCACACAAACAACAAATCGTCTCAACCCGACGCATAGAGGGGTTGTCAATCCCTCTTGGGTAAGGTAGTATGATAAAATCATAGATTGATAGATGCAAGTAAAATTAAATGCAAATAAAACGCAGCAAGGTATTTTTGGGTTTTTGATAATATAGATATGGAAATAAAAGAAGAAAATAAGAGAAAACACAAATAGCAAATCTACAAGTATATATTGAGAAATAGACCCGGGGGGCCATAGGTTTCACTAGTGGCTTCTCTCGGGAAAATAGCATACAGTGGGTAAAAAGATTAATGTTGGGCAATTGATAGAAAGCAAATAGTTATGACAATATCCAAGACAATGATCATGTATATAGTCATCACGTGCAAGATTACTAGACCGACTCCTGTCTACATCTACTACTATTACTCCACACATCGACCACTATCCATCATGCATGTAGTGTATTAAGTTCCGAAAAGAAACGAAGTAATGCCTTAAGAACGATGACATAATGTAGACAAGATCTATTCCTGTAGGAATAGACCCCATCGTTTTATCCTTAATAGCAATGATACATGCGTGCCTCGCTACCCCTTCTATCACTGGGTGAGGACACCACAATATCGAACCCATCACAAAGCACATATTTCCATTGCAAGATAAATGAATCAAATTGGCCACACAAAACTGAAATAATGAAGAAAGAAATACGAGGCTATAATAATCATGTATGGATATAATTGCAAATAGATCCGATCATAAACTCATAATTGACCGGATCCCAACAAACACACCGCAAAAGAGTTACATCAAATAGATCTCCGAAGAGAACATTGTATTGAAGATCAAAAAGAGAGAAGAAGCCATCTAGCTACTGCCTACGTACCCGTGGGTGATGACCCACAAGTGTAGGGGGTCAATCATAGTCCTTTCGATAAGTAAGAGTGCCGAACCCAACGAGGAGCAGAAGGAAATGACAAGTGGTATTCAACAAGGTAATTTCTGCAAGCACTAAAATTGTCGGTAACTAGTAGTTTGATAACAAGATAAATCGTAACGAGAAAGTAACGGTAATGGTAAATAAAGTGCAGCAAGGTGTCCCAATCCTTTTGTGGCAATGGACATGCCAAAACTGTTTGTTATAATAGGCAAAGCGTTCTTGAGGGTACATGGGAATTTCATCCAGCCACTTTCATCATGTAGGTTTAATTTTCATTCGCTACTTTGATAATTTGATATGTGGGTGGATCGGTGCTTATGTGTTGTTCTTAATTGAACAAACCTCCTACTTATGATTAACTCCCTCGCAAGCATCCGCAACTACGAGAAAAGTATTAAGATAAAATCTGACCATAACATTAAACATTTGGAACCAAATTGTTCCCTTACAAAGCCGCACATAAACTAGGGTTTAAGCTTCTGTCACTATAGAAACTGTAAGGGTGTTTTGGTGATTGATGGCAATGCGTTTGCGGACTAATCGTGTGTGCTAAGTATTTCAGAGATTAATCCATTGGCATGAGACGATTATCTCCCCTCAAAGCTTTAAGCAGAAGACGTGTCGTCTTCCTCGGTTTTTGTTTGGTGGACTTGAGTCATAGGATACACCGTACTATCAAGAGGGGGTCCGCATTGGAAAAGCTAGGGTGGAACCATCACGTACACTTCTTTTCGGCACCCTCAGCTCATTTCTTGTCTTGGAGCTCTCCACATCTTCCAAGTGGAGGTTTTGTTGATGGGAGCGGTAGTACCGCCACTGGCGCGGTAGTACCGCCTATGACCACCAAGCAGTAGTACCGCTGTGCAGCGCGGTAGTACCGCTTGGGGCATATGCGGCAGTACCGCTCCAGTCTGGCTCCGCTACCGTGTCGATTCGAGAGGCCTTTTTCTTGTGTCGGATTTTACGGTAGTAGAAATGGTAGTACCGCTTATAAGTGGTAGTACCACTACCACTACCACGGCTACTACCACTCCCCTCTTCTAAGCCTCGTCTTTTCCACTGCGCAGTAGTACCGCTGGGGGCCGCGGTAGTACCACTGCGACCTGCAGTAGTACCGCTCCACCCAGTGGTAGTACCGCTTTGAGTGGGCAGATATGGGGATAACGGTTCACTTATCCCCACCACTATATAAAGAGGTCTTCTTCTTCAAGAAGACCTACCTCTTCTCCCCCAAGCTCCATTGTTGCTCCAAAAGCTTATTTTCGCCCGATCTCTCTCCCTAGCCAATCAAACTTGTTGATTTTCTAGGGACTGGTTGAAAAGGCCCAGATCTACTCTTCCACCAAGAGAAATTTGATTCCCCCACTAATCCCTTGCGGGTCTGGTTACTCTTGGGTGTTTGAGCACCCTAGACAATTGAGGTCACCTCGAAGCCATATTCCATTGTGGTGAAGCGTCGTGGTTTCGTTGGGAGCCTCCAATTAAGTTGTGGAGATAGACCCAACCTTGTTTGTAAAGGTTCGGTTGCCGCCTTCAAGGGCACCAATAGTGGAATCACGACATCTCGCATTGTCTGAGGGCGTGAGGAGAATACAGTGGCCCTAGTGGCTTCTTGGGGAGCATTGTGCCTCCACACCGCTCCAACGGAGGCGTACTTGTAATGCCCAAGATGCAACTATATCTCCTACGTGTCGAGGCACGACTTAGAGGCATAATCGCAAGATGGTCATCTTCACACATTCCCATGTACAAGAACAAAGAAAAAAAATACATAGTTGGCTTACAATCGCCACTTCACACAATGCATAAATAAGTCATACATTCATCCAAGTACAATCATGGTCCGACTACGGAGAAATCCAAACGAAAAGAAGATAACCACTCACTATGCCCGATCGGCCCTAGTAGGAACCACTACTAATCGTCGGGGAACGTCACATACATTCTCCCATGTTCCTCATCGAACTCGCACTTGAGTTCCTGGCCATCAACTGAATCATACTCGGTTGTACCTGCACCTGTGTTTGCAGTAAATGGTGAGTCACGAGGACTCAGCAATCCCATTCCCAGGTATCAAAACTATCAAAGCCTTTGGGTAAGGAGAAAGTGTATAAGGGGCTGCTGCAAGCACTAAGCATAAATGAGGTGACTAGCTTACATATCATCAGAGCGAGAAGAGAAGAGAAAGCAATCGGTCGTGAGCTAAATCATGATCACTAGATGATCATGTCTACCTACGAGTCATCCATAACCCAGCCGTGTTCTCTTCCCGAACTCCCTCGAAAAGAGACCATCACGACTACTCACACAGTAGTGTATTATCCTTGAGGTTTTGTGTCAATTTATCTACAACCGGATATTAACAAATTCCAATCCGCCACATAACCGCGGGCACGGCTTTCGAAAGATCATAACCCTGCCGGGGTGTTCCTACTTAGCCCATCACAAGCTCTCGCGAGCAACAGAGGTAAAAAACCCTTATCTTAGGGACTGCCCGATTAGACTCGAAATCCCGGTGTACAAGATATTTCGACAATGGTAAAACAAGTCCAGCAAGACCTCGCGACGTGCCGACACCCTGATAGGATCCGCGCGTATCTCGTCTCAGGCCACGATCGGATTGTCCAAAATTCCGATAGGCCAACCCAGAGTTGCCCCTGGTGCCCACCGGCGGTTGACAAGTGTGGACCAACACTCATGTGGAGCACTGGCCCAGGTTGTTAATTAAGTCCACGGGTGCTAGCCGGTCCCTATGCAAGTTTTTAGTTATTAGGCAAATGGTAAAACCAAAGTTGGGCCTTGCTGGAGAAGCTTTATTCAAAGTGAACTATCAAGGGGTCCCCATATACCCAACCACATTAGGAATGCAAAATCAAGGAACATAACACCGGTTTATCGGTTCCTAAGACGGCATGAGTGGAACAAAACACCGAGCAAAAGGCCAAGCCTTCCACCCATTTCCATGTATATAGGTGCATTAATGTAAATAATAGATATTGTGTTATTCCCCAAAACCCAATCCACATGGAGTAAACTTCATCTTCACCTGCAACTAGCAACACTAAGAGGGGGCTTGAGAAAAAGCGTAACTTAGCCAAACAACGTTTGCTTGGTGGGTAGTTAGAGGTTTCATGGCAAAGTGGGGGCTGACATGCAAAAGGATAGGTATCGCGATAAGAAATAGAGCAAGGCATCTAGCATAGCAACAATAGAGGTGATATCAAGGAATGGTCATCTTGCCCGGGATCCCGCAAGGAAGAAGGACGAGTCTGTGAAGAAGACAAACGGACGTAGTCGGACGAATCCTCACAACTCCGGAACGAAACCGAAGCTAACGAGAGAAGCAACCGGAAAGAAGCAAACAATATGGTAAACACACAAGCATAAATATGGCATATGATGCACAAACAAGTATGATGCATGTCCGATTTAAATAAGCATGGCAAACTGCACAAACAAAACTACAAGTTAAGTGGAGATCAATATGCAACGAGTTGCATATTGACGAATCACCACATTCACATATTTAGTTTGATCTCTGTTAGGTACACAACAAGTTTAAATGTTGGTTAACATGGCAAGAAGTGCAACATAAGTAAACTAACTACCTAGGCATTTTAAATGAGGCCGGAAATAACAACAACAATTTCGTAAAATCCCCATGTGCATATAGCAATTTCAAGCAAACAATAATTTAAACATTTTAATGTTGTTATCATGATGCGGATAACAAATGCAAGTTTTTATGCAATTTTTGTTAAAAGTTGACATGGGCAAGATATGAAGCATTTGTCACCGTGGTGGAAAGAAAGGGGTGCCATGGCGGCGATAATCGAAAATGATGTCGCAACAACATTCCGGTACCGACAACTCATTGAGATGTCGATGCAAAAGAAGGGTGGCGTGAGCGAGTCATGCAAAAGATGGTGGGGTGATCCCGCATACTGGGTTCCCACATGTCGGTGGCAAGGCAAAAGAAGGGCAACATGCACCGACAATTCGGACTCGAGGCATACAAGGGTGCATCTGATACGTCTCAAACGTATCTACTTTTCCAAACACTTTTGATATTGTTTTGACCTCATTCTTGCATGATTTGAACTAAACTAACCCGGACTGACGCTGTTTTCAGCAGAGCTGCCTGTATGGTTTTATTGTGTGCAGGAAAACGGATTTTTAGGTATCTCAGAAAAATCCACGAAAAATCACAGAAAATCCACGCACCCGAAGGAACCAGGGGCCAGAAGAGGGGCCAGAGGGGGGCCAGGGGGTGCCCAGGCGCCCTGTGGGCGCCCCCCCCTGGGCCGCGCCGGGGGGGTCGCCTGGGTGGGGCCCACACCCCCTGGTGCCCTACTTTCCTCGTATCTTTACTCACGACGCGGAAACCCCAGATCAGAAGTTCTTTCCGCAGTTTTCCGTCGCGGAGCCGCCGCCACCCTCTGTTCTTCCTCGGGAGGGCTAATCTGGAGGCTGAATTGGCCTCCGGAGAGGGGAGATCGTCGCCATCGTCATCATCATCACCACTCCATCATCCCTCCATGACTTCTCCCTCCATGTGTGAGTAATTCCCCTACTGTAGGCGAAGGGGATGGTAGGGATTGGATGAGTTAGATCATGTAATAGTTTGTCAGATCGTTGGGGGCATGTTGCCTATCATCTACTATGGTGTTTATCATCTTTGCTTCAACTTGTTATTCTTAATGCTTGACACTTAGGGCCCGAGTGCCATGATCTCAGATCTGAACCATATGTGTTTGCATGAATATATTTGTGTTCGTGATCCTATCTATGAGTTGTTTGCACCTATTACGGTTCGGAACCGGCGATCCCAAAAGTGACAGCTTGGGACATCAAAGGGGATGGTCCGTAGTTTGAGGATTACATGTATCCATTGAGTTCATTGCTTTGTTCCGGTGCTCTTTGACAGGAGCACCTTAATCTCCATAAGTTCCTTTTGGCCCCGTTCGTAGCGGGATGGTAGGATAAAAGATGTTGTGCAAGTTCTTATTGCAAGCACGTATAACTACCTACGGGATACATGCCTAATGTTTGATATTTGCCTAGATGATCATTACTTTTCCGTGTCGTGCCCCAAGTTAGAATCTATCTCATCCATGCAGAGCCCAACCATCCACCTCCCTAGCCTACAGTGTTTTAAACCCTGCTTGTCACTAGTTGCTACTTTTGCCATTTACCTTCACTGTTTACTTTTGCTATTTACTTTTACTATCACTATTATCACTATCATATCACTGTTACCACTTATCTTTTGTTGCAAGTAAGTATATTTCAGGTGCGGTTGAATTGACAACTCAACTGTCAAAGCTTATAAATACTCTTTGGCTCCCCGTGTGTCGAATCAATAAATTGGGTTATTCTTACCCGCGAAGACTATCTCGATCCCTTACGGTTGAGGGTTATCAAGTACCGTTTTCTGGCGCCGTTGCCGGGGAGCATAGCAATATTTACAAGTCTACTTGAGGTATCCTACCTGCTGCACTTCATCCACTATGGGTAAGAAAGGAGACCCCAAGGTTCCGATCTTACTATCCACTACAAGAAGAGGTACTGCTCTGAGCACTAGTGCTACACTTGATTCACCTTCTGTTATGAGTAAGTTTGCCTCACCACCACCACATGATGCTCCTACTGAATCTGTTACCATGTCCGATACACTTGATGATGCCTCTACTACTTTTGATGATATTAGTTCGCTTGGTTATGCTCTTGAGAAACAAATTGCTGCGGCTGCTAAAAAGTCTGGAATTGAACTTCCTGTTACTCGCTACCCTATTGGTGAAACTTATGATTATCCTGATTTGAGTAAACTCAAAGAGAGGCTCCTTGATGATGATTACTATATGCTTGATGAAGATTTATGCAGGGAACTGACAGAGTTTTCTGGCTCTGACCCTGAAGTTATTAAGAAACTATTTGAAAAACACTCTTTGAAGAACAAAACCGTTCCTGATCCTGAATTTGCTACATCTCCTATATGCATTGATGATCCTGATTATGATTTCTCTGTTGATCTTTCACTTATACCTATGGTTGAAGCTGACCCCTTTTATGGCAGAGAAAATGATGATGCTATTGCACACCTGACTAAACTCAATGAGTTAGGTGGCCTGTTTACCGCAGATGAGAAGATACGATACTTTTATATCACCAAGCTTCTTCCTTTCTCCTTGAAGGAAGGTGCTAAAGCATGGTATGATTCACTCCCATGCGGTTCCATTAAGAGTCCTCAAGACTTAGCTCACTCTTTTGTTGATAAGTACTTTCCTGCTCACATGCAACATGCTGCTTTACAAAGAATTTATAACTTTAAACAGTTGCAGGATGAGTCCCTCCCTAAGGCTTGGGGGAGGTACTGCGGTCTGATTCGGGCTAGACCAGGACATGAAATTCCTAAGAATGAATTAATCGATATATTCTATGCTGGTCTAACTGATGAATCCAGGTCCTATTTGGACAGTTGTGCTGGTTGTGTTTTCAGGAAAAGAATACCGGACGATGCGGAGGATTTGATGGGCAGGATTGCCAAAAACCATGAAGATTGGTCCGTCCCTGAACCACCTCCACCACCAAAGAAGAGGGGCATATTTGTTCTAAGCCCCGAAGATATGCGAGAAGCAAAGAAGTCTATTAAAGAGAAAGGTATTAAAGCTGAAGACGTGAAGAATCTACCCCCTATTGAGAAGCTGTGTGAGCCTACTACTCACCCTCCTATGGTAGAGGTACACTCTCTTTTAGATTTCAACGCAAGTGACATCCCTCATGGTAAGCCTCCTGATCAATGTTTAGATGAGTTTGATAATTTTATTATGAAACAAAACCATTTTAATGAGAGGATACAAAGTCAATTGCATGATAATTCTCTTGCTATCAAAAAACTGCTTGATGTTTTAGATAGAACAACTAATGATGTTCAATGTCTTGTGAAGCATTTTCATATGGTTCAAACTCAGCTTGACCAAATTTCTAATATGCAAAGAGATCTGCTTGCTAACAATGCCAAACAAGATAATTTGTAGGCTTTCGGGATTAAGACCCAAGGAGTAACTAGCACTCAAGATCCTCTCTATCCAGAGGGACATCCGAAGAGAATCGAGCAGGATTCTCAAATGCAGGAAGAAGAAATTGTTGGCTCTCCAAAGAAAAAGAAGAAACATAAGGACACTGACAATTCTAATGATCCTATTGCAGATGAAGAACCAGCTGTTGATCCCAACAGTGTATCTATATCCGATGCTGATACTGAAGACGGTGCTGAACCTGAAGGTAAGGATAGTGAGAAGAATGATCCGCCTGAAGTTCGAGAGGAAGAAGCACCTGACAAACGTAAGAGGTACACTAAAGAAGACTTCATCGCAAGAAAACATGGGAAAGAAAGAGAACCATGGGTACAGAAACCCATGCCCTTTCCAGGTAAGTCCATCAAATCTAAAGAAGAAGAGCATTACAATAAGTTTTGTGAGTGGATTAAACCTCTTTTTCTTCAAATCCCTTTGACTGATGCTATTAAGTTACTTCCTTATTCAAAATATATGAAAGATATTGTCACTAATAAAAGAAAAGTTCCTAATGATGCAATATCTACTATGCTTGCTAACTACTCTTTCAGTGGCAAGATTCTTGAGAAGCTCGGTGATCCAGGTATACCCACCATTCCTTGCTCCATAATGAATAATTATGTCAAAACTGCTTTATGTGATCTTGGAGCAGGAGTGAGTGTTATGCCTCTCTCTCTTTACGAGAGGCTTTGTTTAGAGAAACTAATTCCTACAGATATCTCCCTTCAGATGGCTGACAAGTCAACCGCTGTTCCGATAGGTATTTGTGAGGATGTTCCCGTAGAGGTTGCTAATTGTTTAATTCTTACTGATTTTGTTGTGCTTGACATGCCCGAGGATGGGAGCATGTCCATTATTCTTGGTAGACCTTTCCTTAACACCACAAGTGCTATTATTGATTGCAATAAAGGGAAGGTTACCTTCCATGTGAATGATAAAGAACACACGGTATATTTTCCGAAGAAGATCGACAGGAGGCATGCCCTCAACTCTATAGAGAATATCGAGACCGTGAAAATTGGAGAATGGGACTGTCCACTACATGTGCCTCACAAATATAAAACTATCATGGTGGGGACAATGTCCATCAAATTAAAGGTTTAGTAACTACTTCGTAGGAGGTGAGACTTTTTGCTCTATATATCGCCTGTTTGTTGGTAAGACTTGATCAACCTTACTAGTGAACATGCTTATATAGATAAAAAAAAGTTGAGCTTGTTATGTTTTCATTTGTTTTTAGTTTTTGTCCTACTTGCTGTACCAAGTATTTATGTTTTGAAGCTTCACAATACTACTAACTGCTTCAAGTTTTCAGAGAGTTTCGCAGCTTTTTGAACTTCGAAAAAATTTCAAACAGTGAAGTTTTCAGAAAAATTCTAGAAAAATTATAATAAAAATTTCCACGTCGGGAGAGACCTAGATAGTCCTGGGGCCAGCCAGGGGGACCCACCAGTGGCCCAGGCGGCCAGCTGGCGCGGCCCAGCCCCTGGCCGCGCCCACAGGGCGTCTGGGGCCCACAGGACCCCCCTCCAGGTATGTCTTCTTCCTCTCTCTCTCTCTTTCTCCAAAAACGCGAGTTCTGCACTTGTTCTTGTGTTCTTGCTGTTCTTGGAGGCGATTCTTCGATCTCTCTCTACAGCCCCTCATTTGAGCTGAAATTTTGAGCAAATACTCCCTGGTATGTGACTCCTCCACCCCTCCAATTAGATTTTTGATTGGTAGCCTCATTTGTGAGTATTTAGTAGTTCTTGGTGCTGTAGAGATGAGCTTGCATGCATGTGTAGAAAGTTATTTTCCAAGTTTTGATGCAAGTTTATGCCTTGGGCAAGTGAGTTGAGTAGTCTGCCTTAACTCATCTTGTTTTAATCCTCATTTTTGTAAATTGCAAAAAAAAATTCACAAATGAGTTTGTTAGGAAGGGCAAAAGGGTGGCTTGAGAAGAGGAGGCCCGCACACTCCGATCGAGTTACTAGAGCCGCAGCTTCACCATCGACTGCTAGGGTGAGCTATAATGAAGATCATGTGCCCCTGGAGTTGTTGGAAGACACAAGTCCAGCACGTGCGATGACATTTCCATGTGATGAATTCCTTGAAGCTGCGGGAATCAAGGATGAGTTTTATAATCTTTGTGCTAATGCAGGTTTGACACGACTCGTCACGAGCCGTGTTACCCAGTATCAAAAACTCACCTCCAGTTTCATTAACAGTTTTAGATATAATCCTGATTCAGGTGCTATTGAGTTTAAAATTTACAATGATCTTATCACCATGACTTTGGGAATTTTTTGTGAAATAATAGGTGTGCCGAACGTTGGGAGGACGGCTAGGATGGCCACTCAGCCCTCCGAGCTGAAAACCGTCATCAACTCTCTCTGCAGCATGGGTACGAGGGATATTCATCGGTCAAAGATCTCCAGCATCTTATTTCCTCACCTCAGGTATTTTGCATATTATATTGCCAGAGGGGTGTTAGCTCGTGACAACACGAGCAACATTTCTGCTCCGGATATTGCTATCCTGGCAGCAGCCCTCTCAAGGAGGTCTGATTATAATCTGGGTGCCTTAATTGCTCGACGCCTTGCTATGAACGGTAACAAGGGGGATTTATATGGTGGCGTTTATGTCACACTTATCTTAGAACATCTTGGAGGCACCCCACACCCTGATGATAATCCTTTTACTTATTCAAGCTTTGATCTTGCTGCTATGAAAAGGCATAAGTTTGTCACCATGGGTTCTGATCTTGATAATCTTGTTTATATCTTGCGTTTCGGAACTACCGCGGAACGCGAGATCCGTCTACCTGCACCTCTTTTGTTTGATTTTTCTCGCAGGAACGGATGGTCCTTTGATGTTGTCCAGTTCGATGAGTTCATGGTCCAGCATCAGTTTCATAACTCCATGGAGGGGGTTGTGCCCGACGAGGAGAAGCACGGTGAGTTACCACATTTTCAGGAAGAGACCGCCACCGAGTTTGGTGAAGGTTCTTCCTCTGTTTGGCGCTTGAAACCTTCCTCGTGGGAGACTCCATGGAGTTCGGTGTACGCGCCAGCATCCTTCTACGACCCTTGGACTCACCACCATACCCCCGGAGCAGGAGGCTCCTGGGGGCAGTAGCTGCTACCAACTTAGGCCAAAAGCCTAAGCTTGGGGGAGTACGTGCCCCTCTTACTTTTCCATTGTATTATCCGTTTTATTCACTTTGATCTTTTCGAAGTTTTTGCCCGTTCTTCTTTATTTCTCTCTTTGCAAAAACAATAAAAAGATTTTCTCTTTCTTTTGCTTTTATTCAACCTTTGAAAAATCCAAAAAGATTTCCTTTCTCTCTTTAGTTTGCTTTGTTTTCAGAGTTCAGCTCGAGTCCGTGATGGCATTTAATTTTATTTCCTACGTTCGATTGTGCAAGTGACAAGCAGTAATGACGAAGATCGACTGAAGGGAAGCAACAAGGAAGACCGGTATGAACTCTTTTTGTTTCTACTTTTGTACATATGCCTGTACTTATGATCTAGAGACCAGCTTGTAGCGACATAGTGCTATGTTTACAATGCTCTTTCAGTGGTTCATGCTTTCCTTGTGGCTAGTCTCGAATAACTAGAGTATATAATGTGTTATTGAAATTATCTACATGCATTGCACTGTTCATAGTCTGGTATACTAAGGTGGTATTTCCCTTTAGAGAATTTTTGGATTGACTTGGCACATGCTTACACATGTTAAGACTAAAAAGTCTACTCTGCCTTGATGATCTTTGAGTTTCAGAATAGTTATATCACTTTCATGCCCGATTCAATGTTGCTTTGTCGCTCTGCATGATTATGACCGTTATTGCTCTCTAGTTGGTCGCTTCCCAGTCTTTTGCTAAACTTCCACCTGTACTAAGCGGACTGACTGCTTGTGCATCCAAAATCCTTAAAACCAGTTATGCCATATGAGTCCACTATACCTTCCTATACATGGTATTTACCTGCCATTCCTAACGAAGACTTTCGTGTACCATCTCGAAATTAATCAAAAGCATTTCTCTTTTTGTGCCTATGTTTTAGCTCATGAGGAAGTAGTAGTTAATTCATGATCTTTTTAAGTTGGACAAGTTTCACCCCTGGATTGCATGTCTAATGTGCAAACCCTTAATACGAGAAGGAACTGGCATCGAGTGCGCCCGGCTCAAAAAGATAATATAACAAACAAACCCTCCTTCACGCTTTGTTCATGAGAAATCAGAAAACTTTGGCAGTGATAAACAAAGGAGATTAAGAGGATGTGATCGTCCTCATGCGGGAGCCGTTCCTCGAGACTTGTCCACTCAAAAAGTGATTGAGTTATCTACTAGCATTCGTTGACGAAATATGCACATCTCAAAAACGTTTTTACCTCTGTTTCTAAAAACCAATAGCTCTGGTACATGTTTAGTTTTTGTTTCCGATCACGGGTTTTCAACTTTGCCAACAAAAGCCACGGTTCGAGAGTCTTCACCTTCTTTCTTCAAAGCACTAACTAGGAGAGCATAATTGTCATTCCGAGTGTAATGTGCATTGTCCCAAAGTATTACATTGTCTTCTGCATACTTGTGATATGATTTATTCTGAAATTCTTAGTTCTAGTCTCCTTTAAAACTCTGGAGGAGTTTCTGCATTTATGTTTTGCTTCACTCATGGAGACTAGCGAGATACCACCCTAGTATGCTCAAGCTATGTGCAATGTAATATTGTCTTGATTTTCAGTAGTATATTATTTACTTTTAAGTATTTGTGACTAGTCACTTGAAAGAAGGATTGCTCCTTGCATTGTCCTCATAGTACTGTTTTAATACTTGCTAGACTCTTTTCGTAGTACATGCTTATATACATCTAATGAAGCAAAAGAGTTTGTCAAAGTTTTCTTTGTCGCGTCCAGTTCGTTGAACTGAATTGCTTGAGGACAAGCAATATGCTAAGCTTGGGGGAGTTGATACGTCTCAAACGTATCTACTTTTCCAAACACTTTTGATATTGTTTTGACCTCATTCTTGCATGATTTGAACTAAACTAACCCGGACTGACGCTGTTTTCAGCAGAGCTGCCTGTATGGTTTTATTGTGTGCAGGAAAACGGATTTTTAGGTATCTCAGAAAAATCCACGAAAAATCACAGAAAATCCACGCACCCGAAGGAACCAGGGGCCAGAAGAGGGGCCAGAGGGGGGCCAGGGGGTGCCCAGGCGCCCTGTGGGCGCGCCCCCCCTGGGCCGCGCCGGGGGGTCGCCTGGGTGGGGCCCACACCCCCTGGTGCCCTACTTTGCCTCGTATTTTTACTCACGACGCGGAAACCCCAGATCAGAAGTTCTTTCCGCAGTTTTCCGTCGCGGAGCCGCCACCACCCTCTGTTCTTCCTCGGGAGGGCTAATCTGGAGGCTGAATTGGCCTCCGGAGAGGGGAGATCGTCGCCATCGTCATCATCATCACCACTCCATCATCCCTCCATGACTTCTCCCTCCATGTGTGAGTAATTCCCCTGCTGTAGGCGAAGGGGATGGTAGGGATTGGATGAGTTAGCTCATGTAATAGTTTGTCAGATCGTTGGGGGCATGTTGCCTATCATCTACTATGGTGTTTATCATCTTTGCTTCAACTTTTTATTCTTAATGCTTGACACTTAGGGCCCGAGTGCCATGATCTCAGATCTGAACCATATGTGTTTGCATGAATATATTTGTGTTCGTGATCCTATCTATGAGTTGTTTGCACCTATTACGGTTCGGAACCGGCGATCCCAAAAGTGACAGCTTGGGACATCAAAGGGGATGGTCCGTAGTTTGAGGATTACATGTATCCATTGAGTTCATTGCTTTGTTCCGGTGCTCTTTGACAGGAGCACCTTAATCTCCATAAGTTCCTTTTGGCCCCGTTCGTAGCGGGATGGTAGGACAAAAGATGTTGTGCAAGTTCTTATTGCAAGCACGTACAACTACCTACGGGATACATGCCTAATGTTTGATATTTGCCTAGATGATCATTACTTTTCCGTGTGCCGTGCCCCAAGTTAGAATCTATCTCATCCATGCAGCGCCCAACCATCCATCTCCCTAGCCTACAGTGTTTTAAACCCTGCTTGTCACTAGTTGCTACTTTTGCCATTTACCTTCACTGTTTACTTTTACTATCACTATTATCACTATCATATCACTGTTACCACTTATCTTTTGTTGCAAGTAAGTATATTTCAGGTGCGGTTGAATTGACAACTCAACTGTCAAAGCTTATAAATACTCTTTGGCTCCCCGTGTGTCGAATCAATAAATTGGGTTATTCTTACCCGCGAAGACTATCTCGATCCCTTACGGTTCGGCATCTCATACAACACAACATGCATTCGTCCACGGGCATCGTCTCGGCGGTATACCTTCTAAGCGTGCATTCGGGGTGGTTCAAGTTCGACAGAAGAGGTACACGTGTCGAAGAGGAAGTAGTTGTTCACGGGGTCATCGTGGGAAGTAGTGGTACACGACGACGGTAGTTGTTCACGGGTCTTCGGCGACGGTAGTGGTACACGTTTTCGTAGATGTTCGGGGTCGTCGGTAGAGGTACTTGTCGCATCCACGGGGTCTTCGAGGGTCGACGGTAGGTGTACACATTTCGAAGAGGAACTTGGCGTGTCCATGGACTTTTTCCGGTGTGGCAGTCATTCACTTGTCGATGAGGTACTTGGCGATGGTTGTGGTACACGACGTCGAAGACGAAGTAGTCGTTCGGGCGTCGAGGTACTTGGAGCTCGTTGAGTAGCAGTAGGATGAAGTGGCCACCGTTGGTCTTGGCATGCAACATGGAGCCGGAGCTCCTCTAGGGCGATTGTGTCGAGTCGGCATCAGGGGCTTGGTGCCACAGCTGCTTATGGCGACACCAAACCCGAAGGAGCAACATCAGCAAGGAGGCGATGAAGGTCGAGGCAACGAGGGGAACGGGCGAGGCACGAGGCGGCGGCCTCTTGGAGACCCGCGGTAGTGGCTCGTGCTGGACTCTGGTGAGGATGACTGGAGCAGAGGTGGTCGGCGGGCATGACGCAGCTCAGGGGCGGCGAGGCGGCAGCAGAATTCGGGCAGTAAGGGGCGCGGAGCTGCTGGAGAAGAAGGATGGCGGGGATAGGGTGCGACAGACATGGCGCGCGGAAGGAGGCCGAGTGCTGTGGCTCCATGGCGAGGCGGCCGTGTTGGAAGAGACCGGGCTAGGCGCACGCCGGGTCGGCGACGGTGAGGGAAGGAGGCAGGGGAGGTCGTAGCTTGTCGCGGCAGGGAGAGGGCGATGAGGAGGGACGACACTCGATGGATCGAGGGAGAGGGAGATGCGTGAGTCTCTGGCGACGCAGAAGGAGAACGAAGGGGAGAGAGCGAGAGATGGGGATCGGGTGCGGGTAGGCTAGGTTACCAACGCTTAGATGGGCATTGGGCCAAATGGGCCTGAACGGCCTGCTGGGCTGCTGGGAGGCCTAGTTCGGCTCGCTCTCTTCCTTTTTTTGCAATCACAGAAAATGTGAAGAAAAAGGAGTGAAGAAAAAGGCTAGAGAAAGAAGTTGGGCATGTGGAATTTTTTCTCAAACTCACAAAATGTGTTTTGTTCCAAGAAATTAGGAATGGCCATGATTGCAAGGTTTAAATTCAAATTCATTTGAATTTAATCCAAATGGTTTGAACAAGGAGTAGGATTTCAAAGTGCCCAAAATGTTGAGAATTTAGGAAGAGCCACGATAAATGGGCAGAGAATTGTTGGCAAGGTTTTGAAGTCAAACTTGAAGTAGAAAAGACATGGGGAATATTTGCAAGTGTGTTTTTGGTGATTCCAAACTAATGGAATATTATATTATAGCTCCCTAAAATATTGAGAGGATATGTTATAAAGAGAAATCACCATGTGAATTCCCTCGATTTAAGTGGATCGAAGATCCACACAATTTATTTAGTTGAATTTTAAATTAAATGACATGATGGCATGATGACATGATGCAAAGCAAAAGCAAATAAAACACACGGCGAAACCCAGAATAGCTGGAAGTCTTCTGGAGCATCGGTCTCGGGGCGTCACAGTACTTCCCCTCAAAGGGAAGGAACTTCGATAACACATCCTCGTCTCCACCGGTTCCACTCTTGGTTATCTCTTACCTTTACTTGTGCGAGCTTTGTTGTTTTAGTTCCTTGTGCTTGCTTGTGTGCTTGTATTTGTTGCATCATATAGGTTGACATCGTAGTTGCACATCCAGACAACCTATTTTGTTGCTAAGATTAATTTGGTCAAGAAAAGCTAAAAAATGTTAGTTGCCTATTCACCCCCCTCTAGTCAACCATATCGATCCTTTCAATTGGAATTAGAGCCTCGTCTCTTTATTAAGGACTTTACCTTCCAAAGAGTATGTGTGACAACGTAGTCGAGACGGAGGAGCACTCCCATGGGAATCCGTCCTTGTCTACGTCCGATGGGGGACCCTCGGTCTCTCGTGAGGAGTTCAATGCGGCTTTGGACATGTTCAAAACCTCCATGACGACTGAGGTCAAACGCATGTTCAAAGAATTTCTTGATGGGCTCAAATTATCCACCGCACCGTTGGAAGTGGTTCGTCCCACTAACAACGTGTGGGATGCTATTCCCGATAAGGGAGAAGCTAGTAGTGATCAAGTCCCCGTGACTAAGAATGGGAGTGGCCTCTTTTCTCATTCTGCACCTCCCATCAATTATGGAGGACCCGTTCCCTCCCCGCATCTAAATTTGGTTGGTCCTCCCCCTAAGTATGTGAAAAATGTTGATTTTGCTACTTGGACGTTTCGTTTTAAACGTCATTTAAATCATTATTCTACTAATCTTTGGTGAATCATTGAGCAAGGTTTCTGCCCGCATGATCCATACAATTGTTGGGGAATGTAGTACTTCAAAAAAAAATCCTACGGTCATGCAAGATCGATCGAGGAGAAGCATAGAAACGAGCGGGAGAGTGTGTCCACGTACCCTCGTAGACTGAAAGCGGAAGCGTTTAGTAACATGGTTGATGTAGTCGAATGTCTTTGAGATCCAACCGATCAAGCACCGAACGCACGGCACCTCCGCGATCTACACACGTTCATATCGGTGACGTCCCTCGAACTCTTGATCCAGTTGAGGCCGAGGGAGAGTTTCCTCAGCACGACGGCGTGGTGACGGTGTTGATGAAGTTACCGACGTAGGGCTTGGCCTAAGCACTGCAACAATATGACCGAGGTGTGTAACAGTGGAGGTGGGCACCGCACACGGCTGAAACAGTTGTCAACTTGTGTGTCTTGGGTGCCCCCTGCCCCTGTATATAAAGGAGCAAGGGGGAGGCCGGCCGGCCCCTATAGGCGCGCCCAAGGGGGCAATGCTAGTCCTACTAGGAGTAGGAACCCCCCTTTCCTAGTCCAACTAGGAGAAGAAGGAAGGGAGGGAGAGAAGAGAAGGAAGGAGGGGGCGCCGCCCCTCCCCCTAGTCCAATTCAGACTAAGCCATGGGGGGCGCGATGTGCCCTAGGCAGCCTCCCTCTCTCTCCCCTAAAGCCCAATAAGGCCCATTACTTCTCCAGTTGTTCCGATAACCCTTCCGGCCCTCCGATAATTATCCGGTGACCCCCGGAACTCATCCGGTGTCCGAATAACATCGTCCAATATATCATTCTTTATGTCTCGACCATTTCGAGACTCCTCATCATGTCCGTGATCACATCCGGGACTCTGAACTACCTTCGGTACATCAAAACACATAAACTCATAATACCGATTGTCATCGAACATTAAGCATGCGGACCCTACGGGTTCGAGAACTATGTAGACATGACCGAGGCTCATCTCTGGTCGATAACCAATAGCGGAACCTGGATGCTCATACTGGTTCCCACATATTCTACGAAGATCTTTATCGGTCAAACTGCATAACAACATGCATTGTTCCCTTTGTCATTGGTATGTTACTTGCCCGAGATTCGATCGTCGGTATCATCATACCTAGTTCAATCTCATTACCGGCAAGTCTCTTTACTCGTTCTGTAATACATCATCTCGTGACTAACTCATTAGTCATTTGATTGCAAGGCTTATTATGATGTGTATTACCGAGAGGGCCCAGAGATACCTCTCCGACACTCGGAGTGACAAATCCTATTCTCGATCTATGCCAACACCAGAAACACCTTCGAAGACACCTGTAGAGCATATTTATAATCACCAGTTACGCTGTGACGTTTGATAGCACACAAGGTGTTCCTCCGGTATTCGGGAGTTGCATAATCTCATAGTCATAGGAACATGTATAAGTCATGAAGAAAGCAATAGCAGTAAAACTAAACGATCATAGTGCTAAGCTAACGGATGGGTCTTGTCCATCACATCATTCTCCTAATGATGTGATCTCGTTGATCAAATGGCAACTCATGTCTATGGTTAGGAAACATAACCATCTTTGATTAACGAGCTAGTCTTGTAGAGGCATACTAGGGACACTCTGTTTTGTCTATGTATTCACACATGTATCAAGTTTTCGGTTAATACAATTCTAGCATGAATAAAAGACATTTATCATGATATACAAGGAAATACAAATAAAAACTTTATTATTGCCTCTAGGGCATATTTCCTTCAGTATCCCACTTGCACTAGAGTCAATAATCCAGATTACATAGTAATGATTCTAACACCCATGGAGTCTTGGTGTTGATCATGTTTTGCTCGTGGAAGAGGCTTAGTCAACGGGTCTGCAACATTCAGATCCATATGTATCTTGCAAATTTCTATGTCTCCCTCCTTGACTTGACCGCGGATGGAATTGAAGCATCTCTTGATGTGCTTGGTTCTCTTGTGAAACCTGGATTCCTTCGGCAAGGATATTCCTCCAGTGTTGTCACAAAAGATTTTCATTGGACCCGATGCACTAGGTATTACACCTAGATCAGATATGAACTCCTTCATCCCGACTCCTTCATTTGCTTCTTCCGAAGTAGCTATGTACTCCGCTTCACACGTAGATCCCACCACGATGCTTTGCTTGGAACTGCACCAACTGACAGCTTCACCGTTCGACAAAAATTCATATCCGGTTTGTGACTTAGAGTCATCCGGATCAGTGTCAAAGCTTGAATTGACATAACCATTTACAACGAGCTCTTTGTCACCTCCATAAACGAGAAACATATCATTTGTCCTTTTCAGGTACTTCAGGATGTTCTTGACCATTGTCCAGTGATTCACTCCTGGATTACTTTGGTACCTCCCTGCTAAACTTATAGCAAGGCACACATCAGGTCTGGTACACAACATTGCATACATGATAGATCCTATGGCTGATGCATAGGGAATGACTTTCATTTTCTCTCTATCTTCTGCAGTGGTCAGGCATTGAGTCTTACTCAACTTCACACCTTGTAACACAGGCGGGAATCCTTTCTTTGACTGATCCATTTTGAACTTCTTCAAAACTTTATCAAGGTATGTGCTTTGTGAAAGTCCAATTAAGCATCTTGATCTATCTCTATAGATCTTGATGCCCAATATATAAGAAGCTTCACCTAGGTCTTTCATTGAAAATTCATATTCAAGTATCCTTTTATGCCATTGATACGTCTCCAACGTATCTATAATTTTTTATTGTTCCATGCTATTATATAATTTTTGAAGTCTTACTCAACTTCACACCTTGTTTAATGGGCTTTATTATACACTTTTATATTATTTTTGGGACTAACCTACTAACCCAAGGCCCAGTGCAAATTGCTGTTTTTTGCCTATCTCGGTGTTTCGCAGAAAAGGAATATCAAACGGAGTCCAAACGGAATGAAACCTTTGGGAGAGTTATTTTTGAAACGATATCTTCACGAGAGACTTGGAGTACAAGTCAGAGAAGAAACGAGGTGCCCACGAGGGGGTAGGGTGCGCCCAGGGGGGTAGACGCGCCACCACCCTCGTGGGCCCCACGTTGCTCCACCGACGTATTTTTCCTCCTATATATACCCATATACCCTGAAAACATCGATGGGCACGAGGAAACCCTAATTCCACCGTCGTAACCTTCTATTTTCGGGAGATCCCATCTTGGGGCCTATTCCGGAGCTCCGTCGGGGGGGGGGGGGCATCGATCACGGATGGCTTCTACATCAACACCATAGCCCCTCCGATGAGTTGTGAGTAAATTACCACATACCTTCGGGTCCATAGTTATTAGGTAGATGGCTTCTTCTCTCTCTTTGGATCTCAATACAAAGTTCTCCTAGATCTTCGAGGTGATCTATTCGATGTAATCTTTTTGCGGTGTGTTTGTCGAGATCCGATGAATTGTGGGTTTATGATCAAGATTATCGCTGAACAATATAGGATTCTTTTCTGAAATCTTTTATGTATGATTATAATATCCTTGCAAGTCTCTTCGAATTATTGGTTTGGTTTGGCCTACTAGATCTATAGTTCTTGCAATGGGAGAAGTGCTTGGCTTTGGGTTCAATCTTGCGGTGTCCTTTCCCAGTGACAGTAGGGGCAGCAAGGTACGTATGGTATTGTTGCCATCGAGGATAAAAAGATGGGGTTTATATCATATTGCTTGAGTTTATCCCTCTACATCATGTCATCTTGCTTAAGGTGTTACTCTGTTCTTATAAACTTAATACTCTAGATGCATGCTGGATAGCGGTCAATGTGTGGAGTAATAGTAGTAAATGCAGAATCGTTTCGGTCTACTTGTCACGGACGTGATGCCTATATACAATGATCATGCCTAGATATTCTCATAACTATGCGCTTTTCTATCAATTGCTAGACAGTAATTTGTTCAACCACCGTAGAATTATGCTATCATGAGAGAAGCCACTAGTGAAACATTTGCCCCCTGGGTCTATCTTTATCATATTACTTTCCGGTCAACTAGCCAATTTCTGTTGCCGTTGCTTATTTGCTTTATTTACTTTGTGTTCCTATACCAAAAATACCAAAAATATTATCCTATCCTATCTAAGATTTCACTCTCGTAAGTGACCGTGAAGGGATTGACAACCCCTTGTCGCGTTGGCTGCGAGGTTCTTATTTGTTTGTGCATATGCGAGGGACTCGCGCGTGGTCTCCTACTGGATTGATACATTGGTTCTCAAAAACTGAGGAAAATACTTACGCTACTGTGATGCATCACCCTTTCCTCTTTGAGGGAATACAACGCAAGCTCGAGAAGTAGCAAGAAGAATTTTTGGCGCCGTTGCCGGGGAGATCTACGCAAAGTCATATACCAAGTACCTATCACAAATCCTTATCCCTCGCACTACATTATTTGCCTCTTGTTTTCCTCTCCCCCACTTCACCCTTGCCGTTTTATTCGCCCTTCTTTTTTCGTGTTTTTTGCCGTTTGCTTGCCTCTTGTTTGCTTGTGTGTTAGATTGCTTGCTTGTCACTATGGCTCAAGACAATACCAAATTGTGTGACTTCTCCAATACCAACAATAATGATTTTATTTGCACGCCGATTGCTCCTATCTTAGATGCTAAATCTTGTGAGATCAATGCTGCTCTCTTGATTCATGTCATGAAAGATCAATTTGCTGGCCTTCCTAGTGAAGATGCCGCTACCCATCTAAACAACTTTGTTGATTTGTGTGATATGCAAAAGAAGAGGGATGCGGATAATGATATTGTTAAACTGAAGCTATTTCCGTTTTCACTTAAAGATCGTGCTAAAACTTGGTTTTCCTCTTTGCCTAGAAATAGTATTGATTCATGGAATAAGTGCAAAGATGCCTTTATCTCTAAGTATTTTCCTCCCGCTAAAATTATCTCTCTTAGAAATGATATTATCAATTTTAAGCAACTAGATCCTTAGCATGTTGCACAAGCTTGGGAGAGAATGAAATTAATGATACGTAATTGCCCTACACATGGTTTGAACTTATGGATGATTATACAAAACTTTTATGCTGGCTTGAATTTTGCTTCTAGAAATCTTTTAGATTCAGCCGCGGGGGGGCACTTTTATGGAAATCACTTTAGGAGAAGCTACCAAACTCCTAGATAATATTATGGTTAACTACTCTCAATGGCACACCGAAAGATCTGCTAGTAAAAAGGTGCATGCTATTGAAGAGATTAGTGTTTTGAGTGGGAAGATGGATGAACTTACGAAATTATTTGCTACTAAGAGTGCTTCTTCTGATCTTAATGATATGCCTTTGTCCACGTTGATTGAAAATAATAATGAATCTTTGAATGTGAATTTTGTTGGTAGGAATAATTTTGGTAACAATGCTTATAGAGGAAACTTTAATCCTAGGCCTTTTCCTAGTAATTCCTCTAACAATTATGGTAATTCCTACAATAACTCTTATGGAAATTTGGTAAGATGCCCTCTGAATTTGAGACTAGTGTTAAAGAGTTTCAGAATTTGCAAAAGAATTTCAATGCTTTGCTTGAAGAAAAATTGCTTAAGATTGATGAGTCGGCTAGAAACATGGATAGAATTACTCTTGATGCTGATTCTTTGAAACTTAGATCTATTCCACCTAAGCATGATATCAATGAGTCTCTCAAAGCCATGAGAATATCCACTGATGAGTGCAAGGAAAGAACCGCTAGGATACATGCTAAAAAGGATTGCTTTATGAAAGCGTGTTCTTCTAGTTATCATGAGAATAAATATGAAGATCTAAAAGTGATTTATGTGTCTCCTATTAAATCCTTATTTTCTAGTATGAATCTTGATAGATATGGGACTGGTGATGAGTCTACTTTAGTTAAAAGGCGTCCCAATGATTTGGAGTTTTTAGATCTTGGTGCTAAAATTGTTAAAAGTGGGATTGAAGAGAATAAAACTTTGCATAGCGATGAACCCACTATATTGGATTTCACGGGATTAATTATGATAATTGCTCTTTAATAGATTGTATTTCCTTGTTGCAATCCGTGCTAAATTCTCCACATGCTTATAATCAAAATAAAGCTTTTACCGAACACATAGTTGACGCTTTAATGCAGTCTTATGAAAAAAACTTGAATTAGAAGTTTCTATCCCTAGAAAGCTTTATGATGAGTGGGAACCTACTATTAAAATTAAGATTAAGGATCATGAATGCTTTGCATTGTGTGATTCGGGTGCAAGTGTTTCTACAATTCCAAAAGCTTTGTGTGATATGTTAGGTTTCCATGAACTTGATGATTGTTCTTTAAATTTGCATCTTGCGGATTCTACCATTAAGAAACTTATGTGAAGGATTAATGATGTTCTTATTGTTTCCAATAGGAATTATGTGCCTGTATATTTCATCATTCTTGATATAGATTGCAATCCTTCATGTCCTATTATTCTTGGTAGACCTTTCCTTAGAACGATTGGTGCAATTATTGATATGAAGGAAGGAAATATTAGATTACAATTTCCGTTAAGGAAAGGCATGGAACACTTTCCTAGAAATAAATTCAAATTACCTTATGAATCTATTATTGTAATGCCCAGGATGGAACTATACCTCCTACGTGTCGAGGCACGACTTAAAGGCATAAGTCCATCCTAGAATGATCTCAAGTTTGGTAATCTTTGCACATCTCATGTAAAAGAGGGGAATTGTAAACATAAAAATAGTTGGCTTACACTCGCCATGTCACACAAATACAATACATGTCTCAATCATCATACATTAAAACATCACAACCCTCTAAGGGCAAAATCCAAATGTCAAGATACCAAACTTAAATAACATCCATAGGACGGATCGAATCCTAGTAGAAGTCTCCACTACTGATCATCCGGATAACGAACATAGTACCGACTACGCTCCTCGTCGTACTCCCAGTCTAGCTTGGTGCCATCACCTGGATAGCTCACAGCTGGACCTGCATCTGGTGTGGTGAAGTAACTGTGAGCCACAGAGGACTCAGCAATCCCGTTCCCGGGTAACAAGACTATTTAAGCCTTGGGAGAGGATAAGGCTGAAGAAAAGAATAAGTGTCTGCAGCAGCAACTAGCAACTAGCTTACGTGAGAGAGTGCGAGAAGAGAAAGCCTCGGTCGAGAGATGATCACGAAGTGATCCTAGCTACACCACGTCAAACATAACCCCACCGTGTTCAACTCCCAAATCCCTATTCGGAAATTGACAGTCACGGTACACACGCTGGTAGTGTATTAAAACATTGTGTCAAGTTATCTACAACCGGATATTAACAAGCTCCCATCTGCCACATAACCGCGGGCACGGCTTTCGAAAGTTCATAACCCTGCAGGGGTGTTCCAACTTGACCCATTACAAGCCCACGATCCGCGGAGTCGCAACTCCAAAGTGGGAAGACCCGAGTATTCTCGGAATCCCGTGCTCAAGATAATCCGAACTAAGGTAAGGCTAATCCAGCAAATCCTCCCGGCGTGTCGACACCCTGATAGTAGCCGCGCGTATCTAAGTCTCAGGACACGACCGGATGAGTCATCCTACAGGTGTATGCCAGATACCTCGGGTTGCCCCAAGGCGGCCCCGCAGTCTGCTCGTTTCGGACCAACACTCATGTGGAGCACTGGCCCGGGGTTGTTGATTAAGAAAGAGGGTTAATTACTCCCTATGCAAGTTTAGTTTGTTATTAGGCGAATAGTACCAATGTTGGGACTTGCTGGAAAAGACTTAGCACTTAGCGGTTTATCGAGGGGGTCCCATACACCCCAACCGTGTTAGGAACGCATAATCAAGGAACATAACACCGGTTTATACGGTTCCTAACGGCATGAGTGGAACAAATCACCAAGAAAAAGGCTTAGCCTTCCACCCTTGCCAATATATAGATGATTTCATTTAAGCAATTATATAGTGTGATATAACCCAACCAAACTTCAACATGAAGCAAGCATCTTCGATCTTCACCTGCAACTAGCAATGCTATAAGAAGGGTTGAGCGAAGCGTACTTAGCCAAGCAACGGTTTGCATAGGTAGGGTGGTCAACATGGCAATGGTTACAAGTAGGAGGCTGACAGGAAGAACATGGGCATCGAGGCAAAACTATAGAGCGGAACTACTAGCAATAGGAAAATATAGTAATGTTATCGGGGTTCGGTCATCTTGCCTGAAGAGAAGTCGTTCGGATCGTAAGAAGGGTCCTCGTGCTCAACCTCGTTGGTAACCTCGTGCTCGTACTCGTACTCGGTCTCAGCTTCCGGCTCTAAACAATACAATCACACAAGGCACAAATCAACAAGATGCAATGCGCACTCGAAAATGATGGATGCATGAAGGATGCACTAAGGATGCACACGGAGCACGGAAAATAGCACTCAAGCAAAACACCTCAAAACATGATAACAATCTGATATTATGAATCTACACAGAAAATCAATCAAGTTTCATATAAGACTCGCTGAAATCGGAGCTACGGGCTAAAAGTTATGCCCGAAACAAGAAATGAGCGAAAGCTGAAAATTACAGCAACATAGCAACTTCGGAGCACAAAATAATTAAGCTACAGCACTCAAACATCATGGCAAAGGACATGAACATAAACTAGACATATCCTACAGCAAATAAGTCCAAAGGTGCACCCCCAAAGGAGCCACGGATCAATAGCAATAAGCTTGGACATATTGAACTTGACAATAAAATTCTGACAGCAGAATTTTATTGAAACTTTGGAGCAAAAGTTAAACATGCTACAGCCACTTAAATAAACATGTGAGAACATGAATGGAAAGCCAACAATATATACTACAAGGAACAATCAAGATCCACTCCAAAACTATCATGGTTTGTCCTAGAGCAGCAAGCAAACATGGCATCGGAACGTTACAGATTTCAGACTTAGTGAAAAACCACCAAGTCCTAAAACAGCAGATTCATCATGGCATCTAAAAGAGCAAGTTTAAGTCACCTCGAAACTAAACATGGCAAGTGGTAAGCACCACATCAAAGTACACATGATGGTGATCCCGAAACATACAAGCATGCATCATGGAGATAAACACAACGATAGCAACGAGCTCAACAAGATGGCATTTCATAACAAGTGAAACAACATCACAGCCACATGGCACTTTGCAATGATGATAAGCATGGCAAGAATAAATCTATCATGCAACCTATCACCAACAACATGTAGAGCATGGCAAGACGAACACGTGGACATGTCATTTGCATCATTCGGACAAACGAGCTAAAAGTTATCACATAGCAAAGATGGCATAAAAACATCACATAGCAGCAATTATATCGGGATGCACTCTTGCAACGAGAACACAAGCATCTAGATGATTTCTAACATATATGACACAAAAAGATAAAACGTAGTGCTAATCACCACGAACGTCTGGACATGCTATTTGCACAAAACGGACAAACACACACAAAGTTAGAGCAGTTCTAATAATGCATCAGACAGGTAAAACTGGGCTTAGGAGGGAAAAGGTCAACCTCTCAGATCAACAGAAAAAAACAACGCGGCCCGGGGCTTCGGTGGATCCGGCCCGATCTGGAGGCCAGCGGAGGCGAGGCGGCCCGCTGGCGACGGCCCGGATGGAGGCAGATCGGGACCGGGGTGGCGACGCCCAGCGGTGGAAGAAGGTGGCGGCTGGATCCTGGGCCCTCGGCGAAGGCGCGGTGCGGGGGCGGCGGCCCGCTACGGCATGGAGGCCCTGGAGGCGGCGGCGCCCACCTGGCGGCCTGGAGGGAGCGGTGGAAGGGCGCGGTGGGGGAGTCCGGCTGGGCCCCCGAGGCGGCGCGGGAGGCGAGTGGCCCAGCCCGGTGGAGAGGCGCCCAGGTGAGGCGAGGGAGGTGGGCCGACGGCGGAGGGAAGGCCCACGCGCGACGGTGCGGGGATGTGGTCCTGCGCCTGGGCTGCGGTGGCGAACGGGAGCCGAGGGAGGGCGCGATCTGGGCCTGGCGCGACGGTGAAGTGGTCCAGGGAGGGAGGCGGTGCGGCTCGGTGCGCGAGGGGGGAGCCCAGCTGGCGCGCGAAGTGGAGGCGGGGCTCGAGGCGATCGGTCGGGGAGGGGCGAAGTGGCCGAAGCGGCTGGAGGAAGGATCGATGCGGCCGTTGACCCGCGCGGATCGAGAGATCCGGTCGGAGTCCGATCCCAGGCGAGGAAGACAGCGGCGCTCGGCTGGTTCCCTCGGGATTCGAGGAGGAGTCTCCAAATGGCAGTTTTGGATTTGAGAAAAAAAATAGGGGAGAAGGGGAAAAGAAATAGGGATGCCCAAAAATGGACATGGGGGTGTTATATATAGCAGTTTTCTAGGGTTAGGGGGGATTTGGGGGTGTTAGGAGCCCTCCGATCGCGATCCGACGGATCCGATCGCGGGGGGAGTTAGGATGGGCCTAGGGAAGACTAGTGGGCTGACTGAGGGGGTGTTTCTGGGCCACAAGTGGAGGCACTTTGGACCCACACGAATAACTGTTGGGATAGCACACGGAGTCCAAACGCGACGAGATTTGAGAGGCGGGTTGCACACAACAAAACAACAACACACGACAAGTCTCGCGCCACACCGGCAACGTTACACGGCCAAACACCAAAGTAGGCCTACGGGACGTCACGGACACGTGAGGGAGCTCCGGAACGCGAAACGGACAACGGGAAGGAACGCGTGGAACCGGATGCAACCGACAACACAAATGCAATGCTATGCACATGTCTACATGATATGAATGAATGCCACACACGCACACAACAACACGACGAAAACCCGAAAGACAAAGAACCCGAAATGGAATAGATGAAGCCGAAGATATATTATATGCCCAAAAGGGAAAGTATTACATTCGGGGCATTACAAACTCGCCTCTACTACAAAAAGATCTCGTCCCGAGATCTAGGACTGGAAAAAGGAAGGGTACTCGGAACAAAGATGATCTTCTCGTTCCCACGTAGCTTCTCGGTCGGTGTGATGTGACCACTTGACTTTCAAGAATTTGAAGGACTTGTTGCGGGTCTTGCGTTCGGTTTCTTCGAGAATAGCAACGGGATGCTCTCGGTAAGACAGGTCTTGTTGAAGATCAATCTCTTCAAACGGAATCATGCGCTCAGGTGCCTTGAAGCATTTGCGGAGTTGAGACACATGGAACACATCATGAACATTGGCGAAGTTGGGAGGGAGCTCAAGTTGATAGGCTAGATCGCCTCTTTTGCCAAGAATCTTGAAAGGCCCAACGTATCTAGGAGCAAGCTTTCCTTTGATACCGAATCTTTGGGTGCCTTTCATCGGAGACACACGGAGATAAACATGATCATCAATGTTGAATGCCAAATCACGATGCTTGCCGTCATAGTAGCTCTTCTGACGCGACGGAGCGGCCTTGAGATTCTCACGTATGACTTTGCACATCTCTTCGGCTTCTGAGATCAAGTCATTGCCAAGAAGTTGACGTTCGCCTGTTTCAGACTAGTTGAGAGGGGTACGGCACTTTCTGCCATAGAGGATTTCAAACGGAGCTTTGCCTGCACTTGCTTGAAAGCTGTTGTTGTAAGAGAACTCGGCAAATGGAAGGCAGTCTTCCCATTTCATGCCAAAAGAGATGACACAGGCTCTAAGCATGTCTTCTAGAATCTGATTCACACGCTCAACTTGACCACTAGTCTGAGGGTGAAATGCAGTGCTGAACCTGATCTTAGTGCCCATGGCGGACTGAAAGGAGTCCCAGAACCTTGGAGTGAACAAACTTCCACGGTCTGAGGATACAACTTGAGGAATGCCATGTAAGGACACAATTTTGGAAGTGTACAGCTCTGCCAATTGAGCTGCATTGATTGATTCTTTGACTGGCAGGAAGTGAGCGACTTTGGTAAGCTTGTCAATCACCACGAAGATAGAATCATTTCCTCGCTTGGATTTAGGAAAACCAGTGACGAAGTCCATTTCAATGTGGTCGAACTTCCACTTGGGAATAGGAAGAGGTTGGAGAAGACCGGCTGGACGTTGATGTTCTGCTTTCACTCTTCTGTATACATCACATTCATTCACGAATTGGGCAATCTCCCTTTTCATGCGTGTCCACCAGTAAGACTGCTTGAGATCTTGGTACATCTTGGAGCTGCCAGGATGAATGGAAAGGAGAGAATCATGTGCTTCTTCCATTATGATCTTCCTGAGATCACCTTTGGGTACAACGAGTCTGTCCTCGAAGAACAAGGTATCTCTCTCATCAACACGGAAGCACTTATATTTCGGAATGCCCTTAGCAATAGCATGTTTCACCTTCTTCACCATGGTATCACTGAGTTGGGCCTCACGGACTTGATCTTCCAAGGTAGGAGCAATTTGAAGATTTGCAAGAAAACCCTGCGGAACAACTTGAAGGTTGAGCTTCCTGAAAGCTTCACAAAGCTCAGGCTGGTACGGCTTGATAAGAAGGCTGTTGCAATATGCCTTTCTGCTCAAAGCATCTGCAATCACATTCGCCTTGCCAGGAGTGTATTCAATGCTGGGATCATACTCTTGGATCATTTCAACCCAACGAGTCTGGCGGAGGTTCAGATGCGGCTGTGTGAAGATGTACTTCAAGCTCTTGTGATCCGTGAAGATGTCGACTTTTCTGCCCAACAATAGATGTCTCCACGTAATCAAAGCATGTACCACAGCTGCTAGCTCGAGATCATGTGTGGGATAGTTCTTCTCACTTGGCTTGAGCTGACGAGAAGTGTATGCCACAATTCTCTTATCTTGCATAAGCACACCACCAAGTCCTTGAAGAGAAGCATCGCAGAATACTTCATAGGGCTTGGACTCATCTGGAGGAGTAAGAACTGGAGCAGAGACAAGCTTTTCTTTGAGAGTTTTGAATGCCACTTCACACTCTGGAGACCAAAAGTATTTGACATTCTTCTGAAACAAGTTGGAAAGAGGCTTGGCAATCTTGGAGAAGTTCTCAACGAACCTTCTGCAATAGCTGGCAAGACCTAGAAAACTACGGAGTTGCTTGACGTTCTGAGGAGCTTCCCAGTTGACAATTGCTTCAACTTTCTCGGGATTTACCGCAATACCGTCAGCTGAGATGATATGGCCCAGGTACAAAACCTTATCGAGCCAAAACCCGCACTTGGAGAACTTGGCATAGAACTTATGTTCACGGAGTCGATCAAGAACCAGACGTAAGTGCTTTTCGTGATCTTCTTCATTCTTGGAAAACACCAGAATATCATCCAGATACACAAGCACAAACTCGCCAGTATAGGGGTTGAAGATGTAGTGCATCATCCTCGAAAAGGTAGGAGGAGCATTGGCGAGACCAAAAGACATGACGGTATACTCGTATGAACCGTAGCTCGTTCTGAAGGCCGTCTTGGGAATGTCCTCCTCGCGAATGCGAATTTGGTGATAGCCCATTCGGAGGTCAAGCTTAGAGAACACTTTAGCTCCTTTGAGCTGCTCGAAGAGTTCGTTGATGTTGGGGAGCGGATATTTGTTCTTTATTGTCTTCTTGTTCAATGACCGGTAATCAACGCATAGACGCTCCGTGCCATCCTTTTTCTTGACAAATAAGACACCACAGCCCCAAGGCGACGTACTAGGCCTGATGAGACCCATACTCTCCTGTTTATCAAGCTGCTTCTTCAATTCCTTCAATTCATCCGGAGAGAGCTTGTACGGACGCCGGCATGCTGGCTCAGTACCCGGCTCGAGTTCAATAACAAATTCCACCTGACGGTGTGGAGGCATGCCTGGAAGTTCTTCAGGAAAGACGTCTTGATATTCGTTCACCACCGGAATTTGAGATATGGCATTAATTTCGCCCTTATCATTGAGAGAGAAAAGCCTGATAGTGTTATCCCTGGAGGCAAAGATGATCACATCTTCATCAGGATGAGTCATCTTGACTTCCTTCTGTGCACAATCAATGTGAGCATCGTGCTGAGAAAGCCAATCCATCCGGAGGATGAGGTCAATGTCAGAATTGCCGAGAATCACCGGTTTAGCCAGAAATCGATAATCACCCATGCGAATAGAAACATTCGGAGCAAAAATGTTGGAAGTCATGCACTTGCCCGGAGAAATTACTTGCAACCTCTGAGGCAGACTTTGGATGTCAACATTATACTTGGATGCAAATGGTTGAGACATGAAAGAACATGAAGCACCCGAATCAAACAACACTTTAGCAGGAAAAGAGTTAACTGAGAGGTTACCCAAAATGACATCAGAAGAATTCTCCGCTTGCGCTGCACTCATCAGATTGACCCTTGCAGCCTTTGGATCATGCTTGACAATAGCTGAACTCACAGGCGGAGGAGGTGGAAGGCGCTTCGGATTCGGACATCTGTTGGCATAATGACCCTTCTGGCCACACTTGTTGCACACCACTTCTGAGAGAGGACGGAAATGAGAACCACTTGACTTTGAGCCTTGAGACTGAAACTGGTTCTTCGACTTGTTGCTCGGGTTGGGTGGGTGGGAGAAACCACGTCCACCGGAGTTCTTGTAGTTGTTGGAGTTGTTGGAGTTGTTGGAGTTGTTGTAAGGAGCTCGAATCACTGGAGGAGGAGGAAGCCAGAATTTCTGATGCTTCGAGACCATCTGAGACGATGAGGAAGAGTGAACGGCATCTCGAATTCTCTTTTTAGAAGCCTCCATCTTAAGCTGAGATGCCTCTTGTTTCAAAGCCATGTTATAGAATTTGTCGAATTCATCGGGCTCGAACAGAGTGAGAGCAAGTTGAAGTTCATATTTGAGACCTCCACGGAACTGGTAGATTTTGCTCTTAGCATCAGGAATGTCTTTCTTAGCATAACGAGCGAGGTTTTGGAACTTGACATTATACTGATAGACTGACATAGATCCCTGCTTCAGGTTGCGGAATTGCTCACGCATACCCTCGATGACACTTGTAGGAATGTGGTGAGAGCGAAAGTCCTTGCAGAAATTCTCCCAAGAGATCACTTGACCTGGCCTGGAGTCTTTGTACTGCTGCCACCAGTCAGCTGCTTGGTCCTTGAGTTGGAAGGCTGCAAACTTCACATAATCCTCTTCCTTCACGTTACTGCACTCAAAATGCTTCTTTATATCAGTCAACCAATCTTCAGCATCAAGAGGATCGACACAGTAACTGAAAGCTTTTGGATTATTGGCGAAGAACTGGTTGAGAGTAGCATGGTGCTGCTGGTTGAAGAAATTGCCTTGATTCCCTGGAACACCCTGATTAGCTTGATTAGCTTGCATCTGCTGCATCATCTACATCAACATCTGAGTGTTCTGAGTTGTAGTCTGCATAATCGCTCTCCAAGCCTCAGACGGAGGAGGAGGGGAAGGAGGACGATCTGGGACCTCTTCACCCTCTGGGTTAGCGTTGGGAACCCTTTTCGGAGCCATCCTGAAAGAGATGACCACGAATCAGCAATTGATTGACAGAAGGTATAAGCTGAATCAATGGAATGAATTGCAACAAGTCTTCACAATAATCATTCGAACAATAGGAACGAATGAAATCATTCGAACAAGAGGAACGAATGAAATTCTCAGTTAAATGATAACACCAATCTTCACGAGAAGCCACATAGGGGACAAAAGGTAAAATAAGAAAAACAACAAGGTACAGACGGGAACAAACACAAGATAGGAGCTTCGTTCTAACATCTTTGTGCTGAAAGCATATGAACGCGTTACGAAAAGGTTTTGCAATCCCCAGATCAGCATAGCCAAGGACCCTTTAAGATGCAACTCCTGATAGTAACATCGGTCATAAACCACTTCACTCAATGTAGAACCCCGAACTCGCTAACCTGCATTCGTTGGAAGAATGCCTACGATCTACTGGATAAACCCACCTATAAATTTCCGAAAGATTCCAGTTATGCAATCAGGTGTTGGGGATACACGGGAAGCACCGCGCAATCAACTCTAAACCTACATCCAGGTGTATCCATCCTTCAACACATAACCAGTCTTTCTCGGAAACTGTCTACCTCGGACCTTCGAAAAGCATCCACTATAACAAGCTATGGCAATACTCCCGAACTACCTCCCCAGTACTGGGTGATGTCGGGGTTATCTTGCCACTGGCCGTATAGGAGAGATTTTCGATGTCGGCCGTCTTAAGTATTTAGTACTGCCGCGATATGCTTGTGACGACAATACCCCGAAGCTCAACTCCCCGGGACACTGCCACAACTCCGAATGTCAGGAGGTATCGAGAATAATATCCTCGTCACAAGAACATCGAAACAATCCCAGAATACTCGCGGGATTCCTAAAAAAAATTTGGTGCAATTTTGAAGATAGAAGAGACAAGAGTAGTCGTCAGGAGTCCTCACCAGAGAGAAAGGGGATGAGAAGCAAATAAATCCTACTCTCCGATATAATATATGACTCAAAATATTTTCAGTGTGTGCCTAGACTCGACCGTCAACGATTCGATCAAACAGTGGGGGCTCCTAGGTCGGAGAAGGCTCTGAATACCCACTTGTAATGCCCAGGATGGAAATATACCTCCTACGTGTCGAGGCACGACTTAAAGGCATAAGTCCATCCTAGAATGATCACAAGTTTGGTAATCTTTGCACATCTCATGTAAAAGAGGGGAATTGTAAACATAAAAATAGTTGGCTTACACTCGCCACGTCACACAAATACAATACATGTCTCAATCATCATACATTAAAACATCACAACCCTCTAAGGGCAAAATCCAAATGTCAAGATACCAAACTTAAATAACATCCACAGGACGGATCGAATCCTAGTAGAAGTCTCCACTACTGATCATCCGGATAACGAACATAGTACCGACTACGCTCCTCGTCGTACTCCCAGTCTAGCTCGGTGCCATCACCTGGATAGCTCACAGCTGGACCTGCATCTGGTGTGGTGAAGTAACTGTGAGCCACAGAGGACTCAGCAATCCCGTTCCCGGGTAACAAGACTATTAAGCCTTGGGAGAGGATAAGGCTGAAGAAAAGAATAAGTGTCTGCAGCAGCAACTAGCAACTAGCTTACGTGAGAGAGTGCGAGAAGAGAAAGCCTCGGTCGAGAGATGATCACGAAGTGATCCTAGCTACAACACGTCAAACATAACCCCACCGTGTTCAACTCCCGAATCCCTATCCGGAAATTGACAGTCACGGTACACACGCTGGTAGTGTATTAAAACATTGTGTCAAGTTATCTACAACCAGATATTAACAAGCTTCCATCTGCCACATAACCGCGGGCACGGCTTTCGAAAGTTCATAACCCTGCAGGGGTGTTCCAACTTGACCCATTACAAGCCCACGATCCGCGGAGTCGCAACTCCAAAGTGGGAAGACCCGAGTATTCTCGGAATCCCGTGCTCAAGATAATCCGAACTAAGGTAAGGCTAATCCAGCAAATCCTCCCGGCGTGTCGACACCCTGATAGTAGCCGCGCGTATCTAAGTCTCAGGACACGACCGGATGAGTCATCCTACAGGTGTATGCCAGATACCTCGGGTTGCCCCAAGGCGGCCCCGCAGTCTGCTCGTTTCGGACCAACACTCATGTGGAGCACTGGCCCGGGGTTGTTGATTAAGAAAGAGGGTTAATTACTCCCTATGCAAGTTTAGTTTGTTATTAGGCGAATAGTACCAATGTTGGGACTTGCTGGAAAAGACTTAGCACTTAGCGGTTTATCGAGGGGGTCCCATACACCCCAACCGTGTTAGGAACGCATAATCAAGGAACATAACACCGGTTTATACGGTTCCTAACGGCATGAGTGGAACAAATCACCAAGAAAAAGGCTTAGCCTTCCACCCTTGCCAATATATAGATGATTTCATTTAAGCAATTATATAGTGTGATATAACCCAACCAAACTTCAACATGAAGCAAGCATCTTCGATCTTCACCTGCAACTAGCAATGCTATAGGAAGGGTTGAGCGAAGCGTACTTAGCCAAGCAACGGTTTGCATAGGTAGGGTGGTCAACATGGCAATGGTTACAAGTAGGAGGCTGACAGGAAGAACATGGGCATCGAGGCAAAACTATAGAGCGGAACTACTAGCAATAGGAAAATATAGTAATGTTATCGGGGTTCGGTCATCTTGCCTGAAGAGAAGTCGTTCGGATCGTAAGAAGGGTCCTCGTGCTCAACCTCGTGCTCGTACTCGTACTCGGTCTCAGCTTCCGGCTCTAAACAATACAATCACACAAGGCACAAATCAACAAGATGCAATGCGCACTCGAAAATGATGGATGCATGAAGGATGCACTAAGGATGCACACGGAGCACGGAAAATAACACTCAAGCAAAACACCTCAAAACATGATAACAATCTGATATTATGAATCTACACAGAAAATCAATCAAGTTTCATATAAGACTCGCTGAAATCGGAGCTACGGGCTAAAAGTTATGCCCGAAACAAGAAATGAGCGAAAGCTGAAAATTACAGCAACATAGCAACTTCGGAGCACAAAATAATTAAGCTACAGCACTCAAACATCATGGCAAAGGACATGAACATAAACTAGACATATCCTACAGCAAATAAGTCCAAAGGTGCACCCCCAAAGGAGCCACGGATCAATAGCAATAAGCTTGGACATATTGAACTTGACAATAAAATTCTGACAGCAGAATTTTATTGAAACTTTGGAGCAAAAGTTAAACATGCTACAGCCACTTAAATAAACATGTGAGAACATGAATGGAAAGCCAACAATATATACTACAAGGAACAATCAAGATCCACTCCAAAACTATCATGGTTTGTCCTAGAGCAGCAAGCAAACATGGCATCGGAACGTTACAGATTTCAGACTTAGTGAAAAACCACTAAGTCCTAAAACAGCAGATTCATCATGGCATCTAAAAGAGCAAGTTTAAGTCACCTCGAAACTAAACATGGCAAGTGGTAAGCACCACATCAAAGTACACATGATGGTGATCCCGAAACATACAAGCATGCATCATGGAGATAAACACAACGATAGCAACGAGCTCAACAAGATGGCATTTCATAACAAGTGAAACAACATCACAGCCACATGGCACTTTGCAACGATGATAAGCATGGCAAGAATAAATCTATCATGAAACCTATCACCAACAACATGTAGAGCATGGCAAGACGAACACGTGGACATGTCATTTGCATCATTCGGACAAACGAGCTAAAAGTTATCACATAGCAAAGATGGCATAAAAACATCACATAGAAGCAATTATATCGGGATGCACTCTTGCAACGGGAACACAAGCATCTAGATGATTTCTAACATGCATGACACAAAAAGATAAAACGTAGTGCTAATCACCACGAACGTCTGGACATGCTATTTGCACAAAACGGACAAACACACACAAAGTTAGAGCAGTTCTAATAATGCATCAGACAGGTAAAACTGGGCTTAGGAGGGAAAAGGTCAACCTCTCAGATCAACAGAAAAAAACAACGCGGCCCGGGGCTTCGGTGGATCCGGCCCGATCTGGAGGCCTGCGGAGGCGAGGCGGCCCGCTGGCGACGGCCCGGATGGAGGCAGATCGGGCCCGGGGTGGCGACGCCCAGCGGTGGAAGAAGGCGGCGGCTGGATCCTAGGCCCTCGGCGAAGGCGCGGTGCGGGGGCGGCGGCCCGCTGCGGCCTGGAGGCCCTGGAGGCGGCGGCGCCCACCTGGCGGCCTGGAGGGAGCGGTGGAAGGGCGCGGTGCGGGAGTCCGGCTGGGCACCCGAGGCGGCGCGGGAGGCGAGTGGCCCAGCCCGGTGGAGAGGCGCCCAGGCGAGGCGAGGGAGGTGGGCCGACGGCGAAGGGAAGGCCCACGCGCGGCGGTGCGGGGATGTGGTCCTGCGCCTGGGCTGCGGTGGCGAACGGGAGCCGAGGGAGGGCGCGATCTGGGCCTGGCGCGACGGTGAAGTGGTCCAGGGAGGGAGGCGGTGCGGCTCAGCGCGCGAGGGGGGAGCCCAGCTGGCGCGCGAAGTGGAGGCGGGGCTCGAGGCGATCGGTCGGGGAGGGCGAAGTGGCCGAAGCGGCTGGAGGAAGGATCGATGCGGCCGTTGACCCACGCGGATCGAGAGATCCGGTCGGAGTCCGATCCCAGGCGAGGAAGACAGCGGCGCTCGGCTGGTTCCCTCGGGATTCGAGGAGGTGTCTCCAAATGGCAGTTTTGGATCTGAGAAAAAAATAGGGGAGAAGGGGAAAAGAAATAGGGATGCCCAAAATGGACATGGGGGTGTTATATATAGCAGTTTTCTAGGGATAGGGGGGATTTGGGGGTGTTAGGAGCCCTCCGATCGTGACCCGACGGATGCGATCGCGGGGGGAGTTAGGATGGGCCTAGGGAAGACTAGTGGGCTGACTGAGGGGGTGTTTCTGGGCCACAAGTGGAGGCACTTTGGACCCACACGAATAACTGTTGGGATAGCACACGGAGTCCAAACGCGACGAGATTTGAGAGGCGGGTTGCACACAACAAAACAACAACACACGACAAGTCTCGCACCACACCGGCAACGTTACACGGCCAAACACCAAAGTAGGCCTACGGGACGTCACGGACACGTGAGGGAGCTCCGGAACGCGAAACGGACAACGGGAAGGAACGCTTGGAACCGGATGCAACCGACAACACAAATGCAATGCGATGCACATGTCTACATGATATGAATGAATGCCACACACGCACACAACAACACGAGGAAAACCCGAAAGACAAAGAACCCGAAATGGAATAGATGAAGCCGGAGATATATTATATGCCCAAAAGGGAAAGTATTACATCCGGGGCATTACAATTATGAGAGCCACTTATGGATTGCCTACCAAAGATGGCAATACCTAGATCTATTCTTGTATCGTGCCTAGCTAGGGGCGTTAAACAATAGCGCTTGTTGGGAGGCAACCCAATTTTATTTTCTTTGTTTTTGCTTCTGTTTAGAAATAAATATTGCATCTAGCTTCTGTTTAGATGTGGTTTTGTGTTTTAATTAATGTTTGTGCCAAGTAGAACCTTTGGGAAGACTTGTGTGAAGTTTATGTGATCATGCTGTAAAACCATAAACTTTAGTGCTCACGAGATTGGCTGTCATTTTTTACCGGAGAGTGATTTTTAGTTGGTTATTTTTGCATATGATTAATAGACAAATTCCCCACGTCCACCAATTTGTTTCAATTTTTTTAGAGTTACAAAAGTATTCGAAAGTTACATATTACTACAGACTGTTATGTTTTTGACAGATTCTGTTTATCGTGTGTTGTTTGCTTATTTTGATGAATCTATGAGTAGTATCGGGGGGTATGGATCATAGAGAAGTTGGAATACAGTAGGTTTAACACCAATACAAACAAAGAATGAGTTCATTACAGTACCTTTGAGTAGTGGTTTGTTTTCTTATACTAACGGAGCTCACGAGAATTTTGGCTAAGTTTTGTGTTGTGAAGTTTTCAAGTTTTCAGTATGGATTTGATGGACAATGGAACAAAGAGTGGCAAAAGCCTAAGCTTGGGGATCCCAAGGCATCCCAAGGTAAAATTCAAGGACAACCAAAAGCCTAAGCTTGGGGATGCCTCGGGAAGGCATCCCCTCTTTCGTCTTCGTCTATCGGTAACTTTACTTGAGACTATATTTTTATTCACCACATGATATGTGTTTTGCTTGGAGCGTCATGTATGATTTGAGTGTTTGCTATTTAGTTTGCCACAATCTTCCCTGCTGGACAAACCATTTGAGAGAGATAAATATGATTTAGAATTTGTTAGAATACTCTATGTGCTTCACTTATATCTTTTGAGCTAGATTGTTTTGCTCTAGTGCTTCACTTATATCTTTTTAGAGCACGGTGGTGGTTTTATTTTGTAGAAATTATTTATCTCTCATGCTTCACTTATATTATTTTGAGAGTCTTTTAGAACAGCATGGTAATATGCTTTTGTTATAAAACTAGTCCTAATATGATAGGCATCCAAGATGAATATAGTAAAAACTTTCATACAAGTGCATTGAATACTATGAGAAGTTTGATACTTGATGATTGTTTTGAGATATGAGGATGGTAATATTAGAGTCATGCTAGTGGAGTAATTTTGAATTTGAGAAACACTTGTGTTAAACTTTGTGATTCCCGTAGCATGCACGTATGGTGGACCGTTATGTGATGAAGTTGGAGCGTGATTTATTTATTGAGTGTCATCCTTTGTGTGGAGGTCAGGATGGCGCGATGGTCAACTTCTACCAACCCTTCCCCTAGGAGCATGCGTTGAATACTTTCTTTTGATAACTCATAGATTTTTGCAATAAGTATATGAGTTCTTTATAACTAATGTTGTGTCCAGGGATTATACGCACTCTCACCCTTCCACCATTGCTAGCCTCTCTTGTACCGCGTAACTTTCGCCGGTACCATACACCCACCATATACCTTCCTCAAAACAGCCACCATACCTACCTATCATGGCATTTCCATAGCCATTTCGAGATATATTTTCATGCAACTTTCTATCGTGCCATTCATATGACATGCTTCATCATTATCATTCACATAGAGTCATATTTTGTTCTAGTTTTGAGTTGTAATATTTGAGTTGTAAGTAAATAAAAGTGTGATGATCTTCATTATTAGAGCATTGTCCCGTGTGAGGAAACAAAACAAAAAGAGAGAGAGAAAGGCAAAAAAAGAGATGGCCCAAAAAAAGAGAGGGGGCTAAAAAAAGAAGAAGAGCCCCTCCAAAAAAAGAGATGGGACAATGCTACTATCCTTTTCCACATTTCTGCTTCAAAGTAGCACCATAATCTTCATGATAGAGAGTCTCTTGCTTTTTCACTTTCATATACTAGTGGGAATTTTAATTATAGAACTTGGCTTGTATATTCCAACGATGGGCTTCCTCAAATGCCCTAGGTCTTCATGATCAAGCAAGTTGGATGCACACCCACTTAGTTTCTTTTGAGATTTCATACACTTATAGCTCTAGTGCATCCGTTGAATGGCAATTTCTACTCACTCACATTGATATCTATTGATGGGCATCTCCATAGCCCATTGATACGCCTAGTTGATGTGAGACTATCTTCTTCTTTTGTCTTCTCCACAACCACCACTCTATTCCACATAGTGCTATATCCATGGCTCACGCTCATGTATTGCGTGAAAGTTGAAAGGTTTGAAAGAATTAAAGTGTGAAACAATTGCTTGGCTGAAACCAGGGTTGTGCATGATTTAAATATTTTGTGTGATGAAGATAGAGCATAGCCAGACTATATGATTTTGTAGGGATAACTTTCTTTGGCCATGTTATTTTGAGAAGACATGATTGCTGTGTTAGTATGCTTGAAGTATTATTATTCTTATGTCAATATAGACTTTTGTCTTGAATCTTTCGGATCTGAATATTCATGCCACAATAAAGAGAATTACATTAAGAATTATGTTGGTTAGCATTCCACATCAAAAAATCGGTTTTTATCATTTACCTACTCGAGGACGAGCAGGAATTAAGCCTGCGGATGCTTGATACGTCTCCAACGTATCTATAATTTTTTATTGTTCCATGCTATTATATATTCTGTTTTGGATGTTTAATGGTCTTTATTATATACTTTTATATTATTTTTGGGACTAACCTACTAACACAAGGCTCAGTGCAAATTGATGTTTTTGCCTATTTTAGTGTTTCACAGAAAAGGAATATGAAACGGAGTCCAAATGGAATGATACCTTCGGGAGAGTTATTTTTGGAATGATATCTTCATGAGAGACTTGGAGTACAAGTCAGAGAGGAAACGGGTGCCCATGAGGGGGCAGGGCGCGCCCCCACCCTTGTGGGCCCCATGTTGCTCCACCGACATATGTTTTCCTCCTATATATACCCATATATCTTAAAAACATCGATGAGCACGAAGGAACCCTAATTCCACCGCCATAACCTTCTGTTCCCGTGAGATCCCATCTTGGGGCCTGTTCCGGAGCTCCGCTGGAGGGGGCATCGATCACGGAGGACTTCTACATCAACACCATAGCCCCTCCGATGAGTTGTGAGTAGTTTACCACAGACCTTCGGGTCCATAGTTATTAGCTACATGGCTTCTTCTCTCTCTTTGGATCTCAATACAAAGTTCTCCTCGATCTTCGAGGTGGTCTATTCGATGTAATCTTTTTGCGGTGTGTTTGTCGAGATCCAATGAATTGTGGGTTTATGATCAAGATTATCTATTAACAATATAGTATTCTTTTCTGAAATCTTTTATGAATGATTAGAATATCCTTGCAAGTCTCTTCGAATTATTGGTTTGGTTTGGCCTACCAGATCTATAGTTCTTGCAATGGGAGAAGTGCTTGGCTTTGGGTTCAATCTTGCGGTGTCCTTTCCCAGTGACAGTAGGGGCAGCAAGGCACGTATAGTATTGTTGCCATTGATGATAAAAAGATGGGGTTTATATCATATTGCTTGAGTTTATCCCTCTACATCACGTCATCTTGCTTAAGGAGTTACTCTGTTCTTATGAACTTAATACTCTAGATGCATGCTAGATAGCGGTCGATGTGTGGAGTAATAGTAGTAGACGCAGAATCGTTTCGGTCTACTTGTCACGGACGTGATGCCTATATACAATGATCATGCCTAGATATTCTCATAACTATGCACTTTTCTATCAATTACTCGACGGTAATTTGTTCACCCACCGTAGAATTCTGCTATCATGAGAGAAGCCACTAGTGAAACCTATGGCCCCCGGGTCTATCTTTATCATATTACTTTCCCGTCAACTAGCCAATTTCTGTTGTCGTTGCTTATTTGCTTTATTTACTTTCTGTTCCTATACCAAAAATACCAAAAAAATTATCCTATCCTATCTATCAGATCTCACTCTCGTAAGTGACCGTGAAGGGATTGACAACCCCTTATCGCGTTTGCTGCGAGGTTCTTATTTGTTTGTGCAGGTGCGAGGGACTCGCGCCTGGTCTCCTACTGGATTGATACCTTGGTTTTCAAAAACTAAGGGAAATACTTACGCTACCGTGCTGCATCACCATTTCCTCTTCGAGGGAATACAACGCAAGCTCGAGAAGTAGCAGCCATCCAAAAATTCTATATCATTTCCAGTCAACAATATGTCATCCACATATAAATATCAGAAATGCTACAGAGCTCCCACTCACTTTCTTGTAATACCCGCTTCTCCAAAAGTCTGTATAAAACCATATGCTTTGATCACCTCATCAAAGTGTATATTCCAACTCCGAGATGCTTGCATCAGTCCATAGATGGATCGCTGGAGCTTGCACACTTTGTTAGCACCTTTAGGATCGACAAAACCTTCTGGTTGCATAATATACAAATCTTCTTTGAGATATCCATTAAGGAATGCAGTTTTGACATCCATTTGCCAGATTTCATAATCATAAAATGCGGCAATTGCTAACATGATTCAGACAGACTTAAGCATCGCTACGGGTGAGAAAGTCTCATCGTAGTCAACTCCTTGAACTTGTCGAAAACCTTTCGCAACAAGTCGAGCTTTGTAGACAGTAACGTTACCGTCGGCGTTAGTCTTCCTCTTGAAGATCCATTTATTTTCAATGGCTTGCCGATCATCGGGCAAGTCAACCAAAGTCCAGACTTTGTTCTCATACATGGATCCCATGTAAGATTTCATGGCTTCAAGCCATTTTGCGGAATCTGGGGTCATCATCACTTCCTCATAGTTCGCAGGTTCATCATGGTATAGTAACATGACTTCCAGAACCGGGTTACCGTACCACTCTGGCGCGGAACATACTCTGGTTGACCTACGAGGTTCAGTAGTAACTTGATCTAAAGTTTCATGATCATCATCATTAGCTTCCTCACTGATTGGTGTAGGAATCACTGGAACTAGTTTCTATGATGTACTACTTTCCAATTCGGGAGAAGGTACAATTACCTCATCAAGTTCTACTTTCCTCCCACTCACTTCTTTCGAGAGAAACTCCTTCTCTAGAGAGGATCCATTCTTAGCAACGAATATCTTGCCTTCGGATCTGTGCTAGAAGGTGTACCCAACAGTTTCCTTTGGGTATCCTATGAAGAAACATTTCTCTGACTTGGGTTCGAGCTTATCAGGTTGAAACTTTTTCACATAAGCATCGCAGCCCCAAACTTTAAGAAACGACAACTTGGGTTTCTTGCCAAACCACGGTTCATGAGGCGTCGTCTCAACGGATTTAGATGGTGCCCTATTTAACGTGAATGCACTTGTCTCTAAAGCATAACCACAAAATGATAGTGGTAAATCGGTAAGAGACATCATAGATCGCACCATATCTAATAAAGTACGGTTACGACGTTTGGACACACCATTACACTATGGTGTTCCAGGTGGCGTGAGCTGTGAAACTATTCCACATTGTTTCAAATGAAGACCAAACTCATAACTCAAATATTCGCCTCCGAGATCAAATCGTAGAAACTTTATTTTCTTGTTACGATGATTCTCTACTTCACTCTGAAATTCTTTGAACTTTTCAACTGTTTCAGACTTGTGTTTCATCAAGTAGTTATACCCATATCTGCTCAAATCATCTGTGACGGTCAGAAAATAATGATACCTGTCGCGAGCCTCAACACTCATTGGTCCGCATACATCAGTATGTATGATTCCCAGCAAGTCAGTTGCTCGCTCCATTGTTCCGGAGAATGGAGTTTAGTCATCTTGCCCATGAGGCATGGTTCGCAAGCACCAAGTGATTCATAATCAAGTGATTCCAAAAGTCCATCAGCATGGAGTTTCTTCATGCGCTTTACACCAATATGACCTAAACCACAGTGCCACAAATAAGTTGCACTATCATTATCAACTTTGCATCCTTTGGCTTCAATATTATGAATATGTGTATCACTACGATCAATATCCAACAAAAATAGATCATTCTTCAAGGGTGCATGACCATAAAAGATATTACTCATATAAATAGAACAACCATTATTCTCTGATTTAAATGAATAACCGTCTCGCAACAAACAAGATCCAGATATAATGTTCATGCTCAACGCTGGCACCAAATAACAATTATTTAGGTCTAAAACTAATCCCGAAGGTAGATGTATAGGTAGCGTGCCGACGGGGATTGCTACCTCTTGAGCTTGCGTTGTATTCCCTCGAAGAGGAAAGGGAGATGCAGCACAGTAGCGTAAGTATTTCCCTCAGTTTTTGAGAACCAAGGTAGCAATCCAGTCTGAGACCTTGCGCTAGTCCCTCGCACCTGCACAAACAAATAAGAACTTCGCAGCCAACGCGATAAGGGGTTGTCAATCCCTTTACGGTCACTTACGAGAGTGAGATCTGATAGAGATGATAATTATATCTTTGGTATTTTTGGTTTAATAAAACAGCAAATAAAAGCAAGAAAAGTAAAGTAGATGTAGATTGATATGTTGAGAATAGACCCGGGGGCCATAGTTTTCTCTAGTGGCTTCTCTCATGATAGCGATATTCTACGGCGGGTAAACAATTTACTGTCGAGCAATTGATAGAAAAGCGAATAATTATGAGACTATCTAGGCATGATCATTGTATAGAGGCATCACGTCTGAGACAAGTAGACCGAAACAATTCTGCATCTACTACTATTACTCCACACATCGGCCGCTATCCATCATGCATCTAGTGTATTGAGTTCATATGAACAGAGTAATGCCTTAGGCTAGATGACATGATGTAGAGGGATAAACTCAAGCAATATGATGAAACCCCCATCTTTGTATCCTCGATGGCAACAATACAATACGTGCCTTGCTGCCCCTACTGTCACTGGAAAAGGACACCGCAAGATTGAACCCAAAGCCAAGCACTTCCCCCATTGCAAGAATTATAGATCTAGTTGGCCAAACCAAACCAATATTTCGAAGAGACTTGCAAGGATATTATGAGCACACATAAAAATTTCAGAGAAGAACCAAATATCTTTCATAGATAACCTTGATCATAAACTCACAATTCATCGGATCTCGACAAACACACCGCAAAAAGAGATTACATCGAATAGATCTCCTCGAAGACCGAGGAGAACTTTGTATTGAGATCCGGAGAGAGAGAAGAAGCCATCTAGATACTAGCTACGGACCCGAAGGTCTGTGGTAAACTACTGACAACTCATGGTGAGGGCGATGATGATGATGATGAAGGCCTCCGTGATGGATCCCCCTCCCGGAACAGGCTCCAAGATGGGATCTCCACGGGAACAGAAGCTACGGCGGTGGAATTAGGGTTGTCTCTCTGTGTATGGAGTTTCTGTGGTACGTAGGTATATATAGGAAGAAGGGGGGCACCGGGGGCCACACGGGCCAGCCTCGAGGTAGGGGGGCACGCCCTGGGAAGGGGGGCGCGCCCCCCACCCTCGAGGGCAGGCCTTCCATCCCCTGACTTGGTCCTGAAGTTTCCCGAGCGTGATTTCCTCCAAAAATATCTCTCGCAAAGGTTTCATTCCGTTTGGACTCCGTTTGATATTCTTTTTCTTCAAAACCCTGAAATAGGCAAAAAAACAACAATCTGGACTGGGCCTTTGGGTTAGTAGGTTAGTCCCAAAAATGATATAAAAGTGAATGATAAAGCCCATTAAACATCCAAGACTTCATAAATAATAGCATGGAACAATAAAAAATGATAGATACGTTGGAGACGTATTAGCGATCACATCGACTTTGGAACCATTTCCCACACGCATCGTCACCTCGTCCTTTGCTAATCTTCGTTTAATCCATAGCCCCTGTTTCGAGTTACAAATATTAGCAACCGAACCAGTATCAAATACCCAGGTGCTACTACGAGCATTAGTAAGGTACACATCAATAACATGTATATCAAATATACCTTTGTTCACTTTGCCATCCTTCTTATCTGCCAAATACTTGGGGCAGTTCCGCTTCGAGTGTCCAGTCTCTTTGCGGTAGAAGCACTCAGTTTCACGCTTGGCTGCGGACTTGGGTTTCTTCGCGGGATGAGCAACTGGGTTGCTATTCTTCTTGAAGTTCTCCCCTTCTTTCCCTAGCCATTTTTCTTGAAACTAGTGGTCTTGTTAACCATCAGCACTTGATGCTCCTTTTTGATTTCTACCACCGCAGCTTTGAGCATAGCGAAGAGCTCGGGAATAGTCTTCTGCATCCCTTGCATATTATAGTTCATCACGAAGCCTTTTTAGCTTGGTGGCAGTGATTGAAGAACTCTATCAATAACACTATCTTCATCAACTTTGCAACCAAGTTGAGTCATGTGATTTTAGTACCCAGACATTCTGAGTAAGTGTTCACTGATAGAACTGTTCTCCTCCATCTTGCAGCTATAGAACTTATTGGAGACTTCATATTTCTCAATTCGGGCATTTGCTTGAAATATTAACTTCAACTCTTGGAACATCTCATATGCTCCATGATGTTCAAAACGTCTTTGAAGTCCCGATTCTAAGACGTAAAGCATGGCACACTGAACTATCGAGTAGTCATCAGAACGAGCTTGCCAGATGTTCATAATGTCCAAAGTTTCTCCTACAGCAGGCATGTCACCTAGCGGTGCTTCAAGGACATAATTCTTCTGTGCAGCAATGAGGATAATCCTCATGTTACGGACCCAATCCGTGTAGTTGCTACCATCATCTTTCAACTTAGCTTTCTCTAGGAACGCATTAAAATTCAAGGGAACGGTAGCACGGGCCATTGATCTACAACAACATAGATATGCAAAACTATCAGGACTAAGTTCATGATAAATTAAAGTTCAATTAATCATATTACTAAAGAACTCCCACTTAGATAGACATCCCTCTAGTCATCTAAATGATCACGTGATCCAAATCAACTAAAGCATGTCCGATCATCACATGAGATGGAGTAGTTTTCAATGGTGAACATCTTATGTTGATCATATCTACTATATGATTCACGCTCGACCTTTCGGTCTCCAGTGTTCCGAGGCCATGTCTGTACATGCTAGGCTCGTCAAGTTTAACCCGAGTATTCTGCATGTGCAAAACTGTCTTACACCCGTTGTATTTGAACGTAGAGCTTATCACACCGATCATCACGTGGTGTTTCGGCATGACGAACATTTCGCAACGGTGCATACTCAGGGAGAACACTTGTACCTTGAAATTTTCTGTATGGGATCATCTTATGATGTTACTGCCATACTAAGCAAAATAAGAAGCATAATAAGATAAACATCACATGCAATCAAAAATTTCTGACATGATATGGCCATCATCATCTTGTGCTTTTGATCTCCATCTCCAAAGCATCGTCATGATCTCCATCGTCACCGGCTTGACACCATGATCTTCATCGTAGCGTCGTGGTCTTCTCGCCAACTATTGCTACTACTACTATCGCTAACTCATAGTGATAAAGTAAAGCAATTACATGGCTTTCGTAATTCATACAATAAAGAGACAACCATAAGGCTCCTGCCTGTTGCCGATAATTTACAAAACATGATCATCTCATACAATAACGTAGAACTCATCATGTCTTGACCATATCACATCACAACATGCCCTGCAAAAACAAGTTAGACGTCCTCTACTTTGTTGTTGCAAGTTTTATGTGGCTGCTACGAGCTTAGCAAGAACTGTTCTTACCTACGCATTAAAACCACAATGATTTTTCGTCAAGTGTGATGTTTTAACCTTCACAAGGATCGGGCGTAGTCACACTCGATTCAACTAAAGTGAGAGAGACAGACACCCGCTGGTCACCTTTAAGCAACTAGTGCTCGTAACGATGAAACCAGTCTCGCGTAAGCGTACGCGTAATGTCGGTCCAGGCCGCTTCATCTCACAATACCGCCGAATCAAAGTATGACATGCTGGTATGCAGTATGAATATTATCGCCCACAACTCATTGTGTTCTACTCGTGCATATCATCTACGCATAGACCTGGCTCATGATGCCACTCTTGAGGAACGTAGTATTTCAAAAAAATCCTACAATCACTCAAGATCTATCTAGGAGAAGCATAGCAACGAGCGGGAGAGTGTGTCTATGTACCCTCATAGACCAAAAGCGGAAGCGTTTAGTAACGCGGTTGATGTAGTCGAACGTCTTCGTGATCCAACCGATCAAGCGCCGAATGGACGACACCTTCGCGATCTGCACACGTTCAGCTCTGTCGGCGTTCTGGGAACGGGGGTACCCAGACTTGCCTGCCTGCGGCCCAGGGCGTGGCTCACCAGGCGGCCTGGTACGGCCCGACACCTTCAGCGACCACTCAAGACCCTCGCGAGGCAGATGACACAAGGCATCCCTTGGGGCGGCCTCACTAGGCCGGCTCGTGAGGATCGGAGATATCGAGGCGAGGGACACCTCACGAGGTCCTTGTGACGTGAGCAGTGACGACCAAGGCAAGGCGGGTGCCAGCGAGCGCAGACTGCCAGTTTCCTCTTTGGTGCTAAAGGAGTAGGTGTAGACGAAGAGTCCCGAGGCATCAGGCAAAGATTTCCATATAGGTGCAACAAGACCAAGACCAGCAGGACGACAGAACGGAGGTCATCACGGAGCCCACGATGGCGTCACCACCAGAGCCTTTGGCAGGCGAAGACCACTTTTGTCAGGATAGCTTGTACTAGTTGTCCCCCTTCAAATTTGGCCGTTATGGGATCCATTCCTGCTCAATATTTGGGAAGAGGACCCAGGCCACTATAAATAGGACTAGCCACTACCATTGGGTAGGATCATCTCATCTTGAGGGGGGTCATCTCATCTTGAGCTGATCAGATAGAAGGCCACACACCTCAAGCTCGCCCGAGCACAAGAACAACTCTCCTTAGGAGGCAGTTCATCCATGTACTAGTTCTTCATCAGCCTACAAGGCAATCCACCACACCACACTAGATTAGGTTATTACACCACAATGGTGGCCCAAACCAGTATAAACTTTGTGTCCCTTCTTCTATGGATCTGACTAGCTAGGCCTAGGGTTGTTGAGTAGACGAGCTAGGGCAGAAGGAGAGATCTTCGTGCCCACCCCAGAGTTTGAACCTTAAGGGTTTTGCCGGAACCCGAGATCCGACATTTGGCGCGCCAGGTAGGGGTCCGTTGTCCTAGCAGTTCCATGGACGACTGATACGTCTCCAATGTATCTACTTTTCCAAACCCTTTTGGCCTTGTTTTGGACTCTAACTTGCATGATTTGAATGGAACTAACCCGGACTGACGCTGTTTTCAGCAGAATTGCCATGGTGTTGTTTTTGTGCAGAAATAAAAGTTCTCAGAATGACCTGAAACTCCATGGATAATTATTTTGGAAAATATAAAAAATACCTGCAAGAAGATCCAGACCGGGGGCCCACACCCTGTCCACGAGGGTAGGGGGCGCCCCCCCTAGGGCGCGCCGCCTGCATCGTGGTCCCCCTGGTGCTCCACCGACGTATCCCCAGATCCTATATATTCACTTTCGGGGAGAAAAAAATCAGGGAGAAAGAATTATCGCGTCTCACGAGACGGGGCCGCCGCCAAGCCCTAATCTCTCTCGGGAGGGCTGATCTGGAGTCCGTTCGGGGCTCCAGAGAGTGGAGATCGTCGCCATCGTCATCATCAACCTTGCTTCATCACCAATTCCATGATGCTCACCGCCGTGCGTGAGTAATTCCATCGTAGGCTTGCTGGATGGTGATGGGTTGGATGAGATCTATCATGTAATCGAGTTATTTTTGTTAGGGTTTGATCGCTAGTATCCATTATGTTCTGAGATTGATGTTGCTATGACTTTGTTATGCTTAATGCTTGTCACTAGGGCCCGAGTGCCATGATTTCAGATCTGAACCTATTATGTTTCCATGAATATATGTGTGTTCTTGATCCTATATTGCAAGTCTATAGTCACCTACTATGTGTTATGATCCGGCAACCCCAAAGTTACAATAATCGGGACCACTCTCGGTGATGACCATAGTTTGAGGAGTTCATGTATTCACTATGTGTTAATGCTTTGGTCCGGTACTCTATTAAAAAGAGGCCTTAATATCCCTTAGTTTCCAATAGGACCCCGCTACCGCGGGAGGGTAGGACAAAAGATGTCATGCAAGTTCTTTTCCATAAGCACGTATGACTATATTCGGAATACATGCCTACATTGCATTGATGAACTGAAGCTAGTTCCGTGTCACCCTAGGTTATAACTTCTACATGATGAATTGCATCCGACATAATTTCCCATCACCGATCCAATGCCTACGAGCTTTTCACATATTGCTTGTTGCGTATTTACTTTTCCGTTGCTACTATTACAAAAACTATAGAAACACTACCGTTACTTTTATTGCTGCTATTGCTACTATCGTATTACTTTGCTACTAAACTATCTTGCTGCAGATACTAAGTTTCCAGGTGTGGTTGAATTGACAACTCAGCTGCTAATACTTAAAATTATTCTTTGGCTCCCCTTGTGTCGAATCAATAAATTTGGGTTGAATACTTTACCCTCGAAAACTGTTGCGATCCCCTACACTTGTGCGTTATCAAGACTATTTTCTGGCGCCGTTGCCGGGGAGCATAGCCCTATTCTTTAAGTCACTTGGGATTTATATCTGTTGATCACTATGAAGAATTTGAAGGACTAAAAAACCAAGATCTTACCCTCAACTACGAGGGGAGGTAAGAAACTGCCATCTAGCTCTGCACTTGATTTACCCTCTGTTATGAGTAAATTTGTGACACCTACTCATGCTATTGAATATTATATGTTGTATGTTCTTGATTATGCCACTTCTGCTATGTATGATCAAACTACTTCTATGCCTGATAGTACTATGCCACTAGGTGAATTTCTAAATGAACAAATTGCTAGAGTGAGGGAGAATGCAAATATTGAAACTGATGATATTTATGAAAGTGATGATGAAGCTTCTCCCAATAGATATGAATTGCATGTTGTTCCTGAGGGTTATCTTATGGATGAAGAAACTGCTAGAGACGTTCTTGCTTGCAACGATAGATATGATCTTAAGAAATTATTAGCTAATCTGAAAAAAAAGTCCTTGAATGCTAGAATGAAACATGACCCTGCTTTTGCTACTTCACCTATCCGTGTTACTGATAAGGATTATGAATTCTCTGTTGATCCTGAGTTAATTACTTTGGTTGAATCTAATCCTTTCCATGGCTGCAGCGACCCGACCCGAATGGATCAAGTATCTGTGCTTAAGTGTCATCCCTGGATCGGTATGCTGACACACACAGTAGTCGAGGATTTATAACAGAGGTAAATCACATGTATAAAGTACGTAAATACTATTACCTCAATCAATCATAGCGGAAGCAACAAAGGTTGTGGATTCCCATCAACACCAACGGCAAAGTTGAGTGTAGACAGTGTAACCCTAACGTAACACTTACTCATCGAATAATTCCTGCAACATGAGACGTTGCAGCCATGTAGGTCAGTACATTGAATGTACTGGCAAATTCACACTGTAATGAAGAACAATGCCTACAACTACATGCATATTTGGATGGTGGAGGCTGTAAGGTTAAAGTTTTTGTGTAAAGCCAATTTTTCCCTACAACAAAGAAATGCATTTTATTTTAACTATCATGGTAGTTGAAAATCATTGAGAACGTACCTCCAACTCAATCCCAATTAAAAGTAATCATTAACCCAACAAATTAAATTATAGAGTGATGAGATCAATCAATAATTCAAGTACCAGATACTCAAGTTGTCCATAACCAGGCACACGGCTAATCATGATCAGTTTGTACACTCTGCAGAGGTTTGTGCACTTTTCCCACAAGACTCGATCGCCTCCATTTGGTTTCTCGCACTGCATGGTGTTTGAGAAACGGATGATCGAGACACAGTCTTTCTAAAGAGGTCCCCTTAACCAGATAGATAGGCCGGTACAACTACAATCCCTCTACATCTGCTAGCCCATCATGGAAAGGTTTCCCACAACTTACTCAACTATGCCAGAGCCCATAATGGCATTGTGGCTGCACACGGAAGTTTCTAGCATGAATAGTTTTATGATCCCTTTGAGCCTGGATGGCATTCCATAGGAAAAATCACACGGAACCCTGGGATTTCCTAGGACAACACTGGATTCCCCAGGTGCCGTGCAACCAATCCACCCAGATGTGTATTCAAGTACCCACCTTAAGTTGAATTCTTAATTAACAACTCACAACTGTCATGGATTTCACTCAAACCCAAACCACGTCTACGAGCATAGCATGTCCACCTAAGCATAACGTAGAAGTAACTCCCAAGGGTTTGAAAATAATGCAGGTAATAGGTTCTACCTCAAACTACTTCCCAGTCCCACAAGTTAAGAGATCCTACTGATGCAATGCGTTTGACGATATAACTAATGCAATGAAAACTGTGTATTGGAAAGTATGATCAAAGTGTGAACTTGCCTTGTACTGACGATGTAGATGATTCGCACTCAGAACTCGTGATAGCTCTACTCGTCACACTCCGATCAATCTATAGTAAGCAAGCAATAGTAACCACACATAAGCAATCACTCAGAAAGATCGGACAGGACGAATAAACACTTCGAAAAACTTCGAATAAAACGAATGACTCTTGAAACACAAAACAATTTCCAACCGTACCAAAATTATGTGAATTTGGCTTTATCAGAAAGTTTAGGTCAAGAGCTTCGATTTGCAAAAAGAATCAACTCAAACAGTTACGGTTAAAAAGATATGATCAAAAGAAGTTTGAATATGAATTTAAATAAATTTCGAAATTTGAAAGTTGCAAAAAATTTATTTGATAGATTCACTGGATAGGTGGAGTCAAAATGAAACTGTGTGCGCTGGTTTCATCTAATTTGGACGAACGAGTAAAAAGTTATGGTTATTTGAAAAATCAGGACCAAGTTGTTTTACTGAAGAAAAATAGCTACGGCTAAAAGAATTCCAGGTCTAATGTGTAAATACATAGACTAATTTATAAATCTAATTATTCTACGGTACTAGTCTAGAAATAATAAGTTACGGGAGTATATATAAAAAAATACGAAGAAAGATACCTTTATAAGGTAGAGAAAAGATGACTTCGGAGAGACAAGACGACTTCGAGAATTTCCGTCGGAGAGAAGAATTTTTTTTATGTGAATCTAGTGAAACCAAAATATTGGTTAAACCCGAATTCGGATGATTTTTGAAGGCTCTATTTGGGTCTATATTTATCGGTGGAAAAGAGGCTTAAAAGTCTATAGCTAGGCAATATGGGACTAAATGTAGACAAACAATTAAAACAAAAGGGAACCGCACGGGCTAAAAGCTACATGCGCCGGCCGCACGCACGCGCGCATCGCTGCTCTATTTTTTTTTTCAAATTTCGGCCTAAAAGGAAAAAAAATGAAAAAAAGGCTTACTGGGCCTGGCCCATGTAAAAAAAAAAACAATTGGGGCACCGCTGCCTCTAAGCTGCGCGTGCACACGTCGTATAGTTAACAGCCGCGCGTACATTTGTTTCTTTAAAATAGAAACAGAAAGGAAACTGAAAAACGAAAATATAAATAAAATTGTACATAGGCATATTATATATCAGAATTTTCAGAAAAATATTTCCTACAACTTGAATATTTTTCTACAGTCAAATAAAATCCACAATAATCCTAATAAATAAAATAGTGCTACTGTTGCAATAAAATCCAGTAGAAATCATTTTAGAAATACCAAAAATATTTTAAATTTATTTCTCTCCAATTTTCTGATGTAGGGAATCATGTTACCCTAATTTCCATATATTTAATTTTTGGAGAAAAATAATTTGAATAAAAACCAAACAACTCAATATTTGAAATTGAGTTTAAAGAAAATTTCAAAAAAACATCCAACTCATATTTACTATAATTTGAAGAAGTCATTTTATCTTCTCTAGGGAAAATCATTGAGTTGCATAAAGTTTCTGAATTTAAAAATATTTCGAGAATGAAATTCAAAATCCTTTCAAAGCCCTCTATCATTTGTAATAAATGGAAGAAGTCATATTATCTTCACTCTAGGGTTTTGTGTTGAAAAGAAATTGAATTCTGCGGAGATCAAAATGCAAAGTGAAAGTTTTGGGAAAGTCATTTTATTCCCTCACATTTAACTTTCAAAAAAATTCAAATTTCACTCAGCACATCAAACAATCAATCAAATCTATCTATTTATTATAAGTTTATAACATTCCAAAATTTACAATTTTGAGATGTTACAAACCTACCACACTTAAAATGAATCTCGTCCTCGAGATTCGGAGAGGCTAGCAAGAAATAGGTTGGGGTTTGGGGGTCTTCTAGCAAATCCACTGATCGGCCTGGTCTAGTGTGCTACCACACTTAGAATGATGGGTACGGTTCCATCAAAACTCAGGTACTCCATCCTTTAGGTTGACGGTGTCGGTCTTCTCGGATCTTCAGGGGATTTCCTTCTCTGGGCTCTTTCGGTAGTGGCATAACCTTGTCCTTAATTCTTGTGTCCTTTCATCCTGGTAGGGTTCTTGTGAGACTAGTTCTTCTTAACTAATAGGTCTGGCGCCAAAACTAAACAACTATCAATATCTCATGGAGGTCATCGAACAAATTAACAGGGTCCCTGCAGAAAACGGGTCTGGGTTTCATCATCATCGTATATCCTACGGTTGGCAACCACATGCCGTGTACAAGGGAAAATTTTCTATACCATTCTAAGGTTTAAACAAAGTTTTGACATCGTCGTCTCTCTACTATAGGTAAGTCACTCAGATTTACCATCCTGTATATCACAGGTGAATAATAAGAGTAAGTCGATATGGTGATCAATCCATCCCGCACCCAAATCATTACCTTGTATATGGTTTAGTGAATCTCGCATTCTAACTCTCGGTCATCCTCACAAGCATTGCAAAATTTCTCTTGTCAACGAACTAAGTTCGGATAAATCCATTGATTCTGCAAGCCCAGCAAAATATCTATCGTTTCTTCACAACCCTTGGGTTTAACGTAACCACCTATAAGATCGTATGTTGGCAAAGTCGTAACTTCTTCCAGGGGTTTTCCTTCAGCAAGAGTGTGCTTGCTTTCCTGACAGGTCCTGGAGCCTGTGGGTCATGGCTCATCTCACCACTAGTAACACTTGGTCTCATCATCGGGTTGCAACTGGTCATTATTCCAACATCCAACTTCATTGGCTCTCTTAAATCCATCCAATTTTGTTTGGTATCCCTTTTCTCTGGGTACCAAACTGAGCGTAATTACTCACACTCATCCTTGGGTTGTCCTTTCCAAGTCGGACGTATCTAACCACTAGCTAGTGTATTTCCGGGTAACGGTGTTGGATTCTACCACACTTAAAATGAATAACACTAGTTTCTTCAAAATCTTATTCCATGCATCATGTCTTCACCCTTCACTTATGTAGTAACAACTCATAGAATCCAAATTAATACCCTGATGCCAACTGTATTGATTCTCAACTTACTACAATCTACTACACTTCCATTTTCTTGCTTCAACTCCAATACTTAGCACAAAACTCCTTCTTCTTGGTACAATCTATAGGAAAATGCACTGCTTTACTACAACAGATACACATAACTATTGACAAGTCTCGTGGTTCCCTTGTGATTATGTAGCCTCCTTAGGTCCTCGGCTAAAGGGTCCACGTCAGAACTTGTATATCCATAACTCAATCCTTGGAGTCACTATAGTTCCATACTCCAGCCTTACGCCCTCTTAAAAATCCAATTGTACTTCTATCCTTCATACTCTTGGGGTAAGCCTCATATCAAAATAAACTCCAACTTATTTGTGCAAACTCTACTCCTTGGAGCAACACTTTCCTTTCTATTGGTCCAGGGTTCACTCAGTAAGGTTCAACTAAACAAAATGCACTGGTTCATCCATAATCCATATTCTCTTCATATCAAATCTTTTATTACTTCTTGAACCAGTATTCAATACTCCAATTTCCAAGGGTGCATCACTACAATTTCTACTATCCTGATGGTCTGCTAGGGTCAAGAATTCCTTCCATCTATATCCATTGGTCCTTGATGAGGATGCTTCAGTCCCACTAGAATTGTGCAATGTGATTTTTAAAATCATCAATCCTTTGCTTCATCCTATTGGTCGTGTGCTTAATCTCCATCATCTCTGCCTGCACCATACTCAGGCATTCCTGAGTTCAACTTCATTCTCCATGAAGGGATAACCCTTGTAAACTGCATCTTCTTCCAGGTGAATATGCTTCATCATGTCCTTCAGGATCTTTGGAAAATTCTAATCGCTAGTCAGGGTCATGATCATTTCCGGGCCCTTGAGAAAAGACTCGTAAAGGGTTGTCATCCGTGGGTATAAGACAGAAGGGTTTCTCAGGACTGCATACGGATATCCTTGGGGTAAAACGGGGTCGTTTTTCCTAGTAAGGTTTGGGGTCAGCTTCTCCATCAGGGCCGTCAATATCTTCCTCCATCGCGGATTCCCTTAAGGTTTCCTCGAGGACTTCTTTCATTGCTTCTTTCTTCTGCTAGACAGTTCGTCGCACCATGGGGTAAATGTTACACCAAGCAGGGTAGTGGGTAGTCCCTTCACACAAGAAACAAGTAATCTGCCTAGTTGGGCATTCTTCAGCTAGGTGACTTCCTTCACAATTAGGGCATTCATCCTTGTGCTCCTCCTGGGTGTGTCCTATTTCTCCACAAATCCTGCAGGCACAACGTTTCTTCTTCGGGTTTTCACCACGCTCTCGGATGAGATAGGATCTTAACAGGGTCTTCTTGAATTCCTTCCAACTTCCTGCTCCATTACATCCTTGTAGGGCTTGATGCATTTTCCACCATGTTGCAGCACTTTTTGTAAAGTACTGAAGAAAGTATCGAACTGCATATTTCCTTGCAACTAAATTTTTCCTGAAGTGATCCTCCATGTTTTGTATCCATAACTCTGCCTCCGGTTGGGTCATTGGTCTAGAGACTTCAAGTCTATCTTCAGTCATCCTCTATTGGGTCCAAGGGTTTTGGGAAGAGATTCAGAAGAGAGAGAGATACACTCAATACAAACAATGGTTTTGAAAACACGGGTTTTTGTTTTGTGGCCGTCGGTAAAACATCAAACAATTGACGGCTCACAATCGTCGCATCTAACGTAAGTACAAAACATGGGTTTGGTCTTCTAAAGGTCAACATCTCCTCAAAGTCGTCAACTCTTCAAATCCTCGGAGTATCCATTCTTGTAGCTTCAATACTTCCAGGTGAAATCCTATTTACTCCGAAGTGGTCCAAATGGTAAAGGGTATTGTCTAACTATTTAAGGTCAAAGGGAATATTTGACAAAGCTCAGAAAAGAAGAGAGTTAAGAATCTTTTTGAAAAATATAGTTTTAGAGAAATCCTTTCCTATGGTCTGGCCGGTTTCTAGGGTCACGTCCTACAATCAACATGTGCTCTGATACTATCTTGTAGCGACCCGACCCGAATGGATCAAGTCTCTCTGCTTAAGTGTCATTCCTGGATCGGTATGCTGACACACACAGTACTCGAGGATTTATAACAGAGGTAAATCACATGTATAAAGTACGTAAATACTATTACCTCAATCAATCATAGCGGAAGCAACAAAGGTTGTGGATTCCCATCAACACCAACGACAAAGTTGAGTGTAGACAGTGTAACCCTAACGTAACACTTACTCGTTGAATAATTCCTGCAACATGAGACGTTGCAGCCATGTAGGTCAGTACATTGAATGTACTGGCAAATTCACACTGTAATGAAGAACAATGCCTACAACTACATGCATATTTGGCTGGTGGAGGCTGTAAGGTTAAAGTTTTTGCGTAAAGCCAATTTTTCCATACAACAAAGAAATGCATTTTATTTTAACTATCATGGTAGTTTAAAATCATTGGGAAGGTACCTCCAACTCAATCCCAATTAAAAGTAATCATTAACCCAACAAATTAAATTATAGAGTGATGAGATCAACCAATAATTCAAGTACCAGATACTCAAGTTGTCCATAACCGGGGACACGGCTAATCATGATCAGTTTGTACACTCTGCAGAGGTTTGTGCACTTTTCCCACAAGACTCGATCGCCTCTGTTTGGTTTCTTGCACTGCATGGTGTTTGAGAAACGGATGATCGAGACACAGTCTTTCCAAAGAGGTCCCCTTAACCAGATAGATAGGCCGGTACACCTACAATCCCTCTACATCTGCTAGCCCATCATGGAAAGGTTTCCCACAACTTACTCAACTATGCCAGAGCCCATAATGGCATTGTGGCTGCACACGGAAGTTTCTAGCATGAATAGTTTTATAATCCCTTTGAGCCTGGGTGGCATTCCATAGGAAAAATCACACGGAACCCCGGGATTTCCTAGGACAATACTGGATTCCCGAGGTGCCCTGCGACCAATCCACCTAGATGTGTATTCAAGTAGCCACCTTAAGTTGAATCCTTAATTAACAACTCACAACTGTCATGGATTTCACTCAAACCCAAACCACGTCTACGAGCATAGCATGACAACCTAAGTAAGGATGGCAATTTTATCCATGGACATGGATAACCATGGATATCTGACCCGTGTGCACAGGGTTTGGATATGCTTTTGTGCCCATGGGCGGCGCCCAAACCCAACCCGATTACTCATGGGTAGGGCATGGATATAATCTTGTACCCATGGATATATCCAAACCCGACTCGATAGTAAGACTTAATGGCAATATTCTGCTGTCCCTACCCCACAGTCATATGTGCCACTATAATTTCACCCATTATAATCCAAAACATTCAAAGCAAATTGCATAATCCCCACTGTAACTTTTATTAGTTGACTTCAATCCCCACCTTAATATTACTTCGGCCCCCTTCAGATCTTTTATGTCGTTGTTAAATAGCTCATCATTAAGTATCATTCCCTTCTCCTCTTCTTACTACTCATGCATCCCAAGAGATGGTCGACACTGTCAGGATAGTAAGTGGGAGTAACCTAGCAAGTAACATAATGTGTTAATGGAAGGTGGTAAGTAGTTAATGAGAGGTGGTAACATAATATGTTACTGTAACATAGCGCTTTCCAAGACAAGATGAGTCTACAAGCTATTAAATGATGCCACATATGATACTACTACTATGTTACTTTGCACTATGAAGGTAGTAACTTAGACTAGTGTTATATGCATGACACTAGTAAAGGTTACTTCCCACTATGACTAGCCGCAACCGCTATCTCCATGTATGGTGGAACACTTCAATAGCCAGCACCACTAGCCTATGACAACGCAACTAAGTATCCCCTCGACCCCTCCATCTCTGCTTTTTCACATGCGCATTGATGCATGGGTGCAACAACTTATGTGAAGGTTGTGTTGTCTCTTATGTATATGTCTTGGGAGGACCCATGGATATCCAACGGATATGGATATCCATCGGGTTTGGACATCGACATAATTTTTCGCCCATGGGTTTTTTCATGGGCGGATAGAGACTATCTTCATGGATATGGATATGAATTTGATATTGTTCAACCCGATCCAAACCCGACCCATTGCCATCCTTAAACCTAAGCATAACGTAGAAGTAACTCCCAAGGGTTTGAAAATAATGCAGGTAATAGGTTCTACCTTAAACTACTTCCCAGTCCCACAAGTTAAGAGATCCTACTGATGCAATGTGTTTGAGGATATAACTAATGCAATGAAAACTGGGTATTGGAAAGTATGATCAAAGTGTGAACTTGCCTTGTACTGACGATGTACATGATTCGCACTCAGAACTCGTGATAGCTCTACTCATCACACTCCGATCAATCTATAGTAAGCAAGCAATAGTAACCACACATAAGCAATCACTCAGAAAGATCGGACAGGACGAATAAACACTTCGGAAAACTTCGAATAAAACGAATGACTCTTGAAACACAAAGCAATTTCCAACAGTACCAAAATTATGTGAATTTGGCCTTATCAGAAAGTTTAGGTCAAGAGCTTCGATTTGCAAAAAGAATCAACTCAAATGGAGTTGTTAAAAAGATATGATCAAAAGAAGTTTGAATATGAATTTGAACAAATTTCGAAATTTGAAGGTTGCAAAAAATTTATTTGATAGATTCACTGGATTGATGGAGTCAAAACGAAACTGTGTGCGCTGGTTTCATCTAATTTGGACGAACGAGTAAAAAGTTATGGCTATTTGAAAAATCAGGGCCAAGTTGTTTTACTGAATAAAAATAGCTATGGCTAAAAGAATTCTAGGTCTAATGTATAAATACATAGATTAATTTATAAATCTAATTATCCTACAGTACTAGTCTAGAAATAATAAGTTACGGGAGTATATATAAAAAAATACGAAGAAAGATACATTTATAAGGTAGAGAAAAGATGACCTCGGAGAGACAAGACGACTTCCAGAATTTTCGCCAAAGAGAAGAAATATTTTTTTTAAGTGAATCTAGTCAAACCAAAATATTGGTTTAACCCGAATTCGGATGATTTTTGGAGGCTCTATGGGTCTATATTTATAGGTGGAAAAGAGGTTTAAAAGTCTATAGCTAGTCAATGTGGTACTAAACGTAGACGAACAATTAAAACAGAAGGGAACCGCACGGGCTAAAAGCTACATGCGCCGGCCGCACGCACGCACGCACCGCTGCTCTATTTTTATTATTTTATTTTTCAAATTTCGGCGTAAGAGGAAAAAAACTGAAAAAAAAAGGCTTACTAGGCCTGGCCCATGTAAAAAAAACAATTGGGGCACCGCTTCCTCTAAGCTGCGCGTGCAGGCGTCGTAGAGTTAAGAGCCGGGCGTACATTTGTTTTTTTAAAATAGAAACAGAAAGGAAACTGAAAAACGAAAATATAAATTAAAATTTATATAGGAATATTACATATCAAAATTTTCAGAAAAAGATTTCCTACAACTTGAAATTTTTTCTACAGCCCAATAAAATCCACGAAAATCCTAATAAATAAAATAGTGCTACTGTTGCAATAAAATCCATTAGAAATCATTTTAAAAATAACAAAAATATTTTAAATTTATTTATCTCCAATTTATTGATGTACGGAATCATGTTACCCTAATTTTCATATATTTTATTTTTGGAGAAAAATAATTTGAATAAAAACCAAATAACTCAATATTTGAAATTGAGTTTAAAGAAAATTTCAGAAAAACTTCCAACTCATATTTCCTATAATTTGAAGAAGTAACTTTATATTCTCTCGGGAAAATCATTGAGTTGCATAAAGTTTCTGAATTTAAAAATATTTCGAGAATGAAATTCAAAATCCTTTCAAAGCCCTCTATCATTTGAAATAAATGGAAGAAGTCATATTATCTTCACTCTAGGGTTTTGTGTTGAAAAGAAATTGAATTCTCCGGAGATCAAAATGCAAAGTGAAAGTCTTGGGAGAGTCATTTTATTCTCTCTCATTTAACTTTCAAAAAAATTCAAATTTCACTCAGCACATCAAACAATCAATCAAATCTATCTATTTATTATAACATTCCAAAATTTAGAATTTTGGAATGTTACAATGGCTATGAGTCTGAAACTGTTGTGGCACATCTTATTAAGTTGAATGATATAGCCACCATGTTTACCAATGATGAAAAGATTCGTTATTACTATATCCTTAAGTTATTTCCTTTCTCGTTAAAGGGTGATACTAAGACTTGGTTTAATTCTTTTGATCCTGGTTGTGTGCGTAGTCCCTAGGATATGATGTATTACTTCTTTGCTAAATATTTTCCCGCTCATAAGAAACAAGCTGCCTTATGAGAAATATATAACTTTGTGCAAATTGAAGAAGAGAGTCTCCCACAAGCTTGGGGGAGGCTTCTCCAATTAGTTAATGCTTTGCCTAATCATCCTCTTGAGATGCATGCTATACTTGATGTCTTTTATATTGGACTAACTGATGCTTCCAGAGACCACCTGGATAGTTGTGTTGGTTGTGTTTTCAAGGAAAGAATAGTTGAACAAGCTGAATTACTATTGAATAATATGCTGGCCAATGAAAATTATTGGACACTTCCTGAACCAGACCCTAAGCCAACTCCGAAGAAAAGAGGTGTTCTATTTCTCAGTCCTGGAGATATGCAAGAGGCAAAGAAATCTATGAAAGAAAAAGGTATTAAAGCTGAAGATGTTAAGAATTTACCACCTATTGAAGAAATACATGGTCTTGATAGCCCGACACAGGTAGTAAAGGTAAATTCTCTTTATAGATTCGATGAAGGTGATATTCCTCATTATAAGTCTGCACCCAATGCTTAGATGAGTTTGATAATTTTATTGTGAAACAAGAAAACTTCAATGCTTATGTTGGTAGACAATTACAACACAATGCTTATATGATTGAACGATTGAGTGATTATCTGTCTAGAGCTAAAGGTGAACTGAAACTCATTAGTATATACATGCTTCCATGGTCACCACTCAAGTAGAACAAGTACTTAAGGCTCAAAATGATTTGCTCAATGAATTAAATGGTAAGAATAATGACTATGCTGTTAGAGTTGCTACTAGAAGGGGTAAAATGACTCAGGAACCTCTGTATCCTGAAGGCCACCCTAAGAGGATTGAGCAAGATTCTCAGAGAGCTAATTTAGACGCACCTAGTTCTTCTAAGAAGAAGAAAAAGAAAAACTATAGGACTTTGCATGCTTCTAGTAAGCCTGTAGCTGACACACCTGAGAATCCCAATGATATATCTGTTTCTGATGCTGAGACACAATCTGGTAATGAACATGAACCTAGTGATAACATTAATGATGATGTTCATGATGATGCTCAACCTAGTAATGATAATGATGTAGAGATTGAACCCGCTGTTGATCTTGATAACCCACAATCAAAGAATCAACGTTATGATAAGAGAGACTTTGTTGCTAGGAAGGACGGTAGGGAAAGAGAAGCACGAGTTCTGTCAGGGATATTACTATCAGGTATAAACCGGCCAGGAGGGTCCGGTTTAAGTTATCAAGATTATATTATCAGAAGCCCAGCGGAGTATGGAGTAGAAGGTTGTAGCCCAAGAGTCTTAGAGCCCATATGATAGGGCCCATGATTTGTAAACCGTCATACTATATAACTTGGGATGTAAGGTAGAAAGAGCAGAGACCGAGGCGGACACGTTTATGAGCCAGCCTCGGGACTCTGTAAACCGGACCAGGCGTCACCTCTTATATAAAGGGGCGACCCGACGACGGTTCAAGGACAGGAAACAACAGCTCGAGACACAGGCAAAGCGGATTCGCTCCCTGGTCATCGAAGCCCAAGCAATACCACACCAAACTAGACGTAGGCTTTTACCTTCACCGAAGGGGCCGAACTAGTATAAAATCATTGTGTCCTTCGTCCGCTTTAACCCCTTTGAGCTAACCTGTGGCGATGGCCTCACGACTAAGTCCTTTTGCTAGGACATCTGCCGTGCAAAATCCACGACAGTTGGCGCACACCGTGGGGCTATCACACGATGGTTTCGAGTTCTTGAAGGACAGCTTTAAAGGGCTCAAGGGCTATGCAGTGGGCCGGATGACTAAGAGTCGTTGCGGCCGGATCTACATCGACGATGCAGGCTGGGGCCCCGAGGCCGATTCAATCGAATACGAGTACCGGGTCCCATTCGGTGGCATCCATGCCTTCATCGGCAAGATCGGCGAACCGGGCCCTGAGCCGGACACCTTCCCCAACATCGTCGAGTCGGCTCAGCGTGCGAGACCCGCCCGGATTCAGCCCGCCATGAAGCACGTCTTCGTTGGAGCAGTGCATGGAGTACAAGTCGAGGACGGATCGGACTCTGGCGGCGAGACTGTTGTTTATTCCGGCGACGAATCTTCTTCCGGAGAGACCGAATCTCTGTATCTGCTGCAGGACGGCCGGTCTAAGGGTTGTTCCGATGGTGACAATATTCCGGACCCCCTCGATCCGCCAAACAGAGTTGCTGTCTTCATGGTCGGATCACAATCCATGCAGCAGCCCTCGACGACAGGGGCGTTGACATCAGAGGCAATGGGGGCTAGAGCTGGAGATCCTCCCCCGTCGCCTTCTGACGCTCTATCCATCTTGGTCGACACTTTGACAGCGCTTGCAACAACAGAAGTAGCCCAGGCCGACAAGGAGCAGCACGATGCAGAAGTCGCTCAGGTGAAGAGCCGGATTGAGCAAGCCAAGTTGGACCTAGCCGCTGAGAAAGCTAGGATGACTACAAGGCAGGCAGAGCTGGATGCTCAAGCTTATCGGCTCAGGTTAGATCAGACCGCTTCACAAGAGGTAATGCTGAGAAGACAATGATCTCGCTTGCTGCCAGTTTATGAGGCAAGGAATCTTTTTAGCACGCCAGGCGCAGGAACCAGTAACCAGCCAGAGGTAAACCAGAGAGGAGCACCAGGGACAGGCGCGTCGGTTCAGCCACCAGCCGCAGAGCCAAATCGCCAAGTTGTGCCGACCCAGCATGTGCCCACCCCTCTTGGTCATTATTCTAATCCGTTGGACAACAGAGTTGCTGCCGCTTCGCGACTGGCAGCCCTTCCCATTGAAGGTATGTCCCCCATAGTAGTGGAGGCACGACGGGCCAAGGAGTTGCTTGACACGACGCTAACTCAACAGCAAGCTTATTCATATAGCCGGGAGAGGATTTATTCAACCCCCCACCCAAGCCGGAGTTATATGAGGCGTCTGCATGAACCAGCCGTAACAAGCAGCGCGCGGAGACGTCATCGGCCGAGGCAGGATAATCCGGCAGGAGAGGAAGCACATGCGCAAGAGGTGGTCGATCAGGCCAGACATACTGCCCAGTACGAAGCCCGTCAGGCGACGCCGGTTCATCCCACCGTCATAGTTGAACCGGGGGTCATGTCTAGTTCCCTGGGTGTACAGTGTCTCATCCCCGCTTTACGGAACGTGAAACTGCCCAAAGATTTCAAAGGTCCGCGCAAGGTGCCCAACTACACGGTGGATCTTGCTCCAGAGGCATGGGTTGAGAGTTATGAGATGGCAATGGAGATGCTCGACGTGGACGAAGCGGCATGTGCTAAATACTTCACAATGATGCTCGAGGGCACGGCCCGGACATGGCTAAAGGGTGTGCCACCTAATTCCATCGGATCATGGGGTGAATTGCGGTGTCGGTTTATCAATAATTTCAAGGACACGTGCAAGCAACCGATGTCTGTTGTTGATTTAGCTGCCTGCGCTCAAGGAGAGCAAGAGTCCACAAGCAGTTGGGTGCGTCGAGTGTCCGAAATCTTGCACTCCTCCAATAGCATCAACCCAAGTACAACAATAGTAACCTTGGAGGGCAATTGCCGGTTTGAACCTTTGAGGCAGAAGTTGGGACGGCTCAAACGTGATTGCAACGACATGGGAACACTCATGGGCGCTTTGGTGAAATATGGAGATTCTGATAACACCAAATATCCAGACGTAGATGGTGATGGCTTCTCGCCCCTCGTTGGTTACCCCAAGTGGAAGGTTGAGATGTAGCGTAGCGGCAAATTTCCCGTGGCAAAGATACCAAGGATCGAATCCCGTGAGACTCCGAGGGTCGACAAGTAGGTGTCAACGGGGCCAGAAACTTAGCGGTTGATAGGACCTGCACACAGATACAGATAACTTCGCTCCCAACGAGTTCAGAGAGGTTGTCAATCCCTCCGGCCTTGTTGTTTACAAAGGATCAAACACAAGAGATAATAATGATAGCTATGACTGCAACTAGGAAATAAAAACAGGAAGTAAATAGAAGGTGTGATCAGTGGTGGTAATATGGAACGGGGTCCCATGATGTTCACTAGTGATGTCTCTCTCCCAAAAGACGATAAAACAACAAAGCTAGGTAAACAAATTACAGCTGGGCAATTGACAGGATTATGTGCGCAAACCAATGCTAACTATGCTGCAAAGAAAGGTAGAGGCTCAAAAGCATGGGCGGTACACCAAGGCAAGTAGACCGAAATCCATCTGCATCTACTACTAATCATCCACCTTGAGATATCTATCCAGAACATCTCGCTGGTATTAAGTTGCGAATCCCACCCAAAGTGTAAACTCAAAGCAACAGACAACTGCATTAAAAGAACTTTGCGTAAAGTAAACAATCCTTGCAACCGCAAGTACAAGCACCGTTGTTTTCCCCCTTGTGGCAACAGCACATCCCCTAGACTCATGTTTCTGTCACTCAAGCAAGTCATCAGGGGGCATGAACCCACAATCAAGCATAACACTCTCTCTTGGAGTTACTACCTACTACTCGGCCAAAGCAATAAACAGCAACGGAGAACATGCAAGAATTACTCAAGAACATAAATATAAAAGAGGTGAATCAAATATATTACTCAAACACAATCTGAACATAGTCTCATAATCCATCAGATCCCAGCAAACTCAGCATAGCAACAGCAGAAATATTACATATGTGCCTCGATCATGTAGGGCAGCTCACGAGGTCTAAACCATGAAGAACAAAGAGGGGAGGAGAACATCACATAGCTACTGATCATGGACCCATGGTCCAAGGTGGACTACTCACGACTCATCCGGGAAGCGTCCATGGTGGTGGAGAAGCTCCCGGTGGTGGTTCTCCCCTCTAGCAGGGTGCCGGGAAGAGTTCTCCTGATGCTCCCGATCTTGGAAGCGCTACGGCGGCGGAACAGAGGCGAGATCGCGAAAAAGGGTTCCGTCCTCGAGGGTTTCGGGACGAGAGGAATATATATGCGAAGGAGGGCAACCAGAGGAGGAGCGGGGGCCCCAGGCGCCCCCCTGGAGCGGCCAGGGGTGGGGCCGCGTCAGGTGGCCGCCTGGGCCACCCCTGGCTCCCCTCTCGACCCGCTTTGGTTCTTCGCGAAGCTTCCCTTACGCTGATTTTTCCTGTATTTTTTCCGGAATTTTTGGAGCACTTTTAATATGGGAGAAACCTGAAATAGAAAAACAGCAGAAAACAGGAACTGGCACTGTGGTGCACTGAGTTAATAGGTTAGTCCAAATATGATCAAAAGTGTATGGAAGTGCATCAATATCATAGCAATATCACACAAAAGAAGCATGGAGCAAGCAGAAATTATAGATACGTTTTGGACGTATCAGATGGAGACAAGTCAGAGAAAGCAAGCAAGAACGGTAAACCACCGCAAGCCAATCCGGCGGGTCAAGGATACAATGGCAAGCGTAAAGCGGAAATCAGCTCAGACTTTGTGGCCAATACCAACATTCAGGACAATGGACAGCGCTGCAAGGGTAGACCACCCCCACGCAATGGGAGGCCACCTATTAACCTAGAGCGCCAGTTGAATGTGCCCTGCCCAAAGCACGGTACAGCGGAAAACCCGGCTACGCATCTCTGGAAAGACTGTTTCATTATGCAAGAATTTATGAAACAGACTAAGTATGATCACGGGGCCCCCGGCGTATCAGGCCCCGGTTTTCAAGGTCTAGGCTATCAAGGCGGCGGATCCGGTTCAGGATACCACGGCGGTAACAGTAACCACAATGGCAACAATCAGCATCAGCATAACCAACAGCATGGTCAGGGCGGATACAACAACCAAGGGAACCAACAGCGTCAACAGCAGCAGCAATCCCGATATCAGAATAATCCGAAGGAGTTGAGCAGTGGGCAGTATCACGTCTTCACCACGAGTTTATGCAAATGGGATCAGAAGGTTCTGAAGAGGGCAGTGCATTCTGTTGAGCCGGCGATACCACATTTTTTGCGTTGGTCGGAGCAACCCATTGTGTGGAGCAGAGAGGATCACCCACCCCGGGTTGATAATCCGGGTCAGTTGGCTTTGGTAGTGGCACCACAGGTGGGTGGTTACAAGTTCACCAAAGTGCTTGTGGATGGAGGCAGCAGCATCAACATCCTATATTATGAGACTTTCCGGCGCATGGGGTTGACAGATAAGAAACTCCGACAGTCCAATACAGTTTTCCATGGGGTGGTGCCTGGTAAATCGGCTTACCCAGTTGGAAAAATTGACTTAGAGGTCACCTTTGGAGATGAGCATTACTCCAGGTCAGAGACGGTAACTTTTGAGGTGGTAAAGATCAGGAGCCCATACCATGCTTTGTTTGGGCGGCCGGTTTATGCCAAGTTCATGGCTAGACCGTGTTATGTTTATCTACAGCTTAAGATGCCAGGCCACAAGGGAACTATCACAATTCATGGGAGCCGCAAAATCGCATTGGAGTGCGAGGACGGCGATGCAGCTTATGCTGAGGCAGTTTGTGCAACTGAGGAGCTGAAATTCTATAAGGATAATGTTGATCCGGCGGTGATACGTCTCAAACGTATCTACTTTTCCAAACACTTTTGATATTGTTTTGACCTCATTCTTGCATGATTTGGACTAAACTAACCCGGACTGACACTGTTTTCAGCAGAGCTGCCTGTATGGTTTATTTGTGTGCAGGAAAACGAATTTTTAAGTATCTCAGACAAATCCACGAAAAATCAGAGAAAATCCACGCACCCGAAGGAACCAAATGCCAGAAGTGGGGCCAGAGGGGGGCCAGGGGGTGCCCAGGCGCCCTGTGGGCGCGCCCCCCTGGGCCGCGCCGGGGGGGGGGGGGGGCGCCTGGGTGGGGCCCACACCCCCTGGTGCCCTACTTTAGCCCGTATTTTTCCTCCCGACGCAGAAACCCCAGATCGGAAGTTCTTTCGCAGTTTTTTGTCGCGGAGCCGCCACCACCCTCTGTTCTTCTTCGGGAGGGCTAATCTGGAGGCTGAATTGGCCTCCGGAGAGGGGAGATCGTCGCCATCGTCATCATCATCACCACTCCATCATCCCTCCATGACTTCCCCCTTCATGTGTGAGTAATTCCCCTGCTGTAGGCGAAGGGGATGGTAGGGATTGGATGAGTTAGATCATGTAATAGTTCGTCAGATTGTTGGGGGCATGTTGCCTATCATCTACTATGGTGTTTATCATCTTTGCTACAACTTGTTATTCTTAATGCTTGACACTTAGGGCCCGAGTGCCATGATTTCAGATCTGAACCATATGTGTTTGCATGAATATATTTGTGTTCTTGATCCTATCTATGAGTTGTATGCACCTGTTACGGTTCGGAACCGGCGATCCCAAAAGTGACAGCTTGGGACACCAAAGGGGATGGTCCGTAGTTTGAGGATTACATGTATCCATTGAGTTCATTGCTTTGTTCCGGTGCTCTTTGACAGGAGCACCTTAATATCCATTAGTTCCTTTTGGCCCCGTTCGTAGCTGGATGGTAGGACAAAAGATGTTGTGCAAGTTCTTATTGCAAGCACGTACAACTACCTACCGGATACATGCCTAATGTTTGATATTTGCCTAGATGATCATTACTTTTCCGTGTGCCGTGCCCCAAGTTAGAATCTGTCTCATCCATGCAGCGCCCAACCATCCATCTCCCTAGCCTACAGTATTTTAAACCTTGCTTGTCACTAGTTGCTACTTTTGCCATTTACTACTACTATTTACTTTTGTTGTTTACTTTTTACTATTACTATCATCACTATCATATCACTGTTACCACTTATCTTTTGTTGCAAGTTAGTATATTTCAGGTGCTGTTGAATTGACAACTCAACTGTTAAAGCTTATAAATACTCTTTGGCTCCCCGTGTGTCGAATCAATAAATTGGGTTATTCTTACCCGCGAAGACTATCTCGATCCCTTACGGTTGAGGGTTATCAGGCGGATATGTCCCCGCTGAAAAAGCCAACTACAGAGCATGATCCGGCGTTGAAATTCAAATTGGTTGAGGAGACTAAGCAAGTGGATTTTGTTCCTGGCGATTCATCCAAGCAGTTCACTATCAGTGCTAACTTGGATCCGAAATAGGAAAGCGCGCTCATCAATATCATCCGTGAGGACTGGAATATCTTTGCATGGAAGCCTTCTGACATGCCAGGTATACCGAGGGAACTTGCTGAGCACAATCTTAATATTGATCCTAAGTTTAAACCGGTCAAGCAATATCTGCGCCGCTTCAATGAGGAGAGGCGCAAGGCTATTGGAGAAGAAGTAGCTAGGCTCTTGGCTGCAGGCTTTATAGTTGAGGTATTTCACCCAGAGTGGTTGGCTAATCCGGTGCTGGTGCTTAAGAAAAATGGAACTTGGAGAATGTGTGTTGATTACACAGATTTGAACAAGGCTTGCCCAACTGATCCTTTTGCTCTCCCCCATATTGATCAAATTATTGATGCTATGGCAGGATGTGAGCGGCTAAGTTTTTTGGATGCGTACTCAGGTTATAATCAGATCAAGATGGCAGTTAAGGACCAGGAGAAGACAACCTTTATAACTCCATTTGGAGCCTTCTGCTACGTATCTATGCCATTTGGGCTTAAGAGCGCCCAGGCAACCTACCAGCGTTGTGTGCAGAACTGCCTACAAGGGCAGATTGGGCGGACTGTTCATGCATATGTTGATGACATTGTGGTGAAATCCAGGGAGGAGGAAACGCTGATAGATGATTTGAAGGAAACTTTCGACAATCTCCGTACCTATAAAATGATGCTTAATCCGGAGAAGTGCGTTTTTGGTGTTCCGGCAGGCAAGCTCCTAGGGTTCTTAGTGTCAAACAGAGGGATTGAAGATAACCCGGAGAAGATCAAGGCGATCACGTCCCTGGCTAAACCGGCATGCATCAACGATGTCCAACGCGTGGCGGGCCGTATTGCAGCACTGAGCCGGTTTATCAGCCGTTTTGGAGAGAAGGCAATCCCGCTTTATCAGATGATGAAGAAGACAGATCGGTTTGTCTGGAGTGATGCTGCTGATGCTGCGTTCGAGGATTTGAAGAGGCAATTGGCAGAGCCGCCGATCCTCGCGGCCCCGGTTGACAATGAGCCGCTACTGTTATACGTGGCTGCCAACGCCCGTGAGGTAAGCGTTGCCATTGTGGTAGAGCGCAAGGGACAGGCAAAGAATACCCGGTTCAACGGCCGGTTTACTACATCAGTGAGGTGCTCATTGAGTCAAAACAGAGATATCCGCATTGGCAGAAACTGGTATATGGAGTGTTCATGGCAAACCAGAAGTTGAAGCACTATTTTCAGGGCCACCCAATCACCGTTGTCAGTTCAGCTCCGTTAGGGGATATAATCCAGAACAGAGACGCCACTGGTAGGGTTGCAAAATGGGCCATTGAGCTTAGCCCGCACGGATTAAAGTATGTGCCCCGTACTGCTATAAAGTCCCAAGCACTGGTGGATTTCATCAACGATTGGACAGAGTTGCAAGCACCCGAGGAGAAGCCGGATCATACATACTGGACTATTCATTTTAACAGTTCACGGCAATTGGAGGGCTCGGGGGCTGGAGTCATGTTAACTTCCCCACGAGGTGATAAGTTCTGATATGTCCTCCGTTTAATGTCCCCTTGTACTAACAATGCTGCTGAGTACGAAGCTCTCCTCCATGGTTTGCGGATGGCCAAGGAGATGAACTTGATCCGGGTTAAATGCATTGGCGATTCAGATCTGGTAGCACATCAAGTATCTAGCAAGTGGGACTCCAAGGATCCGCTTATGGCAGCATATCGACGAGAGGTGGACGATGTCGCTGGACACTTCAAAGGATATCAGGTGGATCATATAGACCGGCGAAAGAATGAAGCAGCCGATGCGTTAAGCCGGCTGGGTTCCCAACGTAAACTGGTTCCACCTAACACTTTCTTGGATGAATTGCATAATCCGTCGGTGCAGATACCTTCAGAGGAGGACTTGGTTGTTCCTGATCCGGAACCACAGTTGGTTGCAGCACTTCATATCATTCCGGATTGGACACTCCCTTACTTGGCATACATGAACCGAGGTGAGTTACCAGAGGACGAAGTCGAGGCCCGGCAGATAATCCGGCGGTCGAAATCTATGACTATTGTCAATGGAGAACTTCATCATCGCAGCGTTTCTGGAGTGTTTCAGCGGTGTGTATCATCAGAAGAAGGCTATGGTATTCTTCAACAGATTCATGAAGGGGATTGTGGTCATCACGCCGGTTCAAAATCCTTGGTGGCTAAAACTTTTCGTCATGGGTTCTACTGGTTGACGACTCACGCCGTCGCAGAGGACTTGGTCAGAAAATGTGATGCTTGCCAGAAATTCTCACGACGTGCTCATGTACCGGCGCAGGAGCTGAGGATGATCCCAATTACTTGGCCGTTTGTGACTTGGGGGCTCGATATGGTTGGACCCTTCAAGAGATCCCAAGACCAGCAAACCCACCTGTTGGTGGCAGTGGACAAGTTTACAAAGTGGGTTGAAGCAGAGCCTGTCAGTAAGTGTGATGCAGCAACATCAGTTCAGTTCATCAAAAAGGTGATTTTCTGGTTTGGCTTTCCGCACAGTATTATAACTGATAATGGCACCAATCTGTCCAAGGGGGCAATGGAGGAATTCTGTCAACGTGAGCATATTCGTCTTGATGTATCATCAGTAGCTCACCCTCAGTCTAATGGCCAAGATGAAAGAGCCAATCAAGAGATCTTGAGAGGCATCAAACCCCGGCTTATGGTTCCTTTGCAGAGAACACCGGGTTGTTGGGTAGAGGAATTGCCTTCTGTCTTATGGAGCATCAACAGTACACGTAACAGATCCACAATGTTCACGCCTTTCTTCATGGTATATGGAGCTGAAGCGGTCCTCCCTAGTTATATCCGGCACGACTCGCCGTGGGTGGCGGCTTATGTTGAAGCGGATAATGAACAAGCAAGACAAGACGGCTTGGATCGGCTGCACGAGGAAAGGGAGACGGCAGCAGCGCGATCGGCGATTTACCAGCAAGACCTGCGCCGGTACCACAGTCGCCGGGTTAAAACCAGGACGTTTCAAGAAGGAGATCTGGTGCTCCGGCTCATCCAGGACCAGACAGATATGCACAAGTTATCCCCACCCTGGGAAGGACCCTTTGTGGTCAGCAAGATCCTGCACAACGGATCATACTACCTCGTCGACATTCGAGAACATAAGGACTCGCGTACGGCGGAGGAGGAGACCAAGCGGCCGTGGAACATCACTCTTCTTTGACCTTACTATACTTGAGCCATCGGCTCCGCTTTATGTACAATGTATATATTATGATTAATAAAATAAACCGGTGCCCTTGATAAAATCAAGGAATTAGCCATCCTTTTCACAAGAGTATCACATGGGGGCTTCCGTGCAAGGAAGTTTTCCATGGCCTCTTAAACCGGCGCCCTTGATAAAATCAAGGAATCAGCCGTCCTCTCTGTACAAAAAAAAAGAATCACATGGGGGCTTCCGCGGGCAAGGAAGTTTCCCATGGCCTCTTAAACCGGCGGCGATATGAAGACCATCATAAGAGCACTGCTCTGGTTGCTTCGGCAATTTCCACATGATGGTGAGGGGCAAAAGAGGGTTTGATGCCTATCACAACTCAAACATATGCCCCGACGAGCAATGCTCACACGTTACCTGGGGGCTCCTGATGCAAGTTCATCAGCGAGTTGAAAACTCTTGTAGCGAACACGGCTTGGAAGCCCGGTGTATACACCTAAAACCCCAGATTAACCTGCCTCCATCAAGTAAAGTGCGCCATCCAGGTAAACATGGTATGACCCGTCGAACGTATCACAAGTCAATCCTTCTGGACCCTGAACTTGGTCACGTTAAATTGACAATCATCAAGTGGTTACACAAGCCAATCTTTATGAGATTTTGAACATTGGTAACATTTTACATTGATGATTTGGTTAAAGATTGCGGATCATCTTGACAGGCTTTGCTAAAATGGTTAATGACAGTAGCCTGGTAGCTCATAAAAATCCCCGAATTTAGAGCCTGGCAGCTCGTAAAAAGCCTCGACTACATGGTCTTATTTGCCCAAAAAAATTATTTTTCATTTTTTATGTTTTCTCAAATCTTTATCTTCAAGGTCACTGGTTTTTCGACCAAGTCCTTTGATTCAAGACGGTATAACTACAAAGTTGTCACTACAGAGCTATAGTCTGGGTCATGAACACCTGTACTAGTTAAACCGGCGCTCATTATAACCCGGATCGGCCTTCATGATAAACTGACAAAGAGCCAAGTAAGTCATCAACACTCATGCCTTGGATTGATCCCGCCGGGTTAAGGTTTATATATACACTTAATCGCAGGTACGGCGCTGGTTTCTATTTTTACACAGATCAAGTTATTTACTTAGATCATGTGTCAGGGCAGTATAACCCGTCCGGTGGTAAACCGCCAGGACATCTTTTAGCTTTGTTCATGCAGACACAGGTAATATAAACCGTCAAAGCATTGCAAGCAGGAGATAATTTAGAACTGCCAAACAAAGTAATTCCATGAAGGATAAGAGTGGGACAAAGACAATATCTCAACTATGCTATTACAAGGCATTGGCAGGCCCAAAAGAATATGAGTTTCTTGCAAAGTATTCAACACATAAGATTAAACCGGAGCCGGTTTAGGATTCTTCTTCGACTTGCTGTGAAGACTGAGGGTCAGCTTGCTCCGGATCTTCGACGACTTCTGGCAGCTGCTGGAAATCAGTGGTGCTCCAGTCAATCTTGGCAAGGGCGCAGAAATATACTTCATCGTTTATAAGTTCTAACAGTTCAATGTCAGGAGCAAAGGTATGCTTACGAACGGGTGGAATCAGATTTTCGATGTCATAAAACGGCCGCTCCACCCGCACATTCTCTAGATCATAACCCGGATGATACCTTGTTAAATCTGCTTCATCAACAAGCTTACTGGCAAGAGGGCGCATATCTTTGGTCAAAGCGCGAAGATCTTCAGCGGAGAAGGCTGGCCCGTCTTCTTTCATACTGGGATAACCATTCATGGCCTCCGCCGGATCAAAATCGGGAACCCATGCCTTGGCCCGGGTTAATACCATGAGGGAACCGGCTCTTGGAGAAGATTTCTTCACTTCAACAATTCGGGTAGGCAAGATGGATATTTTCTCCAGAGTACCTTAGATGGTGCTTGGCGCCGGTTTATTATGTGAAATAGCACTGATGGCCCTCTGAGCACCAGCATAGAGTTTTTCCACCAAGGTGTAAGCAGCCTTCAGCTTCCTCCGTACATCATCCCCAAGATGAGTCACGCGCCTCCCTGTATATAAGTGACGAGTTAAGCCGGAGCAGTATAAGATAGCAAGGATAAAGCATATGAAAACAAGTGCTTACCGAAGATGGCAGATGTCATTTCGTCTATATGCTGCCTTAACCCGGATAACTCCTCCGTCACCGGATTAAGAGCAGCTTCAGCATCCTTGGCTCTTTTCTCTAAAGCAGCCTTTTGTACCTCCCAAGTGGACCGCTCCGCTTCAAAATGTTTCTTGAGCTTCTCCATACTGGCTAAAGCAAGGGTCAGTTCATCCTTGACTTTAGTTGAAGTAGTTTCTTGGAAGGCCAGGCTATTCCGGAGTTCAGTTATCTCCGAAGCCCTCCGGTTCAAGTCAGTCTGCAGAGAATAGAAAATATCAGATACTCATGAAGACGGTTCAATTGCAAGTCTCAAGCACATAACAAGTTATGCACTCGACACTTGGGGCTAATGTACAATTGAAGAGAAAGAAAGTAACTTTTTCAAACAAGTCCCAAGCACATAACAAATTATGTCCTTGACACTTGGGGGCTAATGTAAGGTCATTCTCAAACATAGTAGAAGTCCCGATTCACCCGCAGTGGAGTAAACCGGCACTTGGGGGCTACAATGGACTAAAGGCACATCTACAAGTTATAAGCAGAAATGAAAGGCAAAGGGAAAAGAAGTTACCTCGTATTTTTCCTTCATCAAGTTTACTAAACCAGGCTCATGTTCGCGGTTGGTGAAGAGCCAATTTAGATACCAGAATGAAGCTCCTGGGTGCTAAGTGGAGCATAGCTAGACAGATCAGTGCTCCACTTACCCTTGTCCTTCTGAAGAACTTCCTCCTTAGCAGTGTGTCTGGCCAAGATGACAGGCTCCGCGGGAGCGGTAAAGCTTATTCCAGTAATCTCAACATCATCTGGCGAGGCAGCAGTTGGCCTGGGGGGATCAGCAGCAGCAGCGGGATTGGTCCGCACCGGACTGACAGGAGCCGGACTAGCCCGAGGAGGACTAACCTGGATAGGGCTGGCTGGTTCAGCAGTGTTCTCCATAGCGTCACCCCCTGGAGCATCACAATCTTCGTGATCCATAGGGGAAGGATCATCGTGTTGAACTTCAACATTTTCCTCCAGAGGATTGGCAGCTTCAGGATCTTCTGCCGGTTCAGCGGTGGTGTTTTCGGTTGCTGGTTTATTCAACTTTGCCTTCTTGCTAGGCTTGGGCATACTGGAAAAATTAAAGGAATAATGAAAATCACAAGTCAAAATGGAAAAGATAAACCGGACATACTGAAAGATGACTTACCCAAGAACGGTCTTGAGCACCGGGACTTGGGTGGCAGTTGACTCGCCGGAAGAAGACAGAGGATTTTCCTGATAGTTTGGATCGGACGGTTTAAGAGGTTTGCGAATAAGACCTGCTTTTGGATGAAGAATGGTTGGAGTAAGCAAAACCTCTGAGCGGCGTCTTCGAGCCGGCGTGTGGGGTGATCCGGATGATTCAACCACGTGACCACTGTGGCGTGTGGTCTGGCGAGCCTCATGCTGCTGTTTCTTCAAAAGAAAATTGGGATCCAATTGAGCATAAGGGTGAGAAAATGGATATTTCCAAGCTACCTGACGAACTTTGGGTGATAATGGTTCTGAATCAGAGGAAAGAGAGATTATCTCAACTTCATCCGCTTTACTCCCTTCCGCCGGATCTTGGGAAAGGACATTGTTAATATAAATACAGACAAAGGAAAGTTAAAAGATGTAAGAACCAAGTAGTACCTCAGAAGCCGGATCATCTACTTCGGGGTTTGAACCGGAAGCAGCGGCATGCCTTTTCTTGTGTTTCTTCATGGCCAGACTCTTCTTGCGAGATGGCTTTGCCGGTTTATCATGGGCTTTCCGCTTACAGAAGGGCTCATTGGCCTATATAAAGGAATAAATATATGTTGAAGACAAGCGATATGGACGGATTAAAACAAAGAGAAAGAAACAGAAGAATCTTACCGCTGGCAGTTTGTTGTTTACGTAGAAGGGTGCTAAGCCGGTCTGACTACACTCCTCCAGAGGGATATTCAACATCTTCTTCGCAGATTCGGTAACTTCATTGTCTGGAAGCACCATCTCCGTGTGACGCTGAGGGTCCTTTGGGTTGCCAGTATACTGCACATTAACCCGGAATGCCGGTTTAATGGAAGAATGCTCCATGAGAGCCAGCAACGGACAAAGTCGACGCCGGTTAAACCATTGGCTTAAAAAGCCCTGAGTTTGGAAAGTTGGGGGGCATATCGAGCCCGGTCTTGGGCACTCAGACGCTGGGGGAAAGGGTGATCCGCTGTCAGACGATAAGAGCGGTAACCCGGCAGTGGATTCTCTCCCTCTGGTGAAGTATCAACACAATAGAACCAAGTTTGGTTCCAATCCTTGGGATGGCTATGGAGGGTAGCATGAGGAAGGCTGACATCTTTCCGTTTCCGGATACTCATTCCGCCAAGTTCAGTGTTTGGTCCGTCATGAAACTCAGTCCGGCGGTTTAGATGGAAGAAGTCCCGAAATAACTCTACAGACTGCTCTTCTTGCAGATAAGCTTCAGAAAACACTTGGAAATTGCAGATGTTTGATACGGAGTTGGGGCCTATGTCTTTGGGGTGGAGCTGAAACTCTGCCAATACATCGCGGAAATTTTTTGACCCTGGAGGGTTAAAACCCCAGGCCAGGTGATAAAAAAGACAACAATCTCTCCCTCTTTAGGCTGGGGAGGACACTCTTTCTCGGGGGCCCTCCAGTGCAGGACCTCCTTGGGACCTAAAGCGCCAATTGAGGCCGCCTCTGCTAAATCATCCTCGGTAATCCGGGATGGGACCCAGTTGCAGGCAACAAACTGTTTGGCCACAGAAGTCATCTTTTTCAAAGGGGGGATGCTACAAAATACAATACAATGCCCGGTTTATGATCCATGAAAATATAAACCGGCATGTTCTATGAGGGCATTGGTCTAATTGGTGGTTTAAACAGGGGACTAATGGTACCCACTGATCCGGGAGAACTATGAATATGACAACTACCGGATTATGAAGTTTTGAAAGGAGTAAGCTAAACCGCCAAAATACAGGCATGTGAAATACATATCTAAAAGTAAACCGTCGACACAAGCATGTGAGGCGCAGATTCAAGGTTGAACCGTCGACATAGGCAAGTGAGATGCAGATCTAAAGTGCGGAAAACAGCTTTTAACACGAGAAGCGGCAAAATATGGATCTACAGCACACGGAAAACTCAAGATAATTCAAGTTATATTCATCAAAGGCAGCGAAGGTTCCTATAGATCCATTCTAACTAGCAGTATTGGGGGAACTAAGATTATAAAGATGGAGCGGAATCATGCGCACGAGAGTTGGCCTAAAAAAGTTTTACATCTACAGCTAAGAACTACCTATGGTGATGAACTGCGAAGAACAAGGGTTCGTGGGCAAGCTACCGAGGAACCCTAGAACTAAAATCTATAGGGAAGAAGGAATGAATGTACCTGAGGCAGCAGAAAGCGGAAGGACGGTGATGAATCTCTAGACACACTCAGGTTGATGCAGCGGCCGGGCTTGGTGAAGGCGACGAGCTCGAAGAAACGGCGGCGGAGCTTGAGCGCAGGAGGTCAGAGGAAGAAGAAAGCGAAGGGGGGTAAAGAGATGACCCTCGACCCTATTTATAGGCCGAGGAGATAAAACAGCAAGCACGGGAATCTAGGAGACCAAAAATCGGATATGGATCGAGCTGTCGCCTCGATCTTCGGAGCTTTAATAAAGTAAAGGTAAAAAACAAGTGCAGGCATTGAATGCGTGGATGATGTCACGACGGTTTAAAGCAACTCAAAGGGATGACGTCATGCCGGTTTACCAAGTATGCTGAAGCTGCAGAAAGGAAAAGTTGTATAAGACTTTGGAGATTGACATGAACAGGTTCAAATCAATCTGGGGCCTAATGTCAGGGATATTACTATAAGGTATAAACCGGCCAGGAGGGTCCGGTTTAAGTTATCAAGATTATATTATCAGAAGCCCAGCGGAGTATGGAGTAGAAGGTTGTAGCCCAAGAGGCTTAGAGCCCATATGATAGGGCCCATGATTTGTAAACCGTCATACTATATAACTTGGGATGTAAGGTAGAAAGAGCAGAGACCGAGGCGGACACGTTTATGAGCCAGCCTCGGGACTCTGTAAACCGGACCAGGCGTCACCTCTTATATAAAGGGGCGACCCGGCAACGGTTCAGGGACAGGAAACAACAGATCGAGACACAGGCAAAGCGGATTCGCTCCCTGGTCATCGAAGCCCAAGCAATACCACACCAAACTAGACGTAGGCTTTTACCTGCATCGAAGGGGCCGAACTAGTATAAAATCCTTGCGTCCTTTGTCCGCTTTAACCCCTTTGTGCTAACCCGTGGCAATGGCCTCACGACTAAGTCCTTTTGCTAGGACATCTGCCGTGCTAAATCCACGACAGGTTCAGAAGCCCATGCCTTTTCCTCCGAAACCATCCAAGAAGAAGGATGATGAGGATTTTGAGCGCTTTGCTGAAATGATTAGACCTATCTTTTTGCGTATGCGTTTGACTGATGTGCTTAAAACAAATCCTTATGCTAAGTATATGAAAGATATTATTACCAACAAAAGGAAGATACCTGAAGTAGAAATTTCCACCATGCTTGCCAATTAAACTTTTAAAGGTGGAATACCTAAGAAACTAGGAGATCCAGGAGTACCTACTATACCTTGCTCCATTAAGAAAAACTATTCTAAAACTGCTTTGTGTGATCTTGGAGCCGGTGTTAGTGTTATGCCTCTCTTTATATCGTAGACTTGACTTGAGTAAGTTGACACCTACTGAAATATCTTTGCAAATGGCTGATAAATCAACTGCTATACCTGTTGGTATTTGTGATGATGTGCCGGTTGTAGTTGCAAATGTTACTATTCTAACGGACTTTGTTATACTTGATATTCCCGAGGACGATAGCATGTCTATTATCCTTGGTAGACCCTTTTTGAATACTGTAGGGGCTGTTATTGATTGCAACAAAGGCAATGTCACTTTTCATGTCAATGGTAATGAGCATACGGTACACTTACCGAGGAAACAACCTCAGGTCCACAGTATCAATTATATTGGAAAAAATTCAACTATCACTATTGGAGGTTTTAAATTTCCTCTTCCTACTGTCAAGAAGACATATGACATTCTTATTGTTGGGGACATACATATCCCCATTGAGGTAACCTAGTGTTAATCGAAAATTCTCTGGTTTCATGTTATTCGGAAAGAGTTTATTAACAAGACCTGATCAACCTTGTTAATGGATTCCTTTTGATGAGCATGGGATAGATGAATTGAGATAGCACAAACCTTTTGTACCCTCCTTTTACTTTCTGTTAATTAGGATAAATAAAGCAAAAATAGTATTCTCTGTCTGTTTCCAGACTTATCTGTGCAATAAAAAGTACCCCGAAAATAAAAAGTTCTCCAAATGCCATGAAAATGAAATATGATTTTTCGAGATTATTTGAGAAAATATGGCACAGAACACACAGGGAGGGGAGCCAGCACCTGGCCACAAGGGTCTAGGGCGCCCCCCTGCCAGGGCGCGCCCCCTGCCTCATGGGCCCCACGTGGCCCCCCTCCACTTATTGCTGCACCCACACTCTTCTTCTTCCTCCCAAAAAAATCACCAACCAGCTCAAACCCGAGTTCTAGATCATCTTGCTGCCATTTTCGATCTCCTTGCTCAAAGCACCATTCACCAAACTGTTTGGGGAGATTGTTCCTTGGTATGTGACTCCTTCATTGGTCCAATTAGTTTTTGTTCTAGTGCTTTATTTATTGCAAATTTTTGCTGCTGTGGTGACCTTGTTCTTGAGCTTGCATGTCAAATTTTCTTAGTCCCAAGTAGTTCTAATGCATGATATAGTCTCTAGGCACTAGTAGGAGTTATTGCTATCAATCTTGTTGAGTTCGGTTAACTTTTATTGTGAGTTACTAAAATTTTCAGAAAAATGCATAGGAAAAACTTCCAAGGTGGTTCTTCAAGGAATCAAGAACCGAGGCTCGCGTTTCGTGAGCCGTACGATGAACTACCGAGGGATGCTGACGTGCGGCCTTGTGAATGGTCGTCAGATGACTTTATGGATCAGGTTGGCATCAAGGATGAATTTTACGCATACGTGCGCAACGCTGACCTCGAGGGATTCATACAAGATAAGTGCCCCCAATACCGTGTCTTAACTGATAACTTTGTGAGAAGGTTTAAATTTTCATCTTCACGTAATTCTCACACTGTCCTGTTTGACCTGTATGATAAATCTTACACCATGGACTTAGAGGATTTTAATGATGCTTGTAAGCTCCCACAGTGGGGCAGTATGGGTGATCCTCGCAAATATGAATTTAGAGAGTTTCTAGATAGTATCACCGTGGGGGAATCTAGGGAAATCACATAGACTACTATAGGGAGCATCCATTTTCCTGCTATTCATTACTTTGCTATCTTTATTGGTAGATGCATAAATGGTAAAGATGAAGCTTGTCACATGTGTGTCCCAGATCTTAGTGTTCTCAGGAGCGCTGTACTAGGTGATAGACAATATAACTTGGGAGCTATTGTTGCACGTAGGCTACAACATAATGGTATGAATGGAGATTTATGTGGTGAGATTTATGCCACTCGCATAGGCCGCTTTCTGGGTGTGCCTGTGCATGAGAATGGTGAACCTTTACCTCCTGCTCATTTAGACTGCCATGCTATGACTAGTCACAGGTTTATAGACAGGGATGGTCAATCCCTCAAATATCGACTAATCTTTAACAGGTAGCATGCCATCCCTATTGTTCTTCCTGCCCCTACTTTGTTTGACTTTCAAGCAAAAGGGAGATACACTATAACTATGGAGGAGGCAAATGCATATTATAATATGACAGAAGCAGCCCGCCTTCGAGCTGCAGCTCAGCGTGCAGTAGCTGCTTGATACGTCTCCAATTTATCTATAATTTTTTATTGTTCCATGCTATTATATTATCCTTCTAGGATATTATTCACTTTTATATGATTTTTGGGACTAACCTATTAACCCAGAGCCCAGTGCCAATTTATGTTTTTCTCATGTTTTAGTGTTTTACAGAAAAGTAATATCAAATGGAGTCCAATTGACGAGCCAATTTTTTATGATTTTTTCTGGACCAAAAGAAGCCCCCGAAGCAAAAGAGTTGGGCCAGGAGAGCCAAGGGCTGCCCTCGAGGATGGAGGGCGCGCCCCCTATCTCGAGGACAGCCCATAACTCCCCTTTACTTGGCCCCGACTCCAAAAAATCCTATAAATATTGAAACCTTCGGAAATTAACCTAGATCGGGAGTTCCGCCGCCGAAAGCCTCTGTAGCCACCGAAAACCAATCTACACCCGTTCTGGCACCTTGCCGGAGGGGGGAATCCCTCTCCGGTGGCTGTCTTCATCATCCCGGCGCTCTCCATGACGAGGAGGGAGTAGTCCACCCTCGGGGCTAAGGGTATGTATCAGTAGCTATGTGTTTGATCTCTCTCTCTCGTGTTCTTGAGATGGAACGATCTTGATGTATCGCGAGCTTTGCTATTCTAGTTGGATCTTCTTCTCCCCCTCTACTCTCTTGTAATGGATTGAGTTTTCCCTTTCAAGTTATCTTATCAGATTTAGTCTTTAAGGATTTGAGAACACTTGATGTATGTCTTGCACGTGCTTATCTGTGGTGACAATGGGATATCGTGTGATCTACTTGATGTATGTTTTGGTGATCAACTTGCGGATTCCGTGTCCTTGGGAATCTATGCATAGGGGTTGGCACACGTTTTCGTCTTGACTCTCCGGTAGAAACTTTGGGGCACTCTTTGAAGTTCTATGTGTTGGTTGAATAGATGTTTCTGAGATTGTGTGATGCATATCGTATAGCCATGCCCACGAATACTTGATGTGACAATGGAGTATCTAGGTGACATTAGGGTTTTGATTGATTTGTGTCTTAAGGTGTTATTCTAGTACGAACTCTATGATAGATTGAATGTTACTACGGACTCTTGAATAGATCAATCAGAAAGAATAGCTTTGAGGTGGTTTCGTACCCTACAATAATCTCTTTGTTTGTTCTCCGCTATTAGTTACTTTGGAGTGACTCTTTGTTGCATGTTGAGGGCTAGTATTATGATCCAGTTATGTTATCCTTTTTGAGAGAACTTGCACTAGTGAAAGTATGAACCCTAGGCCTTGCCTGCTATCATTGCAACACCGTTTATACTCACGTTTACCACTTGCTACCTTGCTCTTTTTATATTTCTAGTTTACAAAAACCTATATCTACCATCCATATTGCACTTGTATCACCATCTCTTCTCCGAACTAGTGCACCTAGACAATTTACCATTGTATTGCCGTGTGTTGGGGACACAAGAGACTCTTTGTTATTTGGTTGTAGGGTTGCTTGAGAGAGACCATCTTCGTCCTACGCCTCCCACGGATTGATAAACCTTAGGTCATCCACTTGAGGGAAATTTGCTACTGTCCTACAAACCTCTACACTTGGAGGCCCAACAACGTCTACAAGAAGAAGGGTGCGTAGTAGACATCTCTGCTGCATCTCAGTACAACCCCAACTATGACTTTGGATATCCGTCAGGCCAATACTGGCCAAAGACCAACTTATGCCAAAAGCTGTAATGCCCCAGATGTAACACTTTCCCAATATGGCAATATATAAACCTTGGCTTCATCATTACCGTTCTGGGTTCTTCTTTCTTTTCGGGTTCTTCATTTTTGTCGTGTGCGTGTGTGCATTTCGTCCATGTCATGTTGTCATGTGCATTGCATTGCATTTGTGTTGTCACTTGAATCCGTTACCACTCGTCTCTTCCCGTTGTCCGTTTTGAGTTCCGACGCTCTCACACGTGCCCGTGGCATCCCCGAGTCCTTCTTTCGTGTGTGGCCGTGTAACGTTTCCGGAATGACGTGAGACTTGTCGTGCGATGTTGTTTTGGTACGTGTAGGCCGCCTGTCAAGTTTCGTCGCGTTTGGAGTTCGTTTGGTACTCCAACGGTTAACCTAGTGGGCTAAAAGAACCTCTTCTTTGAGGCCCAAGACCCCCTCCACAACAGCCCACCAACCCAGCACAACCCTTCCCATCATCTCGGTCGTCGAATTGTGCTCGCATGGCCGAAAACCGCTCCCCATTTGGACTCTCCTAGCTCCTTGTGCCTATAAAAACGTCCCCCCCCATGCCATTTTCGTCCAAAAAAAAACCCTAGTCTCCTTCCTCCTCCAGCCTCGCCTCGAAAACCGTGCCGGGCGGACGTGTCCGCCCGCCACCGGACACATCCGCCTCCGTCGCCGCGCGGGCCCGCAGGCCCGTTCCCGGCCCACCGCCGCCGCCGAGCGGGCCTGTTCACTCCCCGACGCCGCGCTCGACGTCCCGCCTCCCTCCGGTCGCTGTGGACCACCGTCGCCGCCGCCGCGAACCGCTGGCGCCGCCCGGCTCGCCTCTTGCCGGAGATCGCCGCCCCACCGCCACGGGCTCGCAGATCGCCGCCTTCCTCCGTGGCCGCAGATCGCCGGGCCCCCGCCGCACCTCCTACCTCCGAGTCCCGCCGGCCCTCGCCGGAGCGGAGCCGCCGCCCCGCCGGTCCGCTCGCCGGCCGCCGCCGGATCGAGCGTCCGGGGCCGATCCGATCCGAGCCCGCGGATCCAGCGAACCCTAACGGGCCGCGCCCGTTTCGCCCGCAACCCGGCGCCCGATCCGCGCCAGCAACCCGCTCCGCCCGCGGACCCGTGTTGACCCGCGTGGATCCGATCTGAGTTTGACCCTTGTTTTTTTGCTAAGTCCTTTTTGCATTTTGTTGTCTCATGCATTCTTGTGACGGTAATAACTTTTTGTGTGCATGTCCGATTTGTGCATATGATATGTCAAAATGATCGTGGTGATGTGTACTATGTTTTGTTCCATTGTGTCATGCTTGTTTGAGTCCTTCTAGATGTCTTAATCTTCGTGACAAGAGTGCTACTTGATATAAATTGCTGCTACTTTCATGCCATGTTTGAGATGTGATAACTTGGTGCATGTTTATCCAAATGAAGCAAATGATATGTCAAAATGTTCATCAAGAGATGTTTTACATGTTGGGTGATGTAGCATGCATGTTAGGGTTCATTTTGCCATGTTTATCTCTGTTGCAAAAGTGCATGTGGCTATTAGGTTTTGTAACTTGTTACGAGATGCCTAGTTGAGGAGCTCGTTGCTATTGATGTGTTTGTCCCCATGTCGCATGCTCATATGTTTTAGATTCCCCATCATGTGATCTTTGCTGTAGTGCAAACCATTTGCCATGTTATGCTTTAAGATGACTTAAACATGCTCGAAAACATGCCATGATAATGTTACTGTTTTAACACTTAGTGAAATTTCACTAAGTCTGGATTCTGTAATATCCTGATGCTATGTTTGCTTGATGTCCTAGGCAAATCCATGTTAGTTTTGGGGTGACCATTGATCATTACTTGTTGTATATGTTGTTGTCTATCCATCAATGCCCTCACATGCTCATTTGGGTTGCTATAGCATATTTAATTCTTGCTCCCAAGTTGCTATAAAATATTATTGTCAGGTTTTTATTGTCATGATCAAAATGTTGTAGCTTGTTGCTATTGATCCATGCCTCCTATGGAGATGCTCCAATAGAGTTGTTTGCTGTAGGATATGTCTACTTCATGTCCATGCTTCTTGTCACCATGTTTGAGTGCTGTAGAGTATATATTTCTTGCTCCAAAGTTGCTATTTGGCTGTTAATTTCAGCTTTGCTTTGTTTCTTGTTTCGAGTGTATCTTTTAATCCGTTGCTCCGTTTTGAGCATGCCCTACATGAAACTTGTGTGATTTTGCATGTAGAATCATAAGATCATCTTGTTAACATGTTTGGAGTATGTTTGCTTGATGTTTGGGTGCATCTTGCACCGTTGCCATGCTTATATTGTTTTGATCATATCTCCTAGACCGTAGCTCCGTTCTAAACAAACTTTATATGAAACTTGACTAGAATTTCGTGTAGATTGTCATGGTGCATGTTAAATTGCTGTTTATCAACTTTAACTTAAGGTTTGATCAGTTCTGGACTAATTTCAAACTATGCATATGAGGACTTACCGGATTTGTCTTAGGTAGTTTCCGGCCTCATTTAAACTTGTTGTTCTTATGTTATTTCTCTATGCTTCCTACCTAACCATGTTTTGCATCCTAAATAGAATTGTCTTGCATCCTACTTACTTGAGTATAGTGTCTTGTTTTTGTGTTGTTTCTCTGTGCTTCCTATGTAGTCATGTTGTGCATCCTAAGTGCATCAGCAGTGCTTCCTAAGTGCATCATACATGCATCTGTAGTTTGTGCATTGCACCTTTGTTTGATTTCGTGCCTCGTGTGTTCTTGTATTGAGTAGAGCCGGAAGCTGAGACCGAGTACGAGAATGAGGTTACTACCGAGGTTGAGAACGAGGAGCCCTCTTACGATCCCATCGATGACTCGACAGGCAAGAAGACCTGACCCAGATATCATTACTATCATTGCCTATTGCTAGAAGTCTCGCTCTTTAGCTTGCCTCGATGCCCATGTTTGTTTGTCAGCCTCGTATTGTAACCATGAATCTGTTAACCACCCAACCTATGCAAACCTTTGATTGGCTACGTAGGCTTCGCTTAGCCCCTCTTATAGCATTGCTAGTTGCAGGAGAAGATTTGAAGATTCTTGCTTCATGTTGAAGATTGTTGGGATATCACACTATATAAAATCTTAACTAAATCATCTATATATTGGTAATGGGTGTAAGGCTGAGCCTCTTAGTCGGTGATTTGTTCCACTCATGCCGCCCTAGGAACCGTATAAACCGGTGTTATGTTCCTTGATTATGCGTTCCTCACACGGTTGGGGTTATGGGACCCCCTCGATAAACCGCTTAGCGCTAAGTCTTTTCCAGCAAGTCCCAACATTGGTACTATTTGCCTAAACAACTAAAAACTTGCATAGGGAGTAATTAACCCTCTTCTTAATCAACAACCCGGGCCAGTGCTCCACATGAGTGTTGGTCCAAACTGGGCAACCTGCGGGGCCACCTTGGGGAAACCCGAGGGCTGGTAAAAACCTGTAGCTTGTCCCATCCGGTCATGGCCTGAGACTAGATACGCGCGGCTACTATCAGAGTGTCGGCACGCCAGGAGGATTTGATGGATTAGTCTTACCTTAGTCGGAGTATCTTGAGCACGGGATTCCGAGAATACTCGGGCCTTCCCACCTTGGAGTTGCGACTCTGCGGATCGTGGGCTTGTAATGGGCCAAGTTGGAACACCCCTGCAGGGTTTTGAACTTTCGAAAGCCGTGCCCGCGGTTATGTGGCATATGGGAATTTGTTAATATCCGGTTGTAGAAAATTTGACACCATGTTCAGAACACACTACCAGCGTGAGTAACTGTGACGGTCATTTTCCGAAAGGGGTTCGGGAAGTGAACACGGTGGGGTTATGTTTGACGTGCTTAGATAGGATCACTTCGTGATCACTTGTCGCTCGTGGCACTTCTCTTCTCGCTCTAAACACGTAAGCTAGTGCTAGTGCAGCTGCAACCTTTTACCTTTCTTCAGCCTTGTTCCACACCCAAGGCTTAGATAGTTCTGTTACCCGAGAACGGGATTGCTGAGTCCTCCGTGGCTCACAGATTCTACACCACACCAGATGCAGGTACCATGGTGAACTACTCAAGTGACGGCACAGAGCTGTACTGGGAGTACGATGAAGAACGTAGCCGTTACTACGTGCACTATCCCGATGATCAGTAGTGGTTTCTACTAGGGGCGATCCGAACCTGTGGCTTTTTGTATTTGGTATCTTTCATTTGGATCTTCACCCGTAGTCGGGTTGTGATGTTATTTGGATGATGATTGTTTATGTAATGTATTGTGTGTAGTGGCGAGTGTAAGCCAACTATCTCTTTTACAATTTCATCCCTATTTTTACATGAGATGTGCAAAGATACCAAACTTGAGATCATTCCAGAATGGGCTTATACCTTTAAGTCGTGCCTCGACACGTAGGAGGTATAGTCCCATACTGGGCATTACAAGTTGGTATTCAGAGCCTTCTCCGACCTAGAAGCCCCCACTGATTGATCGAATCATTGACGGTTGAGTCCAGGCACACACTCAAAAATGTTTTGAGTCCTATATATATATATATCGGAGAGTAGGAATTCTTTTGCTCCTCATCATTTTTCACTCTGGTGAGGACTCCTAACGATTAATCTTGTCTCTTCTACTCTCAAAATTCACCAAATTTTTTTTAGGAATCTCGCGAGTATTGTTTGGATTGTTCCGATGTCTTTGTGACGAGAACATTGTTCTCGATGCCTCCTGTCATTTAGGGGTTGTGGCAGTGTCCCGGGGAGTTGAGCTCCGAGGTGTTGTCGTCACAAATATATCGCATCAGTTCTGGAATACTTAAGACGGCCGACAACGAAAACTCTCCTATGCGGTTAGTGGCAAGATAACCCCGACATCACCCAGTACTGGGGAGGTAGTTCGGGAGTATTGCCATAGCTTGTATAGTAGATGCGTTTCGAAGGTCCGAGGTAGACGGTTTCCAGAAATAAGTGGTTATGTGTTGAAGGATGGATACAGCTGGATGTAGGATTAGAGTTGAGTGCGCGATGCTTCCCCTGTATCCCCAACACCTGATTGCATAACTAGAAACTTTTCGGAAATTAGTAGGTGGGTTCATCTAGTAGCTCGTAGGCATTCTTCCAACGAATGCATGATATGGAGTTCTGGGTTCTACATTGAGTGAAGTAGTTTTATGGCCGTTATTCCGATCGGGAGTTGCATCTTAAAGGGTCCTTGGCTATGCTGATCCGGGGATTGCAAAACCCTTTTGTAACACGTTCCATAAGCTTTCAGCACGAATATGTCGAACGAAGCTTCTATCTTGTATTTGTTCTATCTGCTCCTTGTTGTTTTTTATTTACCTTTTGTTCTCCCAAGTGGCTTCTCATGAAGATTGTTGTTACTATTAAACTGTGGATTACATTCGTTCATCTTGTTCGAATGTTCTTGTGAAGACTATGTTGCAATTCTAGCCGTTGATTCAGCTTATATTTTTTTTCTCAATCAATGGCTAATAGTTGTCATCTCATTCAGGATGGCTCCTAAAAAGGTTCCCAACGCTAACCCAGAGGGTGAAGAGGTTCCTGATCGTCCTCCTTCCCCTCCTCCTCCGTCTGAGGCCTGGAGAGCAATTATGCAAGCGACGAACCAGAACACCCAAATGCTTTTGCAAATGATGCAGAACATTCAAGCAAATCAAGCAAATCAGGGTGCTCATGGGAACCAAGGCCAAGGCAATTTGTTCAACCAACCTCACTTTGCTACGCTCAACCAGTTCCTAGCAAACCAACCAAAGGCATTCAGTTACTGTGTGGACCCTCTAGATGCTGAAGACTGGATAACAGATATCAAGAAGCATTTCGAGTGCAGTAACGTCAGGCCCGAGGACTATGTGAAGTTTGCAGCCTTCCAACTCAAGGACCAAGCAGCTGATTGGTGGCAGCAGTACAAAGATTCCAGAGAGGGACGTGTAATCTCGTGGGATGACTTCTGCAAGGACTTTCGTTCTCACCACATTCCAACTAGTGTCATCGAAGGTATGCGTGAGCAATTCCGCAACCTGAAGCAAGGCTCAATGACTATCTACCAATATAATGTCAAGTTCGAGAACCTTGCCCGCTATGCCAAGCAAGACATCCCAGATGCCAAGAGCAAGATCTATCAGTTTCGCGGTGGTCCAAAGGATGAACTCCAACTAGCTCTCAGCCTGTTCGAGCCTGATGAGTTTGATCAATTCTATAACATGGCACTTAAGCAAGAGGCAGCCCAGCTCAAGATGGAAGCTTCCAAAAAGAGGATCAGAGACGCTGTTCACTCCTCCTCTTCTTCCCAAGTGGTCCCAAAGCAACAGAAGTTTTGGCTTCCACCTCCTCCAGTGATCTGAGCTCCCAACAACAACAACAAGAATTCTGGTGGCCGTGGTTTCTCCCACCCACCCAACCCAAGCAACCAGTCAAAGAATCATTTTCAAGCTTCCAAGTCAAGTGCTCCTTATCACCGTCCTCTCTCAGAAGTGGTTTGCAACAAGTGCACTCAGAAGGGTCATTATGCTAACAAGTGCCGCAACCCAAGGCGCCTTCCGCCACCTCCACGTGTCAGCACTGCTATATTCAAGCATAATCCAAAGGCAGCAAGAGTGAATCTGATGAATGCAGCTCAAGCAGAGAATTCTTCAGATGTGATACTTGGTAACCTTCCAGTTAACTCTATTCCTGCAAAAGTGTTGTTTGATTCGGGTGCTTCATGTTCCTTCATGTCATATTCATTTGCATCCAAGCATAATGTTCACTCTGAAGCTTTACCAAGAACTTTGAGTGTTATATCTCCTGGTAAGAGATTGAGTTCTAGTATGGTGGCTCCGAATGTATCTATTCGCATGGGTGATTACCGCTTTCTGGCTTCTCCGGTTATTCTCGGCAATTCCGACATTGATCTTATTCTCGGGATGGATTGGCTTTCTCAGCATGATGCTCACATTGATTGTGCAAATAAGGAAGTCAAGATTACTCATTCTGACGAAGACATGATTATCTTCGCCTCTCGAGATAACACAATCAGGCTATTCTCTCTCAATGACAAGGGTGAGATTAATGCCATCTCTCAAATTCCGGTGGTCAATGAATATGAAGATGTTTTTCGTGAAGAGCTTCCAGGCATGCCTCTGCATCGTCAAGTTGAATTCGTCATTGAACTCGAGCCCGGTACTGAGCCAGCATGCCAGCGTCCGTACAAGCTTTCCCCTGAGGAGTTGAAGGAGCTGAAGAAACAGCTCGATGAGCGAGAGCGTATGGGTCTAATCAGGCATAGCACTTCTCCTTGGGGCTGTGGGGTCTTATTTGTCAAGAAGAAAGATGGCACGGAGCGCCTTTGCGTTGATTACCGGCCATTGAACAAGAAGATAATAAAGAACAAGTATTCGCTCCCCAACATCAATGAATTGTTTGAGCAGCTCAAAGGAGCAAAAGTGTTCTCAAAGCTCGATCTTCGGATCGGTTATCACCAGATCCGTATTCGCGAAGAAGATATTCACAAGACGGCATTCAGAACCAGCTACGACTCCTATGAATACACAGTCATGTCTTTTGGCCTCGCTAATGCTCCACCCACCTTCTTGAGAATGATGCACTACATATTCAACCCCTACACCAACGAATTTGTGCTTGTGTATCTGGATGACATCTTGGTATTCTCCAAGAATGAAGAAGATCACGAAAAGCACCTCCGTCTGGTTCTCGACAGACTCCGTGAACATAAGTTCTATGCCAAGTTCTCCAAGTGCGAATTCTGGCTCGATAAGGTCTTGTATATGGGCCATATCATCTCTGCTGACGGCATTGCGGTCAACCCCGAGAAAGTTGAAGCCATTGTCAACTGGGAACCTCCTCAGAACATCAAGCAACTCCGAAGCTTGCTTGGTCTTGCTAGCTATTGCAGAAGGTTCGTTGAGAACTTCTCCAAGATTGCAAAGCCTGTCTCCAACTTGCTGCAGAAGAATGTCAAGTACAACTGGTCTCCGGATTGTGACGTGGCATTCAAAACTCTCAAAGAAAAGCTCATCTCTGCTCCAGTTCTTACCCCTTTAGATGAGTCCAAGCCCTACGAAGTATTCTGTGATGCTTCTCTTCAAGGACTTGGTGGTGTGCTAATGCAGGACAAGAAAATTGTGGCATACACCTCTCGTCAATTGAAGCCAAGTGAGAAGAACTATCCCACACATGATCTCGAGCTAGCAGCTGTGGTACACGCCTTGATCATGTGGAGACACCTTCTATTGGGCAGAAAAGTCGACATCTTCACCGATCACAAGAGCTTGAAGTACATCTTCACACAACCGAACCTGAACCTCCGCCAGACTCGTTGGGTTGAGATGATCCAAGAGTATGATCCAAGCATCGAATACACACCTGGCAAGGCCAATGTCATTGCAGATGCCTTGAGCAGAAAGGCATATTGCAACAGTCTCCTTATCAAGCCGTTTCAGCCTGAGCTTTGTGAAGCATTCAGGAAGCTCAACCTCCAAGTTGTTCCGCAAGGCTTTCTTGCAAATCTTCAAGTGGCTCCTACCTTGGAAGATCAGATCCGTGAGGCCCAACTCAGTGATGCTATGGTGCAGAAAGTGAAACATGGTATTGCAAAGGGTACTCCCAAATACAAGTGCTATCGCATTGATGAGAGAGATACCTTGTTCTTTGAGGACAGACTTGTGGTTCCCAAGGGTGATCTCAGGAAGCTCATAATGAACGAAGCACATGAATCCCTCCTCTCGATTCATCCTGGAAGTTCCAAGATGTACCAAGACCTAAAGCAATCTTACTGGTGGACTCGCATGAAAAGGGAGATTTCCCAATTCGTGAATGAATGTGATGTCTGCAGAAGAGTGAAGGCAGAGCATCAACGTCCAGCCGGTCTTCTCCAACCTCTTCCTATTCCTGAGTGGAAATTCGACCACATTGAAATGGATTTCGTCACTGGGTTTCCCAAGTCCAAGAAGGGGAATGATTCTATCTTTGTGGTGATTGACAAGCTAACCAAGGTAGCTCACTTCCTTCCAGTCAAAGAATCCATCAATGCAGCTCAACTGGCAGAGTTGTACACTTCCAGAATTGTGTCCTTACATGGCATTCCTCAAGTTATCTCCTCAGACCGTGGAAGTTTGTTCACATCCAAGTTCTGGGACTCCTTTCAGTCTGCCATGGGCACTAAGATCCGTTTCAGCACTGCGTTTCACCCTCAGACTAGTGGTCAAGTCGAGAGAGTGAACCAGATTCTAGAAGACATGCTCAGAGCTTGTGTCATATCTTTTGGCATGAAGTGGGAAGATTGCCTTCCGTTTGCCGAGTTCTCTTACAACAACAGTTTCCAAGCAAGTGCTGGCAAAGCTCCGTTTGAAATCCTCTATGGCAGAAAGTGCCGTACTCCTCTCAACTGGTCCGAGACTTGTGAACGTCAACTTCTTGGCAATGATTTGATCTCAGAAGCTGAAGAAATGTGCAAAGTCATACGTGAGAATCTCAAGGCCGCTCAATCGCGTCAGAAGAGCTAGTATGACGGCAGGCATCGTGATTTGGCCTTCAACATTGGTGATCATGTCTATCTCCGTGTTTCTCCTATGAAAGGCACCCAAAGATTTGGTATCAAAGGAAAACTTGCTCCTAGATACATGGGCCCTTTCAAGATCCTTGGCAAAAGAGGCGATCTAGCCTATCAACTTGAGCTCCCTTCCAACTTCGCTAATGTTCATGATGTGTTTCACATGTCTCAACTCCGCAAATGCTTCAAGACACCAGAACGCACCATACCGTTTGAGGAGATTGATCTTCAACGAGACTTGTCTTACCGAGAGCACCCCGTTGCTATTCTTTCAGAAACCGAGCGCAAGACCCGCAACAAGTCAATCAAGTTCTTGAAAGTTAAGTGGTCACATCATACCGACCGAGAAGCTACGTGGGAACGAGAAGATCACCTTCGTTCCGAGTACCCTTCTTTCTTCCAGTCCTAGATCTCGGGACGAGATCTCTTCGTAGTAGAGGAGAGTTTGTAATGCCCCAGATGTAACACTTTCCCAATATGGTAATATATAAATCTTGGCTTCATCATTTCCGTTCTGGGTTCTTCTATCTTTTCGGGTTCTTTGTTTTTGTCGTGTGCGTGTGTGCATTTCGTCCATGTCATGTTGTCATGTGCATTGCATTGCATTTGTGTTGTCACTTGCAACCGGTACCACTCGTCTCTTCCCGTTGTCCGTTTCGAGTTCCGACGCTCTCACACGTGCTCGTGGCATCCCCGAGTCCTTCTTTCGTGTGTGGCTGTGTAACATTTCCAGAATGACGTGAGACTTGTCGTGCGATGTTGTTTTGGTACGTGTAGGCCGCCTATCAAGTTTCGTCGCATTTGGAGTTCGTTTGGTACTCCAACGGTTAACCTAGTGGGCTAAAAGAACCTCTTCTTTGAGGCCCAAGACCCCCTCCACAACAGCCCACCAACCCAGCACAACCCTTCCCAACATCTCGGTCGTCGAATTTTGATCGCGTGGCCGAAAACCGCTCCCCATTTGGACTCTCCTAGCTCCTTGTGCCTATAAAAACGTCCCCCCATGCCATTTTCGTCCCAAAAAAACCCTAGTCTCCTTCCTCCTCCAGCCTCGCTTCGAAAACCGTGCCGGGCGGACGTGCCGCCCGCCACCGGACACATCCGCCTCCGCCGCCGCGGGGGCCCGCAGGCCCGTTCCCGGCCCGCCGCCGCCGCCGAGTGGGCCTCTTCGCTTCCCGAGGCCGCTTCGCTCCCCGACGCCGCGCTCGACGTCCCGCCTCCCCCCGGTCGCCGCGGACCGCCGTCGCCGCCCCACGAACCGCCGGCGCCGCCCGGCACGCCACTCGCCGGAGATCGCCGCCCCGCCGCCATGGGCTCGCAGATCGCCGCCTTCCTCCGTGGCCGCAGATCGCCGGGCCCCCGCCGCGCCTCCTACCTCCGAGTCCCGCCGGCCCTCACCGCCCGGAGGCGAGCCCCTCGCCGGAGCGGAGCCGCCGCCCCGCCGGTCCGCTTGCCGGCCGCCGCCAGATCGAGCCCCCGGGCCGATTCGATCTGAGCTCGCGGATCCAGCGACCCCTAACGGGCCACGCCCGTTCCGCCCGCAACCCGGCGCCTGATCCGCGCCCGCAACCCGCTCCGCCCGCGGACCCGCGTTGACCCGCGTGGATCCGATCTGAGGTTGACCCTTGTTTTTTTGCTAAGTCATTTTTGCATTTTGTTGTCTGATGCATTCTAGTGACGGCAATAACTTTTTGTGTGCATGTCCGATTTGTGCATATGATATGTCAAAATGATCGTGGTGATGTGTACTATGTTTTGTTCCATTGTGTCATGCTTGTTTGAGTCCTTCTAGATGTCTTAATCTTCGTGACAAGAGTGCTACTTGATATAAACTGCTGCCACTAGTTATTTTCATGCCATGTTTGAGATGTGATAACTTGGTGCATGTTTATCCAAATGAAGCAAATGATATGTCAAAATGTTCATCATGAGATGCTCTACATGTTGGGTTCTGTAGCATGCATGTTAGGGTTCATTTTGCCATGTTTATCTCTGTTGCAAAAGTGCATGTGGCTGTTAGGTTTTGTAACTTGTTCCGAGATGCCTAGTTGAGGAGCTCGTTGCTATTGATGTGTTTGTCCCCATGTCGCATGCTCATATGTTTTAGATTCCCCATCATGTGATCTTTGCTGTGGTGCAAACCATTTGCCATGTTATGCTTTAAGATGACTTAAACATGCTCGCAAACATGCCATGATAATGTTACTGTTTTAACACTTAGTGAAATTTCACCGAGTCTGGAATCTGTAATATCCTGATGCTATGTTTGCTTGATTTCCTAGGCAAATCCATGTTAGTTTTGGGGTGACCATTGATCATTCCTTGTTGTATATGTTGTTTTCTATCCATCCATGCCCTCACATGCTCATTTGGGTTGATGTAGCATATTTAATTCTTGCTCCCAAGTTGCTATAAAATATTATTGTTAGGTTTTTATTGTCATGATCAAAATGTTGTAGCTTGTTTCTATTGATCCATGCCTCCTATGGAGATGATCCAATGGAGTTGTTTGCTGTAGGATATGTCTATTTCATGTCCATGCTTCTTGTCACCATGTTTGAGTGCTGCAGAGTATATATTTCTTACTCCAAAGTTGCTATTTGGTTGTTAATTTCAGCTTTGCTTTGTTTCTTGTTTCGGGTGTATCTTTTAGTCCGTTGCTCCGTTTTGAGCGTGCCCTACATGAAATTTGTGCGATTTTGCATGTAGAATCATAATATCATATTGTTAACATGTTTGGAGTATGTTTGCTTGATGTTTGGGTGCATCTTGCACCGTTGCCATGCTTATATTGTTTTGATCATATCTCCTAGACCGTAGCTCCGTTCTAAACAAAGTTTATATGACACTTGACTAGAATTTCGTGTAGATTGTCATGGTGCATGTTAAATTGCTGTTTATCAACTTTAACTTAAGGTTTGATCAGTTCTGGACTAATTTCAAACTATGCATATGAGGACTTACCGGATTTGTCTTAGGTAGTTTTCGGCCTCATTTAAACTTGTTGTTCTTATGTTATTTCTCTGTGCTTCCTACCTTGCCATGTTTTGCATCCTCAATAGACTTGTCATGTTGTGCATCCTAAGTGCATCTGCAATGCTTCCTAAGTGCATCATACATGCATCCTGTAGTTTGTGCATTGCACCTTTGTTTGATTTCGTGCCTCGTGTGTTCTTGTATTGAGAAGAGCCGGAAGCCGAGACCGAGTACGAGAACAAGGTTACTACCGAGGTTGAGAACGAGGAGCCCTCTTACGATCCCATCGACGACTCGACAGGCAAGTTGACCTGTCCCAGATATCATTACTATCTTTGCCTATTGCTAGAAGTCTCGCTCTTTAGCTTATTGCCTCGATGCCCATGTTTGTTTGTCAGCCTCCTATTGTAACCATGAATGTGTTAACCACCCAACCTATGCAAACCTTTGATTGGCTACGTAGGCTTTGCTCAGCCCCTCTTATAGCATTGCTAGTTGCAGGAGAAGATTTGAAGATTCTTGCTTCATGTTGAAGATTGTTGGGATATCAGACTATATAAACTCTTAACTAAATCATCTATATATTGGTAATGGGTGGAAGGCTGAGCCTCTTGCTCGGTGATTTGTTCCACTCATGCCGCCCTAGGAACCGTATAAACCGGTGTTATGTTCCTTGATTATGCGTTCCTCACACGGTTGGGGTTATGGGACCCCCTCGATAAACCGCTTAGCGCTAAGTCTTTTCCAGCAAGTCCCAACATTGGTACTATTTGCCTAAACAACTAAAAACTTGCATAGGGAGTAATTAACCCTCTTCTTAATAAACAAACCGGGCCAGTGCTCCACATGAGTGTTGGTCCAAACTGGGCAACCTGCGGGGCCACCCTGGGGAAACCCGAGGGCTGGTAAAAACCCGTAGCTTTTCCCATCCGGTCGTGGCGTGAGACTAGATACGCGCGGCTACTATCAGGGTGTCGGCACACCGGGAGGATTTGCTGGATTAGTCTTACCTTAGTTGGAGTATCTTGAGCACGGGATTCCGAGAATACTCGGGCCTTCCCACCTTGGAGTTGCGACTCCTCGGATCGTGGGCTTGTAATGGGCCAAGTTGGAACACCCCTGCAAGGTTTTGAACTTTCGAAAACCGTGCCCACGGTTATGTGGCAGATGGGAATTTGTTAATATCTGGTTGTAGAAAACTTGACACCATGTTCAGAACACACTACCAGCATGAGTAACCATGACGGTCATTTTCCGAAAGGGGTTCGGGAAGTGAACACGGTGGGGTTATGTTTGACATGCTTAGATAGGATCACTTCATGATCACTTGTCGCTCGTGGCACTTCTCTTCTCGCTCTAAACACGTAAGCTAGTGCTAGTGCAGCTGCAAGCTTTTACCTTTCTTCAGCCTTGTTCCACACCCAAGGCTTAGATAGTTCTGTTACCCAGGAACGGGATTGCTGAGTCCTCCGTGGCTCACAGATTCTACACCACACCAGATGCAGGTACCATGGTGAACTACTCAGGTTACGACACAGAGCTGTACTGGGAGTACGATGAAGAACGTAGCCGTTACTACGTGCACTATCCGATGATCAGTAGTGGTTTCTACTAGGGGCAATCCGAACCTGTGGCTTTATGTATTTGGTATCTTTCATTTGGATCTTCACCCGTAGTCGGGTTGTGATGTTATTTGGATGATGATTGTTTATGTAATGTATTGTGTGAAGTGGCGAGTGTAAGCCAACTATCTCTTTTACAATTTCATCCCTATTTTTACATGAGATGTGCAATGATACCAAACTTGAGATCATTCCAGAATGGGCTTATACCTTTAAGTCGTGCCTCGACACGTAGGAGGTATAGTCCCGTCCTGGGCATTACAAAAGCCTAAGCTTGGGGGAGTACGTGTTTCTCACCGACTTTACATTTATGTTCACACTTATTCTGGTTGTCGGTGCTCACACTCTTTCACTGTACCATCCATGTTTAGTTTCATTTATTTTTCTTAGTCTTTTTCTCGTGTGCTAGAAAAAAACTTCAGAAAAACAAAAATATATATTAGTTTTAGCTTCTAGCTAGTTTACTTTCCTTGCTTGTAGTAGTAATTAAGAGAAAACCAAAAAATATTTCCCGTTCTTCTTTTGCTTGTTGGGAGCTTTCCCGTGTAAATAGTTTCTTTTCTTTTCTTTAGGGGTTAAGAGTAGAATACCATGATTGAAAATGCTTAGTGGCTCTCATATTCTTTATTGTTGATTTAACCTTGAGCCATGTTACCTTGTCTTCTCTCTTGTATTAAACGTCTGCAGATTCCATCTTAGTCCAATGCATGTGCACTATTATTATTATCCACACCATTCGGTCGTGCGAGTGAAAGGCAATAAGGATGATATATAATGAACTAATTGAGATGAGAAAAGCTGGTATGAACTCGACCTCTCTTGTTTTAGTAAATATGATAGTTCATCGTTCCTGATTCAGCTTGTTATGAATGAAACATGCTTGCAATGACAATTAGAGATCATAGCTGCTTATGCCATGCTTAATCAGCTAAGAGTTTATAATGGTCTATCTTGCGTGCCAACATGATATTAAAATGGTTGTGATGTGGTATGATGGGGTGGTATCCTCCTTTGAACGATTCAAGTGGTCTGACTTCGCACATGTTCATGCATGTAGTTGAAACAAATCAACATAGCCTCCACGATATCTATGTTCATAGTGACTTATATCCTACTCATGCTTGCATTCATTGTTGATTAATTTTAATGCATGTTCATGACCGTTGTTGCTCTCTAGCTGGTCGTTTCCGAGTCTCTTTCTAGCCTTCACCTGTACTAAGCGGGATTACTGCTTGTGCATCCACTTCCATAAACCCCAAAGTTATTCCACATGAGTCCACCATACCTTCCTATATGCGGTATTTACCTGCCATTGCAAGTAAATTTGTATGTGCCAAACTCTAAACCTTCAAATGAAATTCTGTTTTGTATGCTCGAACAACTCATGTATCAACTAGGGTTGTCTATATCTTCCATGCTAGGTGGGTTATTCTCACGATGAGTGGACTCCGCTCATCATTCATGAGAAAATGGCTGGTAATTGGGATGCCCAGTCCCATGCTCAAATCATAATAATTAAACAAAACTCCCCCGTGGCTGTTGCTGGTTTGGACGGTACCCGTTGTTTCGGGCTAGCCATGGAATGTGCTTGTTGGTGGTTGGGGGAGTATAAACTTTACCATTATATTTGGGAACCGCCTATAATGTGCGTAGCATGGGAGATATCGAGATTCTTGGTTGTTATGTTGATAATGAGAGTATACCGCTCAAAATGTTATTCATCTCTATTTAAAAATCGAGCTCTCGCACCTCTACAAATCCCTGCTTCCCTCCGCGAAGGGCCTACCTATTTTACTTTTATGCAGAGTCATCATCCTCTTATCAAAGAGCACCAGTAGGAGAGCACCTCTGTCATTTGCATGTATTACTATTAATTTGCATTGAGTATGATCATGACTGGATCTCTTTTACCATGAATTACAATGTCTAGTCAGTCCTTGATCTTTAAAGGTGCTCTGCATTTATGTTTTGCGGTCTCAGAAAGGGCTAGCGAGATACCATCTTGTTATATCATATCATGATTGTTTTGAGAAATGTTGTCATCCGAGGTTTATTATTATTGCTCGCTAGTTGATTATGCCATTGATGTGAGTAGTCTTGAGACCTGAAAGTTATTGTGAATGTGGTTAGTTCATGATCTTGCTGAAAACTTGGATTTTGGCTTACATATTTACAACAACAAGAGCAAACAGAGTTTGTCAAAGTTTTTCTTAATCACTTTCAGTTTATCATCTAAATTGCTTGAGGACAAGCAAAGGTTTAAGCTTGGGGGAGTTGATACGTCTCCAACGCATCTACTTTTCCAAACACTTTTGCCCTTGTTTTGGACTCTAACTTGCATGATTTGAATGGAACTGAGCCGGACTGACGCTGTTTTCAGCAGAATTGCCATGGTGTTGTTTTTGTGCAGAAATAAAAAGTTTTCGGAATGACCTGAAACTCCATGGATAATTATTTTGGAAAATATAAAAAATACCTGCAAGAAGATCCAGACCAGGGGGCCTACACCCTGTCCACGAGGGTGGGGGCACCCCCCTAGGGCGCGCCCCTGCCTCGTGGGCCCCATGGTGCTCCATCGACGTATCCCTAGATCCTATATATTCACTTTCGGGGAGAGAAAAATCAAGGAGAAAGAATTATCGCGTTTCACGAGACAGAGCCGCCGCCAAGCCCTGATCTCTCTCTGGAGGGGCTGACCTGGAGTCCGTTCGGGGCTCCGGAGAGTGGAGATCATTGCCATCGTCATCATCAACCTTCCTTCATCACCAATTCCATGATGCTCATCGCCGTGCGTGAGTAATTCCATCGTAGGCTTGTTGGACGGTGATGGGTTGGATGGGATCTATCATGTAATCGATTTAGTTTTGTTAGGGTTTGATCCCTAGTATCCACTATGTTCTGAGATTGATGTTGCTATGACTTTGCTATGCTTAATGCTTGTCACTAGGGCCCGAGTGCCATGATTTCAGATCTGGACCTATTATGTTTCCATGAATATATGTGTGTTATTGATCCTATCTTGCAAGTCTATAGTCACCTACTATGTGTTATGATCCGGCAACCCCGAAGTGACAATAATCGGGACCACTCCCGGTGATGACCATAGTTTGAGGAGTTCATGTATTCACTATGTGTTAATGCTTTGGTCCGGTACTCTATTAAAAGGAGGCCTTAATATCCCTTAGTTTCCAATAGGACCCCGCTGCTACGGGAGGGTAGGACAAAAGATGTCATGCAAGTTCTTTTCCATAAGCACGTATGACTATATTCGAAATACGTGCCTACATTGCATTGATGAACTGGAGCTAGTTCTGTGTCACCCTAGGTTATAAGTTCTACATGATGAATTGCATCCGACATAATTTCCCACCACCGATCCAATGCCTGCGAGCTTTTCACATATTGCTTGTTGCGTATTTACTTTTCCGTTGCTACTATTACAAAAACTACAAAAACACTACCGTTACTTTTATTGCTTCTACCGCTACTATCATATTACTTTGCTACTAAACTATCTTGCTGCAGATACTAAGTTTCTAGGTGTGGTTGAATTGACAACTCAGCTGCTAATACTTAAGAGTATTCTTTGGCTCCCCTTGTGTCGAATCAATAAATTTGGGTTGAATACTTTACCCTCAAAACCGGTTGCAATCCCCTACACGTGTGGGTTATCACCGATGCTTGCAGAGCCCGAGCTGAGCGACGGGCTGCCCTTGCTGCCTGCGTCGCTCAGACTATTCCTGTCGGCGGACCACCCCGTCGTTCCCCATCGCCTGCTGCCATCGGCCTGGCGCGGCATGAACATCAGGCATCTTCCCTGCACCCCTCCGTGCGGCGTGATGGACGCACTGCCACCCTGTCACTCACTCAAGCAGTCTCTTCATCCCATGCTCGTCGCGGACCCGCGAACACGCATGCCGCGTTGCTCATGGCACGCGAGCACCTACGCTACCGCCCCGTCGACGACTTCTACGAAGAATGGCTTGACCGCATCGCCGAGCTCGTCAATGCCGCTGGTGGCTCTCCAGCGCTGTCCCTCTCACTGCCTCGTCCGCCTCCCCATGCGAACGACGAGGCCCATGAAGCTCCACTACTACCCCCGCATCAAGGCGCCGTCCAATACCCAAGGAACATGGCCTCGCGGCGTGACCGCTCACGCGCGACGCCAGTGCATGAAGACGGAAGCTGTTAAGAAATCCAGCGGCCCCGTGGGGGAGCGCCCGCACTCCCTCCACCGCTGCGCCGAGACTGTGCGCCCCCCACCGCGGTGGCGCGCGAGGACCAAGATCAAGTTCCACCTCCCCAACAAGCATCGATGTCGACAATAGGCTGCAAGGCCCTCGCTCCCGAGCTGCACAACATCAACTGGCCTGGGAAGTTGAAGACCGACCTGCCTCCACGCTACGACGTCACCCCGACCCTGCGGAGTTCCTGCAGCTCTACGAGCTGAGCATCAAAGCGTCCGACGGCAACAAGAAGATCGTGGCGAACTGGTTGAAGGAAATATGCCCTAGAGGCAATTATAAAGTTGTTAATTGTGTTTCCTTATATCATGATAAATGACTTTTATTCATGCTAGAATTGTATTAACTGGAAACTTAGTACATGTGTGAATACATAGACAAAACAGAGTGTCCCTAGTATGCCTCTACAAAACTAGCTCGTCAATCAAAGATGGTTATGTTTCCTAAACATAGACATGAGTTGTCATTTGATCAACGAGATCACACCATTAGGAGAATGATGTGATGGACAAGACCCATCTGTTAGCTTAGCACTATGATCATTTAGTTTTACTGCTATTGCTTTCTTCATGACTTATACATGTTCCTATGACTATGAGATTATGCAACTCCCGAATACCGGAGGAACACCTTGTGTGCTATCAAATGTCACAACATGACTGGGTGATTATAAAGATGCTCTATAGGTGTCTCCGAAGGTGTCCGTAGTTTTGGCATATATCAAGAATAGGATTTGTCACTCCGAGTGTCGGAGAGGTATCTCTGGGTCCTCTCAGTAATACACATCATAATAAGCCTTGCACGCAAATGACTAATGAGTTAGTCATGAGATGATGTATTACGGAACGAGTAAAGAGACTTGCCGATAACGAGATTAACTAGGTATAGTGATACCGATGATCGAATCTCGGGAAGTAACATACCGATGACAAAGGGAACAACGTATGTTGTTATGCGGTTTGACCGATAAAGATCTTCGTAGAATATGTAGGAGCCAATATGAGCATCCAAGTTCCACTATTGGTTATTGACCGGAGATGAGTCTCGGTCATGTCTACATAGTTCTCGAACCCGTAGGGTCCGCACTCTTAACGTTCGATGACGATCGATATTATGAGTTTATGAGTTTTGATGTACCGAATGTAGTACAGAGTCCCGGATGAGATCACGGACATGATGAGGAGTCTCGGAATGTCCGAGACATAAAGATTAATATATTGGACGACTATATTCGCACACCGGAAGTGTTCCGGGTGTTATCGGATAAAACTGGAGTACCGGAGGGGTTACCGGAACCCCCCGGGGGAGTATGGGCCATAGTGGGCCTTGAGGGAAAAGAGAGAGGCAGCCCATAGGGCTGGCTACACCCCCTAGGAATCCTAGTTGGACTAGGAGAGGGGGGAGGTGCCCCTCTCCTTCCTTCTCCTCTCCTTCTTCCTTTCCTACTCCTAGTAGGAATAGGAAAGGGGATTCCTACTCCTACTAGGAGTAGGAAACCTACTCCTATGGCGTGCCCCTTGGCCGGCCGCACCTCCCCCTTGATCCTTTATATACGGGGGCAGGGGGGCACCCAATAACACACAAGCAACAACGTTTTAGCCGTGTGCGGTGCCCCCCTCCATAGAAAGACACCTCGGTCATACCGTTGCAGTGCTTAGGCGAAGCCCTGCGTCGGTAGCTTCATCATCTCTGTCACCACACCGTCGTGCTGACGAAACTCTCCCGTGAAGCTCAGCTGGATCAAGAGCTCGTGGGATGTCATCGAGCTGAAAGTGTGCTGAACGCGGAGGTGTCGTACGTTCGTTGCTTGGATCGGTTGGATCGCGAAGACGTTCGACTACATCAACCGTGTCACTAGACGCTTCCGCTTTCGGTCTACGGGGGTACGTAGACACACTCTCCCCGCTCGTTGCTATGCTTCTAGTAGATAGATCTTGCGTAATCATAGGAATTTTTTTGAAATACTACGTTCCCCAACATTGGTTCCCCATGGCCCTCAAAGACGGTGCTCGCTCGTGGCTCTTGAACCTGCCCGCGGGATCGATCTCCACCTGGAGCGAGATGCGCGAACGGATCATTGCCAACTTCCAGGGCACCCGAGACCGTCCCCCGGCCACAGGTGACCTACGGCGTATCAAGCAACAACCAGGAGAAACCCTACATAAGTTCATCCAACGCTTCAACAGTGTATGCATCAAGATCCCCAAGGTCACGCACGAGGCCATCATTTCGGCGTTATCAGATGGCGTTCACGGCGTCAAGATGAAGGAGGAGCTCGCCATCCACGAAGATTTGTGCACATCCCTGGAGCTATTTAACCTCGCGACCAAGTGCACCAGAGATGAGGAGGGGCGCCTCTCCCTCGTCGAGCTCCCCGTTGCTGAACCCAAAGACAAGAAGGCCAAGAGCAAGGACGTAAAGCGCAAGGGAGCGGCAGTACTTGCAACCGAACGAGAAATGAAGCATGGCAGCGACTACCTAGAGCCACCCAAGAACGGCCGGGCGTTTTGCGCCTTCCATAACGTGCAAAGCCACAACACTCATGACTGTCAAGAGCTCAGGGCCCTCCGCGAAGGACGCGTCATCCAACGCCTCGAGCGCGGCAACCGTGCTACGGCCGCGGTGGAAGTCGGACCGGGGGACGCTGGCACAACCGTGACCCCCGCCAGGAGTGGTGTGATCAGCCTTTGGAGGACCGTTGGTGCGGCCAGCCCCGCGAGGATGCCTGGAGGGACCAGCCTCGGGAGGACTGTCCTCAGGGCAGGGCCGGCCTTCCACCTCGGCCACCGCCAAGGAGAAACGACGACTAGGACGAGGGGGCTAGGGGCTTCCAGGAGCCACGTGCCATCGCCTGCATCTTGGGCGGAGCACAGGCCCCAGCTTCTCAGCGCCTCTTCTAGCAGTTCGCCTGTGAAGTAAACGCGGCTCTCCCCAAGCTCGAGGCTACTCGCCCACTCAGGTGGTCCAAATGCCCCATCACCTTCAGTTCAGCAGACCAGCTCAAGGCGCGGCTACGACTGGCGTCCTCCCAACGCTTTGTTCGCCCGTCATCAGCAACATCCAAGTTACCAAGACCCTCATCGACGGTGGCGCAGGGCTCAACGTCCTGTCTATCGAGACATTCGACAGCCTCCAAGTACCCTACGATCAACTGCTGCCTACCAAGCCCTTCTCCGAAGTGTCTGACAGCTCCACCACCCCCGTAGGGCAGGTCCGCCTACCTGTCACCTTCGGCAAGCGCGACAACTACCGCACTGAGCTCAGCGACTTTGATGTCGCCCACATCCATCTCCCTTACAACGCCATCCTCAGGTACCCAGCCCTGGCCAAGTTTATGGCGGTGACTCACCACGGCTACAACTTCCTCAAGATGCCGGGAAGCGGCGGCGTCATTACCATCGCCTGTGGGGAGAAGGACGCAGTGTGCTCACTCGAGTGCGCTTACCAGGCGGCAGAAGTCGAAGATCCAGACAGCGACAACATCATCTACCCACCTAAGGTCGTCCCCAAGAAGAAGAAGCAGCTGCTGGCCCTGGAGCCCCATGGGGATGCAGCACAGGGCGGCAGCACCTCGGGACCTACACCAAGGGAGGGGCCGCCTCCCTCTCTCGCATAGGAAGGCGCGCCCGGCGCCCCCCTCGGGCTGGGCTCGGGGGCTCTCCTCTGGAGAGCCTCTGACTTAGCCAATGTCACGAGGGAGGTGCTCGGACACCATGTGGAGGAGTGCTTCGCTGCACACTTCCCTCCCGAGGCATCAAGGCGTGAGGCACCAAGCGCTCAGGAGTTCATCAGCCAAACCATCGAATACCTACAGGTGCCAAGAGCGATGCGGGGCGAGCGTCGCCTGGCTCCTCTGAGTATAGCTGTCGGCCCAGGCTCAGGCGACGGCTGCTACTTCTCGAGCTTGTGTTGTATTCCCTCGAAGAGGAAATGGTGATGCAGCACAGTAGCTTAAGTATTTCCCTTAGTTTTTGGGAACCAAGGTATCAATCCAGTAGGAGACCATGTGCGAGTCCCTCGCACCTGCACAAACAAATAAGAACTTCGCAGCCAACGCGATAAGGGGTTGTCAATCCCTTTACGGTCCACTTACGAAAGTGAGATATGATAGAGATGATAGTTTATATTTTTGGTATTTTTTGTTTATAAGAACAGAAAGTAAAAGCGGAAAAAGTAAAGTAGATGTAGATTAATATGTTGAGAATAGACCCGGGGGCCATAGTGTTCTCTAGTGGCTTCTCTCATGATAGCGACATTCTACGGCGGGTAAACAAATTACTGTCGAGCAATTGATAGAAAAGCGAATAATTATGAGACTATCTAGGTACGATCATTATATATAGGCATCACGTCCGAGACAAGTAGACCGAAACGATTATGCATCTACTACTATTACTCCACACATCGACCGCTATCCAGCATGCATCTAGTGAATTGAGTTCATAAGAACAGAGTAACGCCTTAAGCAAGATGACATGATGTAGAGGGATAAACTCAAACTTAGTGATATAAACCCCATTTTTATCCTCAATGGAAAAAATACAATATGTGCCTTGCTGCCCCTACTGTCACTGGGAAAGGACACCGCAAGATTCAACCCAAAGCCAAGCACTTCTCCCATTGCAAGAAATATAGATCTAGTAGGCCAAACCAAACCAATAATTCGAAAAGATTTGCAAGGATATTATAATCATACATAAAGAGTTCAGAGAAGAACCAAATATTTCTCATAGATAATCTTGATCATAAACCCACAATTCATCGGATCTCGACAAACACACCGCAAAAAGAGATTACATCGAATAGATCTCCTCGAAGACCGAGGAGAACTTTTTATTGAGATCCAAAGAGAGAGAAGAAGCCATCTAGATACTAGCTATGGACCCGAAGGTCTGTAGTAAACTACTCACAACTCATGGTGAGGCGATGATGATGATGATGTAGAAGCACTCCGTGGAAGATCCCCCCTCCGGCGGAGCTCTGGAACAGGCCCCAAGATGGGATCTCACGGGAACAGAAGGCTATGGCGGTGGAACTAGGGTTTTCTCTGTTGTTCTGATGGTTTCGGGGTACGTATGTATATATAGGAGGAACGAGGGCACCGGGGCCCAAACGTGGGGCCCACGAGGCAGGGGGCGCGCCCTAGGGGGGAGCCCCCCACCCTCGTGGGCACCACATATGCCCTACTCCGTGGTTCTCAAGTTTCCCGTGCGTGATTTTCTCCAAAAATATCTCTCCCGAAGGTTTCATTCCATTTGGACTCCGTTTGATATCCCTTTTCTGTAAAACCCTGAAACACGCAAAAAACAGCAATCTGGACTGGGCCTTTAGGTCAGTAGGTTAGTCCCAAAAATAATATAAAAGTGTATGACAAAGCCCATTAAACATCCACAACATCATAAATAATAGCATGGAACAATCAAAAATTATAGATACGTTGGAGACGTATCAAGCATCCCCAAGCTTAGTTCCTGCTCGTCCTCGAGTAGGTAAATGATAAAAACAGAATTTTTGATGTGGAATGCTAACCAACATAGTTTTTCAATGTAATTATCTTAATTGTGGCATGAATGTTCAGATCTGAAAGATTCAAGACAAAAGTCTATATTGACATAAGAAATAATAATACTTCAAGCATACTAACAAAGCAATCATGTCTTCTCAAAATACTATGGCTAAAGAAAGTTATCCCTACAAAATCATATAGTCTGGCTATGCTCCCTCTTCATCACACAAATATTCATATCATGCACAACCCCGATTTCAGCCAAGCACTTGTTTTCATACTCTATTCTTTCAAACCTTTCAACTTTCATGCAATACATGGGCATGACCCATGGACATAGCACTATGGGTGGAATAGAAAGGTGGTTTTGGAGAAGACAAAAAGGAGGAAGATTGTCTCACATCAACTAGGCGTATCAACGGGCTATGGAGATGCCCATCAGTGAGTAGGGATTGCCATGCGACGGATGCACTAGAGCTAAAAATGTATGAAAGCTCAACAAAAGAAACTAGTGGGTGTGCATCCAACTTGCTTGCTCATGAAGACCTAGGGCATTTGAGGAAGCCCATCGTTGGAATATACAAGCCAAGTTCTATAACGAAAATTCCCACTAGTATATGAAAGTGACTAAACATGAGACTCTCTATCATGAAGAACATGGTGCTACTTTGAAGCACAAGTGTGGAAAAACATAGTAGCAATTGTCCCTTTTTCTTTTTTTTCTTTTTCGTTTTTTTTTGGCCTTTCTTTTTTTCTTTGGCCTTTTTTCTTTTTTTTGGAGGGTCTTTATTGATTTAGCCTTTCCTCACGTGGGACAATGCTGTAATAATGATGATCATCACACTTCCATTACAACTCGATATTACAACTCGATACTAGAACAAAGTATGACTTTATATGAATGCCTCCGGCGGTGTACCGGGATGTGCAATGAATAGAGAGTGACATGTAAGAAAAATTGTGCATGGTGGCTTTGCCACAAATACGATGTCTACTACATGATCATGCATGGCAATATGACAATATGAAGCGTGCCATATGAACGGAACGGTGGAAAGTTGCATGGCAATATATCTCAGAATGGCTATGGAAATGCCATGATAGGTAGGTATGGTGGATGTTTTGAGGAATATATATGGTGGCTATTTTGAGGAAGGATATATAGTGGGTGTATGGTACCGGCGAAAGTTGCGCGATACAAGAGAGGCTAGCAATGGTGGAAGGGTGAGAGTGCATATAATCCATGTACTCAACATTAGTCATAAAGAACTCATATACTTATTGCAAAAATTTACGAGTCATCAAAACAAAGCAATCAACGCATGCTCCTAGGGGGGAGGTTGGTAGGAGTTAACCATCGCGCGCCCCCGACCTCCACACAAAGGTTGACACTTTACAAATACCTCATGCTCTAACTTCGTCACATAGCGGTTCACCATATGTGCATGCTACGGGAATCACTAACCTTAACACAAGCATTTCTCAATTTCATAATAACTCCACTAGCATGACTCTAATATCACTATCCTCATATCTCAAAACAATTATCAAGCATCCAACTTCTCATCATATTCAATGCACTTAGTGTGAATTTTTTTACTACATTGATATTGGATGTCTATCATGTGAAGAATAGTTTTATAGGCTAATCACATTACCATGCTGTTTTAATAGACTCTCAAATGGATATAAGTGAAGCATGAGAGTTCAACAATTTCTACAAAATATTATCACCACCGTGCTCTAAAAGATATAAGTGAAGCACTAGAGCAAAAACTATTCAACTCAAAAGATATAAGTGAAGCACATAGAGTGTTCTATCAATTCCTAGGCCATATTTAACTCTCTCAAATAGGTGTGTCCATAAAGGATAATTGTGGCAAACTAACAAGCAAAGACTCAAATTACACAAGATGCTCCAAGTAAAACACATATCATGTGGTGAATAAAAATATAGCTTATAGTCAAAAAAAAATATAGCTCCGAGTATAGTAACCGATGGATGAAGACGAAAGAGGGGATGCCTTCCCGGGGCATCCCCAAGCTTAGGCTTTTGGTTGTCCTTGAATTTTACCTTCGGGTGCCATGGGCATCCCCAAGCTTAGGCTCTTGCCACTCTTTGTTCCATAGTCCATCAAAGCAATACTCAAAACTTGAAAACTTCACAACACAAAACTTAGACAAAAATCTCGTGAGCTCCGTTAGTATAAGAAAACAAACTACTACTCAAAGGTGCTGCAATGAATTCATTCTTTGTTTATATTGGTGTTAAACCTACTGTATTCCAACTTCTCTATGGTTCATACTTCCCAATACTACTCATAGATGCATTGAAATAAGCAAACAACACCCGAAAAACAGAATCTGTCAAAAACAGAGCAGTCTGTAGTAATCTGCAGGTTTCGCGTACTTCTGTAACTCCAAAAAATTCAAACTAAATTGGTAAACGTGGGAATTTGTCTATTAATCATCTTCAAAAAGAATCAACTAAATACCACGCTCCAGTAAAATCTGATGACCATTCTAGCAAGCGCTAACGATTCTATTTTTCACAGCAAGATCACATAAACTTCACACAAGTCTTCCCAACGATTCTACTTGGCACAAACACTAAACAAAACACAAAACCACATCTAAACATAAGCTAGATGCAATATTTATTCCTAAACATAAGCCAAAACAAAAAATATAAAATTGGGTTGCCTCCCAACAAGCGCTATCGTTTTACGCCCCTAGCTAGGCATGATACATCGATAGATCTAGGGAATGCCATAATGATACGATATATCGCGAAAACTCATCTCATATTCCCTACGTTCAGCAGCAAGTTTCCTTTGTGGCAAGCAAAAGTAATCAAAATGGCTAAATTTAATGGGACAAAAGTCCCCCACATCGATCTCAGGAGGAATAGGTTCCTCTTTTGGCCCTTTGTAGTGAACAACCAATTCATCATTATAGGCGTTCTTTTGGCACAAGGTCATAAGCCTTCGCTCAAGTGAGAAGTCTAACCCATTGTTTTGAATAGCAAAATCATCATTCATCTCAGAAATTCTATCAACCAAGACATCGGTAGGAACCTTTTTTCTAAGGTTTTCATTAAAAGCAACATGATCAGGGGATCGCAACCGCATTATGTCTTCTTGATTAAATAAGATAGCCTCTATGTGAGGTCGACCGTCATCTACCCCGTAATGAGCGAAGATTTATTTGGCCTCTTTCATGATAAATCTAAATTCATGAGCCAAAAATATAGTGGTTGCATGCTTAACAGAAGAATACTCAATATTAGGAAACTCCAAAAAATATTCTCTGAATACAGGGATGCATATGGATAAATTGCCTTCCAATTTCAACTATAAGCATTGATACAGCATCCGCAAGGCTACTAGTTCTGTGAAGAATAGAGCCACCCATAGTGTACAAAGCACCAGCACAAGTAAAGAAGTCTTGAAGAACTCCTTTTCCAATGATATTACCACTACCAACCTGGAACTTCTTAATTTGTAAAGTGGTAGTTTCATCCGAGGAGTCAACATAGACGTTGCCCTCGACATTACTACCCTTCTCGATAAAATTTTCCTGCATCTTAGACATGAGGGCAAGCGAACCATAAACACACGGCAGAAGAAGGGCAAATAAAACGGCAAGGGTGAAGTGGGAGAGAGGAAAACGAGAGGCAAAAATGTAATGCGAAGGATAAGGGTTTGTGATAGGTACTTGGTATATGACTTTTGCGTAAGCCTCCCCGGCAACGGTGCCAGAAATTCTTCTTGCTACTTCTCGAGCTTGCGTTGTATTCCCTCGAAGAGGAAAGGGTGATGCAGCACAGTAGCGTAAGTATTTCCCTCAGTTTTTGAGAACCAAGGTATCAATCCAGTAGGAGACCACGCGCGAGTCCCTCGCACCTGCACAAACAAATAAGAACTTCGCAGCCAACGCGATATGGGTTTGTCAACCCCTTTACGGTCACTTACGAAAATGAGACCTGATAGAGATGATAGTATGTTATTTTTGGTGTTTTTTATTATAAGAACGGAAAGTAAAAGCGGAAAAGTAAAGTAGATGTAGATTGATATGCTGAGAATAGACCCGGGGGCATAGTGTTCTCTAGTGGCTTCTCTCATGATAGCGATATTCTACGGCAGGTAAATAAATTATTGTCGAGCAATTGACAGAAAGGCGAATAATTATGAGACTATCTAGGCATGATCATTATATATAGGCATCACGTCCGAGACAAGTAGGCCGAAACGATTCTGCATCTACTACTATTACTCCACACATCGACCGCTATCGAGCATGCATCTAGTGTATTGAGTTCATAAGAACAGAGTAACGCCTTAAGCAAGATGACATGATGTAGAGGGATAAACTCAAACTTAGTGATATAAACCCCATCTTTTTATCCTCGATGGCAACAATACAATACGTGCCTTGCTGCCCCTACTGTCACTGGGAAAGGACACCGCAAGATTGAACGCAAAGCCAAGCACTTCTCCCATTGCAAGAACTATAGATCTAGTAGGCCAAACCAAACCAATAATTCGAAGAGACTTGCAAGGATATTATAATCATACATAAAGAGTTCAGAGAAGAACCAAATATTTCCCAGAGATAATCTTGATCATAAACCCACAATTCATCGGATCTCGACAAACACACCGCAAAAAGAGATTACATCGAATAGATCTCCTCGAAGACCGAGGAGAACTTTGTATTGAGATCCCAAGAGAGAGAAGAAGCCATCTAGATACTAGCTATGGAACCGAAGGTCTGTAGTAAACTACTCACAACTCTTGGTGAGGCGATGACGATGATGTAGAAGCACTCCGTGAAAGATCCCCCCTTCGGCGGAGCTCCAGAACAGGCCCCAAGATGGGATCTCACGGGAACAGAAGGTTACGATGATGGAACTAGGGTTTTCTCTGTTGTTCTGATGGTTTCGGGGTACGTAAGTATATATAGGAGGAAGGAGGGCACCAGGGGCCAAACATGGGGCCCACGAGACAGGGGGCCCGCCCTAGGGGGGCGTGCCCCCACCCTCGTCGGCACCACGTATGCCCTACTCCATGGTTCTCAAGTCTCCCGTGCATGATTTTCTCAAAAAATATCTCTCCCGAAGGTTTCATTCCGTTTGGACTCCGTTTGATATCCCTTTTCTGTAAAACCCTGAAATAGGCAAAAAAAACAGCAATTTGGACTGGGCCTTTGGGTCAGTAGGTTAGTCCCAAAAATAATATAAAAGTGTATGACAAAGCCCATTAAACATACAAAACATCATAAATAATAGCATGGAACAATCAAAAATTATAGATACGTTGGAGACGTATCAACGGACTACGCGTCTGCGTCAACGTCCCCGCACTCAACAGGATCGCATCTCGGGAGCTCCACTGGCCTTCCTAGGTGGGCCGGTGCCAGGGTCCCCCTCATAGTTATGTGCGCATGCCCTTGGGCCTGCCGAACCAAGCGACCCTGCACCAGCGCCACACGCGGGAAATCCTGGCTACTCGCGAGGCCAGGCATAAAGAGATCCAGGCGGAGTTGGACTCGGCCCTCTACGAGATCTCGGGAACCCCAGTGCCTCGCGAAGCGCCGGAGCCAGGCGGCGCATGAGGAGCGTGATACGTCTCCAACATATCTATTTTTTTTATTGTTCCATGCTATTATATTATCCTTGTAAGATGTTTTATGGGCTTTTATATACACTTTTATATGATTTTTGGGACTAACCTATTAACCCAGAGCCCAATTATAGTTTTTGTTTTTCTCTTGTTTTAGAGTATCGCGGAAAAGGAATATCAAACGGAGCCCAATTGACCTGAAACTCAATGGAGGTAATTTTTGGACCAGAAGAAGCCCAGGAAGTGCCGGAGGGGGACCAGAAGGTTCCCGGGCTGCCCATGAGGGTAGGGGGCGCCCCCCTGGGTGCGCCCCCTACCTCGTGGATAGCCCGTAGGTCCCCTTTACTTGTCCCCGACTCCAACACCTCCTATATATACTGAAACCTCCGGAAAGTAATCTAGAACGGGATTTCCGCTGCCGCAAGCCTCTGGAGCCACCGAAAACCAATCTAGACCCATTCCGGCAACCTGTCGGAGGGGTAATCCCTCTCCGGTGTCCATCTTCATCATCCCGGTGCCCTCTATGACAACGGGGGAGTAGTTCACCCTCGGGGCTGATGGTATGTACCAGTAGCTATGTGTTTTACCTCTCTCTCGTGTTCTTGAGATGGCACGATCTTGATGTATCGCGAGCTTTGCTATTATAGTTGGATCTTATGATGCTTCTCCCCCTCTACTCTCTTGTAATGGATTGAGTTTTCCCTTTGAAGTTATCTTATCGGATTGAGTCTTTAAGGATTTGAGAACACTTGATGCATGTCTTGCATGTGCTTATCTGTGGTCACAATGGGGTATCACCTGATCTACTTGATGTATGTTTTGGTGATCAACTTGCGGGTTCAGTGACCTTGTGAACTTATGCATAGGGGTCGGCACACGTTTTCGTCTTGACTCTCCGGTAGAAACTTTGGGGCACTATTTGAAGTTCTTTGTGTTGGTTGAATAGATGAATCTGAGATTGTGTGATGCATATCATATAATCATGCCCACGGATACTAGAGGTGACAATGGAGTATCTAGGTGACATTAGGGTTTTGGTTGATTTGTATCTTAAGGTGTTATTCTAGTACGAACTCTATGATAGATCGAACGGAAAGAATAGCTTCGTGTTTTGTTTACTAAGAACACTTGAATAGATCGATCAGAAAGAATAACTTTGAGGTGGTCTCATACCCTACACTAATCTCTTCGTTTGTTCTCCACTATTAGTGACTTTGGAGTGACTCTTTGTTGCATGTTGAGGGCTAGTAATATGATCCAATTATGTTATCCTTGTTGAGAGAACTTGCACTAGCAAAAGTATGAACCCTAGGCCTTGTTTCAACGCATTGCCATACCGTTTGTGCTCACTTTTATCTTTAGTTATCTTGCTTTTTTATATTTTCATATTACAAAAACCTATATCTACCATCCATATTGCACTTGTATCACCATCTCTTTGCGGAACTGGTGCACCTATACAATTTACCATTGTATTGGGTGTGTTGGGGACACAAGAGACTCTTTGTTATTTGGTTGCAGGGTTGTTTGAGAGAGACCATCTTCATCCTACACCTCCCACAGATTGATAAACCTTAGGTCATCCACTTGAGGGAAATTTACTACTGTCCTACAAACCTGTGCACTTGGAGGCCCAACAACGTCTACAAGAAGAAGGTTGCATAGTAGACATCAAGCTCTTTTCTGGCGCCGTTGCCAGGGAGGTTATTGCTTGAAGGTATATCTTTAGATCTTGCAATCGAGTCTTTTAGTTTCTTGTTGTATCACTAGTTTGGTCTGTAAAAGAAAACTACAAAAAAAATGGAATTGAGGTTACCTCATATGCTTCATCGTTTTTATATCTTTCGTGAAAATGATGGGAAGGAAAATTGTGCTCAAGTACTAGAAGAAGAATTACATAGAATTATTGGCATAAAATATGTGAATGATGAGCATGATTGCAATGTTATTAGTATGAATTCTTTGAATACCCATGATACTAATGATATGCAAAGCCACAAGCTTAGGGATGCTACGCCTGATGAAGATGATATTTTTAGCCTCCCGAGTCTTGATATGCAAATCTATTATGATGAAAGCATGCCTCCTACTTTTGATGATTATTGTGATGACACTTATTCCATAAAAAGTGATGATCATATTTATCAAACTTGTCATGATTATGATTACCCTTTTTCTGAACATAACTCTTTTAATGTGGAAACAATCTATAGTATTCAAGTCTCTTATGATACTCCCACTATTCCGAATGAGAAGAATTTTGCTTATGTGGAGAGTAATAAAATTTATATGCTTGGGGATCATGACAAGAATGCTTTATGTGATAGTTATATTGTTGAATTCATTCATGATGCTATAGAAAATTATTATGAGAGAGGATCATATGCTTGTAGGAATTGCAATAATATCAAGTTTCCTCTCTATGTGCCTAAAGCTTTGGAGCTATGCTTGTTTTGCTTTCCTATGCTAGTTGATTATTGTTCACATAAGTTGTTTTCTCACAAAATCCCTATGCATAGGAAGTGGGTTAGACTTAAATGTGCTAGTCATATTATTCATGATGCTCCCTTTATGTTTCAATTCTTATCTTTTGTGCGAGCATCATTGAAATCATCGTGCCCAGCTAGGGCCGTTAAACGATAGCGCTTGTTGGGAGGCAACCCAACTTTATTTTTGTTCTTTGCTTTTTGCTTCTGTTTAGGAATAAATATTGCATCTAGCTTCTGTTTAGATGTGGTTTTTTGTTTTAATTAGTGTTTGTGCCAAGTAGAACCTTTGGGAAGACTTGTGTGAAGTTTATGCGATCATGGTATAAAAAACAGAAACTTTAGCGCTCACGAGATTGGCTACCATTTTTTACTGGAGAGTGATTTTCAATTGATTCTTTTTGCAGATGATTAATAGAAAAATTCCTCACGTCCACCAATTCATTTCAGAATTTTTTGAGTTACAGAAGTATTCTAAAGTTACATATTGCTACAAACTGTTCTGTTTTTGACAGATTATGTTTTCTATGTGTTGTTTGCTTATTTTGATGAATCCATGAGTAGTATCGGATGGTATGAACCATAGAGAAGTTAGAATACAGTAAATATTGCACGGTTATGAGTTTAGAATGAGTTCACAACAGTACCTAAGTGGTGGTTTTATTTTCTTATACTAACGGAGCTTATGAGTTTTCTGTTGAGTTTTGTGTTGTGAAGTTTTCAAGTTTTGGGTAAAGATTGGATGGACTACGGAATAAGGAGTGTCAAGAGCCTAAGCTTGGGGATTCCCAAGGCACCCCAAGGTAAAATTCAAGGACAACCAAGAGCCTAAGCTTGGGGATGCCCCGGGAAGGCATCCCCTCTTTCGTCTTGGTCTATCGGTAACTTTACTTGAGGCTATATTTTTATTCACCACATGATATGTGTTTTGCTTGGAGCGTCATTTTGTTTTTTTTTCTTGTTGTTCAAATAATATCCCAAAATCTGAAATTATTAAATTTTAGAGAGTCTTCACATAGTTACATAATTATTCAACTACTCATTGTTCTTCACTTATATCTTTTGGAGTAGTTTGTTGTTTGCTCTAGTGCTTCACTTATATCTTTTAGAGCACGACGGTGGTTTTATTTTGAAGAAATAGATGAACTCTCATGCTTCACTTATATCTTTTTGAGAGTCTCTTAGAACAGCATGGTAATGTGCTTCGGTTATAAAACTAGTCCTAATATGATAGGCATCCAAGTTAGGTATAGTAAAATCTTTCATACAAGTGCATTGAATATTATGAGAAGTTTGATGCTTGATGATTGTTTTGAGATATGAGGATGGTGATATTAGAGTCATGCTAATAGAGTCGTTGTAAATTTGAGAAATACTTGTGTTGAGGTTTGCAAGTCCCGTAACATGCACGTATGGTAACCGTTGTGTGACAAATTTGAAGCATGAGTTATTTCATTGAGTGTCATCCTTTGTGTGGAGGTCGGGATCGCGCGATGGTTAACTCCTACCAACCCTCCCCCTAGGAGCATGCGTTGAATACTTTGTTTTGATAACTCGTAGATTTTTGCAATAAGTACATGAGTTCTTTATGACTAATGTTGAGTCCATGGATTATACGCACTCTCACCCTTCCACCATTGCTAGCCTCTCTTGTACCGCGCAACTTTCGCCAGGTACCATACACCCACCATATACCTTCCTCAAAACAGCCACCATACCTACCTATCATGGCATTTCCATAGCCATTCTGAGATATATTGCCATGCAATTTTCCACCGTTCCATTATTATGACACGCTTCACATTGTCCTATTGCCATGCATGATCATGTAGTTGACATCGTATTTGTGCCAAAGCCACCATTCACAATTCATCCATACATGTCACTCTTGATTCATTGCACATCCCGGTACACCGCCGGAGGTATTCACATGAAGTCATATTTTGTTCTAGCTTCAAGTTGTAATCTTTGAGTTGTAAGTAAATAAAAGTGTGATGATCTTCATTATTAGAGCATTGTCCCATGTGAGGAAACAAAAAAAAAGAGAAAGGCCAAATAAAAAAAGAGAGATGTCCCAAAAAAAGAGGGGGATAAAAAAATAGCCCCTCCAAAAAAGGGAGAGAAGGGACAATGCTACTATCCTTTTCCACACTTGTGATTCAAAGTAGCACCATAATCTTCATGATAGAGAGTCGCTTGTTTTATCACTTTCATACACTAGTGGGAATTTTCATTATAGAACTTGGCTTGTATATTCCAACAATGGGCTTCCTCAAATGCCCTGGGTCTTCATGAGCAAGCAAGTTAGATGCCACATAGTTTCTTTTGTTGAGCTTTCATACATTTATAGCTCTAGTGCATCTGTTGCATGGCAATCCCTACTCACTCACATTGATATCTATTGATGGGCATCTCCATACCCCATTGATACACCTAGTTGATGTGAGACTATCTTCCTCTTTTGTCTTCTCCACAACCACCACTCTATTCCACCTATAGTGCTATATCCATGGCTCACGCTCATATATTGCGTGAAAGTTGAGAAGTTTGAAAAAAAATTAAGTGTGAAACAATTGCTTGGCTGAAACCGGGGTTCTACATGATTTAAATATTTTGTGTGATGAAGATAGAGCATAGCCAGACTATATGATTTTGTAGGGATAACTTTCTTTGGTCATGTTATTTTGAGAAGACATGATGGCTTTGTTAGTATGCTTGAAGTATTATTATACTTATGTCAATATAAACTTTTGTCTTGAATCTTTCGGATCTGAACATTCATGCCACAATAAAGAAAGTTACATTGAGAATTATGCTGGATAGCATTCCACATCAAAAAATCTGTTTTTATCATTTACCTACTCAAGGACGAGCAAGAATTAAGCTTGGGGATGCTTGATACGTCTCCAACGTATCTATAATTTTTTATTGTTCCATGCTATTATATTATCCTTCTAAGATGTTTTATGGGCTTTTATATACACTTTTATATGATTTTTGGGACTAACCTATTAACCCAGAGCCTAGTGCCAGTTTCTGTTTTTCTCTTGTTTTAGAGTATCGCAGAAAAGGAATATCAAACGGGGCCCAATTAACCTGAAACTCAACGGAGGTTATTTTTGGACCATAAGAAGCCCAGGAAGTGCCGGAGGAGGACCAGAAGGTTCCCGGGCTGCCCACGAGGGGGCGCCCCCCCTACCTCGTGGGCATCCCGGAGGTCCCCTTTACTTGTCCCCGACTCCAACACCTCCTATATATACAAAAACCTCCGGAAAGTAACCTAGTTCAGGAGTTCCGCCGCTGCAAGCCTCTGGAGCCACCGAAAACCAATCTAGACCCGTTCCGGCACCCTGCTGGAGGGGGGATCCCTCTCCGGTGGTGATGTCTACTACACGCTTCTATTCCTGTAGACAGTGTTGGGCCTCCAAGAGCAGAGGTTTGTAGGACAGCAGCAAATTTCCCTTAAGTGAGTAACCCAAGGTTTATCGAACTCAGGGAAGTGGAGGTTGAACGTACCCCTTTCAAGCAACCCTGCAATCAAGATACAAGAAGTCTCTTGTGTCCCCAACACACCTAATACACTTGTCAGATGTATAGGTGCACTAGTTCGGCGAAGAGATGTTAAATGGCAAGTGATATGTATGGCAAAAGATGTATTTGTAAATCTGAAATAAAAATGGCAGCAAGCAAACATGTACAAAACTGTAAGTAAATGGTGTTCAATTGATGAAAACAAGGCCTAGGGATCATACTTTCACTAGTGGACTCTCTCAACTTCGCTAACTTAATCCATCAAACACTACTTCACCAAAGCATATATTGTAATTGTTTCTCCAAACCCATTCCTAGGGACCAAAGTAGGATGAGATTGCATAGGGCTACAAAAGCACACCTTAAAGTCTATCGTTCCTATCCCGAGCACCCCACGCTGTCACTTTGAGCCCCCAAGACTGTACTAAACAAACACCACAACATATTCCCTGATTAGTTCTTTCCATTGACATACACGGCACCCACAATGTCACCTTGGCACCATGCAGTTTGTAAAGCACACCTCAAGAAACCTCATGATTCCAGTATTCAATCACACATAAGAACAAATTCATGATAAATAATACCACTTGAGAGACATCATACTCATTACATATGGAAAAATAGCATCCGATCAATCTACATTAACAAAGCTCATGATCACTACAAGATCACATCATGGGAGAGAGAGATAACCACATAGCTACACGTACAAGCCCTCAGCCCCGGAGAAGACTACTCACACATGGCCATGGTGAGCAAGAGATTGATGGTGGTGTTGATGGAGAGGTGCAGCCCGGAGAGGAGGAGGCGGCCGGCGGCAGCCGTGGCGACGGCTGCACCCCTTCGGGGCGGCGGCGGCCCTAGGGGGCAGCGGCTCCTTGGCCCCCCTTCTTCCTTGTGGATGGTGCTGCAATGGTGCTGGTCCTCCCCTCCAAGACGGCGGCCTGGGAGGAGGAAAATTCGTGGCCCTTGGTGACCTAGGTTTCATCTCTTTATATAGACTCTCGGATTCCCGTCATCAGATTTTGGGCTTCAGTAAAACGGGCTTTTCTCGGCCGTCCGGACTCCGATTTGGACGAATTTTATATCCAGAAGCATCCTCTCGAAATTGCCCACAACTTTCATTCAGGACAGATTTCCTTTTGACGTCGTATTCGGGCCGGGACATGACCATTTTTTAAAAAAGTTCTCAGACAGATTTCAGAAAAGTCAGAGTCCTACTCCAATACGACTCCTTTTGCGTTTTTGTCAATTAACAAGTAATTCCTACACAATAAAGTGTAAAACAAGAACATTGTGCACTTTTGCAACCATTAGTAGGTTAGTCCAATAAATGCCTAAAAAGATAGAAATCTTTGATATAAACATGAGACAATGATGCAAAACAAGCATGTCACAAGCAAAAATTATGGATACGTTTGGGACGTATCAGGTGGCCATCTTCATCATCCCAGCGCTCTCTATGACGAGGGGGAGTAGTTCACCCTCGGGGCTGAGGGTATGTACCAGTAGCTATGTGTTTGATCTCTCTCTCGTGTTCTTGAGATGGCACGATCTTGATGTATCGCGAGCTTTGTTATTATAGTTGGATCTTATGATGCTTCTCCCCCTCTACTCTCTTGTAATGGATTGAGTTTTCCCTTTGATGTTATCTTATCGGATTGAGTTTTTAAGGATTTGAGAACACTTGATGTATGTCTCGCATGTGCTTATCTGTGGTCACAATGGGGTATAACGTGATCTACTTGATGTATGTTTTGGTGATCAACTTGCGGGTTTAGTGACCTTGTGAACTTATGCATAGGGGTTGGCACATGTTTCCGTCTTGACTCTCCGGTAGAGACTTTGGGGCACTCTTTGAAGTTCTTTGTGTTGGTTGAATAGATGAATCTGAGATTGTGTGATGCATATCGTATAATCATGCCCACGGATACTTGAGGTGAAATGGAGTATCTAGGTGACATTAGGGTTTTGGTTGATTTGTATCTTAAGGTGTTATTCTAGTACGAACTCCATGATAGATCGAATGGAAAGAATAGCTTTGTATTATTTTACTACGGACTCTTGAATAGATCGATCAGAAAGAATAACTTTGAGGTGGTTTCGTACCCTACAATAATCTCTTCGTTTGTTCTCCGCTATTCGTAACTTTGGAGTGACTCTTTGTTGCATGTTGAGGGCTAGTAATATGATCCAATTATGTTATCCTTGTTGCGAGAACTTGCACTAGTGAAAGTATGAACCCTAGGCCTTGTTTCAACGCTTACCATACCGTTTGTGCTCACTTTTTATCTTTAGTTACCTTGCTGTTTTTTATATTTTCGTATTACAAAAACCTATATCTACCATCCATATTGTACTTGTATCACCATCTCTTTGCCGAACTAGTGCACCTATACAATTTACCATTGTATTGGGTGTGTTGGGGGCACAAGAGATTCTTTGTTATTTGGTTGCAGGGTTGTTTGACAGAGACCATCTTCATCCTACGCCTCCCACGGATTGATAAACCTTAGGTCATCCACTTGAGGGAAATTTGCTACTGTCCTACAAACCTCTGCACTTGGAGGCCCAACAACGTCTACAAGAAGAAGGTTGCATAGTAGACATCAGAGCGGCATCTACGCCAAGTATCTTCAGCTACACCAACACTACTTCAGCAACTGTGCCAGGTGACATTTTCTAGTTTTTGTTCAACTGGGAGCGCCCCTCGGACAGCATCATTCCCACGTCGCATGGGCCTATCCATGCGATGTCTATCCTTTTGCATCTCAACTCGCCTTGTTGGGGGTGCCCCTCGGGCTGCATCATTCCTAGGCCGCACAGGTCCGTCCTTGTGGCATGTATCTCCCTTGCATTTTACCTAAGCTAGTGTTACTATCTCTATCAGTTGCATTTGGATCACTCACCCATTTGACCGTCGCCCCTTTGGACCTCCTTCGCTTCCTAATGGACTTCCGCTCATTTCGCAATGGGGGTTGCATACGTTGGCACAGCGCTTGTGCTCGGGTCCATCCCTACAACGCTGACAAACCCGAGGGACCGAGCTCTAACCCGCGGCCCGCCCCGCAAGCGTCACCTCACCAGGCCCTCGGTGCCTTCATCCTCCTGCAGAATTATCGGAAGCCCTCAGTCTTTCTGCTGCAGGCTAGCCCACTGGAGTCTCCGGAGCACGGCGGCACGCAGTACCGCCGGTCTCCCCTCCTCACGTAATTCTCTTGTGCGTTAAAGGGGGTCCCTAAGCATCGCGCCTCAGTGGCGCTTACCGACCCTCCGGCACTCACCCCTTGGCCATGACCACGGCATCGTGACCTGGCATACCAACGGCGGCTGAGCATCGCTCGAGGGTCGGGACCCGAAGACGCAGAGCATCAAGAAGGATGGGAGAAGGGGAGGCCGGCTCAGAAAGCTCGAGCCAGTTTGTACGTCAAGGGGGACCCTTGGGCATCGCGACCCAAGGGCCTAACTGGTCCCGTAGCCCCTCACTCCCTGGTCTTGTCCTGGTTTCCGGTCAAGGCCAGTGGCGGCTGAGGTACGCGCAGGGCCGGGCCCTGCCGACGCAGAACATCAAGGCCCGAGTCCGGCGTTCCCTTCCTTTGGGTCAGTTCGCACGTCAAGGGGGACCCCTGGGCATCGCGACCCAAGGGACTAACTGGTTTCGTAGCCCCTCACTCCCTGGTCTTGTCTTGGTTTCCGGTCAAGGCTAGCAGCGGCTGAGGTACGCGCGGGACCGGGCCCTGCCGATGCAGAACTCTGAGACCAGCGGGGAGGAAATCGCGAAATCTTAGCCTCACGACATCAGGAAACAAACCAGGCGCGTCGTTTGGAGAATCACCTCATTCTCATCAAGATAAGTCGTTAGCTCCTTGATGCCCCGTTCTCACTCGTAGAACGGGGCTCGGCAGTCGCGCGACAACAATGCCACCTCGCTTTTTGAACTTCCAGGAGCCGCTTGCATGCCAAGGGGGACCTCTTGAGCATCGCGCCTCGGGAGCTCTTACCGGACCTCGGGCCGCTCACCTCCTGGCCTTGACCACGGCATCACGACCTGGCATACCAGCGACGGCTGTAGCTTGCCTTGGGACTGGGGCCTGTCGGTGTAGAGCACTATGCAACCGAAAGGGTAAAAAAGGGGGGCGATATTGCCGAAACGGGACTCACGAGTAGGGTGTACTAACAAGACAACAAGATAATAGAAAAAGCGTTAGAAGTTCTTTACATACCCCATGGGGTCGGCTTTGAATCCTCGTAGGGAATGCCGCAAAAGGACTTCAGGAGATGCTAACTACTACCGCCATCGTCGACGCCATCATCAACAGTGGGCCACTCTGGCCCACCTCCGACCCTGGGCAGGTCACCATCAGCGACATGCTCATGAGCCCGACGCGTTTTGGGCACGCCGCAAGCTCGGGGGCGCGTAGATGTTCTCTCTCGTCTCCAGAGACTCGTCGGACTCAAGAGAGCTGCTGGATCTCCGGAGGCCATCGCTGCTGCTACACGAGCTAGTAGCAGGATCAACGACTGGAGAGGCGCCGGCCGCAGCGTCACCTCGGCGGCCCCCTCCAGGGCAACATCCCAGGCGGCGTCCCTCCTCGTCGAACACCTTGAAGCACAGCGTGGAGGCGCCGTCGTACTTGAAGTGGATGGCGAGGGCGCCTTCCGAGCTGCTGACGCGGGCGACCTCGCCCCATCCGCGAGTCATGAAGACCTTGCCTGGGGAGATGACCTCAACCTCCGCCCTCGTCGCCGGGGCCCGGCACTCGGCGTGTCACAACCATAGCCCGAGGGCCCCCCTCGGCGGCACCTCCGAAGCGAAGAACGGCGGGAAGCGAATCCAAGATCTAGGAGGCATCACCGCCCGCACCACAAACTCACACGAGGAGCCTCTGGCGTGTGCTCGCGGACGGCAGCATGCACCACTATGGCATGGTCAGTGCGGCCATGGCGCGGGCGGCTCTGGGCGCCAACTCCCTCACCATGGCCCGCCGCCCTGGCGTAAAGGGGCAACGGATAGCCAGGGGGAGGCCGCTCGTACCAAGGCCTTGTCACTTCCGTTCTCATGGCAGCGCCATGAGGACGGAGTGGTCTTTTCTTTGGAGGGAGTACCCCTGGCTCCTCGTGAGGAGTCTTCCCCTTCTCAGCGGCGGAAAATCACCGGATTGGCGCCATGAGCGGCTCGGCCAAGTAAAGGGCAAGGGAGAAGAAGAAACAAGAGGAACGAAGGAAGATGGGCGGCGAGGACCGCCCACTGGCCACCTTATTTATAGTCAGGAGAAGGCCAACCGTCGGCCTCCATAATCGTAGGTAATGATGATCCTCTATGCATGTAGGGACCTGTCAAGTCGTGCAGCCGCCGAGGCGGTGTGGGAGCGCAGACGCCCACGTCCCATCAGTCGCCACGCGTCAGTCAAGGCCGCATGCTTTTGGGGCCCACTACGCTTCGCACTTGACCCTTGGCTTCGCCGCGAAGCCAAGACCGAGCGCACCTTGGGCCCGGGGGCTACTGTCGGTGTTCTGGGAACGGGGGTACCCAGACTTGCCTGCCTGCGGCCCAGGGCATGGCTCACCAGGCGGCCTGGTACAGCCCGACACCTTCAGTGACCACTCAAGACCCTCGCGAGGGGCCAAGCCTCGCGAGGCGTACAACACAAGGCATCCCCTAGGGCGGCCTCACTAGGCCGGCTCGTGAGGATCGGAGATATCGAGGCGAGGGACACCTTGCGAGGTCCTCGTGACGTGAGCAGTGAAGACCAAGGCCAGGCGGGCGCCAGCGGGCGCAGAGTGCGAGTTTCCTCTTTGGTGCTAAAGGAGTAGGTGTAGACGAAGAGTCCCGAGGCATCAGGCAAAGGTTTCCATATCGGTGCAACAAGACCAAGAAGAGCAGGACGACAGAATGAAGGTCATCGCGGAGCCCATGACGGCGTCACCACCAGAGCCTTTGGTAGGCGAAGACCACCTTTTGTCAGGATAGCTTGTACTAGCTTTCCCCCTTCAAATTTGGTTGTTGTGGGATCCCTTCCCGCTCAATATTTGGGAAGAGGACCCGTGACACTATAAATAGGACTAGCCAGTACCATTGGGTAGGATCATCTCATCTTGAGGGGGATCATCTCATCTTGAGCTGATCAGATAGAAGGCCACACACTTCAAGCTCGCCCGAGCACAAGAACCCCTCTCCTCAGGAGGCAGTTCATCCATGTACTAGTTCTTCATCAGCCTACAAGGCAATCCACCACACCACACTGGATTAGGGTATTACACCACAACGGTGGCCCGAACCAGTATAAACTTTGTGTCCCTTGTTCTATGGATCTGACGAGCTAGGCCTGGGGTTGTTGAGTAGACGAGCTAGGGCGGAAGGAGAGATCTTCGTGCGCACTCCAGAGTTCGAACCTTAAGGGATTTGCCGGAACCCGAGATCCGACAAGCTCGGTGACATCCCTCGAACTCTTGATCCAATTGAGGCCGAGGGAGAGTTTCGTCAGCACGACGGTGTGGTGATGGTGTTGATGAAGTTACCAACGTAGGACTTCGCCTAAGCACTACAATGATATGATCGATGTGTGTAATAGTGGAGGGGGGCACCGCACACGGCTAAAACAGTTGTCAACTTGTGTGTCTAGGGTGCCCCCTGCCCCTGTATATAAAGGAGCAAGGGGGAGGCCGGCCGGCCCCTATAGGCGCGCCCAAGGGGGGGCAATCCTACTCCTACTAGGAGTAGGAACCCCCCTTTCCTAGTCCAACTAGGAGAAGAAGGAAGTGAGGGAGAGAAGAGAAGGAAGGAGGGGGTGCCGCCCCTCCCCCTAGTCCAATTAGGACTAGGCCATGGGAGGCGTGCGGCCTGCCCTAGGCAGCCTCCCTCTCTCCCCCTAAAGCCCAATACGGCCCATTACTTCTCCGGTGGTTCCGATAACCCTTCCGGCACTCCGATAATTATCCGGTGAGCCCTGGAACTCATCCGGTGTCCGAATAACATCGTCCAATATATCATTCTTTATGTCTCGGCCATTTCGAGACTCCTTGTCATGTCCGTGATCACATCCGGGACTCTGAACTACCTTCGGTACATCAAAACACATAAACTCATAATACCGATCGTCAACAAACGTCAAGTGTGCGGACCCTATGGGTTCAAGAACTATGTAGACATGATCGAGACTCATCTCCGGTCAATAACCAATAGCGGAGCCTGGATGCTCATATTGGTTCCTACATATTCTACGAAGATATTTATCGGTCCAACCGCATAACAACATACGTTGTTCCCTTTGTCATCGGTATGTTACTTGCCCGAGATTCGATCGTCGGTATCATCATACCTAGTTCAGTCTCGTTACCGGCAATTCTCTTTACTTGTTCCGTAATACATCATCTCGTGACTAACTCATTAGTCGTTTGCTTGCAAGGCTTATTACGATGTGTATTACCGAGAGGGCCCAGAGATACCTGTCCGACACTCGGAGTGACAAATCCTATTCTCGATCTATGCCAACACCACAAACACCTTCGGAGATACAGGTAGAGCATCTTTATAATCACCCAGTTACGTTGTGACATTTGATAGCACACAAGGTGTTCCTCCGGTTTTCGGGAGTTGCATAATCTCATAGTCATAGGAACATGTATAAGTCATGAAGAAAGCAATAGCAGTAAAACTAAACGATCATAGTGCTAAGCTAACGGATGGGTCTTGTCCATCACATCATTCTCCTAATGATGTGATCTCGTTTATCAAATGACAACTCATGTCTATGGTTAGGAAACATAACCATCTTTCATTAATGAGCTAGTCTTGTAGAGGCATACTAGGGACACTCTGTTTTGTCTATGTATTCACACATGTATCAAGTTTCCGGTTAATACAATTCTAGCATGAATAGAAGACATTTATCATGATATATAAGGAAATATCAATAACAACTTTATTATTGCCTCTAGGGCACACTTAACTCCAAGAGAAGATGTGGATCATCAATTCAACGAGTCCGTTCTTTGCATTATTCAAGAAGCCATTCCTCCTGAAGATATTGCTCATCTTCGACCCTTATCCATTGCCAAGGAAGCATGGGAGCATGTTGCCTCCTTGTACAAGGGAAGCACAAGTATTCAACGCTCAAACTATAAGGTTGTGCAAGATGAAGCCGATGAGTTTGCCATGATCGAAGATGAAGAGCCCCGTGAACTTTATCGGAGATTAACCACTCTTGCGGTCTCACTCCGAGATCATGGGAGCAAGGATACGGATGACAATTGGATCAAGCGCAAGTTTCTCAAGGCCATGATGCCTTATCACAAGTCCATGTCCTCTGTCATCCGTCAAAGACCGGACTTCCACACCTTTTTCCTCAAGTGAAGTGTTATATGAGTTTGTTGCCATGATGATCTTGGACAAGACCGCCGACAATGTGGTGTTGCGATCTCAATGATCAAAGAAGCCCAACCTTGCATTGAAGGACACGACTTGTGTGGAAGAAGATGATGCAGAGGATGAAGAGGAGTGTTGCCCCGAAGACACCAAATATGCCTATCATGAGCACATGGCTCTTGCGTCATGGCAATTTTGGGACAACAAACAGAATTCAAGGACCAACTTCAACAAGAACAATTCAAGTGGCTTCAAGGGCAAGCAACGAGTGAGGACGTGCTACAATTGTGGCAATGTGAGTCATTTTGTTGTAGATTGCCCATATGAGAAAAGGGAAGACAATGGAGGCAAGCTATCCGAAAGGACAATGCCAAGTCTTTTCCCAACAAGAACAACTTCACCAAGAAGACTCCTCCCAAAGGATTGGTGGCCCAAGAAGAGTATGATGAGGATGACGATGATGAAGAAGATAATGAGATGGTTACCATGGCCACTGTTGCTATTGCAACAACTCTACGGTCATCCCTCTTCGACTCACCAAATGAGAACATCACTGCCAAGTGCATCATGTCTAAAGCCACCAACAAGGTAACCCCACATCAATTCTACCATCACTTCTAATCTCTCATTGACGGATTGCATTGATGAGAGTGAGGGAGCAGAGGAGGAGGAAAATGAATTTGAGTCTTTTATGAGTAAGCTCAAAGGTAAACCCAAGAATCACCTTGTTGCTCTCTTGGAACAACTTGGTGAAGCCAATGACATGATCAAGGCTCGTGAAGAGATTATATCTAAGATGGAGGGTCATAGTCATGAATATGCCAATGAAATTTTGGATCTCTCTAATGCGCTTGAGGAAGAGTGTGGTCTTCTTTTGGCTCTTGAGGAGTCATACAATGATGATTATGCTAAATTAAATAAAGATCTTGATCATGCTTTAGTCGTCTCTCGTGTGCTCAATTCCGAAAAGGCAAAACTTGTGGTTGACCATGCCAGACTCAAGGAGGAGTTTGATACACTTGACAAGGCTCATAAGGTCTTGAAGAGTGTTCATGCTAGCCTCAAAGAGTCTCATGAACAACTTCAAGTTTCGCTCACCAAGGAGAAAGCCACTTTTCCTCACATGGTTTTAATTGATAATGCAAATGCTACTAACCCATGTTGTGAGCATGTGCATCTTGTTGAGGAGAATGCCAAGTTAAAGAAGCAACTTGAGAAAAGCCTTGTGTCTTGCATACAAGGTGAGAAGAACCGCAATGACCTCTTGAGCAATCAAAAGGAAGTTGCTGCCAAGGAGGGGATTGGGTTTGCACCCAAGCCCAAGAAGAATAAGAATGACAAGACCAAGCAAACTCCTCCTCTCAAGCAAACCTTTGTGAAGGAGGGAGAGGGTACTCCTAAGGAGAAGAAGAAAAATGTGAAGGGTAGTGGGGTCAAGAAAGACATCTCCACTCTTTCCAACAAAGCCGATGACTTTAACCCGTCTTATGTGTTATGCCATGCTAGTGATGGACATGTTTATGCTAAATTTGTTGGTTATTCTTATGAGTACATTGAATGGTATATTTGGGTTCCTAAGACCCTTGTTACTAACATCAAAGGACCCATTACAAAATGGGTACCTAAAACGAAGCATTGATCTCTTGTAGGAGTTTGCTTCCGGTGGGGGGTCATGGTTGCTCGATAGTGGAGCCACAAATCATATGACCGGAATCAAAGACTTGGTGGTGGACGTGCACAAAGGTTCATCTATGCCTACCAATGTCTAATGGGTGATGCTTCATCTTCTAAGGTATTGGGTCTCGGCAAGGTTGTTGTTTCTCATGATCTCACGATCGAGAAAGTCATGCTTGTTGAGTCCCTTGCATACAATTTACTTTCCGTTCGTCAACTTGCACTCATGGGTTTTGCTACTTTCTTTTATATTGATTTCGTGGCCCTCTTGTGGAGCAAGACTCTTAAAGTAGCCTTTGTTGGGCATGTCGAGAGCGGTCTCTATGTGGTGAACTTCTCAGAGCGACTCACTAAGACCGCGACATGCCTAATGGCTAAAGTTGATGTGGGATGGCTTTGGCATCGCCGTTTAGCCCACGTCAATATGAGATCTTTGCAAAGTCTTCTCAAGGGGGACCATGTTCGTGGACTAACAAATGTTAGTTTTCCCAAAGATCGTGCTTGCAGTGCTTATATCGAAGGAAAGCTACATGAGAAGGCTCACCCTCCCACGACTATCATCTACTCGACGAGGCCTTTAGAGCTCCTTCACATGGATCTCTTTGGGCCTCCATCATTTGATAGTCTTGGGGGTAGAAAGTATTGCTTGGTGATTGTGGATGATTATTCAAGATACACTTGGGTATTTTTCTTCAAGAGGAAGAGTGAGACCCAACAAACCGTCATCAACTTTGCAAATGAAGATCAACGTCAACATGATGCAAAGATCTTGATGATTCAAAGTCACAACGGCACCGAGTTCAAGAACTACACCTTAGATGAGTTCCTTAGTGATGAGGGGATCAAGCATCAATATGCCACACCTTATACCCCTCAACAAAATGGTGTGGCGAAGAGGAAGAACCATACATTGATGGACGCATCAAGGACCATGATGGCGGAGTTTAAGTCTCCGTACAACTTTTGGGCCGAAGCCATCAACACTGCTTGTCATGCATCCAATCGGCTCTATCTCCGCAAAGGCTTGAACAAGACTCCATATGAGATACTTACCGGTAACAAGCCCAACGTCAAGTACTTCTGGGTATTCGGTTGTACGTGTTTCATACTCAAGAAAGGTGTTCGTTTGTCTAAATTTGAAGCTAGAGCTCATGGGGGCATATTTGTTGGTTATGCTACAAACTCTCATGCTTACCGTGTCCTCAACAAGTCCACCAGACTCATTGAGGAGACGTGTAACGTGGATTTTGATGATAATAACGGCTCCCAAGTGGAGCAACGTGGTACGTGTGATGTAGGTGGTGAATTCCTCCCCAAGCCATAAGAATAATGGGTATTGGTCATATCCTACCCATTTAGGAACCCCTTGTGGCCGAGGGAGAAGGACAATGTTCCACTCTAGTGGAACCATCATCAACCCAAGACCCACACGCTTCTGAAGAACAAAGTGAAGGCCCTCAACCTAATGAACAAGGCCAAGTGCAAGATCAACCACAAGATGGTGTTGATCCACCAAGTGATGCACAAGGCCAAGTTCCGTTTCCCGAGCAAGTTCAAAATCAAGAGCAAGATCAAGATCAAGAACAAGCTCATGACGACGCTCATGATGATCAAGTTACCGCACCTCAACTCACACTTGAGGAGAAATTGGAGCGTCGTGCCGCCAAAGTTGATTCCAGGCTCGCTGCTAGAGAGCATCACATGGAGAATATCCTTGGAAGCATTACAAAGGGGTAAGCACTCGTAGATAATTAGCAAACTATTGCGCTCATCATGCGTTTGTCTCTTGTGTTGAACCCCAAAAGGTCTATGAGGAGCTCGAAGACCCCGATTGGCTCAACGCCATACATGAAGAACTCCATAACTTCAAGCGCAAGAAGGTTTGGTGATTGGTGCCAAGGCCGAAGAAGAACCATAATGTCATTGGAACCAAATGGATCTTTAAGAACAAGCAAGATGCTCACGGGGTAGTCATTCAAAACAAGGCTCGTTTGGTGGCACAAGGTTACTCCCAAGTCGAAGGTATCGAATACAGTGAAACCTTTGGCCCCGTTGCTCGCCTTGAATCTATTCATTTGTTGCTTGCCTATGCTTCTCATCATAACTTTATATCGCAACAAAAGTATGTGAAAAGTGCATTTCTTAATGGTCCTCTTAATGAGTTGGTGTATGTCAAACAACCCCCGGGGTTTGAGGGTCCTAAGTTCCCCAATCATGTGTATCAACTCAATAAGGCACTCTATGGCCTTAAACAAGCCCCGCGTGCATGGTATGAACATCTTACCGAGTTGTTGCAAGAACGTGGGTTTGAAACTGGGAAAATCGACCCCACTCTTTTTACTAAGAAGGTCAAAGGGGAGTTGTTTGTATGACAACTATATGTTGATGATATTATCTTTGGTTCACCTAACAAAGCTTTCAATGATGAGTTTGACGCACTCATGACCACGGAGTTTGAGATGTCCATGATGGGTGAGTTGAAGTTCTTCCTCGGGTTAGAAATAAAACAAAGACGAGAAGAAATCTTCATCAAACAAGCCAAATACACTCAAGACATGCTCAAGAGATTCAATCTAAGTGATGTCAAGCCGGCTACTACTCCAATGCCTACCAAGTGCCAACTTGACATTGATCCCAATGGTAAAGCGGTGGATCAAAAGGTATATCATTCTATGATTGGAAACTTGCTTTACCTTTGTGCATCTAGACCAGATATCATGTTGAGTGTGGGAATTTTCGCACGGTTTCAAGCCTTACCTAAGGAAAGTCACTTTGTGGCGGTCAAGCGAATCTTTAGATATTTGGCTCGTACCCCAAACTTTGGCTTATGGTACCCAAGAGGAGCAAACTTCAATCTTGTAGGTTCCTCGGATTCGGATTGTGCGGGAGACAAAGTGGATAGGAAGTCAACTTCCGGAGGGTGCCAATTTCTTGGTTGCTCTTTGGTGAGTTGGTCTTCCAAGAAGCAAAGTTGTGTATCTCTCTCCTCCACCGAAGCCGGGTATGTGGCGGCCGACAGTTGTTGTGCTCAACTTTTATGGATGAGGCAAACTTTAAAGGATTATCGTGTCATTTGTGACAAAGTGCCTCTTTAGTGTGACAATGGAAGTGCCATCAAGATTTCTCTCAACCCAGTGCAACACTTCAAGACTAAGAATATTGAGATACGGTACCACTTCATCCAGGAGCATATTCGGCGAGGGGAGATTGATCTTCATTAGGTCAACACTCATGATAACCTTGCAGATATTTTCACTAAGCCTTTGGATGAAGCAAGATTTCGCGAGTTAAGGCATGAGCTAAATATCATAGATTTGAGCAATGTGGATTGAAACTTTGCACACCTTCCCATACTCATCATGCTATCTTGTTTAGGTGTAAGCATGTACATAGGGGGAGTGTTGTTCTCTCAATGTACTTTCCCTCCCCCCATTATGCATAAATCGATCAACTCTTTCACATTCACCATTGTTGATGGTATGTATGTGCTTCAAAGATGAGTAGTGGTCATGGGACCAAGGTTAAAATCTGCGCGGTGCCATACCATTTCACTCAAACATAGGTGGCATCGGCCACCGCCCTCTCTTTCGAGAGGTGTGTGTTCGTTGTCTCGCATTCTCTCTGTTTTTGTGCTTGTGGTTGTGATGTTCTCTCTATTCTCTTGTGGTCTTCTTTCTCTGAGCTAAGTCATTTTCTTTCTAAAAGAAATATTGAGCAAAGGACAGTTTAGAGTTATTTTTCTTAGTTGGGCGGTACTACCGCTGGGAGCGCACGGTACTACCGCTTATTAAATCAAGCGGTACTGCCGCTCGCCCAAGCGGTGCTACCGCTGTTGGAAATATGCCCTAGAGGCAATAATATAAGTATTATTATTATATTTCCTTGTTCATGATAATCGTCTGTTATTCATGCTTGAATTGTATTGTACGGAAACAGCGATACATGTGTGAATACATAGACCACGATGAGTCCCTGGTAAGCCTCTAGTTACCAGTTCGTTGATCAACAGATGGTCACGGTTTCCTGACCATGGACATAGGATGTCAGTGATAACGGGATCACATCATTAGGAGAATGATGTGATGGACAAGACCCAATCCTGAGCATAGCACGAGATCGTATAGTTCGTAATGCATAAGCTTTTCGGTGTTAAGTATTTATTCCTTAGACCATGAGGTTGTACAACTCCCGGATGCCGTAGGAATACTTTGGGTGTGCCAAACATCACAATGTAACTGGGTGGCTATAAAGGTACGCATCGGGTATCACCGAAAGTGTCTGTTGAGTTGGTACGAACCGAGACTGGGATGTTGTCACTCCGTATGACGGAGAGGTATCTCTGGGCCCACTCGGTAAGACATCATCATGATGAGCTCAAAGTGACTAAGGAGTTAGTCACGGGATGATGGATTACGGATCGAGTAAAAGAGACTTGCCATGACGAGATTGAACAAGGTATCGGGAATACCGACGATCGAATCTCGGGCAAGTACCGTACCGATGGACAAAGGGAATAACATACGGGATTGAGTGAATCCTTGACACGGTGGTTCATCCGATGAAGATCATCGAGGAACACGTGGGAACCAACATGGGTATCCAGATCCCGCTGTTTGTTATTGACCGGAGAGTGGTCTCGGTCATGTCTACGTGTCTCCCGAACCCGTAGGGTCTACACACTTAAGGTTCGGTAACGCTAGGGTCGTAGAGATACATGCACGTGGAAACCCGAAAGTTGTTCGGAGTCCCGGATGAGATCCCGGACGTCACGAGGAGTTCCGGAATGGTCCGGAGGTAAATAATGATATATAGGAAGTCCAGTTTCGGCCATCGGGTGATCTCCGGGGGTCACCGGGAGTGTCCCGGGACCACCGGAGGGGTCCCGGGGGTCCACCGGGTGGGGCCACCCAGCCCGGTGGGGCCCCTAGGCTGCAAGGGGGAAGTGGCCAGCCCTGGTGGGCTGGCGCACCACATGGGCCCTCCTCCCCATGCGCCTAGGGTTGAAACCCTAGGGGGGAGGGGGCGCCACCTTGCCTTGGGGGGCAAGAATCCCCCCTGGCCGCCGCCCCACCCTGCAGATGGGATCTGAGGGCCGACGCACCCCCCTGGCCCCCTATATATATGTGGGGGGGGGAGAGGGCAGCCGCACCCTTGCCCCTGGCGCCTCTCCCCCTCCCGTCACACCTCCATCTCCTTACGCAGGGCGCCCGGCGAAGCCCTGCAGGATTCTCCACTGCATCCACCACCACGCCGTCGTGCTGCTGGATCTCCGACGACCTCTCCTCCCCCCTTGCTGGATCAAGAAGGAGGTGACATTGCTGTACCGGACGTGTGTTGAACGCGGAGGTGCCGTCCGTTCGGCGCTAGATCATCGGTGACGAAGAACGCGAAGAGTACGACTACTTCATCCACGCTTCTTCGAAAGCTTCCGCTCGCGATCTACATAACAGTATGTAGATTCAATCTTATTTGCTCGTTGCTAGATGTCTCCTTAGTTGGATCTTGGTGAAAGCGTAGAATTTTTTTGAATTCTGCTACGTTCCCCAATAGTGGCATCTGAGCTAGGTCTTATGCGTAGCATCTTGCACGAGTAGAACACAAAGCAGTTGTGGGCGTTTGAGTTTGTTCAACTTTCTTGCCATTACTAGTCAATCTTGATTCGGCGGTATTGTGGGATGAAGCGGCCCGGACCGACTTTACACATACGCTTATGTGAGACTGGTTCCACCGACAGACATGCACTAGATGCATAAGGTGGCTGGCGGGTGTCTGTCTCTCCTACTTTAGTCGGATCGGATTCGATGAACAGGGTCCTTATGAAGGGTAAATAGAAATTGACAAATCACGTTGTGGTTTTGGCGTAGGTAAGAAACGTTCTTGCTAGAAAACCTATAGAAGCCACGTAAAACTTGCAACAACAATTAGAGGACGTCTAACTTGTTTTTGCAGCATGTGCTATGTGACGTGGTATGGCCAAAAGAAGATGTGATGAATGATATATGTGATGTATGAGATTGATCATGTTCTTGTAATAGGGAATCACGACTTGCATGTCGATGAACTTGACAACCGGCAGGAGCCATAGGAGTTGTCTTAATTATTGTATGACCTGCGTGTCACTGAATAAACGCCATGTAATTACTTTACTTTATTGCTAAACGTTAGCCATAGTAGTAGAAGTAATAGTTGGCGTGACGACTTCTTCGAGACACGATGATGAAGATCATGATGATGGAGATCATGGTGTCGAGCCGGTGACAAGATGATCATGGTGCCCCGAAGATGGAGATCCAAGGAGCAAGATGATATTGGCTATATCATGTCACTTTAAATTGATTGCATGTGATGTTTATCATGTTTATGCATCTTGTTTACTTAGAATGACGGTAGTAAATAAGATGATCTCTCACTAAAATTTCAAGAATTGTGTTCCCCCTAACTGTGCACCGTTGCTAAAGTTCGTTGTCCCGAAGCACCACGTGATGATCGGGTGTGATAGGTTCTAACGTTCGCATACAACGGGTGTAAACCAGATTTACACACGCAATACACTTAGGGTTCACTTGACGAGCCTAGCATGTACAGACATGGCCTCGGAACACGGAAGACCGAAAGGTCAAACACGAGTCGTATAGAAGATACGATTAGCATGAAGATGTTCACCGTTGATGACTAGTCCGTCTCACGTGATGATCGGACACGGTCTAGTCGATTCGGATCGTGGATCACTTAGATGACTAGAGAGATGTCATTCTGAGTGGGAGTTCATTAAAATTTGATTAAGATGAACTTAATTATCATGAACTTAGTCTAAATTCTTTACAATATCTCTTGTAGATCAAATGGCCCACGCTCAAGTTTCCCTCAACTTCAACACGTTCCTAGAGAAAACCAAGCTGAAAGACGATGGTAGCAACTATACGGATTGGGTCCGTAACCTGAGGATTATCCTCATAGCTGCCAAGAGATCATATGTCCTTGAAGCACCGCTAGGTGATGCACCCGGTCCTGATGCGACCCAAGACGTTTTGAACGTCTGGCAGTCGCGTAGTGATGATTACTCCCTGGTTCAGTGCGGCATGCTTTACAGCTTAGAGTCGGGGCTCCAAAAGCGTTTTGAGAACCACGGAGCATATGAGATGTTCGAAGAGCTGAAAATGGTTTTCCAAGCTCATGCCCGAGTCGAGAGATATGACGTCTCCGACGCATTCTACAGCTGTAAGATGGAGGAAAACAGTTCTGTCAGTGAGCACATCCTCAAGATTTCTGGATTGCACAACCGCTTGTCTCAGCTGGGAATGAATCTCCCAGATGAAGCGGTCGTTGACAGAATCCTCCAGTCGCTCCCACCAAGCTTCAAGAGCTTCGTGTTAAACTTCAATATGCAGGGGATGGAGAAGTCCATTCCCGAGGTGTATTCGATGCTGAAATCAGCGGAGGTGGACATCAAGAAAGAACATCAAGTGTTGATGGTCAATAAAACCACTAAGTTCAAGAAAGGCAAGGGTAAGAAGAACTTCAAGAAGGACGGCAAGGGAGTTGCCGCGCCCGGTAAGCCTGTTGCCGGGAAGAAGCCAAAGCATGGACCCAAGCCTGAGACAGAGTGCTTTTGTTGCAAGGGAACGGGTCACTGGAAGCGGAACTGCCCCAAATACTTAGCAGACAAGAAGGCCGGGAACGTCAAAGGTATATTTGATATACTTGTTATTGATGTGTACCTTACCAGCGCTCGTAGTAGCTTCTGGGTATTTGATACCGGTGCAGTTGCTCATATTTGTAACTCTAAGCAGGAGCTGCGGAATAAACGGGGACTGGCGAAGGATGAGGTCACGATGCGCGTCGGGAATGGTTCCAAGGTCGATGTAATCGCCGTCGGCACGCTACCTCTACATCTACCCTCGGGATTAGTTTTAAACCTCAATAATTATTATTTAGTACCAGCTTTGAGCATGAACATTGTATCTGGATCTCGTCTTATGCGAGATGGCTACTCTTTCAAATCGGAGAATAATGGTTGTTCTATTTATTTGAGAGATATATTTTATGGTCATGCCCCGCTGGTCAATGGTTTATTTTTGATGAATCTTGAACGTGATGATACACATATTCATAGTGTAGATGCCAAAAGATGTAAAGTTGATAATGATAGTCCCACATACTTGTGGCATTGCCGCCTTGGTCATATTGGTGTCAAACGTATGAAGAAGCTCCATTCAGATGGACTTCTAGAGTCTCTTGATTATGAATCATTTGACACGTGCGAACCATGCCTATTGGGCAAGATGACCAAGACTCCGTTCTCAGGAACAATGGAGCGAGCAACCAACTTGTTGGAAATCATACATACCGATGTGTGCGGTCCAATGAGTGTTGAGGCTCGCGGAGGCTATCGTTATGTTCTCACCCTCACAGATGACTTGAGTAGATACGGGTATATCTATTTGATGAAACACAAGTCTGAGACCTTTGAAAAGTTCAAGGAATTTCAGAATGAAGTTGAGAATCAACGTGACAGAAAAATAAAGTTCTTACGATCAGATCGTGGGGGTGAATATTTAAGTCATGAATTTGGCACGCACCTTAGGAACTGTGGAATTGTTTCGCAATTGACACCGCCCGGAACACCTCAACATAACGGTGTGTCCGAACGTCGAAATCGTACTCTGTTGGACATGGTGCGATCTATGATGTCCCTCACCGATTTACCGCTATCTTTTTGGGGTTATGCTTTAGAGACTGCCGCATTCACTTTAAATAGGGCTCCGTCGAAATCCGTTGAGACGACTCTGTATCACTACAAGGATACCCCCTATAAAGCAACACATATTCTACAACATTCTGACTATACATTGTATAATTCATGTTAGATACGGATATAAGCGGTGCAACATATGCGTTGCTGACTTATCGCTCGGGACCTATTTTAGTGCAACAGATCTTATATGTTGCCATGTATTTGTTGCAAATTATATCTATTACAAGTTTATAATACCAAAAATATATATAATTAAAGCTAAAAATTAATGCAGTGCGAAAATAAAAATTAATTAGACACGCCAGTACACATAATGATTGTGGCGCGAAAATCTGTGCTAACAGTCAAAGCAAAACCAAATCCCATGAAGTGCACCCTATCCAGATTACTACTATTCCCCTTCATATCCGGATCTCCTCCAACTCGGACACAAATCAATCATCCAATCTCCTCTCGTTGAGCAGGAAGGCTGGAAGGTGGACGGACAGCGGCTGGAAGGCGGCGGCAGACTGGGGAGCGGCGGGAAGGCGACGACGGACAGGGAGCGGCGGCTTTGCGGGCAGTGCGGAAGGGAGAAGCAGCAAGGCCACGGTAGGAAGGCTGCTCGCATCCCCTGCTCCTCCGGCCGCCCCTCCATCCTGCCTGCGTGCAGCGCACTGCTCCTCCGGCCGCCCCTGTTCTACCTCACCATGTATGAGGGCGAGACTAACCTCCGAGGTAAAGCTCCCTCCCTCCTTCCCATCTGTTCTCATCCAGTACCTTTAATCATGGGCACATCGACACATAGGCCGTGGAATGGAGGGGGTGAGAGAGAGAGAGGAGATTCGGGCTTGTTACAGTTTCAGAGCGTACCATCTCAGGCTATATTCAGTTGTTTCATATTTGGGATTTGTATCCACCAGGGAATTGATCACCATGGGGTTTGAGTGAAACCTCTGTCTCACTCTAATCCCTGTTGTGGTTTGTCCCCTATCCCTGTTAATACTCCCTGTCCACTTCATTGATGTTCGGTTGGTTAGGGATTGAATAGAATATGTACACGAATTCAGGTCAAACTTTCCAGTAAGTAAACATTCATCTTCCCGTCAAAGAGGCCACGGCTTAGAGTGCCGATTTTGAGCTCTTAGCTAGCAACAGGTTTCCTGTTAGTGCCCCCGACTTGCTTTGTCTCTCTGTCCCTTTACAGTTTTATCAAGTTCTTCTCTAGGTTTCTTGTCGGAAGAAAGACTCTGTATTTCCGTTAAGAAATTAATGGAAAGGGGCGAGGCCCGGTTGGGAAAAAATCTTCCTGCCGAAAGAAAAGTAAATATGCATCTTTGGATTCAGTTTGTACAGGGAAGGCTTTATATATTCAGGGAATGTAGTGTAAGCATTGCCTGAGTAAACATTCATCAATAATAAGAATAAGGCAAATATTATATGCTTATACAGAAAATCTAAAAGAGTCTTGAAAATATATAACAAATGTCTGGTAAACTAAACGACGACTTTGAGAATCTATATAGAGTAGTACTCTGAATCTAGTGATTTTTATCCTAATCTGAATAAAAAGGACAAGATGAGATATGATTACATGCACACACCCTTCTCTTGTATAACGGTTGGTTCGTGCACCAGCTAAGGATTGACGACTGTGCGGTGTTGATCTCCCTTGTTCCTTTCTTCCTTCTAGTTTAGTGCAGCAAGCAATTGATTTGTTGATTTCATTCCTTGATGTGGAGCTAGTTCCATGTTGACATTTGGTGGTTCAGAGTTGAAATGCAGCATGAAGCTTGGCATAGTGCATTCCATTTGAATTCTAGTCTTGCAGCGTGTTTGCTTATTTGTTGATATGTGATAACTGACAGCCCCCAACCTTGTTCTTTGAGGCTCAGAAGAAAAATGATGCATCTGGTCGATCACATACCACTAATAATCATAGTGCTTGCTGTCAGTTATTTGAGTCGTTCATGTATGTGCATTGTAATGGCTCCCTTGCTATTGTTTGGTTTCTTTACTAGCTAGGAGTTGCGGGATCTTTACGATCACATTGAATTTACATGCTATTGCTAAGACGGATCCTGATTGATCCTTTGTTATTTGTGTAAGAGGGACTCAGTATAGTTATCAAATGATAGTTGTGCTAAACAGACTTAGTTTCTGTAGACTTGTGAATTTCTCTAGTCTAATTCATACTGGTAAAAAAGCAGAGGATGAACCTATTGTATTTGCCAATCAAGTTGGCCAAGTCTTCTACGTGGATGAGTATGTTTATCCAGGATGGTCAATTGTTTTGAAGATGAAGACTCGAGATAATTTTTTACCAGCAAATTCTTTGAGGTTTTTGATAGTGCCCATCACAAACAAAATAGTATGAGAAGAGATATAGAGGGAGAAACTGTAGATGTTGCGATAGTGCCAAGTGATGACACGGTACCTCAATAAAGGTCAGCTTCCAATGTGATTCTGTTATTTACATTCTTAGTATCAATGCTGCAACTTATGCCATTTTGGAAATGAAACTTACTACTGTATTGCTTCTGCATGCAGATTTGATGGATAATGAAAAGGTCACCTATCTAAAAATGCGGAGCCTAGTTGAAGTGACGAATTCATTAGTGTTATTTTCTATTTTTTTTCTTTGATGTGCATGTACTTTATAATTTGGACAAGAAGATTTGTAGGTGTGACAGGCCTAAAGTGTGAAATACTTGATCCAAATTACGTTGGTGTTGGTTGTTCTCTTTCCAATATATCATGAGTTGCATTGTCTATGAAGTAGACTGATAATTACATATTATTCTTACACATGTTCATATGTACCAACATCTGGGTTGTTGCTTATCTCTTAAACAACATAGAAGTGTTAAATAGGGCCAGGTTCAAGATTCGTCAGGGTTGATTTTTTGACAAAATTTCCTATGGCATGCATAAATTGAAACAAAAAGCAAAATTAAGCAGCGTTGGGCTTTGAATCGTAGACTTGAAGCTGGTGAGGAGAGCAGCCTCTACCACTTAGTTAACTTAACAACCTCGCAACAATGAGGATTTCTCCTTTATTTCATAAGAAAAGTTTAATATTTTCCCACAAAAAAAGAAAAGTTTAATATTACAAAAATTGCAGAACGAAACACAAATATTTCGTTCTCCCTCGAAATCTTCAAAATGGAAATTCCGTCGATTGTTTCCTTGCATCGATCCCCTTTTCTGCTGGTGATGGGAGTAGGTGTGATCGATTGAAGCCTTTAAATATGGCGATTTTTATAGAAATATTATGAGGTCACAAAATAATAAGGCATGAAAGAAGAATGATTTTATACATTTTTATAATAAATTAATGGTATTCGAACACACATATACAATTAAGTCCGCGCAACCAAATTATCTCCAACCGGCACCAAAGCCAGGAGAGGTTTGCGGGCGTCGGACTCATGCTTATGTACGCGGTCTCACAAAATCCCTCTCCCCGCGCAAACCGCTCTTGAAACTACGATCGTGCATCGATGATCAGCCACTCCATAGTGGACGCGACTCGATGACCTTGATGCCGACAAGATCAACCAGATAGGACGAGAGGGCGGCGCCGCTTCATTGTGGACACGAGGAAGAGCTGTAGAAGTCGCCCCTCCTCGCCAAGGTTGCCGCAACGGACGAGGAGTTCCAATGAAAGCTCGACCTCCCCCGTCACTGTGGTTCGACGCCACCCTCACCGTTGCCATCGCCTCCTTACCACTATCATTCCCGCCATGTCGTTGCCCGGTCACCGAGAAGCAGGAGCCATACCTTACACTCGCAAACGCGCGCGGGCACCTCATGCATTACCTCGGACCTGGTTGTGGGATAATGTTGTCACAGTGCCGTGATGGCGAGCAAGTCGGCGGTGTGGAAGGTGGAGTTGTGGGACCAACGAATCGTGCATCGCCCTGCCGCGTTTGAGACGTCGGATGTCACATTACACTGGATACTTGTAAATGCCTCATTTGTAGAGGCCTAGGTCATCGACTGGTCCAAGATCACCGTGGAGACGTCTGCGCGGCACCGGCGCCGCCTCAGCGACCAACTGGTCAAGATCGGCGTGGCCAAGTCAATGCACATCGCCACCCTCGTCGCAGACAAGGGCAAGGGAAGGGGTAGACGGAATGGGGTGGCGTCTGCGGCCAACGTTGCCTTGCGCGCGACGGCAGAGGAAGTCGAGGGGCAACGCCGCAAGCGGCAGGTCGCGGCCAATTAGGCCCGGTTTGAGCAATGTAAATCATTTTTTACTTCACCCATCTTGCACTAAATTTGTACAAACATAGAAGAAGAATGCTTTGTTTGGAACAAATATATGTACAAGTGCCTGTCACGGGCCAGATGATAATAATGATAATAATAATTATTACTTATTTCGTTTCAAATTGTAACCCCCTCGTATTTCTTTTTAGGTGTCGCACCAATTTTTCCCGTCCCTCCATTTTCTCCCGCCAATCGCAACTAATCTGGTCGAAAAAAAATGTAAATACGCGCGCTTCATTACCATGGCCCCACCGGTCATACGAATCAAGGACCGAGACTAAACATCAGGTCTCGTTCATGCAAAAAAAAACAGGTCTCGCGAGGAGGTAACTGCGCCACCAAAATCGGAAACCTCCCCCATATCGACACAGTTCCCTTCCTCATCTCGTACAGAGTTCATCGCACGTCCGGCGGCCGGTGGCGGACGCGTCACCACGTGCTGAGCAAGGTTAGTTCCCGACATACTCTCCCACAATTCGTCCTCTCCTGCTCCTTAATCTACCGATCTGTGCTCTTAATGAATTCACATCTTCCTGCCAGGCAAATCCGGCTGGTAGATTCTCCAAATCCGGTTGAGAGGTCGTGGCAACAATCGTTTGAATTCATCTAGTCGGTGCCCTGCTCCCTATCGTCCCATCTCATTGCTGTAATTCATATTCATCGTATTGGTTGTCAGCTGATATTTTTCACCCACCAATTGATATACAGAGAGATTACGATTCTAGTTTAATCTGACATTGATTCATATGTTTTGTTTACTCATTGCAAAAGTTACCTTTCTTTATAGTATAGCGAAATCCTTATGTTCTGCACTGGGATTACCCTCATGGATCCTATCCAAATTCTTATCTTTGGTGAATCTCCCAGATTGAATTGTAACTTGTCAAATCTGGGTGTGCTATATACTACACAGCATGTTTGGCTATCTTAGGGAAGGGGAATGGGAATTAGTGCTGGGAGTTTAAGTTTACTACAGTGTTAATTAGGCTTGGGAAATAGACTTTGACTCGTACACAATTTGATTTGATTTGACTACTTGCGAGAATCGAGAGTGAGAGTGGGTACAGTAGACATGGAAACGCATTAGTCTACTGTTGCACATAACATTTGGCCTAATTAAATACGACAGCTCTGATTGTCATTAAGCACATTCATACAACTAGCAGAAAATACACTCCTCAGACCTGGCTTTCAATCTCATATGACTAGATTCATGTTTAAGATCTAGGTCGATCTGAAGGGAAAAGTTACAAGAATTAGAATTCGTTGGCACAATCCAATTAGATGGATGCAAATTAAAAGAAATAATCTAACCCATTAGATGCCAGTGCTGATGAGAAATCAATTATGAATAGATTAAATGATCGTAGGGGGTGGTGAGCACATTAATATCTCATCTTTTGAGCTATGTATTCCAATCAGTGAACTCGCCTTTCAGTAATACAAGCCAGCTCCGACTCATTACTGAGTTGCTACTTTTATTCAATGAGGATTAAGGAAGAAACATTTTCAGGCTTATTCGCTAGATTGCAGCGGCAATACTTACTTCAATATATGACTGTTTTAGCTAAAATCTAAATTAGTCATCTTCACATCTGAGGAGATGGCTGTCATAAGGTCAAGTACGACCATAGACTATGGATCAGTGAGGATGTCTGTAAGGTCAGTCTTAATTAGTAGCATCAACGGCAATTTATGCAATATCTAATCCTTTGAGCTATATTCCATTTGTTGACAATCTTGTTACACCGTTTGTCTATAGTTCTAGTGGTTGTGAGTATCATCTGATTATACCTACTCTGTATTGAATTAACGTTGGTCATTGTCATGTTGCAACAGATATGTCACGGACAAGAATATATGATGGAAGGAACCAACTGAACATCATAATTCTGCTGAAAAAGATCTCGAATCATCTAATGTCCATGAAAGAATTACTAATGATGAAGAAAGCTTCACAGACTATGTGATGTTGATGCTGACGAAAATGAAGATGGTAAGGTTGTTGCTTATTCCTTACTGTTTGCAATTACATATACAATACCCATAACTTGATGTGTATCATTTTATCCTAGAACAAAGAAACTATGACTTATGACGGTGGCAGTGCACGGCAACTAAGAAAATGTTATACTACAAACAAGGTATCTTTGTAGTCTCATTTATAAAATTATGATCAAACTTCTAGTGATTCCATGTTTGTGTGTTTACTTGGGGCTATCAAAATGATGTCCAGAACCAATAAAGTTTTGATCAGAATTTTAGTGCACGGCAAGGGGAGATATATTCTGCTGCACATAAGGTATATTTCCATTACCATATACAATATGATCCAAATATATTGCTTGGATGGTTATGTATCTACTGGTCGTCTTAGTATCAGAATGTTATTCACAGCAAAGAAAATTTTCTTGAGAATGTCGGTGCACGTCAGGGAGAAAAAACTTCTGTTGCAAACAAGCCGGTATCTTTTCATGATCACATACAAAATTGTGTTCAAACTATAGTGCTAGCTTTTTTAATTTGTTTATCACTTCTTTACTATCAGAATGTTGTTCAGACCAACAAAAACAACAAACGGTATGATGCACACAGTAAGAGAGCCAGTGAAGTACCTGTAAAAGTGCTCAAATTTATGTTCCCTGTTTTGACTTTGTTTTGAAATGGATGATGAGGATGGTAATGCCGAAGGTAACTTCGATTTTCTCTAACAGGCAGGAACTAAAGTATTCTTGAAGAGCCTGAAAAGCATAACACGAGGTAGCTCTTACTACAACTGTAAATGGCGATCCTAAATATAAACTTGATAGTGCTGAAATTAGAAATGTGTTTTGGGTCGTGCATGTTGATATGGCACTTGTGAAAACTGGAAATTTGGTATGGAGCTGCAAAACCTGCAATACTCTCGGTAATGTAGAAAAAACACATGTGGCATGACCTTCAACCTTCGTATATGACTAATACCTTGCCTCTATTACAAGCATCATGTTAATGCATTGTGTGTTAACAGTTCATTTTGTTTTCGTGTTTGCAGATGCAAAAGATAAATGGATGAGTATATGGGTGTGTGGAAAGGACATTGTAATGATGATGTTGATGTTCCAGTTCATGATGATGATGATGGATGCTTTCACTTTTAGTTGTAGGGATGTCAAAATTCCTGTTAGATGTTCCTTGGTTTAACTTTAGTTAATTAAGTTGTAGAGATGTTGATGGATGCTTTCAGTTTAAGTTTCGCTGTCAAGAAAATGGTGAGAGTATGCATCACATTTGGATGATGTTCCTCTTGTAATATCCACTATTGTAATCCAATAGTTTTATCTAATATATGATTTCTTCCTCTCATCAGTATATTCTCTCATTTTACTTCACTTGAAATACATATGTATCACCATTATGTGGAGCATTAATTTAATTGATGGCAATATGTATAATAATAATTCACATTATATATGTACCACCACTTGAAGTGTTGGATTGTAAAAAGAACACTTGAAACATTGGAAATTGTTCGTTGGCAAGCAATGGGATTTTTAATCTTGTACATTATAAGCACCAACATATAAAAGTGTTGTAGAAATCCATTTTATCTGTTGTACTCTTGCAACGGTCCCTTTTACCAACGGCAATATAAGCGTTGCATTATGCCCTAGCAACACTGGATAAGGCAACGTATCCCAAATCGTAGGTAAAGACACTAGCAACACATATATGGACTTTTAGATACGGAAAAATGCGTTGCTATAGGGGGGTTCATGTTGTAGTGTATGAACTTTGGTTTGGCAAAAAACCGAAGCTGTCGTTTCTAAAAGTTTGGGGTTGCGATGCTTATGTCAAGAAACTTCAACCTGAAAAGCTCGAACCCAAATCGGAAAAATGCGTCTTCAAAGGATACCCAAAGGAAACGATTGGGTACACCTTCTACCACAGATCCGAAGGCAAAGTCTTTGTTGCCAAGAATGGATGCTTTCTGGAGAAAGAGTTTCTCTCGAAAGAAGTGAGTGGGAGGAAAGTAGAACTTGATGAGGTGACAGTCATCCCTCCTGAAAGTAGCGCAGCGCAGGAAATTGTACCTGAGGTGCCTGCACCGACAAGGGAGGAAGTTGATGATAATGATCATGAAGAAACAGATCAAGTTACTACTGAACTTCGAAGGTCCACAAGGGCACGTTCCGCACCAGAGTGGTACGGCAACCCTGTCCTGGAAATCATGTTGTTAGACAACGGTGAACCTTCGAACTATGAAGAAGCGCTGGCGGGCCCGGATTCCAATAAATGGCTTGGAGCCATGAAATCCGAGATAGAATCCATGTATGAAAACAAAGTATGGACTTTGGTGGACTTGCCTGATGATAGGCACGCCATAGAAAACAAATGGATATTTAAGAAGAAGACAGACGCGGATGGTAATGTGACCATCTATAAGGCTCGGCTTGTCGCTAAGGGTTATCGACAAGTTCAAGGGATTGACTACGACGAGACTTTCTCTCCCGTAGTGATGCTGAAGTCAGTCAGAATCATGTTAGCTATTGCCGTATTTTATGATTATGAGATATGGCAAATGGACGTCAAAACAGCATTCCTTAATGGCTTCCTCAAGGAAGAGTTGTATATGATGCAGCCGGAAGGTTTTGTCGATCCAGAGAATGCTAACAAGGTATGCAAGCTCCAGCGCTCGATTTACGGGCTGGTGCAAGCATCTCGGAGTTGGAATATTCGCTTTAATGATGTGATCAAAGCGTTTGGCTTTATACAGACTTATGGAGAAGCCTGTATCTACAAGAAAGTGAGTGGGAGCTCTGTGGCATTTCTCATATTATATGTGGATGACATATTGCTGATGGGAAATGATATAGAATTCTTGGAAAATGTAAAGGCCTACTTGAATAAAAGTTTTTCAATGAAGGACCTTGGAGAAGCTGCTTACATATTAGGCATCAAAATCTATAGAGATAGATCAAGACGCATCATTGGTCTTTCACAAAGTACATACCTTGACAAGATATTGAAAAGGTTCAATATGGACCAGTCCAAGAAGGGATTCTTGCCTGTTTTGCAAGGTATGAGATTGAGCAAGGCTCAGTCGCCGACCACGGCAGAAGATAGAGAAAAAATGAGTGTCATTCCTTATGCCTCGGCCATAGGTTCTATCATGTATGCCATGCTGTGTACCAGACCTGATGTGAACCTTGCCATAAGTTTGGTAGGGAGGTACCAAAGTGATCCCGGTATGGAACACTGGACAGCGGTCAAGAACATCCTGAAGTACCTGAAAAGGACTAAGGATATGTTTCTCGTTTATGGAGGTGACGAAGAGCTCGTCGTAAAGGGTTACGTCGATGCTAGCTTCGACACAGATCTGGATGACTCAAAGTCACAAACCGGATACGTGTATATTTTGAACGGAGGGGCAGTCAGCTGGTGCAGTTGCAAGCAGAGCGTCGTGGCGCATTCTACATGTGAAGCGGAGTACATAGCTGCTTGCAAAGCGGCGCAGGAAGGAGTCTGGATGAAGGAGTTCATCACCAACCTAGGAGTCATTCCAAGCGCGTCAAGCCCGATGACTCTCTTCTGTGACAACACTGGTGCTATTGCAATTACCAAAGAGCCCAGGTTTCACAAGAAGACCAAGCACATCAAGCGCCGTTTCAACTCCATCCGGAATTATGTTCAGGATGGAGACATAGATATTTGTAAAGTGCATACGGATCTGAATGTTGCAGACCCGTTGACTAAACCTCTTCCACGGGCAAAACATGATCAACACCAGAACTCTATGGGTGTTTGATACGTCCAAAACGTATCTATAATTTCTGCTTGCTCCATGCCTCTTTTGGGTGATATTGCTATGATATTTATACACTTCCATACACTTTTGATCATATTTGGACTAACCTATTAACTCAGTGCACCCCAGTGCCAGTTCTGTTTTTTGCTGTTTTTGTATTTCAGGTTTTCCCGTCACGAAAACTGCCAGAAAAATCCCGGAAAAATTATATAAAAAATCAGCGTTCCGGAAGCTTCCACACGGCCGAAGTAGGGCCGGAGGGGGGCCACCAGGGCTCCAGGCGCCCTGGTGGCGCGGCCCCCCTCCTGGCCGCGCCGGGGGGGCGCCTGGGCCCCCCAAGCATCCGCTGATGCCCCCTTTGGCATATATTTAACACGCGTCCCGAAACCCTCGAGGACGGAACCCTTTTTCGTGATCTCATCTCTGTTCCGCCGCCGCCGCGCTTCCAAGATCGGGAGCACCAGGAGAACTCTTCCCGGCACCCCGCCGGAGGGGAGGATCACCACCGGGAGCTTCTCCACCACCATGGACGCCTCCCGGATGAGTTGTGAGTAGTCTCCCTTGGACCATGGGTCCATGACCAGTAGCTATGTGATGTTCTCCTCCCCTTCTTGTGCTTCACTAATTAGACCTCGTGAGCTGCCCTACATGATCGAGGCACATATGTAATCCTTATGCTGTTGCTATGTTGAGTTTGCTGGGATCCGATGGATTGTGAGATTATGTTCGGATTGTGTTTGAGTAATATATTTGATTTACCTCTTTTATATTTATGTTCGTAAGTAATTCTTGCATGTTCTTTGTTGTTATTTATTGCTTTGGCCAAGTAGTAAGTAGTGACTCCAAGAGGGAACGTTATGCTCGATTGTGGGTTCATGCCCCTCGATGACTAGCTTGAGTGACAGAAACATGAGTCTAGGGGATGTGCTGTTGCCACAAGGGGGAAAACAACGATGCTTGTGCCCGCGGGTGCAAGGATTGTTTACTTTACGCAAAGTTCTTTTAATGCAGTTGTCTGTTGCTTTGAGTTTACACTATGGGTGGGACTCGCAACTTAATACCAGCGAGATGTTCTGGATAGATATCTCAAGGTGGATGATTAGTAGTAGATGCAGATGGATTTCGGTCTACTTGCCTTCGCGTACCGCCCATGCTTTGAACCTCTACCTTTCTTGCAACATAGTTAGCATTGGTTTGCGCACATAATTCTGTCAATTGCCCAGCTGTAATTCGTTTACCTCACATAGCTGTTTTATCGTCTTTTGGGAGAGAGACATCACTAGTGAACATCATGGGACTCCGGTCCATATTACCATCACTGATCACATCCGCTATTTACTTTCTGCTTTTGCATACTAGTTACAGTTTTACCTATCACTATTATCTCTTGCGTTTGATCCTTTGTAAACGACAAGGCCGGAGGGATTGACAACCTCTCTGTACTCGTTGGGAGCAAAGTTATTTGTATCTGTGTGCAGGTCCAAGTTGATTGCTAATATCTGGCGCCGTTAGCAGTTGACACCTTCTTGTTGAAACTAGGAGTCTCAGGGGAAATCGATCCTTGGTATCTTTGCCAAGGGAAAACTTCCGCTACACTGCATCTCAAACCTTCCACTTGGGGTAACCAACGAGGGGCGAGAAGCCATCAAGCAAAGTTTTCTGGCGCCGTTGCCGGGGACTCCACTCTTCAAGATAGGGGAGTTGCACGCTATCGTTTACCTTTGCTTTTAGTCTTGTTAGTTTACCTTTCAGTTTTTGCTTTAGTATCTTTTATCGAAAATCACAAAAATAGTTATCTTGCTTGCTTGCTACTATGGGTTCCACCGAGAACACCAAGTTGTGTGACTTCACTAGTCATAACAACGATGACTTTATCTGCATGCCTATCACTACACCTGCCACTTCAGCACCTTCTTATGAAACTAAACCTGCTTTACTGAACCTAGTTATGAAAGATCAATTCTCCGGTGCTGGAGATGATGCTGCTTTACACTTGAACAATTTTGTTGAACTCTGTGATATGCAAAAGTACCGAGAAATAGATGGAAATATTGTTAAGCTTAAGCTTTTTCCTTTCTCCTTGAGAGGAGGAGCTAAAATTTGGTTTCAATCTTTGCCTAGAAATAGCATAGATTCATGGGACAAGTGCAAAGACGCTTTTATTGGCAAATACTATCCACCTGCTAAAATTATCCAACTAAGAAGTAACATAATGAATTTTAAACAATTGGATAATGAACACGTTGCCCAAGCTTGGGAACGCATGAAATCTCTTGTCAAGAACTGCCCTACTCATGGTTTGACTACTTGGATGGTTATCCAAACTTTTTATGCAGGCTTGAACTTTACCTCGCGGAACTTGTTAGATTCGGCCGCGGGAGGAACCTTTATGTCAACTACACTTGGTGCTGCCACGAAGCTTCTCGATGAGATGATGACCAATTATTCCCAATGGCACACCGAACGTGCTCCAACAGGTAGGAAGGTAAACTCTGTCGAGGAGATTTCCTCCCTAAATGAAAAAGTTGACTTGATCATGTCTCTACTTTTGAAGCAATCTTCTATTGATCCTCGTGATGTTCCTTTAAATTCTTTGATTGCTCAAGAACAAGTAGATGTGAACTTTATCTCTAGAAACAATTTCAACAATAATGCTTATAGGAGTAATTTTGGTAGCAATCCTAGACCGTTCCCCTCTAATTCCTATGGGAACAACAATGCTTATCCTAGCACCAGGAACTCCACTACTGAACTAGAGATTATGCTTAAAGATTTCATCACTACCCAAAAAGCCTTTAATAAGAGTGTAGAAGAGAAACTAAACAAACTAGATGATCTCTCTTGGAAGGTAGACAATTTAGCCCATGAGGTAGAATTGCTTAAAATTAGAACTTCTCCTCTTGAGGAGAGGAAGGTCACTCCTATGAATGCTATTCAAGTAAAAATTAATGAAAACATTAGGATGTTGGCTAAACTTAAAGAGAGATGGGCTAGAGAAAGGGAGGAAGAAGATAGAATTAAGAGCCTTCCTACCCACCACACTGTTGCTACTATCCAAGTTGTTGAGGATATCCAAACTTTTAGCACCCAATGCACTCCTGGTCCCGTTGGACCTATTAATGGTGATGCTATGACTATAGAAACTACCAAACAAGTGAACCTAAAGGACACCACTACCACTTTACTTGATAGTAGTGACCTTGATTTTGATAGTTGCACTCTTACCGAAGTTATTGATTTCCTTCACAAGATGTCTAGAGATCCCCGCGCTAGCACGCTTAACCTTGCCTTCACAGAGCATATCACTAATGCTCTCATCAAAGCTAGGGAGGAGAAACTTAGAGTAGAAGCCTCCATACCTAGAAAGCTAGAAGATGGTTGGGATCCTATGATTAAAATTAAGTTGACTAACTTCTCTTGCTATGCTTTATGTGATGTTAGAGCTAGTACCTCCGTTATGCCCAAAAGAATATATGATATGCTTAAATTGAAACCTTTTGATTCTTGTTCTTTTGGTGTTCGTCTTGTTGATTCTTCCATAAAGAAACCTTTGGGGAGGATCGACGATGTTCTTATCATTGTCAATGACAATTACGTTCCCGTTGATTTTACTATTATGGACATTGAATGTGAACCTTCTTGTCCAATTATTTTGGGACGTCCTTTCATTCGCACCGTTGGTGCCATCATTGACATGAAAGAGGGGAATATAAAATTCCAATTTCCTCTCAAGAAAGGGATGGAACACTTCCCTAGAAAGAAGATTAAGTTACCGTTTGAGTCCGTTATACGGGCTAGCTATTCTTTTACTCTTGATAAAACTTGATCTCTATGCATTATGCCTAGCTTAAAGGCATACAAGAAAGCGCTTTTGGGAGGCAGCCCACATGAATAAAATTTTATTTTGCTTTTGTTGTGTCTTGATGTTTGTTACTACAGTAGCACCATCATTTTATCTTTACTTTTCAACTTTGTGCCAAGTTTAGCCTCTGATTGCAAGAAAGTTCAAAAGTTGTGACGTGCTGTCCAGGAAACAGATTCTGTCCTTGGATAGAAAAATTCGTATAAAATCACCAGGTCATCTTTTTGGTCTGAATTTTTCCGACAGCGTGCTCTATACAATTGTCTTTCGGGCGTCTGTTCTGAGTTTTTTGATTAGAGTTGCAGAAGTGCCCCGAAAAAATCATTTACTACCTGTTGTTCTGTTTTTCACAGATTCTGTCCTGTTTTGCCTTTCCTTCATTTTGCAAACCTTGAGCTTGCTTTTTCTTTGCAAAAACCTTTTGGCAATATTGAGAAACAGTAGACCTTCAAGAATATCCTTATTTCCAGCAAGGAACAATTATATTATTATGGGTACTAACCTCGCTAATCAGATTATGATGAGTTATGTATGAAGGGAGTTTTCAAGTGTGCGAGGGAAGATGATAAAAAGATTCAGGAGTGTCAAACGCTCAAGCTTGGGGATGCCCCCATGCAACCCCAAGAAATATTCAAGGAGACTCAAGCGTCTAAGCTTGGGGATGCCCCCGTGCATCCCCTTCTCCATCAACATTATCAGTTCGTCTTTCGTTCCACTATATTTTTATCACTTCATGTGTTATGTGCTATGCTTGGAGCGTCTTGCTTTTTAGTTTTCTTTAGCTTTTCATAACGAGTCGGAACTCAGCTTTCTTTATGTGGGAGAGAAACACGCTCCACTTCAACCAAGAACACAACATAGAATTTTCATGACTATCTTTGCTGTGTATGTTCTTGGTCTTTCAATAGCTACTATCATGCTTAGCTCTTAGTTTTCATGCTTATCTTTTAAAAGAGCTTTTGTTTAGTTGGTTGCTTGAACTCTCTTTAGTTATCATGCTTATCTTATTAAGAGAGTTTGCTTCTGTTGCATTGGTTGATATGTCTATGATAAAAATGCTACGTGCATAATGGTGCTTAGTAGTTCATGTTTTCTTATGGTTAGTCTCAAATAGCTGGGGGGTTCCCAATGTGTTATTGGAGTACCAACATGATTTGTTCGCCTATGGTGTGGTATGGTTTAGTAATATATTCCTTCAAGAATTTATTTTGATTGACTTGGCGTATGCTCACGCATATTTAAGATTGTAAAGAAAGTCTGTCAAGCCTTGATGATCTTTAATTTCTGAGTAGCGATATAACTTCCATGCCTGATTCAATGTTGCTTTGTCGCTCTGCATGATTATGACTGTCATTGCTCTCTTAGTTGGTCGCTCCCAGTCTTTTGCTAACCTTCGCCTGTACTAAGCGGACTGACTGCTTGTGCATCCAAATTCTTTTAAACCAGTTATGCCATATGAGTCCACCATACCTTCCTATACATGGTATTTACCTGCCATTCCTAACGAAGACTTTCATGTACCATCTCGAAATTATTCAAAAAAAGCATTCCTATTTTGTGCCTCTGTTTTAGTTCATGAGGAAGTAGTAGTTAATTCATGATCTTTTTAAGTTGGACAAGCTTCACCCCGGGATTGCATGTCTAATGTGCAAACCCATAATACGAGAAGGAACCGACAAAGAGTGCGCCCGGCTCAAAATTAATATAACAAACAAACCCTCCTTCACGCTTTGTTCATGAGAAATCAGAAAACTTTGGCAGTGATAAACAAAGGAGATTAAGAGGATGTGATCGTCCTCATTCGGGAGCCGTTCCTCGAAACTTGTCCATCTCAAGAAGTGATTGAGTTATCTGCCAGCATTCGTTGACGGAACATGCATAATCTAAAAATAATAATTAATTATTATTTCTGTTTTTTAAAACCAAGAGCTCTGGTACATGTTTTGTCTTTGTTTCCGACCACGGGTTTTCAACCTTGGCAACAAAAGCCACGGTTCGAGAGTCTCCACCTTCTTTTAAAAGCACCAACTATTAAGAGCATGATTGTCATTATGAGTGTAATGTGCATTGTCCCAAAGTAGCATTGTCTTTTGCATGATTGTGATATCGTTTATTCTGAAATCATTGTATCTAGTCATCACTTAAACCTTGGAGGTGCCCCTGCATTTATGTTTTGCTTCACTAAAGGGGGCAAGCGAGATATCACTTTATCATATTTGCACACCATGCTCATTACAAATCCTTTTGATGTTTCAGTATCATGTTGTAAAACTTTCAGTTCTTTGTGATTTTCTCATGAGGCAACTTAATTACTACAGATTCATTGTCTCAGTAAGCCTTTGTCATGTGAACCTTCGAACTATGAAGAAGCGCTGGCGGGCCCGGATTCCAATAAATGGCTTGGAGCCATGAAATCCGAGATAGAATCCATGTATGAAAACAAAGTATGGACTTTGGTGGACTTGCCTGATGATAGGCACGCCATAGAAAACAAATGGATATTTAAGAAGAAGACAGACGCGGATGGTAATGTGACCATCTATAAGGCTCGGCTTGTCGCTAAGGGTTATCGACAAGTTCAAGGGATTGACTACGACGAGACTTTCTCTCCCGTAGTGATGCTGAACTCAGTCAGAATCATGTTAGCTATTGCCGCATTTTATGATTATGAGATATGGCAAATGGACGTCAAAACAACATTCCTTAATGGCTTCCTCAAGGAAGAGTTGTATATGATGCAGCCGGAAGGTTTTGTTGATCCAGAGAACGCTAACAAGGTATGCAAGCTCCAGCGCTCGATTTACGGGCTGGTGCAAGCATCTCGGAGTTGGAATATTCGCTTTAATGATGTGATCAAAGCGTTTGGCTTTATACAGACTTATGGAGAAGCCTGTATCTACAAGAAAGTGAGTGGGAGCTCTGTGGCATTTCTCATATTATATGTGGATGACATATTGCTGATGGGAAATGATATAGAATTCTTGGAAAATGTAAAGGCCTACTTGAATAAAAGTTTTTCAATGAAGGACCTTGGAGAAGCTGCTTACATATTAGGCATCAAAATCTATAGAGATAGATCAAGACGCATCATTGGTCTTTCACAAAGTACATACCTTGACAAGATATTGAAAAGGTTCAATATGGATCAGTCCAAGAAGGGATTCTTGCCTGTTTTGCAAGGTATGAGATTGAGCAAGTCTCAGTCGCCGACCACGGCAGAAGATAGAGAAAAAATGAGTGCCATTCCTTATGCCTCGGCCATAGGTTCTATCATGTATGCCATGCTGTGTATCAGACCTGATGTGAACCTTGCCATAAGTTTGGTAGGGAGGTACCAAAGTGATCCCGGTATGGAACACTGGACAACGGTCAAGAACATCCTGAAGAACCTGAAAATGACTAAGGATATGTTTCTCGTTTATGGAGGTGACGAAGAGCTCGTCGTAAAGGGTTACGTCGATGCTAGCTTCGACACAGATCTGGATGACTCAAAGTCACAAACCGGATACGTGTATATTTTGAACGGAGGGGCAGTCAGCTGGTGCAGTTGCAAGCAGAGCGTCGTGGCGCATTCTACATGTGAAGCGGAGTACATAGCTGCTTGTGAAGCGGCGCAGGAAGGAGTCTAGATGAAGGAGTTCATCACCGACCTAGGAGTCATTCCAAGCGTGTCAAGCCCGATGACTCTCTTCTGTGACAACACTTGTGCTATTGCAATTACCAAAGAGCCCAGGTTTCACAAGAAGACCAAGCACATCAAGCGCCGTTTCAACTCCATCCGGAATTATGTTCAGGATGGAGACATAGATATTTGTAAAGTGCATACGGATCTGAATGTTGCAGACCCGTTGACTAAACCTCTTCCACGGGCAAAACATGATCAACACCAGAACTCTATGGGTGTTTGATACGTCCAAAACGTATCTATAATTTCTGCTTGCTCCATGCCTCTTTTGGGTGATATTGCTATGATATTTATACACTTCCATACACTTTTGGTCATATTTGGACTAACCTATTAACTCAGTGCACCCCAGTGCCAGTTTCTGTTTTCTGCTGTTTTTGTATTTCAGGTTTTCCCGTCACGAAAACTGCCAGAAAAATCCCAGAAAAATTATATAAAAAATCAGCGTTCCGGAAGCTTCCACACGGCCGAAGTAGGGCCGGAGGGGGGCCACCAGGGCTCCAGGCGCCCTGGTGGCGCGGCCCCCCTCCTGGCCGCGCCGGGGGGGCGCCTGGGCCCCCCAGGCCTCCGCTGACGCCCCCTTTGGCATATATTTAACACGCGTCCCGAAACCCTCGAGGACGGAACCCTTTTTCGTGATCTCATCTCTGTTCCGCCGCCGCCGCGCTTCCAAGATCGGGAGCACCAAGAGAACTCTTCCCGACACCCTGCCGGAGGGGAGGATCACCACCGGGAGCCTCTCCACCACCATGGACGCCTCCCGGATGAGTTGTGAGTAGTCTCCCTTGGACCATGGTTCCATGACCAGTAGCTATGTGATGTTCTCCTCCCCTTCTTGTGCTTCACTAATTAGACCTCGTGAGCTGCCCTACATGATCGAGGCACATATGTAATCCTTATGCTGTTGCTATGTTGAGTTTGCTGGGATCCGATGGATTGTGAGATTATGTTCAGATTGTGTTTGAGTAATATATTTGATTTAACTCTTTTATATTTATGTTCGTAAGTAATTCTTGCATGTTCTCCGTTGTTATTTATTGCTTTGGCCAAGTAGTAGGTAGTGACTCCAAGAGGGAACGTTATGCTCGATTGTGGGTTCATGCCCCTCGATGACTAGCTTGAGTGGCAGAAACATGAGTCTAGGGGATGTGTTGTTGCCACAAGGGGGAAAACAACGGTGCTTGTGCCCGCGGGTGCAAGGATTGTTTACTTTACGCAAAGTTCTTTTAATGCAGTTGTCTGTTGCTTTGAGTTTACACTATGGGTGGGACTCGCAACTTAATACCAGTGAGATGCTCTGGATAGATATCTCAAGTTGGATGATTAGTAGTAGATGCAGATGGATTTCGGTCTACTTGCCTTGGCGTACCGCCCATGCTTTGAACCTCTACCTTTCTTGCAACATAGTTAGCATTGGTTTGCGCACATAATTCTGTCAATTGCCCAGCTGTAATTTGTTTACCTCACATAGCTGTTTTATCGTCTTTTGGGAGAGAGACATCACTAGTGAACATCATGGGACTCCGGTCCTTATTACAATCACTGATCACATCTGCTATTTACTTTCTGCTTTTTCATACTAGTTACAGTTTTACCTATCACTATTATCTCTTGCGTTTGATCCTTTGTAAACGACAAGGCCGGAGGGATTGACAACCTCTCTGTACTCGTTGGGAGCAAAGTTATTTGTATCTGTGTGCAGGTCCAAGTTGATTGCTAATATCTGGCGCCGTTAGCAGTTGACACCTTCTTGTTGAAACTAGGAGTCTCAGGGGAAATCGATCCTTGGTATCTTTGCCAAGGGAAAACTTCCGCTACACTGCATCTCAAACCTTCCACTTGGGGTAACGAACGAGGGGCGAGAAGCCATCAGTGTTCGATTCATCACAATGTAACTAGATTATTGACTCTAGTGCAAGTGGGAGACTGTTGGAAATATGCCCTAGAGGCAATAATATAAGTATTATTATTATATTTCCTTGTTCATGATAATCGTCTATTATTCATGCTTGAATTGTATTGTACGGAAACAGCGATACATGTGTGAATACATAGACCACGATGAGTCCCTGGTAAGCCTCTAGTTACCAGTTCGTTGATCAATAGATGGTCACGGTTTCCTGACCATGGACATAGGATGTCAGTGATAACGGGATCACATCATTAGGAGAATGATGTGATGGACAAGACCCAATCCTGAGCATAGCACGAGATCGTATAGTTCGTAATGCATAAGCTTTTCGGTGTCAAGTATTTATTCCTTAGACCATGAGGTTGTACAACTCCCGGATGCCGTAGGAATACTTTGGGTGTGCCAAACGTCACAACGTAACTGGGTAGCTATAAAGGTACGCATCGGGTATCACCGAAAGTGTCTGTTGAGTTGGTACGAACCGAGACTGGGATGTTGTCACTCCGTATGACGGAGAGGTATCTCTGGGCCCACTCGGTAAGACATCATCATGATGAGCTCAAAGTGACTAAGGAGTTAGTCACGGTATGATGGATTACGGATCGAGTAAAAGAGACTTGCCATGACGAGATTGAACAAGGTATCGGGAATACCGACGATCGAATCTCGGGCAAGTACCGTACCGATGGACAAAGGGAATAGCATACGGGATTGAGTGAATCCTTGACACGGTGGTTCATCCGATGAAGATCATCGAGGAACACGTGGGAACCAACATGGGTATCCAGATCCTGCTGTTGGTTATTGACCGGAGAGTGGTCTCGGTCATGTCTACGTGTCTCCCGAACCCATAGGGTCTACACACTTAAGGTTCGGTAACGCTAGGGTCGTAGAGATACATGCACGTGGAAACCCGAAAGTTGTTCGGAGTCCCGGATGAGATCCCGGACGTCACGAGGAGTTCCGGAATGGTCCGGAGGTAAAGAATGATATATAGGAAGTCCAGTTTCGGCCATCGGGTGATCTCCGGGGGTCACCGGGAGTGTCCCGGGACCACCGGAGGGGTCCCGGGGGTCCACCGGGTGGGGCCACCCATCCTGGTGGGGCCCCAAGGCCGCAAGGGGGAAGTGGCTAGCCCTGGTGGGTTGGCGCACCACATGGGCCCTCCTCCCCATGCGCCTAGGGTTGAAACCCTAGGGGGCGCCACCTTGCCTTGGGGGGCAAGAATCCCCCCTGGCCGCCGCCCCACCCTGCAGATGGGATCTGCAGGGCCGGCGCACCCCCCTGGCCCCCTATATATATGTGGGGGGGAGAGGGCAGCCGCACCCTTGCCCCTGGCGCCTCTCCCCCTCCCGTCACACCTCCATCTCCTTACGCAGGGCGCCCGGCGAAGCCCTACAGGATTCTCCACTGCATCCACCACCACGCCGTCGTGCTGCTGGATCTCCGACGACCTCTCCTCCCCCCTTGCTGGATCAAGAAGGAGGTGACTTTGATGTACCGGACGTGTGTTGAACGCGGATGTGTCGTCCGTTCGGCGCTAGATCATCGCTGACGAAGAACGCGAAGAGTACGACTACTTCATCCACGCTTCTTCGAAAGCTTCCGCTCGCGATCTACATAACGGTATGTAGATGCACTCTTATTTGCTTGTTGCTAGATGTCTCCTTAGTTGGATCTTGGTGAAAGCGTAAAATTTTTTTGAATTCTGCTACGTTCCCCAACAACCACTGCGGAGCGAGACTGTAGGTTTAAGTGGGGGGTTAGGGAGTTTCTCTCCCCATACACATTCGCCCCCATCTCCCTCTCGCTCTCTAACGACGAACTTGTCGCACGAGGTCGCCGGTGGGCTGCCTCCTCCGGGCCGTGCTTCACCTTTTCCTTCGGTGGGATCGATCCCCACCCCTTCCTCAAGCCATGGATGCCAGTATTGCCCTCCTCCCCCCTCCCCGTTTCTTTCTTGTTGCTTCTAGTTTTCAGATATAGGTTTTAGGGGTAATAGGCATGCATTCCGTGATTTTTGGCCAAATCAAGGCTTGAGTAGGATGGTAAAGACCTTTAAAGTGCTAGGATTGATGTTTGGTAGGACCGTTTTTGACTTTGGTCTCCCGGTAGTACCGGAGTGGGCTTGGCAACCTGGGAACCGTCGTTTCCCCGCCTAGAGCGGTACTACCGGCTATCCTGTGCGGTACTACCGCAGGATGCCAACATCCATAATAACCCTACCAAATGTTGATCTATGTCCCTTTTCTCTTGACTTATGCTCGTTCTTGCGTGTTGTTTTTCGTGCTTGTGTGTTTGGCTCCAGGTGATGGCCCTTCGAAACATCCTGCCCGTTGTATCAACCCCGAGCGCACTAGTTCAAAGCGCTATCGCACCTCTGAGGCAGCAGGTGGTTCTGCAAGTGCCTCTGCCAACTCAGTCTCAGTAGCCGTCCAAGAATACTGCCAAGAAACCAGCAAAGAAGGCCAAGACCATCACTGAGATGTCAAACAAGGAGTTTTGGGAGAGGCATCGACGCAATCCCTATGAGCATGAGCAAGAGCCCACCCTTGTCAACCGTCCTTTCTGGAACCACTTTCAGTATGCAACCTACTTTGATGTGCTCAAGGCCAAGAGGAATCTCTTTGTTGATGTTCGCTCCATCGACGTTGCTCATTTGGAAAAGGACATTGCTTACTTTGGTGAAGCTCTAGAGATGTGTACTCAATTGAATATTCTCGGCATTATGTCATTCAACAAGGACTTTGATGCGGATTTGGTGGCTCAGTTTTATGCCACGGTCCATCTTGGCACCGATGCAGAAAGAACTTTGACATGGATGACCAATGGCAGACGTCTTGCAGTCAAATGGAAAGCATTCATGGAGCTTCTTGGTGTTGAAGATCAAGGACTTGAGAATCCGGTATGTTTTCGACCTCATCACAATGCCACCTCCACCCACAAGCAATCCTTCTGGCCGTATTGTACTGTGAAGGTTAACCCCGAGATGCTGAAGGAGACGTATGAGCTGCCTGTTTTTCTGGACATCCTTCGTCGCATCTTCAGGGAGACTCTCTTTCCTCGTATTGGGAACCTAGATATGGTTCACTCATATCTTGTGGACATGCTTCTATTCTGTCAGCATCAGAAGGAAACAAACATTGGAGAAACCCTGGATATCTCATGTCATGTGGTCTGAGATGTTGTGTGCCATCTCCGAGCAGAAGTGTCCTATCTATGCTCCTTTTATCATGTTGCTGATTGAGAAGGCTTGGGAGCACACCTATACTGGATATCCACTGGAGACTAGTGAGTTGGTCTCTCACGAGGTCAAGAGGCTTAGGAGGAAGGATCTCTGGAACACTCCGATCACTCGTACTGATATTCCGTCCGGTGCTGATGATGCTGAGGCAGAGGTTGATCATGATGATGATGAGGATTATATGCCCTCTGGAGCGGAGCCCTCTTGGGCAAAGAAGCTCAAGAGTAAGATGAAGAAGTTGTTCTACATGGAGTCTCATGGTCAGTACTTGTCCCATATGTCTGAGAAGAAGGCCAGGAGCCGTCATAAGGAGCTCATGCGTCAGGTTGGTGTGACAATTGTCAGCGGCTCTGAAGGCTGGATCACTAATGAGGAGGAATGGGTTTAGCGGCACTACCATTGGACTCACTCTGACCCCGAGCAGACCCCAGCCGATGACGAAGGTGCAGATGATCACGCGACAATGTGATGATGGAGTGCGTCTGTCCTACTATCACCTGAGCTTGTTGCTTCTCTCTGTTCCCTTTTCGGTGTCTGGATGCCAAAGGGGGAGAGGTTTCAGGTATTTACGGGTTGCGAGTGTGTGTTTACTGCGTGCTTTGTGCCTTGTCTTTCCTTCTCACAAACTCTCTTTGTCTGGTTTGGTTTATGTTCGTGAGACCCGGTTACCATTACTTTGTGCGAGACCTATGCTACCTTGTGTATGTCAAGTACTTTAGTAGGTTGTGAGCTTATTTCCTGTTCTATCTTTACTCACCTACTACTTTACCCGCTTATGTCTCCTCACTGGTAGATATTATTGGACTATAAAATATAGGGGGAGTGTTGATCTAGAGTGTGTGCTTTGCATTCCAAAGGCAACTCGTTAAAATGCGCACATCTAGGGGGAGCCCGTCTATATTTTGTAGTCTTTGGGGTTTGCTTACTCTTATTGTTAATATTCTGTGCAAATCTCGTGTTGTCATCAATCCACCAAAAAGGGGGAGATTGTAAGGGCATGTCCCTTCATATGTGGTTTTGGTGATTAATGACAATGCGTTTGCGGACAAATCATGTGTGCTAAGTATTTCAGAGATTAATCCATTGGCACGAGACGATTATCTCCCCTCGAAGCTTTAAGCAGAAGACGTGTCGTCTTCCTCGGTTTTTGTTTGGTGGACTTGAGTCGTAGGAGACACCGTACTATCAAGAGGGGGTCCCCATTGGAAAGGCTAGGGTGGAATCATCACGTACACTTCTTTTCGGCACCCTCAGTTCCTTTCTTGTCTTGGAGCTCTCCGCATCTTCCAAGTGGAAGTTTCGTTGATGGGAGCGGTAGTACCGCCGCTGGCGCTGTAGTACCGCCTATGACCACCAAGCGGTAGTACCGCTGCGCAGCGCGGTAGTACCGCTTGGGGCATACGTGGCACTACCGATCCAGTCCGGCTCCGCTACCGTGTCGATTCAAGAGGGCTTTTTCTCGTGTTGGATTTTACGGTAGTAGCAGCGGTGGTAGCAGCGGTAGTACCGCTTATAAGCGGTAGTACCACTACCACCACCGCGACTACTACTGCTCCCATCTTCTAAGCCTCGTCTTTTCCACTGCGCGGTAGTACCGCTCGGGGCCACGGTAGTACCGCTGCGACCAGCGGTAGTACCGCTCCACCCAGCGGTAGTACCGCTCTGAGCGGGTAGATATGGGGATAATGGTTCACTTATCCCCAACACTATATAAAGAGGTCTTCTTCTTCAAGAAGACCTACCTCTTCTCCCCCAAGCTCCATTGTTACTCCAAAAGCTTATTTTCGCCCGATCTCTCTCCCTAGCCAATCAAACTTGTTGATTTTCTAGGGATTGGTTGAGAAGGCCCAAATCTACACTTCCACCAAGAGAAATTTGATTCCCCCACTAATCCCTTGCGAATCTTGTTACTCTTAGGTGTTTGAGAACCCTAGACAGTTGAGGTCACCTCGAAGCCATATTCCATTGTGGTGAAGCTTCGTGGTTTCATTGGGAGCCTCTAATTAAGTTGTGGAGATAGCCCCAACCTTGTTTGTAAAGGTTCGGCCGCCGCCTTCAAGGGCACCAATAGTGGAATCACGACATCTCGCATTGTGTGAGGGCGTGATAATAATACGGTGGCCCTAGTGGCTTCTTGAGGAGCATTGTGCCTCCACACCGCTCCAACAGAGACGTACTTCCCCTCAAAGGGAAGGAACTTTGGTAACACATCCTCGTCTCCACCGGTTCCACTCTTGGTTATCTCTTACCTTTACTTGTGCAAGCTTTGTTGTGTTAGTTCCTTGTGCTTGCTTGTGTGCTTGTATTTGTTGCATCATATTGGTTGCCATCGTAGTTGCACATCTAGACAACCTATTTTGTTGCTAAGTTTAATTTGGTCAAGAAAAGCAAAAAATTGTTAGTTGCCTATTCACCCCCCCCCTCTAGTCAACCATATCGATCCTTTCATAAACCCATCATATAATAACTACTCCACAATGCATTCCCTTAGGCCCAAAGATGGTGAGGTTTCATGTAGTCGACGTTCACATGACACCACTGACACCACTAAGGGAATCACAACATACATATCATCAAAATATCGAATACATATCAAGTTCACATGATTACTTGCAACAAGATTTCTCCCGTGACTCAAGAACAAAAGTAACTACTCACGAATGATAATCATGCTCAAGATCAGAGGGGTATTAAATAGCATAACGGATCTGAACATATAATCTTCCACCAAATAAACCATACAGTAATCAATTACAAGATGTAATCAACACTACTAGTCACCCACAGGTACCAATCTGAGGTTCTGGTACAAAGATTGAACACATGAGATGAACTAGGGTTTGAGAGGAGATGGTGCTGTTGAAGATGTTGGTGGAGATTGGCTTCCAAAAGATGAGAGGGTTGTTGGTGATGACGATGGCTTCGATTTCCCCCTCCGAGAGGGAAGTTCCCCCGGCGGAATCGCTCCGTCGGAGGGCAAAAGTGCTCCTACCCAAGTACTGCCTCGAGACGGCAGCGCTCCATCCTGAAAAGTCCACTCCTTATTTATTTTTAGGTCAAAATGACTTATATACCAGAAGATGGGCATCAGCAGTGGGCCGAGGAGGGCACAACCCATCAGGGCGCGCCTGGGGGCCCAGGTGCACCCTGGTGTCTTGTGCTCACCAGGGTGGCCCCCTCCGGTAGTTATTTTCTCCATTATTTTCCGTATATTCTAGAATAATTCTCCGTAAATTTTCAGCTCATTTGGAGATGTGAGATGTGCAAAATAGGTGCCCTGACGTAGCTTTTCCAGGTCCAGAATTCCAGCTGCTAGTATTCTCCCTCTTTGTGTAAACCTTACATATAATGAGAGAAAAGACATTAGAATTACTCCATAAAACATTATTATGCATGTAAAAATTGTAAATAACAGTAGGAAAACATGACGCAAAATGAACGTATTAGTGGGTGTGTGGTAAACTACTCACACATCACCGGAGAGGCACCAATGGAGATGATGAACCCCTCCGTGATCGTTTTCCTCTCTGGCAGAGTGCTGGAAAAGGGATCTTGATTGGGTCTTGTGGTTTTGGATATTGCGGTGGCTGAAACAATTTTTCTCATACTCCTCTAGGGTTTCTGGAATATTTGAGTATTTATAGAGCTGAGAGGCGGTGGAGAGGACCCCCGTGGACCCCACGAGGCATCTGGGCGCGACTTGGCCACTTAGCGCGCCCAGGTGTCTCGTGGGCCCCATAGACCTCCCTTCGCGCACTCCCTTGGCCCTCTGGATGTCTTCTGGTACAAAGAAAAACTCCAAAAAGTTTTGTTAAATTTGGACTCTGTTTGATATTGATATTCTGCAAAGTAAAAAACAAGCAGAAAACAACTCTTTCATTGGGCACTATGTCAATAGGTTAGTCCCAAAAATGATATAAAATTGTTAGAAAATCATTGTAAAAATCCAAGAATGATAATATAACAGCATGGAACAATAAAAAATTATAGATGCGTTGGAGACGTATCACCCCCCCCCCCAATGCACCTTTT
>LR738713.1:484314566-484345050 GCA_902687465.1 Secale cereale
AATGCACCTTTTTTAGCGCCAATGTCGAAAAAGCCCAGTCGCGCCCCAGAACCTCATTTTTCGCCGGTTTGAGCCGAAATTACAACAAGAGAACCCAAGTCAACCCCTTTCCCTCCATTTTCTCATTGTCAACCCCTTCTCCCCCGCCGCTCCTGCCATTCTCCCCCGGATCCGCCTGCCATGCCGTAGAAGAAGTATGCGCCCCCTCGCCTAGCCACAGATTCGTCCAGCAGCCAAAGCAGAGGAAGCCGAGGGCGCCGATGCCGAGGCCTCTCAGCTTGACGAACGCCTAATGGAGGGCTGACGTGGAGCACCGGGAGGCGGTCACCACTAACCGGTGGAACATGCTCCACATGAAGAGGGCAAGGGACGCAGCGGTGGCGACGGAGCTGGAAAAGGCGCCTCCCCGGGGATGGCGAGCCTTCCGCCTCAACTGGCAGGCCAGTGCTCACAAGGCGCGTGGGGGAGCCAACAGAGCGTCGCGTCGCCGACCAACTTCTCGCCGCCACTGCGGGGGTACGCGCTCTCACCTGGCTACGTCGACGGCGACGCGCATGGTTGCTTCAACCCCAACATCACCTTCCCGCATGGCACGGGGCCACACGCGTGCCCCCACCCCTCTTCAACTCTGACCTGTGCACTCCATCCGCCGTGTGCACCGCCATCCTCAACACCCAGTACAGCTACTCGCCACCGACGTACTCAGGCTCGCTTGCGCCGACTCTGCGCCGCGGGGCCCTACCCTTCGCACACGGCTCGGTGCCACAGTTCAGCAGCACCGACGCCGACATGGACTAAATCATCACGAGCGGCTTGGTCATCGCCTCTTCGTGCCCCGGGTTCTGCACGCAAGATGAATCAATGGAAACCGTCGACGACATGGAGGACGAGCACGACGACGCCGAGGAGGAGGTGGAGGAGGAAGAACCAGCGGAGCCAGCGCCCAAAGGGGAAAAGAAGAAACGGGCGGCCAACGCCAGGCATGGCGAGCCTCGCTTCAAGTGGACAGACAAGGAAGACGAGTGCCTCGCTGAAGCATGGAAGACCGTCAGCGTCGACCCGAGCACCGATGCGAATCAAAATGCCGACACGTACTAATGAAGGATCAAGACAACATTCGACGAGCGCAAGTTGGTCGACCCCGACTTCGCCAACATCCACATGGATCACGAAGAGAAGGCCATGGCCAAACCATTGGACGACCATCCAACAAGCTTGCAACAAGTGGCATGGCATTCAAAAGGAGGGCATGGCTCGCCCGGAGAGCGGCGCCAACTTCGAGAGTCAGGTATGCCCATCGCTCGCCGCCCCAGCTTTTTGCCGTGTACTTCGCCTACGCTTATTCTCTGCCTTGTGCAGGTGGTTCGGATGTTCGACATGTTTCACCAGGATAACAATGACCAAGAGGTCAAATTCCTTCATGTGTTCATCAGGATCGAGTCCTACGAGAAATGGACAGAGTGTCGACTCGCTCTCGCCAAGACCAAGGATGGCGTCTACAACCCGGACGCGCTTGCCTCGGCGGCTGATACATCTCCAACGTATCTATAATTTTTTATTGTTCCATGCTATTATATTATCTATCTTAGATGTTTTATATGCATTTATATGATTTTCGGGACTAACCTATTAACCCAGAGCCCGGTGCCAGTTTTTGTTTTTTCCTTGTTTTTGAGTTTCGCAGAAAAGGAATATCAAACGGAGTCCAAACGGAACGAAACTTCACGAGGATTTTTCTTGGACCAGAAGACATCAGATGGACTTGGAGTGCATGTCAGGGGAGCTGCGAGGCAGCCACAAGGACGGAGGGCATGCCCCCCACCCTTGTGGGCCCCTCGAGCATCTCCTGACCTAATTCTTCAGCCTATGTATACCCATATATTCCAGAAACATTAGAACATCCATCAAAACCACTTTTCCGCCGTCGTAACCTTCTGTTCTCGCAAGATCCCATCTAGAGGCCTTTTTAGGTACTCTGCCAGAGGGGGAATCAACCACGGAGGGCATCTACATCAACCCTATTGCCCTTCCGATGAAGTGTGAGTAGTTTACCATAGACCTATGGGTCCATAGCTAGTAGCTAGATGGCTTCTTCTCTCTCGTTGTTCTTCAATACCATGTTCTCCTCGTTGTTCTTGGAGATCTATCTGATGTAATCTTCTTTTGCGGTGTGTTTGTTAAGATCCGATGAATTGTGGGTTTATGATCAGATTATCTATGAATAATACTTGAGTTTCTTCTGAATTCTTTTATGCATGATCTTATATCTTAGTAATTCTCTTCGAACTATCGGTTTTGTTTGGCCAACTAGAATGATAATTCTTGCAATGAGAGAAGTGCTTTGCTTTGGGTTCAATCTTGCGGTGCCCAATCCCAGTGACAGTCGGGGACATGACATGTATTGTATTGTTGCCATCGAGGATAAAAAGGTGGGGTTTTCATCATATTGCTTGAGTTAATTCCTCTACATCATGTCATCTTGCTTAAGGCGTTACTCTCTTCTTATGAACTTAATACTCTAGATGCAGGCAGGAGTCGGTCTACTTGTCTCGGACGTGGTGCCTATATTCATGATCACTGCCATATATGTCGTTATAATTATTCGTTTTTCTATCAATTGCTTGACAGTAATTTGTTCACCCATTGTAAACTTGCTATCATGAGAGAAGCCACTAGTGAAAACCTATGGCCCCCGGGTCTCTTTTACATCTTATAAGTTTCAGATCTAATATTTTGCAATCTTTTACTTTTCAATCTATAAACCAAAAACCCAAAAATATTTACTTTACTTGTTTATCTATCTCTATCGGATCTCACTTTTGCAAATAACCTAGAAGGGATTGACAACCCCTTTATAGTGTTGGGTGCAAGTTGTTGATTATTTGTGCAGGTATTTGGCGATTTGTGTGTAATATTCTACTCCCTCCGTTCCGATTTACTCGTCGTGGTTTTAGTTCAAATTTGAACTAAAACCACGACAAGTAAATCAGAACGGAGGGAGTACCGGATTGATACCTTGGTTCTCAACAAACTGAGGGAAATACTTACTTCATTTTGCTGCATCACCCTTTCCTCTTCAAGGGAAACAACAACGTTACCTCGGGAAAGCAGCGAGGAAGCAACGGCGGCAGAAGGGTGCCCTGATGGCAACAAAAGAGCCAAGGCGGCGAGAGACGCGACACCCGTAGCCGAACGGCTGCAATCATCGATCGAACAGTGCATCGCCGACGCCAAGAGCAACGCCACCGAGAAGGAGGAGAAATCCGAGGCGAGGTGATCGGCGTTGATGACGAAGCAAAACGTCAAGCTCGACCTTCTCAGGACCAACGTCTCCGCGAAGAAGAGGAACATCGACCTCGCGTTCCTGATGGGGCCGACATGACGACAATGGACGAGCAGGTGAAGGCGTGGTACCTGGCGGAGCGCGGCCTCATTTTGAACCAGATGGCCGGACCGGCGTCGACCACTGCCCCTACGCCCAGGCCAATGCCGAGCACTGAAGCTGGGCCCGCAACGCCGACGCCAACCTCGGCCAGCCCTACGGCAGAGGAGCCCGCCGTTTGAGTTTCATGTCTATGGTTCCTACCCTTTTGATTGTCGGACTTCGGCTATGCTCGATCGTTGGCTTGTGGCATAATGATCTCCCAACTTGTGTCTTTTTGGGGAGCGGAAAAGTAAACTTCAATTTTGTTGCGTTTGAGGGTCGAAACCTGAGGGCGCGGTTGGAAACTCGCTCCCCCAGACAGGAGAACCCGCCAGCGCAAATGCCCGAACCCCTTTGCCGAATGCACTGGGGGCTAAACGGCTGGAGATGCTCTAAGGCCTTGTACAATGCTAGATGCTTAGGGAAGTGCTTAGAAAAATAAACCGGATTTTTCTGAAGCCCCGTACCTATTTCTACAGGAGAGACGCCTAATTAAACGTCTAGCCTATACAAATAAGCACCGATGCTTAAGGAAGCCTGGTTTATTTTTCTAAGCACCTCACCTAAGCACCTCACATTGTACAAGGCCTAAAATACACAGTAACAGGAATAGCCGGCTCGGAATACCCCCGTCGCTTCCCTGCCAAGGAGCGGTTCCAGGTTCAGTCGACTCTTTTTTTTCTACGAGGGAAGGTTCACTTAGCTCAATACGTCACGCAACACACTGCACACGTTCGGTGGGACTAGTGGATGGGCCCCGCCTATACGTGACCAAACCTCAGGCCGGGCCTACCCAAGCCCGAGGGAAAAAACCTAGGCCGGGCCGGGCCCGACCCGGCCATCGTGCCTGGTTTTTGGGCCCAAGCCCGGCCCAAACACGCAAAAGCCCGATGGGCCTCGGGTCGGGCCCTTTCAGAAAAGTATAAATTTGACGGCTCAGCCAGCAGGCTCAAAAAATCTAGACCCGAACTCGGCCCGGGAGCAGCGTCGGACCGGGCAGGGCTGCCCATGGCAGGACTACCCCGCCGTCCTCGATCTGGGGGCCCGGTTTGTTGGATCGGCTGCGGCATCCTACTTCCTGCGACGGTTTCAAATGTTTCCTACCAAGGCACCTGGCCCGGATGGCTTTCCTGCGCACTTTTACCAGCGTCATTGGGATTTATGTGGGGATGAGGCTACTAATGTTGTGCTACGAATAGTCCGTGGGGAGGAAAGCCCTGAGTGCATCAACGATACAGTTCTGGTTCTTATACCGAAGGTAACAAACCCAACCATTTTATCCCAGTTCCGTCCTATTAGTCTTTGCAATGTTTTATACAAGATTGCCTCCAAGGTGGTTGCTAATAGGTTGAAGGTCATATTACCTGATATTATATCGGAGGAGCAGTCCGCTTTTGTGCCAGGGAGGCAGATCACTGACAACATCATCTGTGCATATGAGTGTCTACATTTTATGAAGCGATCCAGAGCCAAGTCGAACAGCTTCTGTGCGCTTAAGTTGGACATGATGAAAGCCTATGATAGGCTTGAGTGGGCATATTTGAGAGCCATTATGACAAAACTTGGGTTTGCAGAACAGTGGATCAATACAGTTATGGCCATGGTATCTTCAGTCTCCTTTTCAGTTCTTTTCAATGGAGAGAAGCTCGACCCTTTCAAACCCACAAGAGGTATCCGGCAGGGAGACCCAATCTCCCCCTACCTATTCTTGATTGCAGCAGAGGGCCTTTCGTGCCTCCTGAAATCCAGTTCTCAGTCATCACTAGCAGGTATCAAGGTGGCCCCTACGGCTCCAACCATTAACCACCTTCTATTTGCAGATGACAGCCTGTTGCTTTTCAAGGCGAGTGTAGAGGGAGCAGTTGCAGTGTCAAACCTGCTAGAGGCATATTGTGACGCTTCAGGGCAAAGGATAAACCATGAAAAATCATCTATATTCTTCAGCAAAGGGTGTCCAGGTTCTACCAGAGCAGCAGTGAAGGACTCCCTCCAGGTACAAAACGAGTCACTTTCTGATAGATACTTGGGGATGCCTACCGATGTAGGGCACTCGAAGAATGGGACCTTTAAATACCTGAGAGATAGGGTCTGGGAAAAGATCAAAGGATGGATGGAGAAACTGCTATCTTCAGCAGGTAAGGAGGTACTGATTAAATCTGTGGCTCAAGCAATCCCAGTATTTTCCATGGCGTGCTTCCGGTTGCCGCGAGGGCTTTGCGAGAACATCACATTAATCATAAGACAGTTCTGGTGGGGGAGTAAGCAAGGGAGAAGGAAACCCAGCTGGGTAGCATGGGATGTGATGACTAGGCCGAAACATATGGGTGGCCTCGGTTTCCGCGACATGGAGATTTTCAACTTGGCACTCTTGGCACGTCAGGCATGGCGTACAATGATTTCAGAAACTTCTTTGAGCTCAAGGATACTCAAATCAGTTTATTTCCCCAACTGCTCTTTGTTGGATGCCGAGCTGGGTTCACATCCATCCCAGATATGGAGGGCCATCTTGGATGGCCGGGACATTCTTGCGCAAGGCCTGATTAGGAGGATTGGAGATGAAGAAACCACACACATTTGGGAGCACAATTGGATACCCAGGGAAAGTTTTAAGCGGCCCATAACAGCTCTGGTTCATCACCCGCCGACGAGAGTTGCCGAGCTCATCAACACCTCTACTGCCTCGTGGGATGAAGGATTGGTGCGGGCTATTTTCACTCCTTTCGACTCCGAGGCAATTCTCAAGATCCCTCTTTGCACGCGCATAGTCCCAGATTTTTGGGCATGGCACGAGGAACCGCGAGGGATTTTCAGTGTGAGGTCAGCATACCGAATGATCTTGCGGACTAAGATAAACAGAGAAGCATGGCTGCATGAGGCCGGGGGATCATCTGGTTTACAGCATGAAAGCAAGCAGTGGACGAGCATATGGCATATCCAAGTACCATCAAAACTCAGAATGTTTGTTTGGAGGCTTGCAAGGCAGTCCATGCCTACTGGCGAACTGCTTATGCATCGACATATGTCTACAGAGGACACTTGTAATCTCTGTGGGGCGAGGGACACGTGGAGACATGCTTTACTTACCTGTCCTATGGCCAGCAGTGTGTGGGCGTTAGCACCTGATCATCTTGTGGAACAGCTAGCTGATCGACAGGAGGAGAGCTCAAAGGATTGGCTTTTTGCGCTACATGAAATATTGAGCAAGGAAGATTTTGTGCGGTTGGTTGTCACCATATGGGCAATCTGGGGGGCGCGCAGGAAGGCGATTCATGAAGAAATCTTCCAGTCACCTGTCTCTACACAGGGTCTCATCACACGGTATCTAGGCGAGCTCCAAATTCTGAACACAGCTCCACTGAAGCCGGCGGTGGTGAGGGCACCAAGGGCCTCTGGGTGGCAGCCGCCCAGCGAAAACAATGCCAAAGTAAATGTTGATGCTGCCTTACCAAATCATAGAAGATACGGTGCAGTAGGTGCTATTAGCAGGAGTGCGGATGGAGTATTCTTGGGAGCTTCAGCTATGGTATTCAAACATGTTACAGATGCAGAAACTCTTGAAGCAATGGCGGTTCGAGAAGCGCTTGCGCTTGCAGAGGACCTATATCTTCGGAGGATCAACGTGGCGTCGGATTGCAAAGTGGTGGTTGAAGATATCACAAGGGAAAATGCCTCTCAGTATGGTGCAATAATACATGAAATATTAGATCATTCGTCGTCTTTTGATTTTTGTAGTTTCAGTCATGAATTTAGGAGCTCAAATGTTGAGGCTCACAATTTAGCGAAGCATGCTCTTTCTCTCTCGGTTGGTCGCCATGTTTGGTTAGGCCATCCGGGAAATCTTTCTTTTGTCCCTGTAAACATTGTGACGACGTAATAAAAGCTTCGCTGGATTGTCTAAAAAAAAAACTTCCTGCGACGGTTTCTAGAAAGAAGGATCCGACCGACGAACGATGACGCAAAACCTAAATAATGGCGAATCGTCAGACGTCGTGCAAGTGCCTCCCTCGATTGTTATCTTGGACGTGGACACGCCAGCCCGCTCGCTACCGCGACGTGGAGGCGAAGCCGATCGATGCTTCTCCTGGCTGCACGCCGTGTCAGCAACGCAGGTCAGTAAAAAAAAAGATACTGTATTTTCTGTGAAAAATGATTGGAAAAATCTATGGAAACTGGGTTGAATTATTGCTGCAGCGCCGCCGTTGGTTCTAGTGCTCCTCCTGCGTGTCAAGGCCGCGCTCCGGCTCCGGCGTTCAACCACGTGCGCAGAATGGCCTGCCCTACCTGACAGATGCGGATCTCGTCTTCATTCTGAGAAGATACGCATGCGGATGCGACCTATACTAGTACTTCCGAGTCAACGTTGGCTACCTCTGTCGATCTGTGCCACCCATCTCATCCGCTGGCCGTTGCCTTGGCTGAGGCGCATCCTCCGGGACTGGCAGTGACATGCCCGATTCGCCGGCGTTTTCTGCGGATTTCCATTCCGAATCTCACGAAGGATCGAATCAATTCTGAAGAAGCTAGCATGGAAGAACTTGGATGCGGTAGAAGCACGAACTGAACTTTGGTATATTCACAACACAAGAAGAAAAGTCGACTGAAACAGAGCATGTAAAGCAGCTAGATCGATCAACTATAAGCTCTGGTTCCATGCACGCAGAGAACACGGGCAGGCATCGATCATACTATGGCTCTCACATATATAGCTCGCTCGCTCGCTCGCTCTCCTATATCTATATGTCTACGCTGCCTGGCCGGCCAGGCGAGGTGACTAGGCCCAGTCACCGACCGGTATGGCGCTCCCGGCGCGCCGCAGCGGCGACAGCGAGCGGGAGGCCGGCGGCGAGGCCTCCTGCCCGTGCCCGTGCCCGGCGGCCGGCCTCGTCTCCAGCAGCTGCAGCTTGAGGAGCTGCCTCCGAGTCTCCTCGTCCTCCCGCTTGATCCTCCGCACCTGGCTGTGGATGAGCAGCACCTCCCGCTGCTCCTCCTGCTCCTCCTCCAGCCTCCTCCCCTCCATTGAAACAGATAGTACTACAGATGGAAGCGATCTCACCATGGAGCACGCACGCACGCACGAGCTGAATTATTAATCTGATTGGTGAAGGCCGCAGTCTCTTGGCATGTCGACCGCGGTTTATATAGCGGTAGGTATGGGGGTGGTGGGAGAGGTGGTCAGGTGGTTGTCGGGTCCGGGTTTGCTTGCGGGTCGATTTTTGCCGGAGAGCGACGGCGGCGGGCCGGAGACGTGGGGTGGCTGGCTTCCGAGCCAGGCCGCCAGCGGTCGCCGTTTCAACTGTTTTGGAAAGCCACGCCACGGCTGCTCCTTCTCTTTCGACACATGGATTAATCGTGCGAGTGCGAGCCATCTTGCTTTCGTTTACCAGCCTCCTTTCTCCTGGGAGAGGAAAAGAAAAGAAAAGAAAACGTGTGGAGTGGTCAATGACTCGGCGAACGGATATGGTGGTGGTGGTGGTGGTGGACCAATGTGTGTCAGCGACACAAAGATGGCTGATCACCTTTCCGCGGTCACATTCTCTCTCTCTATTATCTGGTCGGGCGCTATCAGATTGGGTTACTGATCAAATCAATCCACGATTAACGCGTGCCGTCTGTAACAACCTGAAACTAAAACAAGAACAATAACCGAAGCCAAGTGCTCCTGAACCAAAACCGACGTTTCCCTGTTACTAATTTTGATTGATGAAGATGTTTTCCCGCAAGGTACTACCTAGGCAACACGGCCGAGTGGGCGCCGCTTCTACGAAGTTTCCATGTCTCGAATCTCGAAGCACGATGGGTTACTAAATCTGTGGAAACACCGATTGATATTTGCAGATTCGGCCAGTAAGACATTTCTTGTAGATTTCTGTAGATTTTGTTAGGCTGGTTATAGTGGGCAGTAAATTAAACTAGCTAGTTCACATGATATATTAAATGTAATAACGTTTTATATTACGGGATGAAGGAGTAGTAACGTTTTATATTTGACATGATATATTGGATGTGATAACGTTTTATATTTGCAGATTCTACCAGTAAGACATTTTTTGTTGACTTCTTTAGATTTTGTTAGGCTGGTTATAGTGGGCGGTAAATTAAATCAGTTAGTTTTTTTTTCGAGAGTACGTCAATAGCGTACCATATTTTTATAGAAGGAGTAGAATGTTTACAAGATCCCTACGACAATGCGAGCATCGACGAGGTTACACCGACTCCAACTCCACAATTCCCTACAGCTACTCTATGGCAAATCTACTCAACCCTACCACTCCCACTCCCGCAAGCTTTCAAGTTTTGATCTCATCTAGAATTTGTTGGGCTAGCCTAATGGGGGAACTGACTTGCTCGGCCCGGTTAAACACTCTCGCATTTCTTTGTTTCCAAAGCAGCCAGGCAGTGGCAATGACAAAAGTGTCAAACCCTCGCTTATAAGGTTGTCGGAAGTTGCTCCTTGTATTTAACCACCACTCCTGAAAAGTATCCATAGCATCTGGGATCGCCACATTCACCTGCATGGTAAGGAAGCATTGGTGCCAGACTTCTCTCGCATAAACACAATGTGCCAAGATATGGTCCACATTATCTTCTTCCTGCTGACACATATAGCAAGCTGAAGGCACGTCTTGTAGCCCATGACGGGCTTGTCGATCAGGCGTCCAAATGCGATATTGCATAGCCAGCCATACAAAGATCTTGCATTTGAGGGTCGCCCAGCTTCGCCAGATGCATGAGGCCGTGCTCGATCTTACCAGCCCCTGACATAGCCTCTCGTATGTGGATATGGCCATGTATGAGCCTGATGTTTCACAAGGCCATCAGAAGGCGTCCTCTGTATTGACATCTCTCGGAGTGGTAGCAATTACATGTTGGAGGTGGATAAGTTGGATGTGAGCCATAAAGCATAGATCACCTCGGATGTCATTGAGCCATGCATTATCAATCATCGCTTGTTGGATCGTTCTTCTATTTTTGATGCGCACATCTACAGCTGCCACAATCATGGGTGCAACATCCGCGGCAGCGAAACCTTGAATCCATCGATCAGCCCAGAAGAGCACCTTGTTCCCTTTTCCTACAGTGATATGAACGGTGCTGTCAAACACAGCTCTCGCCTCCTCATCCACATCATTTGTCAGTCCATGCCACGGTCGCTCAGTGTCGGTACGGCGAAGCCATTTTTAGCGGACTCGAAGAGCTAGTGCATGCAGTTGCAGGTTTTTTACTCCAAGACCTCCAAATTTCGTTGGCCTGCATATGGTGTTCCAAGCAACCAGGCATTGCCCTCCATTTGTTCTGTCTTTCCTAGCCCAGAAAAATGATCGCATCCAAGTATTGATTTCTTCAAACACCCAGAGTAGTGGGTTCAGGACGAGTAGATGATGTATCGGTCTAGCTGCTATGACGCTCTTGACAAGGATTAGTCTGCCTGGTCTCTGTATAAGTCCTCGCTGCCATGCTGGGATGAATTGCTTGACCTGGTCTAGCAGCGGCTGCCAATCAGTCCTCGTAAGCTGATTTATGGCGAGCGGCAACCCAAGATACTTGCATGGAAACGTTCCAGATTGGCAGTTTAGGAAGCTCATCACTCTCTCCTTGTCTTCTTGATCTCCATGAATTAGTATGGCAGAAGTTTTCCTGTAGTTGACTCGAAGTCCTGAGGCCGTCCCAAAGATACTAAGCGCATCTCTCATGCAAGCCAGATCAGAGACGGATGGCCGAATGAACAGTGCCACATCATCGGCAAAGATGGAAAGCCTCTGCGTGTCTTTATGCCCGAAAAGGATGAGAGCACACCCTCGCTAGCTGCCTTTCCAATCACTGCTGTGAGAATGTGCATGGCTACGAAGAGAAGTGGAGAGCTAGGATCTCCCTGTCTCAAACCTCGGCTGTGATAGAATCTTTTTCCAGGAAATCCGTTTACAACCACCTTTATGCTCGCAGATTGCAGCAAGATTTCCAGCCATCGAATGAACCTTGGACCAAAACCTTTAGCTCTTAACACTTGGAAGAGGAATGGCCAGGATAGCGTGTCGAAAGCTTTTGAGATGTCCAGCTTAAGAAACACACCTGGAGCTCTCCTAGCGTGAATTCTCCTTGGGACATGTCTAACCATTAAAAAGTTATCATGACGCACTCTTCCCTTGATAAATGCAGATTGATTGGCATTAACTAGGGCTTTCATCTGCCTTCTTACTCTGGTTGTGAGCATCTTTGTGAACAGCTTTTCAAAGCTATGCGTCAAGCTGATGGGGCGGAAGTCGCCCACCTCCTCTGCATCATTTTTCTTTGGAATAAGCATGATGTAGGCTCGATTAAGTTTCGCAAATCCAGCGCCATCACATACATAAAGCTTGTGCACCGCTGCCATAATGTCATTCTTGATGATAGGCCATGCTCTCTGATAAAACGCTCCAATGAAGCCATCAGGACACGGGGCTCTGTCGGGGTGCAGATCATTTATAGCATCAAGGACTTCCTACATCGTGAACATGTCGTCAAGATCAGCTAGATCAATTGGTTGGACATCCAATTAGTCCAAATCAATCGTGAAGTCACGTGCTTGATCAGACCCAAGCAAGGATTCGAATGCAGAAGTGAACACCTCCTCTTTCTGTCTTTGCTCCGTGTAAACAGCATCTCCAACTCTGACGCGCGGTATGAAATTTTTGGCTCTCCTTCCATTAGCAAATGCTTGGAACAATTTTGTGTTTGCATCACCCTCCCTGATCCATCTCATCCGTGATCTCTACCGCTCAATGGTTCTCTCAAGAGAAGCCATACCCAGCAGAGCAAGTTTGAGGGTACGCCTAAGCCACAGTTCCTGGTCCGTTAGGATGCGGCTCTCTTGTGCTTGATCGAACCGAAAGATCACCAATGTTGCTACATCCATGAGCAGTTTAATATTTCCTATCTTTCTTTGACTCCATGCTTGCAACATGGCTGCTGTGTTTCTATATAATGTATCAAGCCTCTTGAAGAGATCCACTATGCTGTCGTCGCAAACCCAAGCCTCACGCACAACATCCTCAAAGCCCTCCAGTTTGATCCAATATAGCTCAAAATGAAATCTCTTTTTAGGGCAGAACATGGCTGTTGCATGAATGTGTAGCTGGGCGTGATCAGACACACTAGACGATAAAGCTTGGAGAAGACAGTCCGGGTTCGCCAACTCCCAATCCACCGAGACTAGCACTCTATCAATCTTGGTCATGGTAGGCAAGTCCCTCTCATTAGACCAAGTGAATCTCCGCCCATGCATGTACACTTCTTTGAGCTCGTTGTTGTCCACGAATGCCCTAAACTTCCCCATCATCCTTCGGTTTAGGTTAGCATTGTTTTTCTCAGACGCTCGCAAGATCATGTTAAAGTCTCCCAAGACCATCCACAGTCCTGGACAGAGCTCTCTCCGCATGTTTAGTTGCTCCAAAAAGGCTGTTTTGAGTGCATCTCCTTGCGGAGCATAAACAACCGATAGCCACCATTGGTTTCCCATTTTTAGTATGCATCATGCCTGTTATAAAATCAGTGTCCAGCTGTAGCTGGTCTACATCCACCACAGAAGAATCCCAAGCAAGTAGGATTCCTCCCCTAGTCTCAACAGTCGGCAGATAAGCAAAGCCATCAAACGACGGCCCCAAGCATTGCATAACTGAGTAGCGATCAATTACATCAAGTTTAGTCTCCTGTAAACAAACTACATTCGCCCTGATGGTTCTCACAAAGCCTCTCACAACATCCCGTTTGGCTGGGTTGTTCACCCCCCTCACATTCCAGCATAAGATTGATGGGCTTAGATCCATATCTGATCAAGCATCCACCAACTCCACCCCACTCTGGGGACTACTGCGCTGTCATAACTACTGAATCATGTGGGGCAATCACCCCTCCGATGGGCAGAGTTTTGCCGAACAGAGCTGCGATCACGCGGATGTGTTGCTCGCGTAGCGGCGAGTCGTACAACCCCTTGATCTCTTCTACTGCTCTATCATCAACCGTGAGATCCTTTGCCGCAAGTCCTAGCGTCCGGAGAAGCACATTTTCTGCAGGCGACGCTTTGGATGGTCTAGTTCCCGTGGTGCGCTTCGTGGCTCGAGTGGTGCGCCTAGGCGTGCATGGCTCGATAACCGGATGTAAGGATGAGGCCTGGATTTCCTTCAGTAGCGGGGAGCCAGTTTTTTGACAATGCAAGAGCAAAAAGCCTTGAGCTTAGCGAATGCAATCGCCTCAGGTGCTGTCATTCCTTATTGAACTGAGACTTGCACTTCTGAAAGTATCTCCCTTTCATACATGGCCAGTTCCGTGCAAGGTCTGCTGTGAAGCTCATTCATTGGCAAGTGCAAATCTGTTGTATCTGCATGGGACGTGGTCACGTCCAGGGCGTCATGTAGCGAATCACAAGCCAGCACGCCCTTGTCCTCTATTCGTTGCAGCTGCATTTCCTCGGGAATGTACATGGCATTATCTCTTGTCGGCTCAGTAAGGATTTCCCTGCATGGCCCACCTGCGTCCTTGGTGGCAGCACCACTCTCCTGGTCGCGATCCAGTTCGCCAGGTGCCATTTCCCTCTCTTCGTCTTGTCCATTCTCTACACTTGCACTCCGCTCCATGCCAACCATCTCAGTGTGCTTGTCCCCTGGAACCACCTCAGGCTGCATGTGTGGCACTAGCTGTCTATGCACAATCATTGCGAGCTATGTTCCTTTCTCTCCGCGCATTGCAAGCTGCGTTGGTTCCTCCACGCGCACCGGCGCTGGCTGTGCATGCTCAATGATTGGGCAATGCAACGGATCCTCAACGGCCATCTCTCCCGTGTGGATCCTTGGTTCCTGGTTTGTCTCTTTTCCCGAAGCATCTGTATTAAACTAGTTAGTTCACATGATATTGGATGTAATAACGGTTTCAAACATCTCTCATCATTAACTACTAGACACATAAACAAATTTGCATTGCGGTGTGTTCTATTACTAGGTAAGTTACTCCCATTATGGCGGGCCTTATAGATTCTTTACACATGACCCTATAAACCTGGTGTTTTGTTTCGCTCCCGCTTTGAGATTCACTAACTTCAGTTTGAAGACTTGGCAGTCATTGACATTTGGCCCATACGTCCATGACCAAAGTCACATGACATAAATCAGAGGATCTGCACCATTTCGTTCCCATGAATATTACATATATATCCTCTACGTCTCTTCATAAGGTGTATCTAGGCTCTTAATTTAGTCTTGCGAATAGTTGTAGTCCCTCCATTTCTTTTTAATTTGCCTATAAGATTTGGTCAAAGTCAAACTTTGGGAAAAGATATCAACATTCACAATATGAAATCAATATTATTAGATGCACAATGAAATTAATTTTCGTAACATATAACTTTAGGATTGTAGATGTTAATATTTTTCTCTATAAAGTTAGTCAAAGTTTACAAAGTTTGACTTTGACCAAATCTTATATGCAGACTGAAAAGAAACATAGGGAGTATAAATGAATGTATATATGTGCAAGACATAAATAAGAGTATGTTTTTCACTAAATTGCTCTTGACTTTATTTCTCACCCGATCTAAAATGAGAAGACGCCTCCTCCCAACAACCTATAACGATCCGCCTTTCTACCCAACCCAACTAGTTATTTGCCTCTCTTGTGGCCAGTCCCACTACTATGCTACATCACCATCTTATTGTCACCCAATCACTATCATCACCGGTTCTGTCGCCACCCCGTTCTCACTCGTCATTCACCTTTGCTTCGTGTCATCGTTGCCTCTAGTTTAATTGGGCTCACCGGCATCATCAACGGAGCATCGCCTCTACTCAACATCATCGCCTTTGGTTCAATGAGCATGAATCATGATAAAAAGATCTCACAGTTAAGAAATCGATTGGGATTTTAGAGATATCTTAGGGCATCTTCAATGGTTGTACGACGACTGGTGGTAAAATTTGTACCTATTTCTTTTGATGGTCTATCGGTAATAAATGAGTAGAGAGAGTAAGTTTTCTTAAGGCTAGTTGTAATGGAGAGTATCATATACCAGTATCATGCACATGATACTAGTGTATGATACCACATCCGTAGTGCATAGTATCATATGTTAGTATCATAGGATAATCATTTATTGCAATGCATAACACATACTAGCCCATCATTTAATATGATACGGTATCATAATATGATACTCAACCTCCTCTCTCTTCATTTAATTCTATTCCACATCATCAAAATTGCCTAGTTTGCATGCATGATACTACCTATGATACTCCCATTACGGGCAGCCTAACAGAGAGAGAGAGCAACATTTTTATATTCATGAATCAATAACTTTTCACAAGCGCCAAGGTGAATTAAGAGTGCAACACTTGCATATTCTCTCGCGCAGGACGGACCTAGGGGTGCCATGGGCTCTAAAAATTCAAATTATGCATACAGTAACACTAATTGTCTAAAAGTTTAATGCAATTTTGGGAACATTGGTTAGAATTATGAATCTAAGGTATCTAGCTACACTCTAATTTCCACAAAATTTGAACTGATAAATTGAAATTAAGTTGTCTATACACTGTATATTTAAATTATGGCACCACGATACCAAGATCTTAGGGCATCTCCAAAGCGGACTATCGAACCGCCCGCAATCGTTCGGACCGAACGGTCTGGACGCATTTTGCCATCCAACGCGGTACCGCATCGGTCCGCAGAGCGGTCCGAACGTCCGTTTCCCGCAAATTGGAGACGAAATAGGGGAGCTTTGCGGGAGTCCGGACATTCCGCTGACCAATCAAAAGCCAGCACATACCCCTCTCTTCATCGTCTGAATGGTGGAAGGCCACTGTTGTGCTACTGATTGGATTTGGTTGAAGGATTATCATGCTTTGCGTTGGCGGATAGCATGTTTGCAGTTTGGCGGAAGCCAGATAATCAGTTTGTTTTCTTCAAATGCTTAGTTTTGGCAGAATCAAGTGCTAGCTAGTTCAAATGCTTCATTTCATTTGGCGGAAAGTAGGCTAGCTTTGGTGGAAAGAAGCTAGTTCAGTGGCGGAAGCTAAGCAAGCAGGCTAGCTTTGACGGAAGCTACACTAACACATGGATTAATAGCATTCCGCTAAACAAAAATTACTAATCATATTTTTTTAAAGAATCACGTAGTTATTTGGCGATTGAAATTTGACATAGATAGACATTGATAACTACAGTGGGATTGGCAGCACCCGCATCAGTGTCTGCAGATGCAAATGGATGCGGCATTCGGTTTGTGGGTCAGTGTTGGAGATGCTCTTAGGTCCCTCACTATCTCTCACCTCCTATTGGAAACTTAGAGCATCTCCAGCCGCGCCCCCAACAGGCCCCCCAAGGTAGTTTTTTAGCGCCGGCGCCGAAAAATCGGCCTAGTCGCGCCCCCACGATCCTGTTTTTCGCCGGATTGGGCCGAAATTGGCGCCGGCGCACCCAACCCGAACACGGCGCGCTGGGGACGCCCGGGGGCGCCGGTGCGAACGTTTTGGCGCAAAAGAGTGGCGGGACCGGCGCGTCAGCGAGACGAAGGCTGGTCGTTCTCATCGTCTCGGTTTTCCAGCGGGGAATCAATGCCAAGGCTGGCGCCGGTCAGCCTGTCATTGATTTACGGGCAGCGCAGTGCGGCGACGCCGCCCCGCCTTCCGCCACGCGCTCGCACGCGGCCGCCCCCGAGCCGCTATAAAAGGCGCCCCTGGCCGCGCCGGTGAGGAACCCATCCATCGGCAGTCCTCCCCCTCCTTGCCGCCGCACTTTCTCTCGCCGTTCGAGCCCCTCTCTCTCCCCCCCGACAACCATGAGCGCGAGGTACCCCGGCGACGCGATGGCGGCCAACGGTTTCGGCCGCTGCTCGCTGCATGAGTGGGAGGCGTACCTCCTCCACGAGGTCAACTACACCGCGCCGCCCGACGTACGCGCTCCGTCGCGGTGGAGGCTCAGCGTCGGCGGGGTCCTTGTCCCCCCTCTGCCCGTCCCCGAGACGCCCGCCTATTTCCACGCTGAGATCGAGCGTGCGTGGGCGTCCCTGACGGTCGCCGAGCGGGCACTCTGATGGCTTCTCGCCCCTCGTTGGTTACCCCAAGTGGAAGGTTTGAGATGCAGTGTAGCGGAAGTTTTCCCTTGGCAAAGATACCAAGGATCGATTTCCCGTGAGACTCCTAGTTTCAACAAGAAGGTATCAACCGCTAACGGCGTCAGATATTAGCAATCAACATGGACCTGCACACAGATACAAATAACTTTGCTCCCAACGAGTACAGAGAGGTTGTCAATCCCTCCGGCCTTGTCGTTTACAAAGGATCAAACGCAAGTGATAATAGTGATAGGTATAATTGCAAATAGTAAGTAAAAGCAGAAAGTAAATAGCGGATGTGATCAGTGATGGTAATATGGACCGGGGTCCCATGATGTTCACTAGTGATGTCTCTCTCCCAAAAGACGATAAAATAGCTATGTGAGGTAAACGAATTACAGCTGGGCAATTGACAGAATTATGTGCGCAAACCAATGCTAACTATGTTGCAAGAAAGGTAGAGGTTCAAAGCATGGGCGGTACGCCAAGGCAAGTAGACCGAAATCCATCTGCATCTACTACTAATCATCCACCTTGAGATATCTATCCAGAACATCTCGCTGGTATTAAGTTGCGAGTCCCACCCATAGTGTAAACTCAAAGCAACAGACAACTGCATTAAAAGAACTTTGCGTAAAGTAAACAATCCTTGCACCCGCGGGCACAAGCACCGTTGTTTTCCCCCTTATGGCAACAGCACATCCCCTAGACTCATGTTTCTGTCACTCAAGCTAGTCATCGAGGGGCATGAAACCACAATCAAGCATAATGTTCCCTCTTGGAGTCACTACCTACTACTTGGCCAAAGCAATAAATAACAACGGAGAACATGCAAGAATTACTTACGAACATAAATATAAAAGAGGTGAATCAAATATATTACTCAAACACAATCTGAACATAATCTCACAATCCATCGGATCCCAGCAAACTCAACATAGCAACAGCATAAGGATTACATATGTGCCTCGATCATGTAGGGCAGCTCACGAGGTCTAATTAGTGAAGCACAAGAAGGGGAGGAGAACATCACATAGCTACTGGTCATGGACCCATGGTCCAATGGAGACTACTCACAACTCATCCGGGAGGCGTCCATGGTGGTGGAGAGGCTCCTGGTGGTGATCCTCCCCTCCGGCAGGGTGCCGGGAAGAGTTCTCCTGGTGCTCCCGATCTTGGAAGCGCGGCGGCGGCGGAACAGAGATGAGATCGAGAAAAAGGGTTCCGTCCTGGAGGGTTTCGGGACGCGATATAAATATATGCCAAAGGGGGGCATCAGCGGAGGCCTGGGGGGCCCAGGCGCGGCCAGGAGAGGGGCCGCGCCACCAGGGCGCCTGGAGTCCTAGTGGCCCCCCTCCGGCCCTACTTCGACCGTGTGGAAGCTTCCGGAACGCTGATTTTTTATATAATTTTCCCGGAATTTTTCTGGCAGTTTTCGTGACGGGAAAACCTGAAATACAAAAACAGCAGAAAACAGAAACTGGCACTGGGGTGCACTGAGTTAATAGGTTAGTCCAAATATGATCAAAAGTGTATGGAAGTGTATAAATATCATAGCAATATCACCCAAAAGAGGCATGGAGCAAACAGAAATTATAGATACGTTTTAGACGTATCAACATCCCCAAGCTTAATTCCTGCTCGTCCTCGAGTAGGTAAATGATAACAAGAATAATTTCTGTGGTGACATGCTATTAACCATATAAGAACTTTTCATAGTCACATGACAAAAGCTTACTGAGACAATGAATCTGTAGTAATTAAGTTGCCTCATGAGAAAATCACAAAGAACTGAAAGTTTTACAACATGATACTGAAACATCAAAAGGATTTGTAATGAGCATGGTGTGCAAATATGACAAAGTGATATCTCGCTTTCCCCCTTTAGTGAAGCAAAACATAAATGCAGGGGCACCTTCAAGGTTTAAGTGATGACTAGATACAATGATTTCAGAATAAACGATATCACAATCATGCAAAAGACAATGCTACTTTGGGACATTGCACATTACACTCAGAATGACAATCATGCTCTTAATAGTTGGTGCTTTTAAAAGAAGGTGGAGACTCTCGAACCGCGGCTTTTGTTGGCAAGGTTGAAAACCCGTGGTCGGAAACAAAGACAAAACATGTACCAGAGCTCTTGGTTTTAAAAATAGAGGTAATAATTATTGTTTTAGATTATGCATGTTCCGTCAACGAATGCTAGCAGACAACTCAATCACTTCTTGAGATGGACAAGTTTCGAGGAACGGCTCCCGAATGAGGACGATCACATCCTCTTAATCTCCTTTGTTTATCACTGCCAAAGTTTTCTGATTTCTCATGAACAAAGCGTGAAGGAGGGTTTGTTTATTATATTAATTTTGAGCCGGGCGCACTCTTTGCCAGTTCCTTCTCGTATTATGGGTTTGCACATTAGACATGCAATCCCGGGGTGAAGCTTGTCCAACTTAAAAAGATTATGAATTAACTACTACTTCCTCATGAACTAAAACAGAGGCACAAAATAGGAATGCTTTTTTTTGAATAATTTCGAGATGGTACATGAAAGTCTCCGTTAGGAATGGCAGGTAAATACCATGTATAGGAAGGTATGGTGGACTCATATGGCATAACTGGTTTAAAAGAATTTGGATGCACAAACAGTCAGTCCGCTTAGTACAGGTGGAGGTTAGCAAAGGACTGGGAGCGACCAACTAAAAGAGCAATGACGGTCATAATCATGCAGAGCGACAAAGCAACATTGAATCAGACATGAAAGTTATATCGCTACTCAGAAATAAAAGATCATCAAGGCTTGACAGACTTTCTTTACAGTCTTTAATATGCGTGAACATACGCCAAGTCAATCAAAATAAATTCTTGAAGGAAGATATTACTGAACCATACCACATCATAGGCAAACAAATCATGTTGGTACTCCAATAACACATTGGGAACCCCCCAGCTATTTGAGACTAACCATAAGAAAACATGAACTACTAAGCACCATTATGCACGTAGCATTTTTATCATAGACATATCAACCAATGCAACAGAAGCAAACTCTCTTAATAAGATAAGCATGATAACTAAAGAGAGTTCAAGCAACCAACTAAACAAAAGCTCTTTAAAAAGATAAGCATGAAAACTAAGAGCTAAGCATGATAGTAGCTATTGAAAGACAAAGAACACACACATCAAAGATAGACATGAAAATTCTATGTTATGTTCTAGGTTGAAGTGGAGCGTGTTTCTCTCCCACACAAAGAAAGCTGAGTTCCGACTCGTTGTGAAAAGCTAAAGAAAACTAAAAGGAAACTAAGAGCAAGACGCTCCGAGCATAGCACATAACACATGAAGTGATAAAAATATAGTGGAACGAAAGACGAACTGATAATGTTGATGGAGAAGGGGATGCACGGGGGCATCCCCAAGCTTAGACGCTTGAGTCTCCTTGAATATTTCTTGGGGGTGCATGGGGGCATCCCCAAGCTTGAGCGCTTGACACTCCTGAATCTTTTTATCATCTTCCCTCGCACACTTGAAAACTCCCTTCATACATAACTCATCATAATCTGATTAGCGAGGTTAGTACCCATAATAAAATAATTGTTCCTTGCTGGAAATAAGGATATTCTTGAAGATCTACTATTTCTCAAGATTGCCAAAAGGTTTTTGCAAAGAAAAAGCAAGCTCAAGGTTTGCAAAATGAAGGAAAGGCAAAACAGGACAGAATCTGTGAAAAACAGAACAGAAGGTAGTAAATGATTTTTTCGGGGCACTTCTGCAACTCTAATAAAAAAACTCAGAACAGACGCCCAAAAAACAATTTTATAGAGCACGCTGTCGAAAAAATTCAGACCAAAAAGATGATCTGGTGATTTTATACGAATTTTTCTATCCAAGGACAGAATCTGTTTCCTGGACAACACGTCACAACTTTTGAACTTTCTTGCAATCAGAGACTACACTTGGCACAAAGTTGAAAAGTAAAGATACAATGATGATGCTACTGTAGTAACAACATCAAGACACAACAAAAGCAAAATAAAATTTTATTCATGTGGGCTGCCTCCCAAAAGCGCTTTCTTTCATGCCTTTAAGCTAGGCATAATGCATAGAGGAATCAATAACCATCATAATAATCGGAGTTATAAATTGCTTCAAATGGTTCCTCAACAAGTTCACTCTTGTTCCTTCTAGGAAAGGGGTACACACCTTTTGCCTTCCCGCGTAAGCGGATTTGTCCCTTACCTATATCGATGAAGCCTTTTACTGCTCGGAGGAAGTCCCTTCCAAGCACTATATTTCCTTGGTTTGGCTTCATGAGGAAGAAATCAATCATTGCAATCCCTTTAAGGAATTTAAATGGCACGTCTTTTATTTTTCCCTGGATTTCAGAAATATCTCCATTAGTGTGTTCATGATAAGATGATAATCTTTCCATGTCAAATTTTAAAGAATCATGAACAATTTTTGGCATAGTAAAAACCATAGATCCAATATCACAATAAGCAAGGAAGTCTTGATTAGAGATGCTAATTCTAACCAAAGGCTCCCAATCATTGTCTATTTCCAAAATATCTCTCTTGTTGGGTTTGGGTTTCTCTACCTTCATTAAGTCTAGAGCGTCCATTCTCTTCTCAATAGTAGCAAGTCTATCTATGACAGTATCAAAATTATGATCATAAACAAAGTAACTAGATAGACCATGTATAATTTCAAGAGCTCTAGCTTCATCACACTCTAGGAAATCTCCTTCAGCTATAATATCAAGAGAGTGTTTACACCATTTAAAAAGACCATGGTAAAAATTTCTAAGCACAATTTTTATAGGTATCCAAGGCATAATTCTCCTATGTGCATCAGAAATTCTGTCCCATGCCTTTTTCATATTTTCTCCATCCCTTTGATGGAAATCTAGGACTTCTGATTCCCTCAAAGCACCAACTTCTAACATGCTTGACTAAACAGAAAGGACTACCAGCAAATGATTAATTTTTTTTTATGATTTTCGATAAAAGATACTAAAGCAAAACTGAAAGGTAAACTAACAAGACTAAAAAGCAAAGGTAAAAGATAGCGTGCAACTCCCCTATCTTGAAGAGTGGAGTCCCCGGCAACGGCGCCAGCAAAACTTTGCTTGATGGCTTCTCGCCCCTCGTTGGTTACCCCAAGTGGAAGGTTTGAGATGCAGTGTAGCGGAAGTTTTCCCTTGGCAAAGATACCAAGGATCGATTTCCCCTGAGACTCCTAGTTTCAACAAGAAGGTGTCAACTGCTAACGGCGCAAGATATTAGCAATCAACGTGGACCTGCACACAGATACAAATAACTTTGCTCCCAACGAGTACAGAGAGGTTGTCAATCCCTCCGGCCTTGTCGTTTACAAAGGATCAAACGCAAGTGATAATAGTGATAGGTATAATTGCAAATAGTAAGTAAAAGCAGAAAGTAAATAGCGGATGTGATCAGTGATGGTAATATGGACCGGGGTCCCATGATGTTCACTAGTGATGTCTCTCTCCCAAAAGACGATAAAACAGCTATGTGAGGTAAACGAATTACAGCTGGGCAATTGACAGAATTATGTGCGCAAACCAATGCTAACTATGTTGCAAAAAAGGTAGAGGTTCAAAGCATGGGCGGTACGCCAAGGCAAGTAGACCGAAATCCATCTGCATCTACTACTAATCACCCACCTTGAGATATCTATCCAGAACATCTCGCTGGTATTAAGTTGCGAGTCCCACCCATAGTGTAAACTCAAAGCAACAGACAACTGCATTAAAAGAACTTTGCGTAAAGTAAACAATCCTTGCACCCGCGGGCACAAGCACCGTTGTTTTCCCCCTTGTGGCAATAGCACATCCCCTAGACTCATGTTTTTGTCACTCAAGCTAGTCATCGAGGGGCATGAACCCACAATCAAGCATAACGTTCCCTCTTGGAGTCACTACCTACTACTTGGCTAAAGCAATAAATAACAACGGAGAACATGCAAGAATTACTTACGAACATAAATATAAAAGAGGTGAATCAAATATATTACTCAAACACAATCTGAACATAATCTCACAATCCATCGGATCCCAGCAAACTCAACATAGCAACAGCATAAGGATTACATATGTGCCTCGATCATGTAGGGCAGCTCACGAGGTCTAATTAGTGAAGCACAAGAAGGGGAGGAGAACATCACATAGCTACTGGTCATGGACCCATGGTCCAAGGGAGACTACTCACAACTCATCCGGGAGGCGTCCATGGTGGTGGAGAGGCTCCCGGTGGTGATCCTCCCCTCCGGCAGGGTGCCGGGAAGAGTTCTCCTGGTGCTCCCGATCTTGGAAGCGCGGCGGCGGCGGAACAGAGATGAGAACGCGAAAAAGGGTTCCGTCCTCGAGGGTTTCGGGACGTGATATAAATATATGCCAAAGGGGGGCATCAGCGGAGGCCTGGGGGGCCCAGGCGCCCCCCCCCGGCGCGGCCAGGAGGGGGCCCGCGCCACCAGGGCGCCTGGAGCCCTGGTGGCCCCCCTCCGGCCCTACTTCGACCGTGTGGAAGCTTCCGGAACGCTGATTTTTTATATAATTTTTCCGGAATTTTTCTGGCAGTTTTCGTGACGGGAAAACCTGAAGTACAAAAACAACAGAAAACAGAAACTGACACTGGGGTGCATTGAGTTAATAGGTTAGTCCAAATATGATCAAAAGTGTATGGAAGTGTATAAATATCATAGCAATATCACACAAAAGAGGCATGGAGCAAGCAGAAATTATAGATACGTTTTAGACGTATCACGCTCCCGAAGTACGCCACCGGCAACCACGCGGCGTGGGCGGCGTACTTCGAACGCCGGCAGGAGGAGCGGCTCGCCTCCACCAACAACGCGCCGACGCCGCGTGGCCGCAACAACAGTGAGGGCCGCCGGCTGTGATGGGGCATCCTTGGCCGCATGCTCAGCGGCGTCCTCGCGCACCTGGAGGGCGGCAATGACCCGTCCTTCGAGTACTCGACTGCTCGGAGCGGCGGTGCGTGGCTGTCGAGGAGGATGATGGGTTGGTCATCCTCCTCTTCCTCCTCCTCCTCCTCCCGATCCTCCTCTCACTCCTCCGGCGCGCCGGCGTTGATCAGCGTCAAGTCAGAGCCGGCCGAGACGCCGTTCGGTAGGCGCACCCGCGGCGCCGGCCTCGTCATCAACGACGGCGGCCGTGGCTCCTCCTCCTCGGTCCCTCCTCGCCTCGTCAAGCCGAAGAGGGAGTCAGGACTGGCGACGGTGAAGCCGGAGCCGGGGCTCGCCGCCGTGAAGCCGGAGTCTACTCTCGCCGAGGAGGTCGACAAAGAAGAGGCCGCCTTGAAGTGGGCATGCGAGGACTACGCGCGCAAGGAGCTGGAACGCCAGCGCCGCGCCCTGGAGGAGATCGCCGAACGCCGCCGCCGTGAAGCAGCGCGCCGGGGCGAGGGGTCGAGCAGCGGCGCTGGCCGTGTCAAGGAGGAGAAGCAGGAGGACGACTGTGGGGACCCCGACTTAGAAGTCGAGATCACCGAATGCACGTGTACAGTGATCCCAGAGATCAATGCTCACTGAACACACAGAAGCTGAAATAACAAGAGTCTTACATCCATACAAATAGTCTTACACGAATTAAGGTCATTATGGCCAAGTCTTACATAGATAGAGCCTCACGGGCTGAATAGGAAATAACTCAAATAGCGGAAGTCTTCGATAAACGGGTAGAACCCATGCCATCTGCCTTAACCCTACAGGCATTATGACTGGGATAGCGTCCTAGTCCGCATGTTCGTCTCCAAAGAATTCTTCCTCATAATCCTGCTCTTCGATGCCTGGCCAATTAAATAACCAGTGGCAAGCCAATGAGTACTTTGAATGTACTCGCAAGCAACCCATGATGTGGTTCAAAGTAACAGTGCATTTGAATAACAATGATCAATCTAGCAAGGCTAGAACAAATATGCTATCATCAAGTTTATACATCAATAACCACGCGTAACCTCGAAGACAGGTTACCGATATCAACATGAATATGATCCAACTCATTGAGTCAAGTCTCCATCTTGACTCATCACACTCATCTTTATCTCCAATGAAGTAAAATGTTGGACATAGTTTAAGTAGCACCACCCAACTGTCCATGACCGTGGACATGGCTATTCGAATAGTTTTACACTCTGCAGAGGTTGCGCACTTTACCCACAAGATCCGGGGAACTTCTGTGTCATCCACGACCCGCGGTACCTCAAGTACCCGGGGTAAGCACCCGGTCATTACTTTTCCTTAGACGACACTAACATAGAGTCCACTCGTTGGTACACGGCCCTCGGGTACGAACAATAGATCACGGGACTTGCCCTAATTTCAATGTCACGCGTACCCGAAGGGACCAACGGTGTGTCCGGTGCCCTGTAAAAACAGTCATGGCCGTCTATCCAAGCACGACCCCGTCCCGGGAAAGACCTCAAGTTTTCCCGTCACTAGTAATGCGGGCACCATGCTAGTATCGACCTAAGTAATCAATAAAGCCCCGTCCCATAAGGGGTAGTGTGGTTGCACATGTTTGGTTGGGACGGTAGTCACACATAAATCTAATCCATCATTCCACCATGCACATGATATTACCGGCACATCACTTCTTCCTCAAGTGATGACCTAACACTTCATCACCCTCGGGCATTAGGGGCACCCGATGGGTTCATGCAAAGATTTCAACTACGAGGGTTCATATCACACATGCATCATATAAGCATTATGACCAACTATTTGCATGCCATCTAGCACATAGCAAGATCAACAATAAGGCATGCATTATGTGGTGGTTCATCTAGGTTACCATCGTAACCCTATCATCATGCATCGGAAACAAACGGGTTCCGAGAACAAGTGTATCATGGTCAAAGGGCTGCTTGCCTGGATTGGCTTGGTCTTCAAAGTCTTCAAGTCCTTCTCCTTCTTCTTCCACAGCAACTTCGTCAAATACGGGATCTATACGTCGCATAAGAACCACGGAAAAATAAGAATACAAATAAAACAGAAAAATCAAAGTGCTCAGAAAAATGTCAACTCATTTTTGTAAAATACTAGAGGGATTTCTAAGATGGGGAAAAATCTTAGTTGGAGTTTTGGAGTCATAGAATGGGAATAGATTGATTTTTGAACAGGAGTATTACTGCCCAAATTTGAATTTAAATTTGAACAGTACGGCAAAGTTTCATGGATTTGAGTGAAAGTAGTACCATTAAATAGGTTGGAATATTACAAGATTTTTGGAGTTGGAATTATTTAATTTGGATCAATATTCTTTTCTGTAGAAATGTTTAAAGCATTTACAGAAAAGAAAAATGAAAAAGGGGTCCTGTGCACTGGGCCAGAGAAGGCCACAGTTGAAGGAAATATGCACTAGAGGCAATAATAAATTTATTATTTATTTCCTTATATCATGATAAATGTTTATTATTCATGCTAGAATTGTATTAACCGGAAACTTAGTACATGTGTGAATACATAGACAAAACAGAGTGTCCCTAGTATGCCTCTACTAGACTAGCTCATTGATCAAAGATGGTTATGTTTCCTAGCCATAGACATGAGTTGTCATTTGATCAACGGTATCACATCATTAGGAGAATGATGTGATGGACAAGACCCATCCGTTAGCTTAGCACTATGATCGTTTAAGTTTTACTGCTATTGCTTTCTTCATGACTTATACATGTTCCTATGACTATGAGATTATGCAACTCCCGAATACCGGAGGAACACTTTGTGTGCTACCAAACGTCACAACGTAACTGGGTGATTATAAAGGTACTCTACAGGTGTCTCCGAAGGTACTTGTTGGGTTGGCGTATTTCGAGATTAGGATTTGTCACTCCGATTGTCGGAGAGGTATCTCTGGGCCCACTCGGTAATGCACATCACTATAATCCTTGCAAGCATTGCAGCTAATGAGTTAGTTGCAGGATGATGTATTACGGAATGAGTAAAGAGACTTGCCGGTAACGAGATTGAACTAGGTATTGAGATACCGACGATCGAATCTCAGGCAAGTAACATACCGATGACAAAGGGAACAACGTATGTTGTTATGCGGTTTGACCGATAAAGATCTTCGTAGAATATGTAGGAGCCAATATGAGCATCCAGGTTCCGCTATTGGTTATTGACCGGAGATGAGTCTCGGTCATGTCTACATAGTTCTCGAACCCGTAGGGTCCGCACGCTTAACGTTTGATGACGATCGGTATTATGAGTTTATGAGTTTTGATGTACCGAAGGAGTTCGGAGTCCTGGATGAGACCGGGGACATGACGAGGAGTCTCGAAATGGTCGAGACGTAAAAATCGATATATTGGACGACTATATTCGGACATCGGAAAGGTTCCGAGTGATTCGGGTATTTTCGGAGTACCGGGGAGTTACGGGAATAGAAGAGAGAGGCCAAAAGGAAGGAGGCGCGTGCCCCCCTTCTGGTCCGAATTGGACAAGGGGTGCAGCCCCCTTTTCCTTCTCCCTCTCCCCCTCTTTCCTTCTCTCCTACTCCGGAAAGGAAAGGGGAATCCTACTAGGACTTGGGAGTCCTAGTAGGACTCCCCACACTTGGCGCGCCCCCTCTAGGGCCGGCCTCTCCCTTGCTCCTTTATATATGGGGGCAGGGGGCACCCTAGGACACACAAGTTGAATTGTTTTAGCCGTGTGCGGTGCCCTTCTCCACAGAAACACACCTCGGTCATACCGTTGCAGTGCTTAGGCGAAGCCCTGCGCCAGTAGATACATCATATCCGTCACCACGCCATCGTGTTGACGAAACTCTCCCGTGAAGCTCAACTGGATCAAGAGCTCGTGGGACGTCATCAAGCTGAACGTGTGCTGAACGCGGAGGTGCCGTACGTTCGGTGCTTGATCGATTGGATCGCGAAGAAGTTCGACTACATCAACCGCGTCACTTGACGCTTCCGCTCCCGGTCTACGAGGGTACGTAGACACACTCTCCCTTCTCGTTGCTATGCATCTAGTAGATAGATCTTGCGTGATCGTAGGAAATTTTTAAAAATACTACGTTCCCCAATAGTGGTATCAGAGCCAGGTCTATGCGTAGATGATATGCACGAGTAGAACACAATGAGTTGTGGGCGATACTAGTCATACTGCTTACCAGCATGTCATACTTTGGTTCGGCGGTATTGTGAGATGAAGCGGCCCGGACCGACATTACGCGTACGCTTACGCGAGACTGGTTTCACCGTTATGAGCACTCGTTGCTTAAAGGTGACTGGCGGGTGTCTGTCTCTCTCACTTTAGCTGAATCAGGCTACGCCCAGTCCTTGTGAAGGTTAAAACAGCACATACTTGACGAAACATCGTTGTGGTTTTTGTATGCGTAGGTAAGAACGGTTCTTGCTAAGCCCGTAGCAGCCACGTAAAACTTGCAACAACAAAGTAGAGGACGTCTAACTTGTTTTTGCAGGGCATGTTGTGATGTGATATGGTCAAGACATGATGAGATATACGGTTTTGTATGAGATGATCATGTTTTGTAAAGTTATCGGCAACTAGCAGGAGCCATATGGTTGTCGCTTTATTGTATGAAATGCAATCGCCATGTAATTGCTTTACTTTATCACTAACCGGTAGCGATAGTCGTAGAAGCAATAGTTGGCGAGACGACAACGATGCTACGATGGAGATCAAGGTGTCGCGCCGGTGACGAAGGTGATCATGACGGTGCTTTGGAGATGGAGATCAAAAGCACAAGATGATGATGGCCATATCATGTCACATATTTTGATTACATGTGATGTTTATCTTATTATGCTTCTTATTTTGCTTAGAACGACGGTAGCATTATAAGATGATCCCTTACTAAATTTCAAGGTATAAGTGTTCTCCCCGAGTATGCACCGTTGCGAAAGTTCGTCGTGCCGAGACACCACGTGATGATCGGGTGTGATAAGCTCTACGTTCAAATACAACGGGTGTAAGCCAGTTTTGCACACGCAGAATACTCGGGTTAAACTTGACGAGCCTAGCATATGCAGATATGGCCTCGGAACACTGGAGACCGAAAGGTCGAGCGTGAATCATATAGTAGATATGATCAACATAAGATGTTCACCATTGAAACTACTCCATCTCACGTGATGATCGGACATGGTTTAGTTGATTTGGATCACGTGATCATTTAGATGACCGGAGGGATGTCTATCTAAGTGGGAGTTCTTTAAGTAATATGATTAAATTGAACTTTAATTTATCATGAACTTAGTCCTGGTAGTATTAGCATATCTATGTTGTAGGTCAATAGCTCGCGATGTTGCTCCCCGTTTATTTTTTATATGTTCCTAGAGAAAACTAAGTTGAAAGATGTTAGTAGCAATGATGCGGAATTGTTCCGTGATCTGAGGATTATCCTCATTGCTGCACAGAAGAATTATGTCCTTGATGCACCGCTAGGTGACAGACCTATTGCAGGAGCTGATGCAGACGTTATGAACGTTTAGACAAAAGCTCGGTATGATGACTACTTGATAGTTTAAGTGCACCATGCTTTACGGCTTAGAACCGGGACTTCAAAAAACGTTTTGAACGCCACGGAGCATATAAGATGTTCCAAGAGTTGAAATTAGTATTTCATACTCATGCCCGTGTCGAGAGGTATGAGACCTCTGACAGTACTTTGCCTACAAGATGGAGGAGAATAGCTCAACCAGTGAGCATGTGCTCAGATTGTCTGGGTACTGCAATTGCTTGAATCAAGTGGGAGTTAATCTTCCAGATAAGATAGTAATTGACAAAATTCTCTAGTCACTATCACCAAAGTTAGTAGAACTTCGTGATGAACTATAATATGCAAGGGATGACGAAAGTAATTCCTGAGCTCTTCGCGATGCTGAAATCGGCAAAGGTAGAAATCAAGAAAGAGCATCAAGTGTTGATGGTTAACAAGACCACTTGTTTCAAGTAAAGGGCAAAGGGATAGA
>LR738713.1:484345307-484391637 GCA_902687465.1 Secale cereale
TGAAACTAAGTGCTTCTACTGCAAAGGAAATGGTCACTGGAAGTGGAACTGCCCTAGATACTTGGCGGATAAGAAGGATGGCAAAGTGAACAAAGGTATATTTGATATACAGATTATTGATGTGTATTTTACTAGTGTTCATAGCAACCCCTCGGTATTTGATACTGGTTTAGTTGCTAAAGAGTAGTAACTCGAAATGGGAGTTGCATAATGAACAGAAACTAGTTAAAGGATGAAGTGACGATGTGTATTGGAAGTAGTTCCAAGATTGATATGATCATCATCGCACACTCCCTATACTTTCGGGATTAGTGTTGAACCTAAATAAGTGTTATTTGGTGTTTGTGTTGAACATGAATATGATTTGATCATGTTTATTGCAATACGGTTATTCATGTAAGTTAGAGAATAATTGTTGTACTGTTTACATGAATAAAACCTTCTATGGTCATACACCCAATGAAAATGGTTTGTTGGATCTCGATCGTGTGATACACATATTCATTAAATTGAAGCCAAAAGATGCAAGGTTAATAATGATAAGTGCAACTTATTTGTGGCACGACCGTTTAGGTCATATTGGTGTAAAACGCATGAAGAAACTCCATAGTGATGGACTTTTGGAATCACTTGATTATGAATCACTTGGTGCTTGTGAACCATGCCTCATGGGCAAGATGACTAAAACTCCGTTCTCCGGAACTATGGAGCGAGCAACAGATTTGTTGGAAATCATACATACTGATGTATGTGGGCCAATGAGTGTTGAAGCTCGCGGCGGGTATCGTTATTTTTTGACCTTCACTGATGATTTGAGCAGATATGGGTATATCTACTTAATGAAGCACAAGTCTGAAACATTTGAAAAGTTCAAAGAATTTCAGAGTGAAGTAGAGAATCATCGTAACAAGAAAATAAAGTTTCTACGATCTGATCGTGGACGAGAATATTTGAGTTACGAGTTTGGTCTTCATTTGAAACAATGTGGAATAGTTTCACAACTCACGCCACCCGGAACACCACAGCGTAATGGTGTGTCCGAACGTCGTAACCGTACTTTATTAGATATGGTGCGATCGATGATGTCTCTTACCGATCTACCACTATCGCTTTTGGGGTTATGCATTAGAGACAACTACATTCACGTTAAATAGGGCACCATCTAAATCCGTGGAGATGACACCGTATGAACTACGGTTTGATGAGAAACCTAAGCTGTCATTTCTTTAAGTTTGGGACTGCGATGCTTATGTGAAAAAGTTTCAACATGATAAGCTCGAACCCAAATCGGAGAAGTAAATCTTCATATGATACCCAGAAGAAACTGTTGGGTACACCTTCTATCACTGATCCGAAGGCAAGGTCTTTGTTGCTAAGAGTGGATCCTTTCTAGAGAAGGAGTTTCTCTCGAAAGAAGTGAGTGGGAGGAAAGTGGAACTTGATGAGGTAATTGTACCTTCTCCTGAATTGGATAGTAGTACATCACAGAAACTGGTTCCAGTGATTCCTACACCAATTAGTGAGGAAGCTAATGATGATGATCATGAAACTTCGAATCAAGTTACTGCTAAACTTCGTAGATCAACCAGAGTACGTTCCGCACCAGAGTGGTACGGCAACCCGGTTCTGGAAGTCATGTTACTGGACCATGATGAACCTACGAACTATGAGGAAGCGATGATGAGCCCAGATTCTGCAAAATGGCTCGAGGCCATGAAATCTGAGATGGGATCCATGTATGAGAACAAAGTATGGACTTTGCTTGACTTGCCCGATGGTCGGCAAGCCATTGAAAATAAATGGATCTTTAAGAGGAAGACTGACGCCGATGGTAATGTTACTGTCTACAAAGCTCGACTTGTTGTGAAAGGTTTTCGACAAGTTCAAGGTGTTGACTATGATGAGATTTTCTCACCCGTAGCGATGCTTAAGTCTGTCTGAATCATGTTAGCAATTGCCACATTTTATGAAATCTGGCAAATGGATAACGAAACTGCGTTCTTTAATGGATTTATTAAAGAAGAATTGTATATGATGCAACCAGAAGGTTTTGTCAATCCTAAAAGTGCTAACAAAATGTGCAAGCTCCAGCGATCCTTCTATGGACTGGTGCAAGCATCTCGGAGCTGGAATATACGCTTTGATAAGTTGATCAAAGCATATAGATTTATACAGACTTGCGGTGAAGCCTGTATTTACAAGAAGTGAGTGGGAGCACTACAACCTTTCTGATAAGTATATGTGAATGACATATTGTCGATCAGAAATGATGTAGAATTTTCTGGAAAGCATAAAGGAGTGTTTGAAAGGAGTTTTTCAAAGAAAGACCTTGGTGAAGCCGCTTACATATTGGGCATGAAGATCTATAGAGATAGATCAAGACGCTTGATTAGACTTTCGATGAGTACATATCTTGATAAGATTTTGAAGTAGTTCAAAATGGATCAGTCAAAGAAGGAGTTCTTGCGTGACTTGTAAGGTGTGAAGTTGAGTAAGACTCAAAGCCAGACCACGGCAGAAAAATATAGAGAGAATGAAAGCCATTCCCTATGCCTCAGCCATAGGTTCTATAAAGAATGCCATGCTGTGTACCAAACATGTTGTGTACCTTGCCATGAGTTTGTCAAGGGGGTACAATAGTGATCCAGGAGTAGATCACTGTACAGCGGTCAAAATTATCCTTAGTAATTGGATGACTAAGGAAATGTTTCTCGATTATGGAGGTGATAAAGAGTTCGTCGTAAAGGGTTACGCCGATGCAAGCTTTGACACTAAATCCAGATGACTCTAAGTATCAATCTGGATGCGTATTGAAAGTGGGAGCAATTAGCTAGAGTAGCTCTATGCAGAGCATTGTAGACATAGAAATTTGCGAAATACATACGGATCTGAATGTGACAGACCCGTTGACTAAACTTCTCTCACAAGCAAAACATGATCACACCTTATTACTCTTGGGTATTAATCACATAGCGATGTGAACTAGATTATTGACTCTAGTAAACCCTTTGGGTGTTGGTCACATGGTGATGTGAACTATGGGTGTTATTCACATAACGATGTGAACTATCGGTATTAAATCACATGGCGATGTGAGCTAGATTATTGACTCTAGTGCAAGTGGGAGACTGAAGGAAATATGCCCTAGAGGCAATAATAAATTTATTATTTATTTCCTTATATCATGATAAATGTTTATTATTCATGCTAGAATTGTATTAACCGGAAACTTAGTACATGTGTGAATACATAGACAAAACAGAGTGTCCCTAGTATGCCTCTATTAGACTAGCTCATTGATCAAAGATGGTTATGTTTCGTAGCCATAGACATGAGTTGTCATTTGATCAACGGTATCACATCATTAGGAGAATGATGTGATGGACAAGACCCATCCGTTAGCTTAGCACTATGATCGTTTAAGTTTTACTGCTATTGCTTTCTTCATGACTTATACATGTTCCTATGACTATGAGATTATGCAACTCCCGAATACCGGAGGAACACTTTGTGTGCTACCAAACGTCACAACGTAACTGGGTGATTATAAAGGTACTCTACAGGTGTCTCCAAAGGTACTTGTTGGGTTGGCGTATTTTGAGATTAGGATTTGTCACTCCGATTGTCGGAGAGGTATCTCTGGGCCCACTCGGTAATGCACATCACTATAATCCTTGCAAGCATTGCAGCTAATGAGTTAGTTGCAGGATGATGTATTACGGAATGAGTAAAGAGACTTGCCGGTAACGAGATTGAACTAGGTATTGAGATACCGACGATCGAATCTCAGGCAAGTAACATACCGATGACAAAGGGAACAACGTATGTTGTTATGCGGTTTGACCGATAAAGATCTTCGTAGAATATGTAGGAGCCAATATGAGCATCTAGGTTCCGCTATTGGTTATTGACCGGAGATGAGTCTCGGTCATGTCTACATAGTTCTCGAACCCGTAGGGTCCGCACGCTTAACGTTTGATGACGATCGGTATTATGAGTTTATGAGTTTTGATGTACCGAAGGAGTTCGGAGTCCCGGATGAGACCGGGGACATGACGAGGAGTCTCGAAATGGTCGAGACGTAAAAATCGATATATTGGACGACTATATTCGGACATCGGAAAGGTTCCGAGTGATTCGGGTATTTTCGGAGTACCGGGGAGTTACGGGAATAGAAGAGAGAGGCCAAAAGGAAGGAGGCGCGTGCCCCCCTTCTGGTCCGAATTGGACAAGGGGTGCAGCCCCCTTTTCCTTCTCCCTCTCCCCCTCTTTCCTTCTCTCCTACTCCGGAAAGGAAAGGGGAATCCTACTAGGACTTGGGAGTCCTAATAGGACTCCCCACACTTGGCGCGCCCCCTCTAGGGTCGGCCTCTCCCTTGCTCCTTTATATATGGGGGCAGGGGGCACCCTAGGACACACAAGTTGAATTGTTTTAGCCATGTGCGGTGCCCTTCTCCACAGAAACACACCTCGGTCATACCGTTGCAGTGCTTAGGCGAAGCCCTGCGCCGGTAGATACATCATATCCGTCACCACGCCGTCGTGTTGACGAAACTCTCCCGTGAAGCTCAGCTGGATCAAGAGCTCGTGGGACGTCATCAAGCTGAACGTGTGCTAAACGCGGAGGTGCCGTACGTTCGGTGCTTGATCGGTTGGATCGCGAAGAAGTTCGACTACATCAACCGCGTCACTTGACGCTTCCGCTCCCGGTCTACGAGGGTACGTAGACACACTCTCCCTTCTCATTGCTATGCATCTAGTGATCGTAGGAAATTTTTAAAAATGCTACGTTCCCCAACAACAGTGCACGGCCCAGACGGACTGGCCCAGCCGCACGGAGCCAGCGCGCGCGCACGTCAGGTTTTCAAACCTGACGGGCGGGGCCCGTGGGTCAGCGGCACAGAGGAGGGGGAGAGAGGTGGGGGATGACAGGCGGGGCCCGCCTGTCATCTCTAACCCCGCGGCCACGGCGACGGCGAGCTCACCGGTGAGGATTCCGGCCACGGCGACGGCAACGGAGGCCAGGGACGTGACCAGCGTCGTGTTGCGGTTGCAGTGGTGGTGGTGCGGCACGGCGGGAAGGTCTGGTTCGCCGGCGACGAGGTGGGACGGCGGAGGCTCGTCGGAGGGTGGTGGTCGAGGTCATTTCCGACTGCCACAGAGAGGGGAAACGAGGGGGAAAGAGTCAGTGAGGTGCGGCAGTTCCGAAACGAGTGGGAGGAGAGGCAGGGGAGGCCCGTACCTCGAGATCGCCGGCGGCCCGACGCGGCGGAGCTCCGGTCGATCCCGAGCACTGGGACCTCCTGGGGTCGAACTGAGGGTGCTCGGGGTCTCAGAGGAGAGGTGTGAGGCTGGTGATGGTGCTGGAGAGGCTCAGGAGGGCCTTATATAGCCGCGCCCGTGGTTCACCGTGGACCCGTGCGCCGGCGAGGTTGCAGGTGAGGCTAGAGAGGGTTCTGGAGCCTGGGAACACGCCGGGGAGGTCCGTGGACTAGCTCCACGTCCAGCTGAGGGGATAAGAGGAGCGGGGGAGCGTCAGAGGAGCGCGCGCGTGTGAAGCAGAAGAATGGCCGAAGCGGGTGGCCGGTGCGTGTGCGACGACGTTCACTGGAGGGCGCAGGAGGATGGGGGACAGCGCCGGGGAGGTCGCGGACGTCGAGGCGCCTCGACTGGCGCGAGGGGGAGGCTCGAGGTTGTCGGGGATCGGCGATTGGCTGGAGCCAGCGTGCGGAGGGTACTGTTCGCGCACTCCAGAGCATGCGTATTGCTGGCATCAGCGTGCTCTCGCCGGTTTGGTCCGATCCAGCGTGTCCAACAGTGTCTAGCACGTTGTAGGAGGAGTAAAGAAAGGGCCTGAGGCCTTGGATGCCCTGGGGATGCAGAGAGAGAGTGAGAGTGTTGGTAAAATGGTGGAAGTCGGCTGTACAGCAAGGTAAAACAAGGGTTTCATCCTTCAATCATGGAGCTGGGGTGCTGGGGGAGTTACTGGAGGTAGCTGGTAACTCAATGAGCCTGTGGTAAGAAGTTGAGGCCATGGATAAAAGTGAAAGTGGTCAAATTGGAGGTTTTAGCATTTCTGCATAAGGTGTTTGACCAGTGTTTGATCAAGTAAATGAAGTCCACTTGACATGGCACTTGACAGGGTTGAAAGACATGAGAAAATAGGGTGCTTCACCAAATTTGGGCTCATTTGAAGAAACTAGCCAATGTAACTTTGGTGAACCCTAGAAATCAACAGAAACAGTTTCATCTTGATTGAGTCAAGCTAATCATCTCCCCTTGATGCACCACTTGGTGTAGCATCATCATTTGGGGTATTGATCATGCCCACAAAGTTTGAAGTTCCAGATAAAAAGTTGGTAATGTAAAGTTGTTCAAATTTGCATTTGAACAGAAAGGGTTTTGAGGTGATCAGATCAAGTTGCTCTATTCCAAATCTTGTGCCATTTGGTCTAGATGCCTTATTAGGTCATTCTAGCATGTGCACCAAGTTTGAGAGCATTTGTACAAGTTTGGCAATGTAAAGTTGGTCAAACTTCAAATATGGACAGAATGGTTATGAAGGGGTTTGAGGAGGTTTTCTTGCTTCCCAAGGCATGGGACTTGGCAAGATCATCAAATATGTCATATATGACATGATAGAATTTCCCTGGAAATTTTGGAGAAAGTTTCCTTTGTAAATATTTCAAAAGCTTGAAATATCCAGAAAGGGTTTTAAAGGGTTTAGCCCATTATTTTGAACATGACCAAGTGTTGAAACTCTTATATATGGACAATATATTTCCTATGAGTCTCTCTGAATTTTGGCAAATATTTTTGAAACAGTTAAATAATTTTCCCCTATTAAAGACCATTTCTGGCCTTAAGAAAAAGCTTTTAAATAAAATAGGAAAATAACTTTTAAAATTATACCTTTGTGGTTTCTGGGAGTCCTATGACTACTAGGTCTCAAATAAACCTTTTGAAATAATTTTCACACCCTAAATCAAGTACTTGCAGTGCAAATCTCAATTCAGGGGTTTTTGGAAAACTAAATTTATAAAATACTTTTTGGCCAAATTAATTTTGTAAGAAAATACTATACTGTTATATGGCACTTGGCATGATCATTGGGCAGAAGTTTTGAGTATAGAGGTGAGATCTACAAGAGATCATAGTTGACTTTAATGAGCACAAGAAAAAGCACATGAAGAAAACTCAATTCCAAATAAAAGCCAAATGATGCTGAAAATTTTTTGCTGGTTCAAATTTTCATGCTTCAAAGTTACAAATAACATATTACAAAATGCAGGGTGTGACAGACCTACCCCCCTTACAAGAATCTCGTCCCCGAGATTCCTAAACTAGGGCTTAGAAGAGGTCGGGAAACTCGGATCTAAGATAGTCTTCTCGTTCCCAGGTTGCTTCTGCTTCGGTGTGGTTGCTCCACTGGACCTTGAAGTACTTGATGGTACGGCTCCGCGTACGTCGTTCTGCTTCGTCCAGAATGCGAATGGGCTTCTCGCGGTAGGTCAAATTAGGCTGCAGATCAATGGCTTGGTGATCCACATCCTTGTAGAGATTGGGCTTGTCTGGAACTTAGAGACATTTCCGGAGTTGTGACACATGGAATACATTGTGCACATCGGATAGCTCAGGTGGTAGTTCCAACTGATAAGCCACTTCTCCTCGTCGTGCAGTGATCTCAAAGGGTCCAATGAACCTTGGTGCGAGCTTCCCCTTGACATGGAAACGTTTGGTTCCTTTCAGAGGAGTTACCCGCAGGTACACATGGTCCCCGACATGGAAACTCATGTCTCGGCGTCGAGTGTCAGCGTAACTCTTCTGCCTTGACTTGGCTGCCTTTAATCGCTCTCTGACTAGTTGGACTTGCTCTTCTGCTGCGCGGAGATTATCCGGTCCAAAGACTAGTCCTTCTCCAGTCTCTGACCAGTTGAGGGGTGTACGACATCTGCGTCCATACAACACCTCAAATGGTGCCATCTGAAGGCTTGACTGGTAACTGTTGTTATAGGAGAACTCAGCAAAAGGGAGACAGTCTTCCCACTTGGCTCCATATGCCAGGACACAGGCTCGGAGCATGTCTTCGAGAATCTGATTGACTCGCTCAGTCTGACCTCCGGTCTGTGGGTGGAAAGCTGTGCTGAAAGACAACTTGGTTCCCAAGGCTTCTTGGAACTTCTTCCAGAACCTTGTGGTGAACTGGGTTCCTCGATCTGACACAATCTCCTTGGGAACACCATGAAGACTTACGATTCGGTCGATGTAGAGAGCTGCCAGCCGGTTGCCATCATAAGTGGTCTTGACAGGAATGAAATGAGCCACCTTGGTCAAATGATCGACTATGACCCAGATAGAGTCATGTCCTCTATTCGACCTTGGTAGTCCAGTGATGAAGTCCATTCCGACTTTATCCCACTTCCACTCAGGAACCTTGAGTGGTTGAAGCAATCCAGCAGGTCGCTGATATTCAGCCTTGACCCTTTGGCACACATCACACCTTGCAACATAGGTTGCAATCTCTCTCTTCATACCGTGCCACCAGAATCGTGCCTTCAAGTCTTGGTACATCTTGGTTCCTCCGGGGTGGATGGAATACAGAGTGTCGTGGGCTTCTTGCAGAATCAGCGTCTTCAACTCGGTGTTGTTTGGCACGCAGAGGCGACCTTTGTACCAAACAATCCCGTGCTCGTCTTCGGAGAATCCTGGGGCCTTGCCCAGCTTCATCTTCTTCTTGATGCCTTCGATGCTTGCGTGTCCATCTTGAGCCTTCTTGACGTCGTCCATCAGGGTTGGTCTGACTTCCAAATGATCCAGAAATCCGGGGGTGACCAATTCCAAACTAAATTGTTCGATCTCCTTAAACAAGGTTGGCTGCCTTTCTTGGATAACGACATTCAAAGAGCAAGCCTTCCTGCTTAAGGCATCGGCCACCACGTTAGCCTTCCCAGGGTGATACTGAACACTGAGGTCATAATCTTTGATGAGTTCCAACCATCTCCGCTGCCTCATGTTCAACTCTTTTTGGGTGAAAATATACTTCAGACTTTTGTGGTCTGTGTAAATCTCACACCGTTTCCCTAGGAGGTAATGCCGCCATGTCTTCAAGGCATGAACTACTGTCGCTAGCTCAAGATCGTGAGTAGCGTATTTCTCCTCATGGGGTCGTAGCTGCCTGGAGAGGTATGCTATGACGCGGCCTTCTTGCATCAGAACGCTTCCCAATCCGGTTCGTGAGGCATCAAAATATATCACGAACTCCTTGTGAATATCAGGTGTTGCCAGAACTGGGGCGGTGGTCAATCTCTTCTTGAGCTCTTGGAAGCTCTCTTCGCATTTTGGCGTCCATTCGAAATTCTTGTCCCTCTTGAGGAGCTGAGTCATTGGTCGTGCAATGCTAGAGAATCCTTCCACGAACTTGCGGTAATAGCCCGCTAATCCGAGGAAGCTTCTGACTTCCTTGACGGTCGTTGGAGATTGCCATTGGGTCACAGCTTCGATTTTTGCAGGATCAACAGATAATCCTTCCTCGGTCAAGACATGACCTAAGAATCCAACTTTATGCAGCCAGAACCCACACTTGCTGAATTTGGCATACAGTTGGTGCTCACGAAGCTTGTCTAGGACCATCCTCAGATGCTGCTCATGCTCTTCCTCCGACTTCGAGAACACAAGAATGTCATCAATGAAGACAACAACAAACTTGTCCAAATATTCCATGAAGACTTTATTCATGAGATACATGAAGTAAGCTGGGGCATTGGTTAACCCAAAAGACATGACCGTGCACTCGTACAGGCCATATCTGGTTACGAATGCCGTCTTCAGAATATCTTGGGGTCTGATCTTCAGCTGGTAATACCCAGATCTGAGGTCGATCTTGGAGAATACCTTGGCTCCGCTGAGCTGATCAAACAGATCTTCGATCTTGGGAAGTGGGTACTTGTTCTTGATTGTAACTTCATTGAGGGAACGATAGTCAATGCATAAGCGGATGGTACCGTCCCTCTTTGCCACAAACAGAACAGGAGATCCCCAAGGGGAGGCACTCGGGCGAATAAATCCCTTCCTTAACTGCTCTTCTAGCTGCTTCTTCAACTCGGCTAATTCTTCCGTCCCCATTCTATAAGGCTTCTTATAGATGGGTCCTGCTCCGGGCACGAGCTCGATGATGAACTCAATGTCGCGGTCAGGGGGCATTCCCGGTAGTTCATCCGGAAAGACATCAGGATACTCACATACCACCGGTACTTGATCTAGCCCAACTTCAGACAGACAGTTGACTTTAGCGGCTTGAGCGGAAGAGGAGTTGGGGGCAAACTTAACTTCGACTCCTTGGTCATTGGTCACAGTGACTGTCCGATTGGCACAGTCTAACAAGCCCTGTTGCTTGCTGAGCCAATTCACACCTAGGATCACATCCAAACCTTGCGATCTCAGGACGATAAGGTCTGCTAGGAAGTCTACACCATTAATGGTAATACTGACTCCTTTACAGCCTATCCTGGCTCTCATCTCGGCTCCGGGGGTTTGTACCACCATAGGGTTATTCAGGGGTGTAGGGGTCATGCCACTTTTTAATGCAAATCTTTGAGTGACAAATGAATGCGTTGCTCCAGAATCAAACAAGACAGTTGCAGGTGCTGAGTTGACAAGGAACGTACCCAGCACGACGTCCGGGTCTTCCTGGGCTTCTTCAGCAGTGACGTGATTCACACGCCCCTTCCCATAGTTCGGTGGATTGCGAGGAGCTGGGTTCCTTGGTGGCATTCCACGGCCTTGTCCCTGGTTCTGCGCATTGGGGCGCGGGGCATCAGGCTTCTTGTTGGGGCACACCCTGGAGATGTGTCCGGGCTGACCACACCCAAAACAAGTGACTTGGTTTGGAGTGTTGACCTTGTTGCCACCACTGGTATTGGGGTTGAAGGCTGGCCTGGGGTTGGCATACTGCTGAGGCTGAGGATTGGCACGAGGTGCAGGAGCTCTTGGCTGCTGATAGGTGGGCTTGGCCGGGGCTGACTGCCACGGACGAGGCTTCTGGTTGCTGGAACTTCCCTTACTGACCAATTTGCGCTTGCGAGTGTCTTCCAAAGCACGCCGCTTGTCTTCAAGCATGAGTGCCTTGTTCACCAGGTCAGGGAAAGACGGGCAGTCGCACACGACAAGCGAGTATTGCAGAGTTTGATTAAGGCCTTCCATGAAGTGCTCCCTTTTGGCAGCATCAGTGCTGACATCCTCAGGGGCATACCTTGACAGAACACTGAACTTCTGCATGTAATCCTTGACAGTGCCACTTCCTTGCTTCAGGGCTCGGAACTCACGCTTTTTGATAGCCATGATTCCGGAAGGAATGTGGGCCTTGCGGAATTCTGCCTTGAAGTTAACCCAAGTGATGTCTTGTTCAGCATGCATGACCTTGAATCCATCCCATCAAGCTCTAGCAGTTCCCCCGAGGCAGTGGGCTGCATAAGCCACCTTCTCGCGGTCTTCGGTGCATCCGACTAGTTCCAGAATCTCCTCAATGGAACGGACCCAGTCGTCAGCATCCAGGGGTTCTGCAGTCTCGATGAAGGTTGGCGGTGCATGCTTCTTGAACTCTGCCAACGTGGAACGTCCATTGCCATTCCCCGCCGGCTGGCGGTTGTTGGTGACAGCTTGAGCAATCAGCTGGAGAGCTGCAGTGTTGGCTTGGCGTTCCTCTCGGAAAGCTTGGAGAAGCTGAGCCATGTCCATGCTTGGAGGAGGTGGTGGTGGAGCTTGGTCGTTGGTTTGGTCGTGGCCTGCCTCTGGCTGAGAGGATGCTCCGGCTTCGGGCTGCTGGGTAGAGGTACCAGTACGAGTTACAACAGGCATCCTGTTGGAGCGGTAAAAGGTCTCATGACTCGGAAGAGGGAAAGCAAGATAGATGGGTGCCTAGTAAGGGGGTGGGTGTGACACTAAATCAAATCATGCAAGGGCCGTAAGGCCAAAACACATTCATTAAAATCCAAATGGGTGATGTAGTCGTTTACACATTCCCGAAGGAAGATTACGACTTACATCCAGACACAACAAAAGCAAACACTAGATGGTTTCATATGAACCACACAAGGACTCGACTGCGCATAGGGGCTACACGACCTATCCTACCGTAGGGGTTACAACTGGCATATCCGAGTAGCGAATAATGCCTAAGCGGCGGAATGCTCGGTCGCGTATTCCGGCTCTTCTGGGTCTTCCTCCTTGTCTTCATCTGTCTGGGCTCCCTTGTCACTTGAGGGAGTGGGGGAGTGGAGGAGTTGGATACGACGGTGCTTCGACGGTGGTGCAGGGAAAAGCTTGCGATATTCCCTTGCTGTCATCCGGCGTCGCCGAGGTGGTTCTTCACCCTTGGAAGATACATCCTCGGAGGGCCTTCCGCCTCGATATGCGATAGCGGATTGTCCAGAAGGTGCTCCTTCCTTCTTGATTCTGTTTGCCTTCTCTTGAGCTCGACGAAGAAGTGCCTTGGTCTTGTAAAGTTCTTCTCGAAGCTTCATTGATTCCGAGGCCAAGTCTTGTGCCAAGCTGTCGGCACATAGACTGAAGTAGGTCTGGAACCGAAGCGAGAGTCCTTCCTTCAGTGGAGGGGCTAGTGCGCTGCTTTCTTCGTCACCTTCCTTCCGGTAAGGTAAGAAGCGAGTTGCCATCTTGGCTGCCATCTCCGGAAGAAGCTCGCGGAGACGGGTTAATGCCTTGAGTGCAGCAGCTTCGACAGCAAGTGGTAGTGTCGCCATCTGGGGTCCCTCGAAGAACCAACTTGTGGGAGGATCGTTCGCCTTTACGATCACTTCCACATGGTACTCCACCTCAGTATCGCTCACCCAATGCTCAAGGTAGGTGAGGATGGGTGCTCGGTGGAACTGACACTCCTGGAGGCTATCCTCGAGAAGTAGGGGAAACCCAGTGGTCAGGTGCTCTTCGGGAACAGCGGCCATCTACAAAGGTGGAATAGGAGGGGTTAAATAGCTGATGAAATCTCAGGTTTAGAAAAGAAGAGAGGTTCAGAAGGTTTTTTGGAAAAGGGTCTCAACTAACTAACGCCCATGCTAACTAAGGCTTCCTACAGTCAGGATGGCTCTGATACCAGCTCTGTGGGGACCCCGACTTAGAAGTCGAGATCACCGAATGCACGTGTACAGTGATCCCAGAGATCAATGCTCACTGAACACACAGAAGCTGAAATAACAAGAGTCTTACATCCATACAAATAGTCTTACACGAATTAAGGCCATTATGGCCAAGTCTTACATAGATAGAGCCTCACGGGCTGAATAGGAAATAACTCAAATAGCGGAAGTCTTCGATAAACGGGTAGAACCCATGCCATCTGCCTTAACCCTACAGGCATTCTGACTGGGATAGCGTCCTAGTCCGCATGTTCGTCTCCAATGAATTCTTCCTCATAATCCTGCTCTTCGATGCCTGGCCAATTAAATAACCAGTGGCAAGCCAATGAGTACTTTGAATGTACTCGCAAGCAACCCATGATGTGGTTCAAAGTAACAGTGCATTTGAATAACAATGATCAATCTAACAAGGCTAGAACAAATATGCTATCATCAAGTTTATGCATCAATAACCACGCGTAACCTCGAAGACAGGTTACCGATATCAACATGAATATGATCCAACTCATCGAGTCAAGTCTCCATCTTGACTCATCACACTCATATTTATCTCCAATGAAGTAAAATGCTGGACATAGTTTAAGTAGCACCACCCAACTGTCCATGACCGTGGACACGGCCGAATAGTTTTACACTCTGCAGAGGTTGCGCACTTTACCCACAAGATCCGGGGAACTTCCGTGTCATCCACGACCCGCGGTACCTCAAGTACCCGGGGTAAGCACCCGGTCATTACTTTTCCTTAGACGACACTAACATAGAGTCCACTCGTTGGTACACGGCCCTCGGGTACAAACAATAGATCACGGGACTTGCCCTAATTTCAATGTCACGCGTACCCGAAGGGACCAACGGTGTGTCCGGTGCCCTGTAAAAACAGTCATGGCCGTCTATCCAAGCACGACCCCGTCCCGGGAAAGACCTCAAGTCTTCCCGTCACTAGTAATGCGGGCACCATGCTAGTATCAACCTAAGTAATCAATAAAGCCCCGTCCCATAAGGGGTAGTGTGGTTGCACATGTTTGGTTGGGACGGTAGTCACACATAAATCTAATCCATCATTCCACCATGCACATGATATTACCGGCACATCACTTCTTCCTCAAGTGATGACCTAACACTTCATCACCCTCGGGCATTAGGGGCACCCGATGGGTTCATGCAAAGATTTCAACTACGAGGGTTCATATCACACATGCATCATATAAGCATTATGACCAACTATTTGCATGCCATCTAGCACATAGCAAGATCAACAATAAGGCATGCATTATGTGGTGGTTCATCTAGGTTACCATCGTAACCCTATCATCATGCATCGGAAACAAACGGGTTCCGAGAACAAGTGTATCATGGTCAAAGGGCTGCTTGCCTGGATTGGCTTGGTCTTCAAAGTCTTCAAGTCCTTCTCCTTCTTCTTCCACAGCAACTTCGTCAAATACGGGATCTATATGTCGCATAATAACCACGGAAAAATAAGAATACAAATAAAACAGAAAAATCAAAGTGCTCAGAAAAATGTCAACTCATTTTTGTAAAATACTAGAGGGATTTCTAAGATGGGGAAAAATCTTAGTTGGAGTTTTGGAGTCACAGAATGGAATAGATTGATTTTTGAACAGGAGTATTACTGCCCAAATTTGAATTTAAATTTGAACAGTACAGCAAAGTTTCATGGATTTGAGTGAAAGTAGTACCATTAAATAGGTTGGACTATTACAAGATTTTTGGAGTTGGAATTATTTAATTTGGATCAATATTCTTTTCTGTAGAAATGTTTAAAGCATTTACAGAAAAGAAAAATGAAAAAGGGGTCCTGTGCACTGGGCCAAAGAAGGCCACAGTGCACGGCCCAGACAGACTGGCCCAGCCGCACGGAGCCAGCGCGCGCGCACGTCAGGTTTTCAAACCTGACGGGCGGGGCCCGTGGGTCAGCGGCACAGAGGAGGGGGAGAGAGGTGGGGGGATGACAGGCGGGGCCCGCCTGTCATCTCTAACCCCGCGGCCACGGCAACGGCGAGCTCACCGGCGAGGATTCCGGCCACGGCGACGGCAACGGAGGCCAGGGACGTGACCAGCGTCGTGTTGCGGTTGCAGTGGTGGTGGTGCGGCACGGCGGGAATGTCTGGTTCGCCGGCGACGAGGTGGGACGGCGGAGGCTCGTCGGAGGGTGGTGGTCGAGGTCATTTCCGACTGCCACAGAGAGGGGAAACGAGGGGGAAAGAGTCAGTGAGGTGCGGCGGTTCCGAAACGAGTGGGAGGAGAGGCAGGGGAGGCCCGTACCTCGAGATCGCCGGCGGCCCGACGCGGCGGAGCTCCGGTCGATCCCGACCACTGGGACCTCCTGGGGTCGAACTGAGGGTGCTGGGGGTCTCAGAGGAGAGGTGTGAGGCTGGTGATGGTGCTGGAGAGGCTCGGGAGGGCCTTATATAGCCGCGCCCGTGGTTCACCGTGGACCCGTGCGCCGGCGAGGTTGCAGGCGAGGCTAGAGAGGGTTCTGGAGCCTGGGAACTCGCCGGGGAGGTCCGTGGACTAGCTCCACGTCCAGCTGAGGGGATAAGAGGAGCGGGGGAGCGTCAGAGGAGCGCGCGCGTGTGAAGCAGAAGAATGGCCGAAGCGTGTGGCCGGTGCGCGTGCGACGACGTTCACTGGAGGGCGCAGGAGGAGGGAGGACATCGCCGGGGAGGTCGCGGACGTCGAGGCGCCTCGACTGGCGCGAGGGGGAGGCTCGAGGTTGTCGGGGATCAGCGATTGGCTGGAGCCAGCGTGCGGAGGGCACTGTTCGCGCACTCCAGAGCATGCGTATTGCTGGCATCAGCGTGCTCTCGCCGGTTTGGTCCGATCCAGCGTGTCCAACAGTGTCTAGCACGTTGTAGGAGGAGTAAAGAAAGGGCCTGAGGCCTTGGATGCCCTGGGGATGCAGAGAGAGAGTGAGAGTGTTGGTAAAATGGTGGAAGTTGGCTGTACAGCAAGGTAAAACAAGGGTTTCATCCTTCAATCATGGAGCTGGGGTGCTGGGGGAGTTACTGGAGGTAGCTGGTAACTCAATGAGCTTGTGGTAAGAAGTTGAGGCCATGGATAAAAGTGAAAGTGGTCAAATTGGAGGTTTTAGCATTTCTGCAGAAGGTGTTTGATCAGTGTTTGATCAAGTAAATGAAGTCCACTTGACATGGCACTTGACAGGGTTGAAAGACATGAGAAAATAGGGTGCTTCACCAAATTTGGGCTCATTTGAAGAAACTAGCCAATGTAACTTTTGTGAACCCTAGAAATCAATAGAAACAGTTTCATCTTGATTGAGTCAAGCTAATCATCTCCCCTTGATGCACCACTTGGTGTAGCATCATCATTTGGGGTATTGATCATGCCCACAAAGTTTGAAGTTCCAGATAAAAAGTTGGTAATGTAAAGTTGTTCAAATTTGCATTTGAACAGAAAGGGTTTTGAGGTGATCAGATCAAGTTGCTCTATTCCAAATCTTGTGCCATTTGGTCTAGATGCCTTATTAGGTCATTCTAGCATGTGCACCAAGTTTGAGAGCATTTGGACAAGTTTGGCAATGTAAAGTTGGTCAAACTTTAAATATGGACAGAATGGTTATGAAGGGGTTTGAGGAGGTTTTCTTGCTTCCCAAGGCATGGGACTTGGCAAGATCATCAAATATGTCATATATGACATGATAGAATTTCCCTGGAATTTTTGGAGAAAGTTTCCTTTGTAAATATTTCAAAAGCTTGAAATATCCAGAAAGGGTTTTAGAGGGTTTAGCCCATTATTTTGAAGATGACCAAGTGTTGAAACTCTTATATATGGACAATATATGTCCTATGAGTCTCTCTGAATTTTGGCAAATATTTTTGAAACAGTTAAATAATTTTCCCCTATTAAAGACCATTTCTGGCCTTAAGAAAAAGCTTTTAAATAAAATAGGAAAATAACTTTTAAAATTATACCTTTGTGGTTTCTGGGAGTCCTATGACTACTAGGTCTCAAATAAACCTTTTTAAATAATTTTCACACCCTAAATCAAGTACTTGCAGTGCAAATCTCAATTCAGGGGTTTTTGGAAAACTAAATTTATAAAATACTTTTTGGCCAAATTAATTTTGTAAGAAAATACTATACTGTTATATGGCACTTGGCATGATCATTGGGCAGAAGTTTTGAGTATAGAGGTGAGATCTACAAGAGATCATAGTTGACTTTAATGAGCACAAGAAAAAGCACATGAAGAAAACTCAATTCCAAATAAAAGCCAAATGATGCTGAAAATTTTTTGCTGGTCCAAATTTTCATGCTTCAAAGTTACAAATAACATATTACAAAATGCAGGGTGTGACAACGACGCCGGCGACGACTACGCCCTGCTCAGCGCCTACTTCGGCCCGTAGTTTAGGGTTTTTTTTCCGTCCATTTTATTCGTGTAAAAAACGTCTAAATTTCGCCGAAATATGTCGTGTTTGTTAAAATTTGGTCGTGTTTGCTGAAATTTGGCCGAACTGTGGGGACGTCTGGGGTCCGACCTGGGGGCGACGGCTAGGGACGTGCTCGCCCCCACGCCAAAAAAAACGCCGGCTCGCCCTCAAGCGGAGATTTTCGGCGCGTCTTGGGGGCGCAACGGCTGGAGATGCTCTTAGATAAATCATATTAGAGTAGTACTCCATCCATTCTTAAATATAGATTTTTTTAGAGATTTCAATATAAAAAACATACCGATCAAAATGAGTGAATCTATATTTTAAAATATATCTATATATAATCATATGTAGTTCATATAAAAATCTCTTAAAAGACTTATATTTAGAAACGGAGGAAGTATACGATAAGTTGTTGGTTGATGGCATGTCTATTGGTGATCCTCTCAGGTTTCACAAATATATAAAACTAGGACGACAAGTGGCAAGAAGGAAAAAAATTGTTTGACGATCGAGCGAAGCCCAAGCTGGCAAGCTAGATATCCAACAGATCACAAGGTCCCATAAAGTAGACAGTAACTTCACACACAATACCTGTATAATTTGACTTTGTTGTTCATGACGTTGAGATAAAACTACCAACGGTAACTTTGGTTTAGGAATTAGGATGTTAACCTTTCCAACCAAACCTTTGTTTTGCTGCTAGCATCAAATGCTTGGACAAGAACGTTCCATCTCGCTCCTAAAGCACCGCTAATTTGAAGCCACATTAGAGAAATTAAAGGTAGTCACGTTAGCACTTTTCTTGGTGGAAGTAGCTGTTGAAGGCACGATCGCGAACAATTTGTTCTTTCACGATGCAACGACAGCCACACCAAATATCTGTCAAAAAGCCTAGGCAACTGTCCCCCGCGTCGCTCCCAGCGGCGACACGGGGTAAACCACGCCGCCGCGCCTCGGCGCCTCCACCTCCACTCCACCCTCCCTCGTCGTCGTCGGAAGATGTGACCGGGCTAAGCCCGTGCCGCGGATGACGGCGGCGGGTTAGCTCTCCCGCGTTGAGCTGCTTCCGTCAAATCCATGGTGATGCTCGGGGTCGTCATCGGCGGTGACGCATTCTTTGATGATACCACAGACTTAGGGTGGGGTCACAGGCCTGACCTAGATACTCTATCAAGGTCATTGCCCTAAAAGTTCAAAGACATTTCAAAGATGATAGAAACCGTCGACTGATATGGCCCAAGAGGACAATTCACTCGACGGCATACCCTCACTCGGATAACTCAACTCCACTCGAAAGGATGAGGACACTCGACCGTACAAAAACCACTCGACCCCTGAAGGTCAAAGGTCCCGTAAGGACAGCAATGGTCGTGCATTCACTCCGCAGTAATGACAGCCTTTATCATCCTTTATTACAGGCGTTATCAGTAACGTCCTGCCTTTATGTACATTGAACCCTCTGTAACGTGGGACGGCTGGGGTACTGGCGCACTCTATATAAGCCACCGCCTCCTCCGGTACAGGGGTTGTCATCCCCTGTAACACACAAACATATACATATTCCAGTCGACCGCCTCCGGACACCGAGACGTAGGGCTGTTACTTCCTCCGAGAAGGGCCTGAACTCGTAAACACCTTGTTTACAATCTCACCGTAGTTAGGATCTTGCCTCCTCCTACGTACCCCCTATTCTTACTGTCAGACTTAGAACCACGACAGTTGGCGCCCACCGTGGGGTAGGTGTCTTAGCGACTTCCGGTGAGGTTGCAAGTTTTCCCCCGATCTCCATCATCATGGTTTCCGGCGGCGGTCTGGCGTTGGGCCACGAGATCCAACTCGGCGCGCTCGTCTTCATCGCCGATGACTCCGCTTGGCTCTAGGAGGCCCCCCTCGACGTCGAGGCCCTGCCCATCCACGGAGCATCGCACTTCCGCGCTAGTGCCTACGGCGTCCTTCTCCGGCAGCCGTCGACTCAGTATCGGTCAACTCCTTCGTCGTCTTTCGTCCCCGCTGGTCGCCGCCGCAAGCGATCCGGTCGGTCGCGGCTCCAGCGGTGGGTGAAGCACGTGGTGGCCCGCCAAACAGCCACCCCCAAGTCGCGGCCATCGAGCCCGATGAGTACTACTACAAGCCGGTCGACTGGCTCCGTAGACACACTTTCTGAGTGCGGGAGCAGTGACCCCGCAGCAGAGGTCCTCATGGTCGACTCGCGGCGCAGTCCACCGGGGTACACTCGCGGCGGAAACGGCGGCAGCAACGATGGTCAGTCATATGACCACGACGGGTACATACCCAAGCCCCTCACTGCCGAGAAAAGGGAAGAGCTCTGTCACCGCAACGAAGATGCACTCTACACTCCCATCTTGGGGCATACTTGTAATGCCTAGTATGAGATTATACCTCCCACGTGTCGAGGCACGACTTAAAGGCATAATATCATACTGGAATGATCTCAAGAATGGTATCTTTGCACAACTCATGTAAAAGAGGGATGAAATTGCAAAAGAGTAGTTGGCTTACACTCGCCACGTCACACAATGCATTACATAAATATTCATCATCCAAATAACATCAGAGTCCGACTACGGATGAAGATCCAAATGAAAGATACCATGAATAAATAACACAAGGTCCGAATCGCCCCTAGTAGAAGCCACTACTGATCCTCTGGGTAAGACACGTAGTATCGCCCACGCTCTTCATCGAACTCCCAGTACAACTCTGTGCCACCAACTGTGTAGTTCACCATGGTACCTGCATCTGGTGTTGTGTAGAATCAGTGAGCCACGGAGGACTCAGCAATCCCGTTCCCGGGTAGCAAAACTATCTAAGCCTTGGGTGTGGAACAAGGCTAAAGAACAAGGTTGCAGCTGCACTAGCACTAGCTTACATGTTTAGAGCGAGAAGAGAAGTGCCAACGATCGTCAAAGTGATCATGAAATGATCCTATCTAAGCACGTCAAACATAACCCCACCGTGTTCACTTCCCGAACCCCTTCGGAAAGCGACCGTCACGGTTACTCACGCTGGTAGTGTATTATGAACATAGTGTCAAGTTTTCTACAACCGGATATTAACAAATTCCCATCTGCCACATAATCGCGGGCACGACTTTCGAAAGATCAAACCCTGCAGGGGTGTCCCAACTTAGCCCATCACAAGCTCACGATCTGCGGAGTCGCAACTCCAAGGTGGGAAGACCCGAGTATTCTCGGAATCCCGTGCTCAAGATACTCCGACTAAGGTAAAACTAATCCAGCAAGTCCTCCCGGCGTGCCGACACCCTGATAGTAGCCGCGCGTATCTTGTCTCAGGCCACGACCGGATGGCGATTCTACAGGTTTTTACTAGCCCTTGAGTTTCCTCGAGGTGGCCCCGCAGACTCCCCAGTTTGGACCAACACTCATGTGGAGCACTGGCCCGGGTTGTTGATTAAGAAAAGGGTTTATAACTCCATATGCAAGTTTTAGTTATTAGGCAAATGTAAAGCCAATGTCGGGCCTTGCTGGAAAAGCTTTAGCGCTAAGCGGGTTATCAAGGGGGGCCCATAAACCCCAACCGTGTTAGGGACGCAATATCAAGGAACATAACACCGGTTTAAATGGTTCCTAGGGTGGCACGAGTGGAACAAAATACCAAGCAAGAGGCTTAGCCTTCCACCCATTACCAATATATATATGATTTGATTTAACACATTATATATTGTGATATCCCAACCATAGCTTCAACATGAAGTAAGGATCTTCAAATCTTCTCATGCAACTAACAATGCTATAAGAGGGGCTGAGCGAAGCTTACGTAGCCAATCAAAGGTTTGCTAGGTTGGGTGGTTAGAGAGGTTCATGGCAACAGTAGGAGGCTGACAAACAGACATAGGCATCGAGGCAATAAGCTAAAGAGCGAGACATCTAACATAGGCAAAGATAGTAATGATATCTAGGTAAGGTCATCTTGACTGTTGAGTCGTCGATGGGATCGTAACCTTGCTCCTCACACTCAACCTCGGTGGGAACCTCGTACTCGGTCTCAGCTCCCGACTCTACTCAACACAAGAATACAACATGGCACAATATCAAACACGGTGCAATGCACATTCAACATGATGCTAGTATGATGAGCGTATGCATGTGGAAGCACTTGAGCCTAAGGAGAAGATGATGGAAAAGGTCCCATCTTGGAAAACCAAGCAAGCCACTGGATAGAGGGGAAGATTTCGGTTGAAATCGATATAAAGATCGCCGGAAACGGACACACGGTTTGCAAATGGCAAGCAAAACAATATTCACACAAGGCTGCAGTTAACAGCCACATGGCATCTTTGGAGCAAGAAATAATTATGCTACAGCACTCAAACATGGAGACAAAGGGCATGTATGTGAAGTAGACATGATACTTAACAAGCAAGAACTTAGAATAGACCCAAAAACCTACTGAAACACAATTAACCAAGCATGGCAAGTTGCAATAAATTTATCCAGACTTAGCCAAAATCTGGGAAGGCAAAAACATCATCACGATACTATCTTCGGAGGCACAAAACAACATGCATATAAACTCCACTAAGTATATAAAGATTATAGACATGTAATAGACATAACATACATCAAACAACTCCATTGGAGCAACTCCATAGGAGGCATGGATCAATAGCAACAAGCTTCACCAAATTGATCATGCTGATAAAAACCCGACAGGTAAAATTTATAGCAACTTGAGGGCAAGAAATAAATAAGCTACACCAGGCCATATGTGCAAGTAAGGGCATGGATGGATAGAGCATAACATGGACAACAAGGAATGATCATTTGACATACTAAAACATGCATGGATTTGAGTGAGGCATCAAGCAAACATAGCATCAGGTTAACAGATTGCAGACTTAGCAGTTTTTTCACTAAGTATAAAACAACAACATTGGCATGGCATGTTTACAAGCTTGTTTAAGTCACCTCAAGGCATATCATGGAAAGTGGATTGCACCATAGCAAAGACCATATGATGGTGCTTCTAAAACATATTGACATGTGACATGAGGACAAACACATCAATAGCAATGAACAAGTGAAATCAGCATCTCATAACAAGTTTCAACACTTAACAACCACATGCACTTTTGCAACAGAGATTAACATGGCAATATGACACCTAACATGAATGCTACAGCAACCATCATGTTGAGCACTTCACAATGAACATTTTGACATATCATATGCTCCATTTGGACCGACATGCAAAAAGTTATCACATCTCAAACATGGCAACAAAATTACATATAACAGCATTTCTAAACATATATCACTCTTGCCACGATGATTAGGTCATCAAGATGAACTCAAACAAGCATGCCACAGTGGAACAAAATGAAGAGCATATCACCACGATCATTTTGATATATTACACGCAAAAAATTATGGAAAACTGGGGACTTAGTGAAAAAATCACCTCCAAGAAAGTCAACTCGGGACGGAGGCGTGCGGGATGGAGAGATCCGGGATGGAGCGGGGCGTTTGGTTGGTGGAGCTGGTGGATCTGGTCCAATCTTCCAGATCCGGCCGGACCCTCGCCGGAGTTGACGCCGAAGACGGAGGAGATGGCCGCAGGAGCTCCGGGAGATGGCGGCGTGTGGCGGGGCGGCGCCGGCGGTCGCGGAGGGGGCCGTCCGATGGTGGAGAGGCGGCGGCCGGCCGGAGTTCTGGCGACGGAGGCGGGTACCGCGGCGGCGGCCGGTGGCGGTGAAGCGCGGCGGCGACGCGGCCCGGGGCGGTGGCGGCGGCGCGCGCCCGAGGCGGCGGCGGACGGGGCCGCGCCGGCGGGAGGCGGCGGCGGCGAAGCGCGTCGATGCGCCGGCAGCGGGGACGGCGATGCGGGCAGCGAACGACGAGTTGGGCCGGCGGGCCGGTGCTGGGCCGAGGAGGCCCGCGTGGCGCGGTGGGAGGTTGGCGGCGGAGTGGCGACATGTCGCGACGGGATTGGTTGACGGGCGGCGGACGGACGTGTCCGGCGGCGCGGAAGAGCTCGGGATTAGGGTTTTGTTCGCAAAATGGACGTGGGGGGCTATTTTATAGGCATAGGGAGCTCGGAGACTCCAAATGGGGTGCGGTTTTCACCCACACGTTCGTGATCCGACGACCGAGAGGATGAGAGTGGTTGTGCTGGGTTAGTGGCTGTTGCGGAGGGGGTCTTGGGCCAAAAGGAAGAGGTGCTTTTAGCCCACTAGGTTAATCGTTGGAGTACCAAACGAACTCCAAACGTGATGAAACTTGACAGGTGGCCTACACGTACCAAAACAACTACGCATGACAAGTCTCACCTCAATCCGGGAACGTTACACGGCCACACATGAAAGAAGGACTCGGGGGTGCCATGGGCACGTGTGTGAGTGTCGGAACTCGAAACGGACAACGGGAAGAGACAAGTGGGACCGGGTGCAAGTGACAACACGAATGCAATGCAATGCACATGATAACATGACATGGATGAAATGCACACACGCACGCGACAAAACGAAGAAACCCGAAATGAAAGAAGAGCCCAGAATGGAATTGGTGAAGTCAACGTTTCATATATTGGCATAATTGGAAGGTGTTACATCTTGGGTGTTACAGTACTCTAGAAGCTCGGGTTCTGGAGGCCACACGCCTTGCCACCGTGGCCAAGTGCGCGCGGCTGGAAAACCTTCAGCGTTAGCTCGACGATCGAGCCCATCGATTGATTTCCGAATCTAGTAGACGGCCGCGGCAGCCGTTCCCGCGCGAACCCCAGGTATTCCGAACACCGATACAGAACCTCGCAGCTGCGACCCGTATCGCAGATTCAATCCAGCCATCTCAGTCGGAGGCGGAGAGAGGCTTGCAGCAAATTCGGGCGCTGCTCCGGACAGCTGGAGAGCAGAATGCGGCCGTTCCCCAGTCGCGCAACAGGATTCACAGCAGATGAGTGGCGGCGGACACCGTCTGGTCGGCCCATAGCCCAAGATCGCCCCCGCGGCGTGAGGGTCGTGGGCCCCGTCAAGAGCAACACATGGGTGATACGTCTCCAACGTATCTATAATTTTTTATTGTTCCATGCAATAATTTATGATGTCTTGGGTGTTTAATGGGCTTTGTCATACACTTTTATATCATTTTGGGACTAACCTACTAACCCAAAGGCCCAATCCAGATTGCTGTTTTTTGCCTGTTTCAGGGTTTTGCAGAAAAAGAATATCAAACGGAGTCCAAACGGAATGAAACCTTCGCGAGAGATATTTTTGGAGAAAATCACGCATGGGAGACTTGAGAACCACGCTAGGGGAGCCACGAGGTGCCCACGAGGGTGGGGGCGCGCCCCCCTTCCCAGGGCGCGCCCCCTGCCTCGTGGGGCCCTCGTGAGTCCCCTGGTGTCCTCGTTCCTCCTATATAAGTCTACGTACCCCGAGACCATCAGCAACAGAGAGGAAACCCTAATTCCACCGCCGTAACCTTCTGTTCCCGTGAGATCGCATCTTGGGGCCTGTACTGGAGCTCCGCCGGAGGGGGGGATCCATCACGGAGTGCTTCTACATCATCATCATCACCCTCACCATGAGTTGTGAGTAGTTTACCACACACCTTCGGGTCCATAGCTAGTATCTAGATGGCTTCTTCTCTCTCTTTGGATCTCAGTACAAAGTTCTCCTCGGTCTTCGAGGAGATCTATTCGATGTAATCTCTTTTTGCGGTGTGTTTGTCGACATCCGATGAATTGTGAGTTTATGATCAAGATTATCTATGAGAAGTATTTGGTTCTTTTCAGAACTCTTTATGTGTGCTCATAATATCCTTGCAAGTGTCTTCAAATTATTGGTTTGGTTTGCCCTACTAGATCTATAGTTCTTGCAATGGGAGAAATGCTTGGCTTTGGGTTCAATCTTGCGGTGTCCTTTCCCAGTGACAGTAGGGGCAGCAAAGCACGTATTGTATTGTTGCCATCGAGGATAAAAAGATGGGGTTTACATCATATTGCTTGAGTTTATCCCTCTACATCATGTCATCTTGCTTAAGGCGTTACGCTGTTCTTATGAACTCAATACACTAGATGCATGCTGGATAGCGGTCGATGTGTGGTGTAATAGTAGTAGATGCACGCAGGAGTCGGTCTACTTGTCTCGGACGTGATGCCTATATACAATGATCATGCCTAGATAGTCTCATAATTATTCGCTTTTCTATCTATTGCTCGACAGTAATTTGTTTACCCGTCGTAGAATATCGCTATCATGAGAGAAGCCACTAGAGAACACTATGGCCCCCGGGTCTATTCTCAACATATCAATCTATGTCTACTTTACTTTTTCCGCTTTTACTTTCTATTCTTATAAACAAAAATACCAAAAATATAAACTATCATCTCTATCATATCTCACTTTCGTAAGTGACCGTAAAGGGATTGACAACCCCTTATCGCGTTGGCTGCGAAGTTCTTATTTGTTTGTGCAGGTGCGAGGGACTCGCGCGCGGTCTCCTACTGGATTGATACCTTGGTTCTCAAAAACTGAGGGAAATACTTACGCTACTGTGTTGCATCCCCCTTTCCTCTTCGAGGGAATACAACGCAAGCCCGAGAAGTAGCAAGAAGAATTTCTGGCACCGTTGCCGGGGAGGCTTACACAAAAGTCATATACCAAGTACCTATCACAAACCCTTATCCTTCGCATTACATTTTTTGCCTATCGTTTTCCTCTCCCCCACTTCACCCTTGCCGTTTTATTTGCCCTTCTTCTACCGTGTGTTTATCGTTCGCTTGCTTCTTGTTTGCTTGTGTGTTTGATTGCTTGCTTGTCACTATGGCTCAGAACAATACCAAATTGTGTGACTTCTCCAATACCAACAATAATAATTTTATTAGCACTCCGATTGCTCTTATTACCGATGCTGAATCTTGTGGGATCAATGCTGCTTTGCTGAATCTTGTCATGAAAGATCAATTCTCCGGCCTTCCTAGTGAAGATGCCGCTACCCATCTAAACAACTTTGTTGATTTGTTTGATATGCAAAAGAAAAGGGACACGGATAACGATATTGTTAAATTGAAGTTATTTTCGTTTTCTCTTAGAGATCATGCTAAAACTTGGTTTTCCTCTTTGCCTATAAATAGTATTGATTCGTGGAATAAGTGCAAAGATGCTTTTATCTCTAAGTATTTCCCTCCTGCTAAGATCATCTCTCTTAGAAATGATATTATGAATTTTAAGCAACTAGATCATGAGCATGTTGCACAAGCTTGGGAGAGAATGAAATTAATGATACGTAATTGCCCTACACATGGTTTGAATCTATGGATGATTATTCATAACTTTTATGCTGGCTTGAATTTTGCGTCTAGAAATCTTTTAGATTCGGCCGCAGGAGGCACTTTCATGGAAACTACCTTAGGAGAAGCCACCAAACTCCAAGATAATATTATGGTTAATTATTCTCAATGGCACACCGAAAGATCTACTAGTAAAAAAGTGCATGCTATTGAAGAAATTAGTGTTTTGAGTGGAAAGATGGATGAACTTATGAAATTATTTGCTGCTAAGAGTGCTTCTTCTGATCCTAATGATATGCCTTTGTCCACTTTGATTGAAAATAACAATGAATCTTTGGATGTGAATTTTGTTGGTAGGAATAATTTTGGTAACAATGCTTATAGAGGTAATTTTAATCCTAGGCATTTTCCTAGTAAGTCCTCTAATAATTATGGTAATTCCTACAACAACTCTTATGGAAAGATGCCTTCTGAATTTGAAACTAGTGTTAAGGAGTTTATGATCTCGCAAAAGAATTTCAATGCTATGCTTGAAGAGAAATTGCTTAAGATTAGTGAATTGGCTAGAAGTGTGGATAGAATTACTCTTGATGTTGATTCTTTGAAACTTAGATCTATCCCACCTAAGCATGATATCAATGAGTCTCTCAAAGCCATGAGAATTTCCATTAATGAATGCAAAGAGAGAACCGCTAGGATGCGTGCTAAAAGAGAGAATTATATTAAAGCGTGTTCTTCTAGTTATCATGAAAATAAAGATGAAGATCTGAAAGTTATTGATGTGTCTCCTATTAGATCCTTGTTTTTCGAGTATAAATCTTGATGAAGATAGGATTGGAGATGATTCTGCTTTAAGGTGTCCCAATGATTCGGAGTTTTTAGATCTTGATGCTAAAATTGTTAAAAGTGGGAGTGAAGAGATTAAAACTTTGCATAGTGATGAACCCACTACTTTGGATTTCAAGGGATTCAATTATGACAATTGCTCTTTGATTGATTCTATTTCCTTGTTGCAATCCGTACTAAACTCTCCACATGCTTATAGTCAAAATAAAGCCTTCACCAAACACATAGTTGATGCTTTGTTGCAATCTTATGAAGAAATACTTGAATTGGAAGTTTCTCTCACTAGAAAGCTTTAAGATGAGTGGGAACCTACTATAAAAATAAAAATAAAAGATCATGAATGGTATGCTTTGTGTGATTTGGGTGCAAGTGTCTACACTATCCCAAAAACTTTGTGTGATTTCCTAGGGTTCCATGAGCTAGATAATTGTTCTTTAAATTTGCATCTTGTGGATTCCACTATTAAGAAACCTATGGGAAGAATTAATGATGTTCTTATTGTTGCCAATAGGAATTATGTGCCCGTATATTTCATTGTTCTTGATATAGATTGCAATCCTTCATGTCCTATTATTCTTGGTAGACCTTTTGCAAGTGTCTACACTATCCCAAAAACTTTGTGTGATTTGCTAGGGTTCCATGAGCTAGATAATTGTTCTTTAAATTTGCATCTTGCGGATTCCACTATGAAGAAACCTATGGGAAGAATTAATGATGTTCTTATTGTTGCCAATAGGAATTATGTGCCCGTAGATTTCATTGTTCTTGATATAGATTGCAATCCTTCATGTCCTATTATTCTTGGTAGACCTTTCCTTCGAACGACTGGTGCAATTATTGATATGAAGGAAGGAAATATTAGATTCCAATTTCCGTTAAGGAAAGGCATGGAACACTTTCTTAGAAAGAAAATCAAATTACCATATGAATCTATTATGAGAGCCACTTATGGATTGCCGTCCAAGGATGGCAATACCTAGATCTATCTTGTATCGTGCCTAGCTAGGGGCATAAAACTATAGCGCTTGTTGGGAGGCAACCCAATTTTATTTTATTTGTTTTTGCTGCTGTTAGGGAATAAATATTGCATCTAGCTTCTGTTTAGATGTGGTTTCATGTTTTGTTTAGTGTTTGTGCCAAGTAGAACCTTTGGGAAGACTTGTGTGAAGTTTATGTGATCTTGCTGTGAAAAGCAGAATCGTTAGCGCTCACTAGAATGGTCATCAGATTTTACTGGAGCGTGCTATTTAGTTGATTCTTTTTGTAGATGATTAATAGACAAATTCCTCACTTTTACCAATTTAGTTTGATTTTTTGGAGTTACAGAAGTATGCGAAACCTGCAGGTTACTACAGACTATTCTGTTATTGACGAATTCTGTTTTTCGTGTGTTGTTCGCTTATTTCAATGCATCTATGAGTAATATTGTGAAGTATGAACCATAGTGAAGTTGGAATACAATAGGTTTAACACCAATATAAACAAAGAATGAATTCATTGCAGTACCTTTGAGTAGTGATTTGTTTTCTTATACTAACGGAGCTCACGAGAATTTGTGTCTAAGTTTTGTGTTGTGAAGTTTTCAAGTTTTGAGTATTGCTTTGATGGACTATGGAACAAAGAGTAGCAAGGGCCTAAGCTTGGGGATGCCCATGGCACCCCAAGAAAAAATCAAGGACAATCAAAAGCCTAAGCTTGGGGATGCCCCGGGAAGGCATCCCCTCTTTCGTCTTCATCCATCGGTAACTATACTTGGAGCTATATTTTTATTCACCACATGATACGTGTTTTGCTTGGAGCGTCTTGTATAAGTTGAGTCTTTGCTTGTTAGTTTGCCACAATCATCCTTGCTGGACACACCTATTTGAGAGAGTTAAATATGGCCTAGGAATTGATAGAACACTCTATGTGCTTCACTTATATCTGTTGAGTTGAATAGTTTTTGCTCTTGTGCTTCACTTATATCTTGTAGAGCACGGTGGTGATTATATTTTGAAGAAATTGTTGAACTCTCATGCTTCACTTATATTCATTTGAGAGTCTATTAAAACAGCATGGTAATGTGTTTAGGCTATAAAACTAGTCTTCACATGATAGGCATCCAATATCAATGTAGTAAAAACTTTCACACTAAGTGCATTGAATATGATGAGATGTTGGATGCTTGATAATTGTTTTGAGACATGAGGATAGTGATATTAGAGTCATGCTAGTGGATTTATTATGAAATTGAGAAATACTTGTGTTAAGGTTAGTGATTCCCGTATCATGCACGTATGGTGAACCGCTATGTGACGAAGTTAGAGCATGAGGTATTTGTAAAGTGCCAACCTTTGTGTGGAGGTCGGGGGCGCGTGATGGTTAACTCCTACCAACCCCCCCCCCCCCTTAGGAGCATGCGTTGATTGCTTTGTTTTGATGACTCATAGATTTTTGCAATAAGTATATATGAGTTCTTATGACTAATGTTGAGTCCATGGATTATACGCACTCTCACCCTTCCACCATTGCTAGCCTCTCTTGTACCGCACAACTTTCGCCGGTACCATAAACCCACTATATATCCTTCCTCAAAACAGCCACCATATTATTCCTCAAAACAGCCACCATACCTACCTACATGGCATTTCCAAAGCCATTCCGAGATATATTATCATGCAACTTTCCACCGTTTCGTTCATATGACATGCATCATATTGTCATATTGCCATGCATGATCATGTAGTTGACATCGTATTTGTGGCAAAGCCACCATGCATAATTTTTCAAACATGTCACTCTTGCTTCATTGCACATCCCGGTACACCGCCGGAGGCATTCATATAGAGTCATACTTTGTTGTAGTATCGAGTTGTAATTCAATGAAAGTGTGATGGTCATCATTATTAGAGCATTGTCCCATGTGAGGAAAGGCTAAATCAATAAAGCCCCTCCACAAAAAAAAAAGAAATGCCAAAGGAAAAAAAAAAGAAAGGCCCAAAAAGAAAAGAAAAATAAAAGAAAAGGGACAATTGCTACTATCTTTTTCCATGCTTGTGCTTCAAAGTAGCACCATGTTCTTCATGACAGAGAGTCTCATGTGTAGTCACTTTCATATACTAGTGGGAATTTTCATTATAGAACTTCGCTTGTATATTCCAACGATGGGCTTCCTCAAATGCCCTAGGTCTTCATGAGCAAGCAAGTTGGATGCACACCCACTAGTTTCTTTGGTTGAGCTTTCATACATATTTAGCTGTAGTGCATCCGTTGCATGGCAATCCCTACTCACTCACATTGATATCTATTGATGGGCATCTCCATAGCCCGTTCATACGCCTAGTCAATGTGAGACTATCTTCCTCCTTTTGTCTTCTCCACAACCACCACTCTATTCCATATAGTGCTATGTCCATGGCTCACGCTCATGTATTGCGTGAAAGTTGAAAGGTTTGAAAGAATAGAGTATGAAAACAAGTGCTTGGCTGAAATCGGGGTTGTGCATGATATGAATATTTTGTGTGATAACGAGGGAGCATAGCCAAACTATATGATTTTGTAGGGATAACTTTCTTTAGCCATAGTATTTTGAGAAGACATGATTGCTTTGTTAGTATGCTTGAAGTATTATTATTTCTTATGTCAATATAGACTTTTATCTTGAATCTTTCAGATATGAACATTCATGCCACAATTAAGAGAATTACATTGAGAAACTGTGTTGGTTAGCATTCCACATCAAAAATTCTGTTTTTATCATTTACCTACTCGAGGACGAGCAGGAATTAAGCTTGGGGATGCTTGATACGTCTCCAACGTATCTATAATTTTTTATTGTTCCATGCTATTATTTATGATGTCTTGGATGTTTAATGGGATTTGTCATACACTTTTATATCATTTTTGGGACTAACCTACTAACCCAAAGGCCCAGTTCAGATTGCTGTTTCTTGCCTGTTTCCGGGTTTTGCAGAAAAAGAATATCAAACGGAATGAAACCTTCGCGAGAGATATTTTTGGAGAAAATCACGCACGGGAGACTTGAGAACCACGTCAGGGGAGCCACGAGGTGCCCACGAGGGTGGGGGGGCGCGCCCCCCTTCCCAGGGCGCGCCCCCTGCCTCATGGGGCCCTCGTGAGTCCCCTGATGTCCTCCTTCCTCCTATATAAGTCTACGTACCCCGAATCCATCAGCAACATAGAGGAAACCCTAATTCCACTGCCGTAACCTTCTGTTCCCGTGATATCCCATCTTGGGGCATGTTCCGAAGCTCCGACGGAGGGGGGATCCATCACGGAGTGCTTCTACATCATCATCATCGCCCTCACCATGAGTTGTGATTAGTTTACCACAAACCTTCGGGTCCATAGCTAGTATCTAGATGGTTTCTTCTCTCTCTTTGGATCTCAATACAAAGTTCTCCTCGGTCTTCGAGGAGATCTATTCGATGTAATCTCTTTTTGCGATGTGTTTGTCGAGATCCGCTGAATTGTGGGTTTATGATGAAGATTATATATGAGAAGTATTTGGTTCTTTTCTGAACTCTTTATGTGTGCTCATAATATCCTTGCAAGTCTCTTCGAATTATTGGTTTGGTTTGGCCTACTAGATCTATAGTTCTTGCAATGGGAGAAGTGCCTGGCTTTGGGTTCAATCTTGCGATGTCCTTTCCCAGTGACAGTAGGGGCAGCAAGGCACGTATTGTATTGTTGCCATCGAGGATAAAAAGATGGGGTTTACATCATATTGCTTGAGTTTATCCCTCTACATCATGTCATCTTGCTTAAGGCGTTACTCTGTTCTTATGAACTCAATACACTAGATGCATGCTGGATAGCGATCGATGTGTGGACTAATAGTAGTAGATGCAGGCAGGAGTCGGTCTACTTGTCTTGGACGTGATGCCTATATACAATGATCATGCCTAGATAGTCTCTTTTCTATCAATTGCTCGACAATAATTTGTTTACCCACCGTAGAATATCGCTACCGTGAGAGAAACCACTAGAGAACACTATAGCCCCCGGGTCTATTCTCAATATATGAATCTTCATCTACTTTACTTTTTCCGCTTTTACTTTATGTTCTTATACACAAAAATACCAAAAATATAAACTATCATCTCTATCAGATCTCACTTTCGTAAGTGATCGTAAAGGGATTGACAACACCTTTTCGCGTTGGCTGCGAAGTTCTTATTTGTTTGTGCAGGTGCGAGGGACTCGCGCGTGGTCTCCTACTGGATTGATACCTTGGTTCTCAAAAACTGAGGGAAATACTTACGCTACTGTGCTGCATCTCCCTTTCCTCTTTGAGGGAATACAACACAAGGTCGAGAAGTAGTAATGGGTCAGAACGATGATCAGTACGACCGTCGACTCGGTCACAACGATCGTCACCTAGTGCCCACGCCTCCCCCGGGAAGCGAATCATACTCGCCCTGGCGACATGACAACATGCATCTACATGACGGCGAGCGAAGTATCCCCACGGATCCCAGAAGACCCAGCTTCGACGTGAGATCGGTCCTCGTGCAAGGCCTGGTCGACAGGAACCGAGCATATAGAGAAGAACAAGGCAGCGATCATCCGAGTGCCAGCAGAGCGTCTGTTTCTGGGCCCGAGTGTTTCAGCAATGCCATCAGGGCCGCTGAGATTCCCCCCAACTTCAGATTGGCTGCGGGAGTGAGCAAGTTCACCGGCGAGTCAAAGCCATACAATTGGCTAGAAGATTACCGAGTAGCTATGCAGATCGATGGTGGCAATGATGATGTGGCTATGAAGTACCTCCCCCTGATGTTGGGCGGCTCGACCAGAGCTTGGCTGAATCAGTTGGCCCCTGGGAGCATTTTTAGCTGGTAGGAGTTGGCCCGAGTATTGGTCAGGACTTTCAAGGGAACTTGCAAGCGGCCCGCTGGTCTGGCAGAACTACAACATTGCGTTCAGAAACCGAATGAGACCTTGAGGGATTACATCCAGAGGTGGACCACTTTGCATCACACGGTGGAGAACATGTCCGAGCATCAGGCAGTCTGCGCCTTCAAAGAGGGCGTACGGTACAGAGAGCTCAACCTGAAGTTCGGTCGGGTAGGAGATATGTCTTTGACTCGGATGATGGAGATAGCCAGTCGGTTTGCTAGCGGAGAAGAGGCAGACCGACTCCGTAGTGGCAAGAAATCAGTCGGCCAAGATGATCAGAATTTCAATCGGAAGACGAAGCGCAAAGCAGAGCCAGCAGTTCTAGGAGAGGCTGCAGTTGTTACCCAGGGGAAAGGTAAAGGGAAACCTAAAGGCCCTTGGATCCCTAAGAAAGTTAAAGACCAAGCGGGGAATGACGTGATTGATTTACCATGCCCTATTCACACGAAGAAGGATGAAGAGGGGAATTTGGTTTACCCCGAACATACCACTCAACAATGTCGACTCCTGATTCAGAACTTCCAGAAGGACCAGCCCGCTGAGAAGGAGAAAGAATCCTAGGAGATCGAGGACAAAGAAGGAGATGGAGGTTACCCCCATATCAACTCCACCTTGATGATTTTTGCTGATGTTGAGAGCAAGAGTCGACTGAAAGTTATCAACAGAGAAGTCAACATGGTTGCCCCGGCAACAACGGCATACCTAAAGTGGTCCAAGACTCCCATTACATTCGACCAGTCCGACCACCCCGCGCACATTGCTACCCCCGGGTGGAAAGCGTTGGTGGTCGACCCAGTCGTCGATGGTACACGATTGACTAAAGTCCTAGTGTATGGCGGCAGTGGTATGAATATCATGTACGCTGAAACCCTCCGGGGGATGGGCATTCCAATGTCCAAGCTGAGTGAGAGCAACATGAGATTTCACGGAGTCATCCCCTGAAAGAAGGCCGACTCACTTGGCCAGATCACCCTTGATGTGGCCTTCGGTGATTCGACGCACTACCGCAAAGAAAAGTTGACATTTGAGGTGGTGGACTTCCATAGTGCTTACCATGTGATTTTGGGCAGGCCCGCCTATGCCCGTTTCATGGCTCGACCATGTTATGTGTACCTCAAATTGAAGATGCCAGGACCCAAAGGCGTGATCACCGTCACTGGAGATCGGCAGAAAGCAGAAGAGTGCTTCTAGAAAGGCTCAAAAATTGCTGACGAGCAGATGGCAGCAGTAGAAATGGAAGAATACCAGAAGAATGTGGATCCGAGTGATTTGTTGCGTGCTAAGAAGCCTGCTTCCGAGTCAGCATTCCAGTCAGCAGGGGAGACGAAACCTGTGCATATTCATCCCACCGACCCCAATGCAGCTCTGACTCACATCTCAACCACTCTCGATGGCAAATAGGAAGAAGCGCTCATCCAGTTCCTCCGTGAGAACTGGGATATCTTCGCATGGAAACCATCCGACATGCCAAGTGTACCCAGGGAACTGGCTGAGCACCTTTTGCGAGTCGACCCAAAAGTGAAGCCTGTGAAGGAACATCTCCGTCGGTCCACCGCGGAGAAGAGGAAAGCAATTGGCGAGGAGGTGGCTCGGCTTCTGGCAGCTGAGTTCATCCGTGAGATATACCACTCCGAGTGGTTCGCCAATGTAGTTATGGTCCCCAAGAAGGACAAGTCGCTCCGCATGTGCATCGATTTCAAACATATCAATTGGGCCTGCCCGAAAGATCATTTCCCTCTCCCTCGCATCGATCAGATCGTCGACTCGACTACGAGGTGTGAGCGTTTGTCTTTTCTTGATTCGTATTCCAGGTACCATCAGATCCGACTATTTGCACCCGACGAAATAAAGACAACCTTCATCACCCCATTCGGGTGTTTCTGTTATGTTACCATGCCTTTTGGCCTCAAGAATGCCGGTGCGACTTTCATGCAGATGATCCAAAAGTGTCTGCTGAAGCAGATCAGTCAGAACCTGGAAGCATACATGGATGACATTGTGGTCAAGTCACGTAAAGGTTCCGACCTACTGATTGACCTCACTGAGACATTCGCAAACCTGAGAAGCTATGATATCAAGCTCAACCCGTCAAAGTGTACATTCGGAGTTCCGGGTGGCAAGTTACTCGGTTTCCTCATTTCCGAACGGGGAATCGATGCTAACCCAGAAAAAGTCAGCGCCATCCTCCGAATGAAACGCCCTGTGTGTATACACGACGTTCAGAACCTTACTGGTTGTTTGGCCGCATTGAGTCGATTCATCTCTCGTCTCGGTGAGAAGGCATTACTTCTCTACCGACTGATGAAGAAGTCTGAAAAGTTCGAGTGGAATTCTGAAGCTGAAGCAGCGTTCGAGGAACTCAAAGCCCTGCTTTCCACCCAGCCGATGCTTGCTGCCCCAGTCAGCAAAGAGACTCTTTTATTGTACATCGTAGCCACTGGACAAGTTGTCAGCACTGTACTCACAGTCGAGCGGGAAGAAGAAGGCAAAGCCTACAAAGTCCAACGCCCAGTCTATTACATTTCCGTAGTCTTCACCCCCTCCAAGCAGAGATACCCGCATTATCAGAAACTTGTGTACGGGATCTACTTGACCGCCAAGAAAGTTGTCGCACTGTACTCTCATCGACGCTCCGTTATCTGAGATTCTGAACAATCGGGATGCAACCGGTCGAGTGGCTAAATGGGCGATTGAACTCCTTCCGTTGTATATCAAGTTTGAAGCAAAGAAAGCTATCAAGTCTCAGGCGATAGCAGATTTTGTTGCCGAGTGGATCGAACAGGAGCAGCCGACTCAGATCCAGTCGGATCATTGGACCATGTTCTTCGATGGATCCAAGATGCTGAACGGATCCGGTGCAGGTGTTGTCTTGGTGTCCCCCAGAGGCGACAAACTCAGTTATGTCCTGCAAATTCACTTTGATTCTTCAAACAACAAAGCTGAATATGAGGCGCTTTTGTACGGGTTGCGTATGGCCATCTCACTCGGTGTCCGTCACCTGATGGTATACGACGACTCGGACTTAGTGGTCAATCAAGTAATGCAGGAATGGGACGTCAGGAGCCCAGCAATGACCAGTTATTGCAGTGCAGTACGGAAGCTAGAGAAAAAGTTCGAAGGTTTAGAGCTCCACCACGTGCCTAGAATCGAGAACCAGCTTGCTGACGATCTCGCAAAGATAGGATCCACTCGGAAACCTATACCCAAGAATGTGTTCTTGGAGCATCTACACACCCCGTCAGTCAAGGAAGACCCCTTCACAGGGGAGCCCCCACAACCGATAAGTGTGTCTGATCCGACTGAAATTGAAGTCCCAGTCGTGGTCGACCTAATCATCGAAGTCCTGGTGATCACACCCGATTGGATAGTGCCGTACATAGCGTACTTGCTTAGGCAGGAAGTCCCGGAGGATGAGGATGACGCGCGTCAAATCATCCGTCAATCCAAAGCCTTCACGGTGATACAGGGTCAGCTCTACAGAGAAAGTGTCACATGAGTCGCTTAGTGCTGCATCACCCTTGAAGAAGGTCGAATGATCCTGAATGAGATTCACTCGGGAACCTATGGCCACCACGCTTCCTCTCGGACCATCGTGGCCAAGGCATACCGAGCTGAATTTTACTGGCCCCGAGTGAACGAGATGGCGAAAGATATCGTTGACAAATGCGAGGGTTGTCAGTTCTACTCCAACATGTCTCACAAACCTGCGTCTGCCTTGAAGACTATCCCGTTGGTTTGGCCATTTGACGTTTGGGGATTGGACATGGTAGGGTCCTTCAAGACAGGCAGGAGTGGCTTCACCCACCCGCTCGTAGCAGTCGACAAGTTTACCAAGTGGATGAAGGCCAAGCCCATCAAGAACCTCGGCTCGAGCACCGCCATCAGCTTCATCGGAGAGTTGATATTCAGACATGGAGTCCCCCACAACATCATCACAGATAATGGCTCCAACTTTGACTCAGAGGAATTCAGAGCATTCTGTTCCTCCCAAGGTACTCGGGTCGACTACGCGTGTATAGCGCATCCACAGTCGAATGGACAAGCAGAAAGAGCAAACGGTTTGATCCTTCAAGGCCTGAAACCACGGCTGATGCGCGACCTCAAGCACGCTGTTGGCGCATGGTTGACTGAACTACCATCTGTCCTATGGGGGCTGAGGACAACCCCGAACCGGACGACTGATCGTACCCCCTTCATCAAGGTGTACGGAGCCGAGGACGTACTGTCGAGTGATTTGCTGCACAACGCCCTTCGGGTGGAGCTCTTCTCAGAAGCAGAAGCAGAACAAGCTCGTCAAGATGCAGTCGACCTCCTGGAAGAAGAACGCGAGATGGCCCTGATCCGCTCGACCATATACCAGCAGGACTTGCGTCGATTCCACGCCCGCAATGTTCGAGGTCGGGCATTCCAGGAAGGAGATCTTGTACTCCGAGTACATCAGAAACGACCTCACAAGCTCGCTCCAGCCTGGGAAGTCCCCTTCATCATCACCAAAGTACTGCACAATGGGGCATACCACATCTACAACATAGACAAGAAAAAAGATGAGCCTCGCTCATGGAATGCGGATCTGCTCCGCCGCTTTTACACTTAGGACACTCGACTAGTCGAGTTGTAATAAGAATCCTCCAGTTTGTTTTTTAAAGGCAAGTTTGCGACAATTCCATAATGACTCCTATCCCAAAGGCACATGTTCTCAAATCCCCCAGTGGGTGGGCTTAGCCGCGAATCTGATTCGCCTAAGTTACAAAAACACTCCGACTGAAGAGCAACCCTCTCACTCGGGGGCTTAGTTGCGACCCCGTAATTGCCTAAGTTACAAAAAACACTCCGAGTGAAGAGCAACCCTCTCACTCGGGGGCTTAGCTGCGACCCCGTAATCGCCTAAGTTACAAAAAACACTCCGATTGAGGAGCAACCCTCTCACTCGGGGGCTTAGCTGCGACTCCGTAATCGCCTAAGTTACAAAAACACTCCAAGTGAAGAGCAACCCTCTCACTCGGGCGCTTAGCTGCGACCCCGTAATCGCCTAAGTTACAAAAACCACTCTGAGTGAGGAGCAACCCTCTCACTCGAGTGCTTAGCCGCGACTCCGTAATCGCCTAAGTTACAAAAACACTCCGAGTGACGAGCAACCCTCTCACTTGGGGGCTTAGCTGCGACCCCGTAATCGTCTAAGTTACAAAAAACATTCCGAGTGAGGAGCAACCCTCTCACTCGGGGGCTTAGCTGCAACTCCGTAATCGCCTAAGTTACGAAAACACTCCGAGTGAAGAGCAACCCTCTCACTCGGGGGCTTAGAGCATCTCCAGCCGCGCCCCCAACACGCCCTCCCCATGCCTTTTTTTCTGTGCCGGCGGCCGAAAATCAGCCCAGCCGCGCCCCCAGGATCTCATTTAGCGCCGGCTTGGGCCGAAAAAACAGCTAACGGTCCCGAGCTGAACCCAAGCACCCGGGGGTCGCCTGGGGACGCAGGCACAAGCGAAAAGCAGCGTGGGGCTGCTCTGTCCGCGAGATGATAGCCTTTTCCCGCCGTTTCTTTCCGCTTTCCCTTGTCTTCCCTCCCATTCTCCCTCCCTCCCGCCATTCGCCCATCTCCCCTCCCCCCATTACGCCGCCATGCCGCTGAGGAAGTACGCAGCACCCCGAGCCGCGACGGATGGCCCCGCCCAGCCGAAGCAGAGGAAGCAGAGAGCGCCTCCGTCGAAGCCGCCTGGCATGACTAACACCGACTGGAAGGCGGAAGTTCAATGCTAGGAAGCTATCACCATCGACGGGTGGAACAGGGCGAACGCGAAGAGGGCTCGCGATGTGGCGGCGGCGGCGACGGCCTCCACGACGCTCGACCACGACCACACTGAGATGTCTCGCGCGGGCATGATGCATCTGCCCAGCAGCCAAGGGACATATGCGTCTTGGAGCCAGCAGACCGTCGGGTCCCCGGTCGGCTGGGGTTGAGCATCATCGTCGAGCTATGGCGACGGCGACACACATGGCGGCTTCAACCCCAACGTCACCTTCCCCCATGGCCGGCCCGTCCAGCGCACACCCTCGCCCGCCTTTGCCGGCGTTCAGTACCCACCTTACAACTACTCGCCACCTCACCGACGCTGCCTCTCTGCCGTGGGGCAATACTCTTCCCACAAGCATCATCGTCGCACCTCGGCGACACGGACGCGACGGAGGCCGACATGGACGACATCATCGCGACCGGCTCGGCCGCTGCCGCCTCCCCCGGGTTCGCCATGGATGATGACACAGTCGATCTCAACGACGGCATGGATAGCGAACTTGACTACGGCGAGGAGGAGGAGGAGGAGGAGGAGGAGGAGGAGGAGGAGGAGGAAGAGGAGGAGTCGGCGCCTGCTCAAGCGAGCAAAGGGAAGAAGAAGAAGAGGGCGGCCAGGACCAGTGAGCCGCGCATCAAGTGGGCGTCCAAGGAGGACGAATGCCTCGCCGAGGCGTGGAAAGTCGTCTGCCTCGACCCGATCACTGGCACGAACCAGAGCGTCGACACATATTGGCACCGGATCAAGGCCGAGTTCGACCAGCGCAAGCTCGTCGAACCCTACTTCAAAGGCGTCTACATGCAATGCGGGTCGAAGGCGATGTCGAACCATTGGGGCATGATCCAAACGGCGTGCAACAAATGGCATGGGATCATCGAAGAGATCACGGATTGCCCCGAGAGCGGCGCCAGCATCGAGGATCAGCTGGTGCGGATGTTCCCCGTGTTTCGCCAGGGCAACAACGACTAAGACTTCAAGTACCTCCACGTTTTCTAGCGGATCGACAAGTGCGAGAAGTGGGCGGAAGTCCGGCGCACCCTCGCCAAGGCTAAGGAGACGTGCAAGCCGGACGCGCCAAAGCCGGGCGCGTCCGATGGCCGTCCTGATGGCCACAAAGGGGCCAAGAAGGGGAAACAAGTCGACGCGGTTGTCACGCGTGTGCACGAGTCCATCGAGAACTGCCTCGCCGACGCCAAGAACCGGGCCACCCTGCGAGAAGAGAAGAACGAGGCGCGGTGGTCCGCGTTGATGACGAACAGCGCCGTCAAGCTCGACCTGCTCCACACCAACGTCGCCGCGAAGAAGAGGAACACCGACATGGCATTCCTGATGGGAGGGGCGGATATGCTCCGGAGCGACGACCCATAGCTCAAGGGGTGGTACTTGGCGGAGCGCGGCCTCATCCTGAACCAGATGTCATCGACGGCGCCACCAATACCGCCGACGCCAACACCGCCGACAAGCCCCGTCGATAATGCATCTGCGACGCCCAGCAGCACAGATGCCACGCCGACACTGACCAGCAATGAAGCCGCGCCGACGCCGAGCCCCGACGCAGCGCAGTCGCCACCCAGCAGCCCTCGCGCGCCGACCACCCCGACGGCGGTCGACGACAACGCCGTTTGATGCGGTTGCCTACGTGCCCTGCCTATCGGTCGAACTTCTCATTTTGATTGCCGAACTGTGGCAAGAGCGTCGATCTGTGGCGCAGTGATCGCCGGACTTGTGGCGTTTTTTTGGGAACGGGAATGGACAACATTTGAAATTTATTCGCCTTGGGGCCGGCTCCTAGGGGTGTGGCTGGGGCCTACATCGCCCCTAGGGCCTAATATTCGCCGGGGGGAGCCCAAAACAGCGCCGGCATATGCGCTGGGGGGTGAACGGCTGGAGATGCTCTTAGCTGCGACACCGTAATCGCCTAAGTTACAAAAACACTCCGAGTGAAGAGCAACCCTCTCACTCGGGGGCTTAGCTGCGACCCTGTAATCGCCTAAGTTACAAAAACACTCCGAGTGAAGAGCAACCCTCTCACTCGGGGGCTTAGCTGCAATCCCGTAATCGCCTAAGTTACAAAAACACTCCGAGCGAAGAGCAACCCTCTCACTCAGGGGCTTAGCTGCGACCCTATAATCACCTAAGTTACAAAAACACTCCGAGTGAAGAGCAACCCTCTCACTCGGGGGCTTATCTGTGACCCTGTAATCGCCTAAGTTACAAAAACACTCCGAGTGAAGAGAAACCCTCTCACTCGGGGGCTTAGCTGCGACCCCATAATCGCCTAAGTTACAAGAACACTCCGAATGAAGAGCAACCCTCTCACTCGGGGGCTTAGCTGCGACTCCGTAATCACCTATGTTACAAAAATGCTCCGAGTGAAGAGCGACCCTCTCACTCGGGGACTCAGTGGCACTCCGAGCTACGCCATAAGTACAATGTACCTTGGGTCTTCGAGCTCCACCACAAATAAAATGCGGCTCGACCCTCCGAGCTACGCCTCAGGTACAATGTACCTTGGGTCTTCGAGCTCCACCATAAATACAATGCGGCTCGACCCTCCAAGCTACGCCACAAGTACAATGTACCTTGGGCCTTCAAGCTCCACCACAAATACAATGCGGCTAAACCCTCCGAGCTACTCCACAAGTACGACGTACCTTGGCCTTCCGAGCTGTGCCACAAGTACAATGTTCACTCAGAACCAAAAAGATCAAAGGGCATCAGAAGCAAGGCAAGCATATTCCAAAGGAAATCAAGTTCAGATAAAGACCCGCAATATTCGGGTAGAAGTACTCGGGCGTCGAGCCCGCAAATGTTTAACGATTATAAAACCACTCGGCATTCTGAGGCAAATAGAGTCGGGGCATAAAGTTTGTTCACTCTTCAGGAGGAGGGGGACTTGCAGGCGCGACATACTTATCCAGGTCGATTCCGTCGGCAATACGAGTGGCAACTTCCAGGAAGGTCTCCATGAATGATTGGAACTGGAGCTTTTTGGTGTTGGCAACCTTAAGGGCAGCCAACCTCTTTTCCTTCACCTCCTTGCAGTGCACACAAACCAAAGACAACACAACGTCAGCACCACACCGGGCGGATGACTTCTTCAACTCCTGCACTCGACTGGGGATCTCATTGAGTCGAGTCATCAGAGACTCGAGGTCATTCTCATGCACCATCCCCCGCTAGAGCGCAGTGCTGATCCGGGACATCACCGCCTTCAGTTGAGAAAGGTAGCCAGTGGTGCTGGTGAGGCGAGACTCCAGTCGCAAGATGTTCATCGCAACTTCATCCTTGACGAGGGAATTGGCAGGATCCGGACCCGTTTCGACCCGCCCAGTCTCCTCAAAGTTCTGGCAGAATTCTACATAGACGGAAACATGATGAGTTAGCGATCGGAATATGAGTCGACAGCTCTGATTCAGTCATACAAAAGAACATACCTTCAAGCATGAGGAACAACTTTTTTGCGAGGTCGCCCAGATAAGTCTCCAACCCGTTTTTCTTCTGCGAGAGATCCCCTACCTTCTCGTCCAGAGCAAGATTGGCCTTCTTCAGTCGGGTTACCTCCTTGTTGGCCTCACCAAGGGAGACCTTCAGCTTGGCGTTCTCTTCTTCAAGCTTGCCGATTGAAGCCAACTTCTATTCGGCAAGTTCAGCTTTCTCCTGCGCCTTCTGCTGCGCTGCCGCCAGGTCAAGATCCTTCTGCTCCAAGGCTACCTTCATTTGATCTACAAGAGACAGTGCTAAACAGATGAACCTAAAGATATCCATGGCACGCTCATTCGAATGCAGTCGACGAGTTCTGTGCTTTTCTTACCAGTCGTTTCATCTTTGGCTTTCTTCAAGTGCTCCCTGGCCAGCTCGAGATCAAGATTGAGTTGGACCTGCTTCTTCTCAAGGTCCGCGAATTTAGCTCCAAACTCACAAGATTTCTGCAATCAGCAAAGAAGACAAACCAGTCAATAAAATGCCACGACAAGAGGGTTCTAAGACTACCGCCGAGTCAAACACCCGACGGTAGCCTCGGGGGCTACACCCAGTGGGTGCACTCAGCGTGCCCCCACTGGTTCGCACTCGATCGGATCCGTCCTGTACGAGTTCAAAAAAAAGAGGTGCACTTCGTGCTTAGACCATGGACGACTGCCAGCAGTCGACCACAGTCTCGGGGACTAAACCCAGTGGGTGCACTCAGCGTTCCCCCACCGGTTCCCACTCGACCGGATCTGTCCCGCGCGAGTGGAAGGAATTCGAAACAAGTCAATAAAATCAATTTTAAGACCATGGCCGACTGACTTAAGTCGACCATGGCCTTGGGGACTACACCCAGTGGGTGCACTCAGCGTGCCCCCACCGGTCCAATCGCCACATCAAGATCGATTGGATTACAAGAGCTACGTTACAAGATCAAGAACACCTAGTGGGTGGAATATCATCTTACGAACAAAGCAGCAGTTTTCAGAATGAAGACCCCAACAGAATAACAAGCCAGTCGGAAAGGACGTACCTAGACGTTGGTCCAAAGAGCCGAACTAGCATTATAAGCAGCCATGCTAGCCTCGTATACTGCCTTTGTCTGCTCCATCATCAGCCCTGCTTGATGAACGGCTTCCTTAGCCGCGCTAACAGGGGCCTCCGGGACGTGATGGGTAGCAAAAAGCATAGACGACAGGGCAGTCAGAGCAGCTGCAGAGTCCGCGACTTGGAGAGTCGACGCAAATGGACGGTTTGTCGACACGGGTACAGCAAAAGAGACCGAGGCCCGAACCACGTCCCCTTGTTGCTGGGCATCCGAGCTAGAGGGCATCTTCCGACCCCTCCTTCCCGTTCCTCTCCAGGCCACCTCCTTGCGCTCTTCCTCATCATCATCCTCAGGCAATTCGATGACATTGCACGGCGCTGCAGAATCATTCGACCAAAAGGAAATTCAGTCAACGGACAGACTGGTGAACGAAAGCAAGGGTGTTGTCGAAAGACTGTACCTGCGTTGGACGTGGCCATGTCTGCAGTCTCCTCATCGTCGTAACCCTTGTCGACATCCATAGAGGACCCAGAAGTGGCAGCGCTGAAGATTTCAGAAAACCATCGGTAGAATAGACTGGTGAATCGACAAAGACAAATCAGACTCCTGGAACGAAAGGGGAGCAAAGCAGAACAACACTAACGTGGAAGCAATCAGAACATCCACTTTGATCTTGGGCAAGGCCTTCCGAGGCTTGGAGGCGGCGACCTTGGGCTGTTTTGGAGCCTTCTCAGTCGGATCTAGGGTGGACGTCCGAGTGCGCTTCTGCACCTGGGAGCTGGAGGGGCCTGTCCTGGCGGGCACGTTCTCTGGATCGTGAGTCTGCTTGGAGCGCTTCCTGACGCGGGGCGGCGACTCGACTTCTTTGCTGCCGCTAGAATCCTCGCTCTCCTTCGCGGTCTCCTCATCGGACTTCCAGTCGGAGGCTTCGCGACACCCTCCTCATGAATCTGCTCTCCGTTGGGCACCGAGTACATCTCAGTAAAGATCTGCAAAGTAAAGGGTTGATCAAACATTAATCAGATTCGCCAGCGCATACAAAGAAGAATCAGAAAATTCAAATCCTGTGAAATCCGAAGGCCACAGAGCAACCAATCGCGCCGAAAGCCGGGCACCCCGCTGGTGCTCGAAACCGTATACGAAAGTTCACTCGACTATTCCTGAATCGATTAAGGCGACTGAGTTAAGGTTGAAAGACTGGCACGATCTCCAGATTCGAGGAAGATTCCCCGGGAGCATCGAACTTGGATCAGGATCGACCCCAACCCTCTTCCGCACTCGAACCTCAATCCATTCGGGGGCTACTGATGATACCACAGACCTAGGGTAGGGTCACAAGCCTGACCAAGATACCCTACCCAAGGTCAGTGCCCTAAAAGTTCAAAGACATTTCAAGGATGACAGAAGCCACCGACTGATATGGCCCAAGAGGACAATTCATTCGACGGCATACCCTCACTCGGATAACTCAACTCCACTCGGAAGGATGATGACACTCGACCATACAAAAACCACTCGACCCCTGAAGGTCAAAGGTCCCGTAAGGCCAGCAGCGGTCGTGCATTCACTCCGCGGTAATGACAGCCTTTATCATCATTTATTACATGCGTTATTAGTAACGTCCTGCCTTTATGTACATTGAACCCTCTGTAACGTGGGACGGCTAGGGTCCTGGCGCACTCTATATGTGACGCCCGAAGACCGACGCCCCAGAAGATTCCAAAAGATTCCAGAAGATTCTAGATGTTTCGGGTTTCTCCCGGGTGTTTCTTTTGTGCTTGCTTTAATTATTTTGCATTGCATCATTCATCATGCCATCATGTCATTAATTTTTGCATCTCAACCAAATAAATTGTGTGGACCTTCGGTCCATTTAAATCGAGGGATATTCACAGGGTGATTTCTCTTTATAACATATAAAAGCTGTTGGAGAACGTTGCATGGAAAACAAAAAATTTTCTCTACGTTCACCAAGATCAATCTAGTAGATGCAACTACGAGGGGAGAGTAGGATCCACATACCCTTGTAGATCGCTAAGCGGAAGCGTTAAGAACGCGGTTGATGGAGTCGTACTCGCCGCGATTCAGATCGCTGAAGATCCAAGCACCGAAGCAACGGTGCCTCCGCGTTCTTCACACGTACGGCTCGGGGACGTCTCCTCCTTCTTGATCCAGCAAGGGGTGGAGGAGAGGTTGATGGAGAACCGGCAGCACGACGGCGTGGTGGTGATGGTGGAGAAGAACTCCAGCAGGGCTTCGCCTAAGCACCGCGGGGGAAGAAGATGTTACGGGAGAGGGAGGGCAGCACCGAGGCACGAACTTGTGTTGGCTGCCCTCCCTCTACCTCTCTATATATAGGGGGAAGGAGGAGAGGGGGGCACCCTAGGGTTTCCCCTAGGGGGCCGGCGGCCAGGGCAAGGGGGGGGGGGGCGGCGGCCAAGGCTG
>LR738713.1:484394859-484499657 GCA_902687465.1 Secale cereale
CTGCGCTACTTTCTGGTTGAAGCAGAGGTTCAATAACCTCATCAAGTTCTACCTTCCTCCCACTCAATTCTTTCGAGAGAAACTCTTTCTCGAGAAAGGACCCGTTCTTAGCGACAAACACTTTGCCCTCGGATCTGAGATAGAAGGTGTACCCAACTGTTTCTTTTGGGTATCCTATGAAGACACATTTGTCCGCTTTGGGTTCGAGCTTTTCTGGCTGAAGCCTTTTGACATAAGCATCGCAACCCCAAACCTTGAGAAAAGACAACTTAGGTTTCTTACCAAACCACAGTTCATACGGTGTTGTCTCAACGGACTTAGATGGAGCCCTATTTAAAGTGAATGCAGCTGTCTCTAACGCATATCCCCAAAACGATAGTGGCAAATCGGCAAGAGACATCATAGAACGTACCATATCTAATACGGTTCGATTACGACGTTCGGACACACCATTACGCTGTGGTGTTCCAGGTGGCGTCAACTGTGAAACAATTCCACATTTTCTTAAGTGATCACCAAACTCATAACTCAGATATTCTCCCCCTCGATCAGATCGTAGGAACTTGATCTTCTTGTTACGATGATTTTCAACTTCACTCTGAAATTGCTTGAACTTTTCAAAAGTTTCAGACTTATGCTTCATCAAGTAAATATACCCATATCTACTTAAGTCGTCAGTGAAGGTGAGAAAATAACGATATCCACCGCGCGCCGTTACACTCATCGGACCGCACACATCAGTATGTATGATTTCCAATAAGTCACTTGCCCGTTCCATTGTCCCTGAAAACGGGGTCCTTGTCATCTTGCCCATGAGGCACGGCTCGCACGTGTCAAGTGATTCAAAATCAAGAGACTCCAAAAGTCCATCAGCATGGAGCTTCCTCATGCGTTTCACGCCGATATGACCCAGACGGCAGTGCCACAAGAAAGTGGTATTATCATTATCAACTCTACATCTTTTGGCATCAATGTTATGAACATGTGTATCATCACTATCGAGATTCAATAAGAATAAACCCCTAACTTCGGGTGCATGACCATAAAAGATATTACTCATACAAATAGAACAACCATTATTCTCTGACTTAAATGAGTAACCGTCTCGCAATAAACAAGATCCAGATATAATGTTCATGCTTAACGCATGCACTAAATAACAATTATTCAGGTTCATAACTAATCCCGATGGTAATCGAAGAGCGAGCGTGCCGACGGCGATCACATCAACCTTGGAACCATTTCCCACGCGCATCGTCACTTCGTCCTTCGCCAGCCTCCGTTTATTCCGCAGTTCCTGTTTAGAGTTGCAAATGTGAGCAACCGAACCGGTATCAAATACCCAGGCACTACAACGAGAGTTGGTAAGGTACACATCAATAACATGTATGTCACATATACCTTTGTTGTTGTTGGCCCCCTTCTTGTCCGCCAGATACTTGGGGCAGTTCCGCTTCCAGTGGCCGTTCCCCTTGCAATAGAAACACTCAGTCTCTGGCTTGGGCCCAGCCTTGGGTTTCTTCACTGGATTAGCAACTGCTTTGCCACCCTTCTTAGAGTTACCCTTCTTGCCCTTGCCATTCTTCTTGAAACTGGTGGTTTTATTGACCATCAACACTTGATACTCCTTCTGGATGTCTGCCTCAGCGACTTTCAGCATCGAAAACAGCTCGGCGATGGTCTTGTTCATCCCTTGCATGTTATACTACTGCACGAAGCTCTTGTAGCTTGGAGGGAGTGACTGGAGAATTCTGTCAATGATAGCCTCATCCGGGAACACAAGTCCCAGATCAGCTATGCGGGTATAGTACCCAGACATCTTCAGTAAGTGCTCACTGACAGACGAATTCTCCTCCATCTTGCAAGCAAAGAATTTATCGGTGGTCTCATACCTCTCGATCTTAGCATTCTTTTCAAAGATGAACTTCAACTCCGTGTACATCTCATATGCACCATGACGTTCAAAACGCCTTTGAAGTCCTCCTTCCAAGCCGTACAACATGGCACACTGCACTATCGAATAGTCATCCGAACATGTCTGCCAGACGTTCAAAACGTCCGCAGGGGCTGTAGGAGCGGGGGGGTCACCTAGCGGTGCATTTAGGACATAAACCTTTTGGGCAGCTGTGAGGATGATCCTCAGATTGCGGAGCCAGTCCACAAAGTTGCTCCCGTCATCTTTCAGTTTAGCTTTCTCTAGGAACGCATTAAAATTCAGGGGAGCTACTGCGCGAGCCATCTACAACCAAAAATTTGCAAAGACATTTTAGACTATTGTTCATGATAAGTGAGTTATTACCTAATCAAATTAATTATAACTCCCACTCAAATTGACATCCCTCCGGTCATTCGAGCGTGACATGATCCAAATTCACCAACCCAAGTCCGATCATCACGTGAGATGAGGTGGTGTCAATGGTGAACATCAACATGTTGATCATATCTACTATATGACTCATGCTCGACCTTTCGGTCCTCCGTGTTCCGAGGCCATGTCTGTACATGCTAGGCTCGTCAAGTCTAACCCGAGTGTTCTGCATGTGCAAAACTGGCTTGCACCCGTTGTATGCGAACGTAGAGTCTATCACACCCGATCATCATGTGGTGCTTCGAAACGACGAACCTTCGCAACGGCGCACACTCGGGGGGAACACAATTTTATCTTGAAATTTTAGTGAAGGATCATCTTATAATGCTACCGTCGTCCTAAGCAAAGTAAGATGCATAAAAGGATTAACATCACATGCAAATCATAAGTGACATGATATGGCCATCAACTCGTGCTTTTGATCTCCATCTCCAAAGCACCGGCATGATCTCCATCGTCACCGGCGCCACACCATGATCTCCATCATCATGATCTCCATCATCGTGTCGCCATCGGGGTTGTCGGCGCCCACCATGCTCTTACTACTATTGCTACCGTTTAGCGATAAAGTAAAGCATTACAAAGCGCTTAATGATTGACACGCAGGTCATACAAAAAATAAAGACAACCCTATGGCTCCTGCCGGTTGCCGTATGCATCGACATGCAAGTCGATGTTAACTATTACAACATGATCATCTCATACATCAAATATATATCATCATGTCATTGGCCATATCATATCACATGCATACCCTGCAAAAACAAGTTAGACGTCCTCTAATTTGTTGTTGCATGTTTTACGTGGCTGCTATGGGTATCTAGCAAGAACGCTTCTTACCTACGTAAAACCACAACGGTGATATTCAAGTTGCTATTTAACCTTCTACAAGGACCGCCTTGTTCTATTCCGATTCAACTAAGATAGGAGAGACAGACACCCGCCAGCCATCTTATGCAACAAAAGTCACATGTCTGTCGATGGAACCGGTCTCATGTACGTGGACATGTAAAGTTGGTCCGGGCCGCTTCATCCCATAATACCGCTGAATATAGAAAGACTAAGGAGGGCAGCAATTTAAACATCAATGCCACAAACCCTTTTGTGTTCTACTCGAGAAAGCATCTACGCAAGATCCTAGCTCATGATGCCACTGTTGGAGAACGTTGCATGGAAAACAAAAATTTTTCTCTACGTTCACCAAGATCAATCTAGTAGATGCAACTACGAGGGGAGAGTAGGATCCACATACCCTTGTAGATCGCTAAGCGGAAGCGTTAAGAACGCGGTTGATGGAGTCGTACTCGCCGCGATTCAGATCGCTGAAGATCCAAGCACCGAAGCAACGGTGCCTCCGCGTTCTTCACACGTACGGCTCGGGGACGTCTCCTCCTTCTTGATCCAGCAAGGGGTGGAGGAGAGGTTGATGGAGAACCGGCAGCACGACGGCGTGGTGGTGATGGTGGAGAAGAACTCCAGCAGGGCTTCGCCTAAGCACCGCGGGGGAAGAAGATGTTACGGGAGAGGAAGGGCAGCACCGAGGCACGAACTTGTGTTGGCTGCCCTCCCTCTACCTCTCTATATATAGGGGGAAGGAGGAGAGGGGGGCGCCCTAGGGTTTCCCCTAGGGGGCCGGCGGCCAGGGCAAGGGGGGGGGGCGGCGGCCAAGGCTGGCCCTAGGGTTTCCCCCCCTAGGTGCCTTGCCCCCCAAGGCTAAGGGGGTGCGGCCACCCTAGAGGGGTCCACCTCCCTTGGCGCACAAGGAGAGGGCCCAGGGGGGGCGCACAGCCCCCTGAGGGCTGTGGTGTCCCCCCTTGTGGCCCATTAGGCCCAGAAACACTTCCGGGACCCCCGAAACCCTTTCCGGTACTCCGCCGATTTCCCGATGCTCCCCGGAACACTTCCGGACTCCGAAACCTTTCAACCTATATATCAATCTTCGTCTCCGGACCATTCTGGAGACCCTCGTCATGTCCGGGATCTCATCCGGGACTCCGAACAACCTTCGGTAACCATGCACTATTCTCACTAACAACCCTAGCGTCACCGAACGTTAAGTGTGTAGACCCTGCGGGTTCGGAAACCATGTAGACATGACCGAGACACTCCCAGGTCAATAACCAATAGCAGGATCTGGATACCCATATTGGTTCCCACATGTTTCTCGATGATCTCATCGGATGAACCACGATGTCAAGGATTCAGGCAATCCCGTATACAGTTCCCTTTGTCTCGTCGGTATGTTACTTGCCCGAGATTCGATCGTCGGTATCTCTATACCTAGTTCAATCTCGTTACCGGCAAGTCTCTTTACTCGTTACCGTAATACATAATCCCGTGACCAACTACTTAGTCACTTTGAGCTCATTGAGATGACGTATTACCGAGTGGGCCCGGAGATACCTCTCCGTCACACGGAGTGACAAATCCCAGTCTCGATCCATGTCAACTCAATAGACACCCTCGGAGATACCTGTAGAGTACCTTTATAGTCACCCAGTTACGTTGCGACGTTTGGCACACACAAAGCACTCCTACGGTGTCAGTGAGTTACATGATCTCATGGTCATAGGAACTTATACTTGACATGCAGAAAACTATAGCGATAACTGACACGATCAAAAGCTATGTTAACGTTTGGGTCTCGTCCATCACATCATTCTCCTAATGATGTGATCCCGTTATCAAATGACAACTCATGTCTATGACCTGGAAACCGCGGTCATCTTTGATCAACGAGCTAGTCCTGTAGAGGCACACTAGGGACACAAAGTCTGTCTATTCATCCACACGTGTATCTGAGTTTCCAATCAATACAGTTATAGCATGGATAATAAACGATTATCATGAACAAGGAAATATAATAATAACTCTTTTATTATTGCCTCTAGGGCATATTTCCACTGTTGGGGAACGTTGCATGGGAAACAAAAATTTTTCCTACCGTTCACCAAGATCAATCTAGTAGATGCAACTACGAGGAAGGAGTGTGATCTACGTACCCTTGTAGATCGCTAAGCGGAAGCGTTATGAACGCGGATGATGGAGTCGTACTCGTCGCGATTCAGATCGCCGAAGACCTAGCACCGAAGCAACGGTGCCTCCGCGTTCTTCACACGTACGGCTCGGGGACGTCTCCTCCTTCTTGATCCAGCAAGGGGTGGAGGAGAGGTTGATGGAGAACCGGCAGCACGACGGCGTGGTGGTGATGGTGGAGAAGAACTCCAGCAGGGCTTCGCCTAAGCACCGCGGGAGAAGAAGATATGACGGGAGAGGGAGGGCAGCACCGAGGCACGAACTGTGTTGGCTGCCCTCCCTTTGCCCCACTATATATAGGGGGGGTGGAGAGGCTAGGGCGCCCTAGGGTTTCCCCCTAGGGGCCGGCGGCCAGGGCAAGGGGAGGGGGGCGGCGGCCAGGGCAGGGGGAGGCGCCCAGGCCCTAGGGTTTCCCCCCTAGGTGCCTTGCCCCCCAAGCCCTAAGGGGTGCGGCCAGCCCTAGGGGGTCCCACCCCCTTAGCCGCATGGGGAGAGGGCCCAGGGGGGGCGCACAGCCCCTTGAGGGCTGTGGTGTCCCCCCTTGTGGCCCAATAGGCCCAGAACACCTTCCGGACCCCCCGAAAACCTTCCCGGTACTCCGCCGATTTCCCGATGCTCCCCGGAACACTTCCGGTACTCCGAAACCTTTCATCCTATATATCAATCTTCGTCTCCGGACCATTCCGGAGACCCTCATCATGTCCGGGATCTCATCCGGGACTCCGAACAACCTTCGGTAACCATGCACTCTTCTCACTAACAACCCTAGCGTCACCGAACGTTAAGTGTGTAGACCCTGCGGGTTCGGAAACCATGTAGACATGACCGAGACACTCCCAGGTCAATAACCAATAGCGGGATCTGGATACCCATATTGGCTCCTACATGTTTCTCGATGATCTCATCGGATGAACCACGATGTCAAGGATTCAGGCAATCCCGTATACAGTTCCCTTTGTCTCGTCGGTATGTTACTTGCCCGAGATTCGATCGTCGGTATCTCTATACCTAGTTCAATCTCGTTACCGGCAAGTCTCTTTGCTCGTTACCGTAATACATAATCCCGTGACCAACTACTTAGTCACTTTGAGCTCATTGAGATGACGTATTACCGAGTGGGCCCGGAGATACCTCTCCGTCACACGGAGTGACAAATCCCAGTCTCGATCCATGTCAACTCAACAGACACCCTCGGAGATACCTGTAGAGTACCTTTATAGTCACCCAGTTACGTTGTGACGTTTGGTACACACAAAGCACTCCTACGGTGTCAGTGAGTTACATGATCTCATGGTCATAGGAACTTATACTTGACATGCAGAAAACTATAGCGATAACTGACACGATCAAAAGCTATGTTTAACGTTTGGGTCTCGTCCATCACATCATTCTCCTAATGATGTGATCCCGTTATCAAATGACAACTCATGTCTATGACCTGGAAACCGCGGTCATCTTTGATCAACGAGCTAGTCCTGTAGAGGCTCACTAGGGACACAAAGTCTGTCTATTCATCCACACATCTATTTGAGTTTCCAATCAATACAATTATAGCATGGATAATAAACGATTATCATGAACAAGGAAATATAATAATAACTCTTTTATTATTGCCTCTAGGGCATATTTCCGACAAAAGCCTCTCAATATTATTAGGGAGCTATATTAATAAATATTCCATTTGTTTGGAATTAACCGCAACACACTTGCATATCTTCCCTATTTCGTTGGAGCCATTTTTGTTGGGTTGGTAATATCCCATAAAGCCTTACAAAAATGTTCCATCATTTATTTTTCTTCTCCTTGGCCTATTTTCTTTTTGGTGTTGTTCTCTCTCTATTTTATTTCTGCTAAAGAGAGTAAGCAGAGAGCAGCCGCAGCTGGCCCTACATCTCAGCCTCCAGCCGGCCTCCTTTTCGGCCCGAGGCCTAGCCTCCCTCCAGGCCCGACCGCCCCTCAACCCTAGCTCGCTCCCGCAGCCTCTTCTCTCCCCTCGCTCTCTCCCTCGCGCCGCCAGGCCACCCCTCGTTCGCTCGCCCAACGCCCGAACCCTCCTCCGCATCGATCTCACCCTCTCCCCTCGCCCCGCATCGGCCAGGCAGCGCCCGCGTCGCCCCGGCCAAGTCATCTGCTCCGCCCCGCCTGGTCCTCCTCGCGTCGGCCTTGTCCTCCCGAGCAGCAGACCGCAGCCAGCGCCGTTCCTCCCCTCGCACCCCGCAGGTCGCCTCCTCCGCCTCCAGCCTTCGTCAGCGCCTAGGCCCCGCTCCCTCCCTTCTCCAGCAGGCCAGCCGCCGCCAGCAGGGCCGCGCCCGACCCTCTCCCTCCGGCCTTGTCTCTAGCGTCCCCGCCCGGCCTCGTCCAGGTGGCCGCGCCGCCACGCCCTCTGCCCCAGGCCCCTGCCGCGGTTCAGCGCCTCGCCTCTGCCTCGCCTCTGCGCGCCCCAGGCCTACCTCAGCCAGGAGCTGCGCCGGCACCGCAGCCATCCTCTCTCCAGCGTCCAACGGCCGCCCCAGGCCCGACGCCCCGGCTTTTTCTTTCTCGCTGCTCCGAGTTGTTGCTATGTTTGGCTGCTGCGTTTTTCTTGCTGCTTCGTGCACGCGAGCACCGCTTCATAGGAGAGGTCAAGACCGGCAAGAACGGCTACCGGATGCGCCAAGAACGTCAAGTACCTCTACCGCGTCTCCGGAGTCGTCAAGACACCAAGTACCACGACGGCCTCGAGTACCACTACCGTCGCCCCGTGTACGACTACCTTCGATGAAGAAACGAGTACGACTACACAAGACGAACGCGTCAAGTACCACTACACATGGCGATGTGACAAGTACCCCTACGGAACGTGTACGATGACCGTCGCCGAAGAATCGTGTACCACTACCGTCGCCCCGAAGACGTCCAATGCCGCAACAAGAACCTCTTCGGAGACGTGAACGACTACGAACGGGAACAACTACACGGCGATACGTCAAGTACCACGACACGTTAACGGAACGTCTACTTCAACTACTTCCTCTACGTGCATTTACCACTACCGTCGCCCCGAGTACGCTTACTGATAACCCTCAACCGTAAGGGATCGAGATAGTCTTCGCGGGTAAGAATAACCCAATTTATTGATTCGACACACGGGGAGCCAAAGAGTATTTATAAGCTTTGACAGTTGAGTTGTCAATTCAACCGCACCTGAAATATACTTACTTGCAACAAAAGATAAGTGGTAACAGTGATATGATAGTGATAATAGTGATAGTAAAAGTAAACAGCAAAAGTAAATAGTGAAGGTAAATGGCAAAAGTAGCAACTAGTGACAAGCAGGGTTTAAAACACTGTAGGCTAGGGAGATGGATGGTTGGGCGCTGCATGGATGAGATAGATTCTAACTTGGGGCACGGCACACGGAAAAGTAATGATCATCTAGGCAAATATCAAACATTAGGCATGTATCCCGTAGGTAGTTGTACGTGCTTGCAATAAGAACTTGCACAACATCTTTTGTCCTACCATCCCGCTACGAACGGGGCCAAAAGGAACTTATGGAGATTAAGGTGCTCCTGTCAAAGAGCACCGGAACAAAGCAATGAACTCAGTGGATACATGTAATCCTCAAACTACGGACCATCCCCTTTGGTGTCCCAAGCTGTCACTTTTGGGATCGCCGGTTCCGAACCGTAATAGGTGCAAACAACTCATAGATAGGATCACGAACACAAATATATTCATGCAAACACATATGGTTCAGATCTGAGATCATGGCACTCGGGCCCTAAGTGTCAAGCATTAAGAATAACAAGTTGAAGCAAAGATGATAAACACCATAGTAGATGATAGGCAACATGCCCCCAACGATCTGACAATCTATTACATGATCTAACTCATCCAATCCCTACCATCCCCTTCGCCTACAGCAGGGGAATTACTCACACATGGAGGGAGAAGTCATGGAGGGATGATGGAGTGGTGATGATGATGACGATGGCGACGATCTCCCCTCTCCGGAGGCCAATTCAGCCTCCAGATTAGCCCTCCCGAGGAAGAACAGAGGGTGGCGGCGGCTCCGCGACGGAAAACTGTGAAAAGAACTTCTGATCTGGGGTTTTCGCGTCGTGAGTAAAAATACGAGGCAAAGTAGGGCACCAGGGGGTGTGGGCCCCACCCAGGCGACCCCCCGGCGAGGCCCAGGGGGGGGGCGCGCCCACAGGGCGCCTGGGCACCCCCTGGCCCCCCTCTGGCCCCTCTTCTGGCCCCTGGTTCCTTCGGGTGCGTGGATTTTCTGTGATTTTTCGTGGATTTTTCTGAGATACCTAAAAATCCGTTTTCCTGCACACAATAAAACCATACAGGCAGCTCTGCTGAAAACAGCGTCAGTCCGGGTTAGTTTAGTTCAAATCATGCAAGAATGAGGTCAAAACAATATCAAAAGTGTTTGCAAAAGTAGATACGTTTGAGACGTATCAACTCCCCCAAGCTTAGCATATTGCTTGTCCTCAAGCAATTCAGTTCAACGAACTGGACGCGACAAAGAAAACTTTGACAAACTCTTTTGCTTCATTAGATGTATATAAGCATGTACTACGAAAAGAGTCTAGCAAGTATTAAAACAGTACTATGAGGACAATGCAAGGAGCAATCCTTCTTTCAAGTGATTAGTCACAAATACTTAAAAGTAAATAATATACTACTGAAAATCAAGACAAGATTACATTGCACATAGCTTGAGCATACTAGGGTGGTATCTCGCTAGTCTCCATGAGTGAACCAAAACATAAATGCAGAAACTCCTCCAGAGTTTTCAAGGAGACTAGAACTAAGAATTTCAGAATAAATCATATCACAAGTATGCAGAAGACAATGTAATACTTTGGGACAATGCACATTACACTCAGAATGACAATTATGCTCTCCTAGTTAGTGCTTTGAAGAAAGAAGGTGAAGACTCTCGAACCGTGGCTTTTGTTGGCAAAGTTGAAAACCCGTGATCGGAAACAAAAACTAAACATGTACCAGAGCTCTTGGTTTTTAGAAACAGAGGTAAAAACATTTTTGAGAGGTGCATATTTCGTCAACGAATGCTAGTAGATAACTCAATCACTCTTTGAGTGGACAAGTCTCGAGGAACGGCTCCCGCATGAGGACGATCACATCCTCTTAATCTCCTTTGTTTATCACTGCCAAAGTTTTCTGATTTCTCATGAACAAAGCGTGAAGGAGGGTTTGTTTGTTATATTATCTTTTTGAGCCGGGCGCACTCGATGCCATTTCCTTCTCGTATTAAGGGTTTGCACATTAGACATGCAATCCAGGGGTGAAACTTGTCCAACTTAAAAATATCATGAATTAACTACTACTTCCTCATGAGCTAAAACATAGGCACAAAAAGAGAAATGCTTTTGATTAATTTCGAGATGGTACACGAAAGTCTTCGTCAGGAATGGCAGGTAAATACCATGTATAGGAAGGTATAGTGGACTCATATGGCATAACTGGTTTTAAGGATTTTGGATGCACAAGCAGTCAGTCCGCTTAGTACAGGTGGAAGTTTAGCAAAAGACTGGGAAGCGACCAACTAGAGAGCAATAACGGTCATAATCATGCAGAGCGACAAAGCAACATTGAATCGGGCATGAAAGTGATATAACTATTCTGAAACTCAAAGATCATCAAGGCAGAGTAGACTTTTTAGTCTTAACATGTGTAATCATGTGCCAAGTCAATCCAAAAATTCTCTAAAGGGAAATACCACCTTAGTATACCAGACTATGAACAGTGCAATGCATGTAGATCATTTCAATAACACATTATATACTCTATTTATTTGAGACTAGCCACAAGTAAAGCATGAACCACTGAAAGAGCATTGTAAACATAGCACTATGTCGCTACAAGCTGGTCTCTAGATCATAAGTACAGGCATATGTACAAAAGTAGAAACAAAAAGAGTTCATACCGGTCTTCCTTGTTGCTTCCCTTCAGTCGATCTTCGTCATTACTGCTTGTCACTTGCACGATCGAACGTAGGAAATATAATTAAATGCCATCACGGACTCGAGCTGAACTCTGAAAACAAAGCAAACTAAAGAGAGAAAGGAAATCTTTTTGGATTTTTCAAAGGTTGAATAAAAGCAAAAGAAAGAGAAAATCTTTTTGTTGTTTTTGCAAAGAGAGAAATAAAGAAGAACGGGCAAAAACTTCGAAAAGATCAAAGTGAATAAAACAGATAATACAATGGAAAAGTAAGAGGGGCACGTACTCCCCCAAGCTTAGGCTTTTGGCCTAAGTTGGTAGCAGCTACTACCCCCAGGAGCCTCCTGCTCCGGGGGTATGGTGGTGAGTCCAAGGGTCGTAGAAGGATGCTGGCGCGTACACCGAACTCCTCGGAGTCTCCCACGAGGAAGGTTCCGAGCGCCAAACAGAGGATGAACCTTCACCAAACTCGGTGGCGGTCTCTTCCTAAAAATGTGGTAACTCACCGTGCTTCTCCTCGTCGGGCACAACCCCCTCCATGGGGTTATGAAACTGATGCTGGACCATGAACTCATCGAATTGGACAACATCAAAGGACCATCCGTTCCTGCGAGAAAAATCAAACAAAAGAGGTGCAGGTAGACGGATCTCGCGTTCCCCGGTAATTCCGAAACGCAAGATATAAACAAGATTATCAAGCTCAGAACCCATGGTGACAAACTTATGCCTTTTCATAGCAGCAAGATCAAAGCTTAAATAAGTAAAAGGATTATCATCAGGGTGTGGGGTGCCTCCAAGATGTTCTAAGATAAGTGTGGCATAAACGCCACCATATAAGTCCCCCTTGTTACCGTTCATAGCAAGGCGTCGAGCAATTAAGGCACCCAGATTATAATCAGACCTCCCTGAGAAGGCTGCTGCCAGGATAGCAATATCCGGAGCAGAAATGCTGCTCGTGTTGTCACGAGCTAACACCCCTCTGGCAATATAATATGCAAAATACCTGAGGTGAGGAAATAAGATGCTGGAGATCTTCGACCGATGAATATCCCTCGTACCCATGCTGCAGAGAGAGTTGATGACGGTTTTCAGCTCACAGGGCTGAGTGGCCATCCTAGCCGTCCTCCCAACGTTCGGCACACCTATTATTTCACAAAAATTTCCCAAAGTCATGGTGATAAGATCATTGTAAATTTTAAACTCAATAGCACCTGAATCAGGATTATATCTAAAACTGTTAATGAAACTGGAGGTGAGTTTTTGATACTGGGTAACACGGCTCATGACGAGTCGTGTCAAACCTGCATTAGCACAAAGATTATAAAACTCATCCTTGATTCCCGCAGCTTCGAGGAATTCATCAAATGGAAATGTCATCGCACGTGCTGGACTTGTGTCTTCCAACAACTCCAGGGGCACATGATCTTCATTATAGCTCACCCTAACAGTCGATGGTGAAGCTGCGGCTCTAGTAACTCGATCAGAGTGTGCGGGCCTCCTCTTCTCAAGCCACCCTTTTGCCCTTCCTAACAAACTCATTTCTGAATTTTTTTTGCAATTTACAAAAATGAGGATTAAAACAAGATGAGTTAAGGCAGACTACTCAACTCACTTGCCCAAGGCATAAACTTGCATCAAAACTTGGAAAATAACTTTCTACACATGCATGCAAGCTCATCTCAACAGCACCAAGAACTACTAAATACTCACAAATGAGGCCACCAATCAAAAATCTAATTGGAGGGGTGGAGGAGTCACATACCAGGGAGTATTTGCTCAAAATTTCAGCTCAAATGAGGGGCTGTAGAGAGAGATCAAAGAATCGCCTCCAAGAACAGCAAGAACACAAGAACAAGTGCAGAACTCGCGTTTTTGGAGAAAGAGAGAGAGAGAGAGGAAGAAGACATACCTGGAGGGGGGTCCTGTGGGCCCCAGGCGCCCTGTGGGCGCGGCCAGGGGCTGGGTCGCGCCAGCTGGCCGCCTGGGCCACTGGTGGGTCCCCCTGGCTGGCCCCAGGTCCCTCTGGGTCTCTCCCGTCGTGGAAATTTTTATTTAAATTTTTCTGGAATTTTTCTGAAAACTTCACTGTTGAAATTTTTTCGAAGTTCAAAAAGCTGCGGAACTCTCTGAAAACTTGAAGTAGTGAGTAGTATTGTGAAGCTTCGAAACATAAATACTTGGTACAGCAAGTAGGACAAAAACTAAAAACAAATGAAAACATAACAAGCTCAACTTTTTATCTATATAAAACATGTTTACTAGTAAGGTTGATCAAGTCTTACCAACAAACAGGCGATATATAGAGCAAAAAGTCTCACCTCCTACGAAGTAGTTACTAAACCTTTAATTTGATGGACATTGTCCCCACCATGATAGTTTTATATTTGTGAGGCACATGTAGTGGACAGTCCCATTCTCCAATTTTCACGGTCTCGATATTCTCTATAGAGTTGAGGGCATGCCTCCTGTCGATCTTCTTCGAAAAATATACCGTGTGTTCTTTATCATTCACATGGAAGGTAACCTTCCCTTTATTGCAATCAATAATAGCACCTGCGGTGTTAAGGAAAGGTCTACCAAGAATAATGGACATGCTCCCATCCTCGGGCATGTCAAGCACAACAAAATCAGTAAGAATTAAACAATTAGCAACCTCTACGGGAACATCCTCACAAATACCTATCGGAACAGCGGTTGACTTGTCAGCCATCTGAAGGGAGATATCTGTAGGAATTAGGTTCTCCAAACAAAGCCTCTCGTAAAGAGAGAGAGGCATAACACTCACTCCTGCTCCAAGATCACATAAAGCAGTTTTGACATAATTATTCATTATGGAGCAAGGAATGGTGGGTATACCTGGATCACCGAGCTTCTCAGGAATCTTGCCACTGAAAGAGTAGTTAGCAAGCATAGTAGATATTGCATCATAGGAACTTTTCTTTTATTAGTGACAATATCTTTCATATATTTTGAATAAGGAAGTAACTTAATAGCATCAGTCAAAGGGATTTGAAGAAAAAGAGGTTTAATCCACTCACAAAACTTATTGTAATGCTCTTCTTCTTTAGATTTGATGGACTTACCTGGAAAGGGCATGGGTTTCTGTACCCATGGTTCTCTTTCTTTCCCATGTTTTCTTGCGATGAAGTCTTCTTTAGTGTACCTCTTACGTTTGTCAGGTGCTTCTTCCTCTCGAACTTCAGGCGGATCATTCTTCTCACTATCCTTACCTTCAGGTTCAGCACCATCTTCAGTCTCAGCATCGGATATAGATACACTGTTGGGATCAACAGCTGGCTCTTCATCTGCAATAGGATCATTAGAATCGTCAGTCTCCTTATGTTTCTTCTTTTTCTTTGGAGAGCCAACAATTTCTTCTTCCTGCATTTGAGAATCCTGCTCGATTCTCTTCGGATGTCCCTCTGGATAGAGAAGATCTTGAGTGCTAGTTCCTCCTCGGGTCTTAATCCCGAAGGCCTGCAAATTATCTTGTTTGGCATTGTTAGCAAGCAGATCTCTTTGCACATTAGAAATTTGGTCAAGCTGAGTTTGGACCATATGATAATGCTTCACAAGACATTGAACATCATTAGCTGTTCTATCTACAACATCAAGCAGTTTTTTGATAGCAAGAGAATTATCATGCAATTGACTTTGTATCCTCTCATTAAAATGGTTTTGTTTCATAATAAAATTATCAAACTCATCTAAACATTGATCAGGAGGCTTACCATGAGGGATGTCACTTGCGTTGAAATCTAAAAGAGAGTGTACCTCTACCATAGGAGGGTGAGTAGTAGGCTCACACAGCTTCTCAATAGGGGGTAGATTCTTCACGTCTTCAGCTTTAATACCTTTCTCTTTAATAGACTTCTTTGCTTCTCGCATATCTTCGGGGCTTAGAACAAATATGCCCCTCTTCTTTGGTGGTGGAGGTGGTTCAGGGACGGACCAATCTTCATGGTTTTTGGCAATCCTGCCCATCAAATCCTCCGCATCGTCCGGTGTTCTTTTCCTGAAAACACAACCAGCACAACCGTCCAAATAGGACCTGGATTCATCCGTTAGACCAACATAGAATATATCGATTAATTCATTCTTAGGAATTTCATGTCCTGGTCTAGCCCGAATCAGACCGCAGTACCTCCCCCAAGCTTTAGGGAGGAACTCATCCTGCAACTGTTTAAAGTTATAAATTCTTTGTAAAGCAGCATGTTGCATGTGAACAGGAAAGTACTTATCAACAAAAGAGTGAGCTAAGTCTTGAGGACTCTTAATGAAACCACATGGGAGTGAATCATACCATGCTTTAGCACCTTCCTTCAAGGAGAAAGGAAGAAGCTTGGTGATATAAAAGTATCGTATCTTCTCATCTGTGGTAAACAGGCCACCTAACTCACCGAGTTTAGTCAGGTGTGCAATAGCATCATCATTTTCTCTGCCATAAAAGGGGTCAGCTTCAACCATAGGTATAAGTGAAAGATCAACATAGAAATCATAATCAGGATCATCAATGCATATAGGAGATGTAGCAAATTCAGGATCAGGAACGGTTTTGTTCTTCAAAGAGTGTTTTTCAAATAGTTTCTTAATAACTTCAGGGTCAGAGCCAGAAAACTCTGTCAGTTCCCTGCATAAATCTTCATCAAGCATATAGTAATCATCATCAAGGAGCCTCTCTTTGAGTTTACTCAAATCAGGATAATCATAAGTTTCACCAATAGGGTAGCGAGTAACAGGAAGTTCAATTCCAGACTTTTTAGCAGTAGCAGCAATTTGTTTCTCAAGAGCATAACCAAGCGAACTAATATCATCAAAAGTAGTAGAGGCATCATCAAGAGTATCGGACATAGTAACAGATTCAGTAGGAGCATCATCTGGTGGTGGTGAGGCAAACTTACTCATAACAGAAGGTGAATCAAGTGTAGCACTAGTGCTCAGAGCAGTACCTCTTCTTGTAGTAGATAGTAAGATCGGAACCTTGGGGTCTCCTTTCTTACCCATAGTGGATGAAGTGCAGCAGGTAGGATACCTCAAGTAGACTTGTAAATATTGCTATGCTCCCCGGCAACGGCGCCAGAAAACGGTACTTGATAACCCTCAACCGTAAGGGATCGAGATAGTCTTCGCGGGTAAGAATAACCCAATTTATTGATTCGACACACGGGGATCCAAAGAGTATTTATAAGCTTTGACATTTGAGTTGTCAATTCAACCGCACCTGAAATATACTTACTTGCAACAAAAGATAAGTGGTAACAGTGATATGATAGTGATAATACTGATAGTAAAAGTAAACAGCAAAAGTAAATAGTGAAGGTAAATGGCAAAAGTAGCAACTAGTGACAAGCAGGGTTTAAAACCCCTGTTCAAGAATTCGTCCGATTAACCAGTTAACTTGCCGATTAAACTCTACTCGTAGGGTCACCGAGTAGTCGATAAACCGATAAATCGCCGGATTAATTGATTAAATGGCCGATTAACTTGCCGATTAGCCGATTAATCCCCTACTCACTAGCCAACCGAGCAGGTACGAGTTAACGATTTCCTCAACAATGTTTAAAACATTGTAGGCTAGGGAGATGGATGGTTGGGCGCTGCATGGATGAGATAGATTCTAACTTGGGGCACGGCACACGGAAAAGTAATGATCATCTAGGCAAATATCAAACATTAGGCATGTATCCCGTAGGTAGTTGTACGTGCTTGCAATAAGAACTTGCACAACATCTTTTGTCCTACCATCCCGCTATGAACGGGGCCAAAAGGAACTTATGGAGATTAAGGTGCTCCTGTCAAAGAGCACCGGAACAAAGCAATGAACTCAATGGATACATGTAATCCTCAAACTACGGACCATCCCCTTTGGTGTCCCAAGCTGTCACTTTTGGGATCGCCGGTTCCGAACCGTAATAGGTGCAAACAACTCATAGATAGGATCACGAACACAAATATATTCATGCAAACACATATGGTTCAGATGTGAGATCATGGCACTCAGGCCCTAAGTGTCAAGCATTAAGTATAACAAGTTGAAGCAAAGATGATAAACACCATAGTAGATGATAGGCAACATGCCCCCAACGATCTGACAATCTATTACATGATCTAACTCATCCAATCCCTACCATCCCCTTCGCATACAGCAGGGGAATTACTCACACATGGAGGGAGAAGTCATGGAGGGATGATGGAGTGGTGATGATGATGATGATGGCGACGATCTCCCCTCTCCGGAGGCCAATTCAGCCTCCAGATTAGCCCTCCCGAGGAAGAACAGAGGGTGGCGGCGGCTCCGCGACGGAAAACTGCGAAAAGAACTTCTGATCTGGGGTTTTCGCGTCGTGACTAAAAATACGAGGCAAAGTAGGGCACCAGGGGGTGTGGGCCCCACCCAGGCGACCCCCCGGCGCGGCCCAGGGGGGGGCCCACAGGGCGCCTGGGCACCCCCTGGCCCCCCTCTGGCCCCTCTTCTGGCCCCTGGTTCCTTTGGGTGCGTGGATTTTCTGTGATTTTTCGTGGATTTTTCTGAGATACCTAAAAATCCGTTTTCCTGCACACAATAAAGCCATACAGGCAGCTCTGCTGAAAACAGCGTCAGTCCGGGTTAGTTTAGTTCAAATCATGCAAGAATGAGGTCAAAACAATATCAAAAGTGTTTGGAAAAGTAGATACGTTTGAGACGTATCACTTACTTCCTCTACGAATCGCGAGAACGACTTCTTCCTCTACGATCTCGAGCCACCCCAAAACGAACGTTTTGAAGGTATAACCCCGAGACGTGACCCGTGGATGTTGCTTGTGTGTAGTATAAGATGATCCACTTGTGTGCTCCGTGCCCGTTGTGCCCTTCTTTTGTCGTGTTCCTCGGTTGCCTCGTCGCCGACTCGTGGGAACCCGGTGACGGGATCACCCCACCTTTCTTCTTGCTTGACACGCTCTCCACCACCTTTTCTTTTGCACCGGTCTCTCAACGAGTTACCGGGACCGATATGTTGTGTTGCATCATTTTCGGATCGTTGCCGTGGCACCCTTTCCTTCCACCACGGCGACAATACTTCATATCTCTTCATGTTAACCTTTAATAAATAAATTGCATAAACTTGATCATGTCATCCGCATCATGTTAACAACATTAAAATGTGTGGATTGTTGTTGCTTTAATAATTGCTAATTTGGTCAAGGGGATTTTCCGGAATTTGTTGTTGTTATTTTCCGGCCTCATTTAAAATGCCTAAATAGTGTAGTTTTATTATGCTTCACCTCTTGCTATGTTAAAAACATTTAATCTTGTCTTGTAAATAACCGAGAGTCAACTAAATAAAATGTGGTGTTTCGTCAATATGCAACTCGTTGCATATTGAGCTCCACTTAACTTGTAGTTTTGTTTGTGCACTTTGCCATGCCATGCATAATTAAACCGGACATGCATCATACTTGGATGTGCATCGTATGCCATGTTTATGCTTGTGTGTTTATCGTGTTGTTTGCTTCTTTCCGGTTGCTTCTCTTGTTAGCTTCGGTTTCGTTCCAGAGTTGTGAGGATTCGCTCGACTCTGTTGCTCCGTCTACTTCATGGATCCGTTCTTCTTCCTTGCGGAATCCCAGGCAAGATGATCATACCCTTGGATACCTTTACTACCATTGCCATGCTTAGTTGTCTCGATGCTATCGTTACATGTCGCGCTACCCATCTTTTATGTCAGCATCTCCTTGTTGCCATGAAACCTCTAACTTTTGACACCTTCCTAGCAAAACCACTGTTTGGCTATGTTACTCGCTTGCTCAGCCCCTCTTATAGCGTTGTTAGTTGCAGGTGAAGATAAAGTTTGTTCCAGGAGGGAACTTGTTGTTGGAATATCACAATATCTATTATTATTATTAACACACCTATATACTGGGCATGGGTGGAAGGCTTGGCCTTTTGCTCGGTGTTTTGTTCCACTCATGCCACCTTAGGCGCCGATAAACCGGCATTATGTTCCTTGATTTTGCGTTCCTTACACGATGGGTGGATGGGGACCCCATGACAGTTCGACTTTGAATAAAACTCCTCCAGCAAGGACCAACATTGGTTTTAATTTGCTCATAATAAAAACTTAATTAAATAATTAAATTTGCATAGGGGGTCGCGTCCCCGGGTTCTTAATTCTACATAACAGGGGGGGCCAGTGCTGATGGTGTTGGTCCCAAACTAGAGCCACTTGCGGTGCCACCCAGTTATCTGGGGTCTTCGGTTGCTGTACGTATTGCTCATCCGGACGTGGCCTGAGACGAGATACGCGCAACTACTATCAGGGTGTCGGCACGGCGGGAGGTCTTGCTGGACTTGTTTTACCATTGTCGAAATGTCTTGTGCTACCGGGAAGCCGAGCCTGATCGGATTTCCCTAAGATAAGGAGTGATGATATTATATTTATCACTTCAGCTAATCGTGAGAGCTTGTGATGGGCTAAGTTGGGACACCCCTGCAGGGTTATAATCTTTCGAAAGCCGTGCCCGCGGTTATGTGGCAGATTGGAATTTGTTAATGTCCGGTTGTAGAAAACTTGACAGAGGATCCGAAGTAAAACGCACAACCGTGTGAGTAACCGTGACTGTCTCTTTTCACTTTGAGAAGAGAACACGGTGGGGTTATGTTTGATTCGTATGTAGTTTAGGATCTTTAGCGATCACTACTTTTGCGACCGTTTGCGTAGATGCTCATCTTATTCTTGTACTCGTAAGTTAGCCACCATATTATGCTTAGCCGCTGCTGCAACCTCACCACTTTACCTCTTCCTACCCATAAAGCTTTGTTAGTCTTGATACCCATGGTTATGGGATTGCTGAGTCCTCGTGGCTCACAGATACTACAACACCAGATGCAGGTTCAGCCGAGTATGATGCAGGAGCTGGTTCAAGTACTTCTCTGGGAGCTCGATGAAGAGAGTGGCCGTATGCTTGTGACGTTTTCGACGATCAGTAGTGGTTTCTACTAGGATTCGATCTAGACCTGTGGTTTTATGTTGTTTGGTATCTTGTCTTTTGGATCTTACCCTTAGATGGGCTGTGATGTTTTGAATGATGCTTTACTTATGTAATGTATTTGTGTGAAGTGGCGAGTGTAAGCCAACTATCTCCTTTTGCAATTTAATCCCTCTTTTACATGAGTCGAGCAAAGATACCAAACTTGCGATCATTCCAGAATGGGCTTATATCTTTAAGTCGTGCCTCGACACGTAGGAGATATAGTCCCATCCTGGGCATTACAAGTTGGTATTCAGAGCCTTCTCCAACCTAGAAGCCCCCACTGATTGATCGAATCGTTGACGGTTGAGTCTAGACACACACTTGAAAATGTTTTGAGTCCTATATATATATCGGAGAGTAGGATTTCTTTTGCTCCTCTTCTCTTTTCACTCTGGTGAGGACTCCTGACGATTACTCTTGCCTCTTCTACTTTCAAAAAATTCACCAAATTTTTTTTAGGATCACGCGAGTATTGTTTGGATTGTTTTGATGTCTTTGTGACGAGAACATTGTTCTCGATGCCTCTTGTCATTAGGGGTTGTGGCAGTGTCCCGGGGAGTTGAGCTCCGAGGTGTTGTAGTCACAAATCCATCGCGGCAGTACTAGAATACTTAAGACGGCCGACATCGAAAACTCTCCTATGCGGTTAGTGGCAAGATAACCCCGACATCACCCAGTACTGGGGAGGTAGTTCGGGAGTATTGCCATAGCTTGTATAGTAGATGCGTTTCGAAGGTCCGAGGTAAACAGTTTCCGGAGATAACTGGTTATGTGTTGAAGGATGGATACAGCTGGATGTAGGATTAGAGTTGAGTGCGCGGTGCTTTCCCTGTATCCCCAACACCAGATTGCATAACTGGAAACTTTCGGAAATTAATAGGCGGGTTCATCTAGTAGTTCTAGGCATTCTTCCAACGAGTGCATGATATGAAGTTCGGGGTTCTACATTGAGTGAAGTGGTTTTATGGGCTTGTTCCGGTCGGGAGTTGCATCTTAAAGGGTCCTTGGCTATGCTGATCCGGGGATTGCAAAACCCTTTTGTAACACGCTCCATGAGCTTTCAGCACGAAGATGTCGAACGAAGCTTCTATCTTGTATTTGTTCTATCTGTTCCTTGTTCCTTTTTTTTACCTTTTGTTCTCCAAGTGGCTTCTCGTCAAGTTGATGTACCTGCGGAATTCATTCGTTCAATTCTCTGTTCGGATAGATATGTTGCAACATAATCTTCTTCATAAACACATCTATCCTTTGTTTCGTTTTGATTCTGGCATTCGAGTTGCTTCGATGTCAAATGTTGATTCCATACCTTTCCTAATCGGTGTTCTCATATTTCTATGGGAGTGCTAATTCTTCTTTACTATCGAGATCTTCATGTTAATCCTTTTCAAATGGTGTGCCTTCTCTTCAAGTTATTCCTTACGGACGTCGTTGAGAAATCTGACGATTTGTCTGTTTCAATCATCTCAAGTTGTCTTTGTTTTCCCCACCCTCCCTCCCTTTTATTTGGAGCCAGAGTCCCTAATGAAGTATCCATTTTTATTCATGTGATATTTCTTCATTCTTTTCCTTCAATGTTCTTATCCGGTGATTTATCGTGAAGATGCTCAGGAAACTCCAAGTTCATCATTCTTTTGTTCTCAAATTCTGCTGGTGGATGTAATTTAAGATTTCGGTGTTGATCTTATCCTTTTTTCCTCATTTCACAATGCTTTCTTATTCCGGTGCACCAATTAATCATTCTCCTCTTGCTATTCATATCCGGAGTGCTGAAGATTCATAATTCCATTCTTAATCCGTTCAAATTATTTTTGAGGATTATCATCTTATTCAAGCCATTTAATTCAACCGGTGCGATATCTCTTAAGCAATCTTCTCCAACGGTGATTTCTTTTGAGTGGGCCCTAACCCACAGGTCTTTTCCCAGGATCTTACCTGACTCTTCTAATTTTTTCTGGAGTTATACTAAAATTCTTTCAAATTGTGACGTAAGTATGATTCCCATCAGTCACAGGCCTTCTCCCAGATCGTTTTCAAATTCTTTTCATGTTTGGTTAAACCTTCCATCTTTTATTCGTCCGGAGTATCTGGAAATTCTTCATGGCATTTCTCGTCTTCAGTCTCAACATTTGAAGACCGGAGAAGTGTTTCTCTTAAATCTTGGCCGTCTTCTTGAAGATTTGTGGTTCTAGCTTCATGCCATCCTCATTATTGTTCAGATTGTGAGGAATTCTTTTATGCCATCCGAAGCATTTCATCAATTATTTCCGTTGTGATCCTCCGAAGGCCATCATTTCAGAATATTTCTTCGTTCTCAGTTTTCAACTTCGTCCTCCAAATATTCTTCATTGATGCCTCTTCGTTCGTCTCCCTATTCTTACGGTGGTTCATTCAAGATTACCTTCCGTTGTTATCATTTTAATTCATTTGTTCTTTTCACAATCCTACCGGTGGTTCGTTGAAGATTTACCCAAGCTTGTGCTAGATCTCTCTTTAATTCTTTGCAACGAGAATAAGTAGTATGCCAAATCCGTTTGCTTGTCATCAATTTAATTTGATGAAGGATAAGCATACAGTAAATCTTATTCTTATTTTTCCTCGAAGTGCTTAATCTCTTTTTCCGGAGCTTGTTCATCATATCATATTCTCGGTCCTAAGTTGTTCATCTTGTTTTTCGGAGCTTCAAGTTATTTCTATTATATCATTTCAAACCTCAATCTAATTCATCGCAGGCCTTGAATCTTATTCTTTTCATCTTTCACTTCTCATGCTTTCATTACCGGAGTTTTCATGGTGGTTCATCAAGATTTAATTCATCCTCGAAGTCTTCATCAAGATTCTTGTTGGAGCTCAAGCATTCTTCATCATGCTTTCCAAGTGCAATTCTTGCTCCCTCATCTGTTGAGATGGTGTTATGTCATTCTTGTCAATTCCTTCATGAATTGTGATTCACGAGTTATCAAGAATGAGATATTTAAAACCATCATTTTTCCTGTTCAGGAGATCTTTTCAACCCTTCTTTGTAAGGAGGATTTCCTGATTCATTTGTGGGAGAAGTTGTCATTTTTCTTCTCCGTTCAATCCTCTCATTGATTTATATGCTATTCTTTCATTCCGGAGGCATATGTTATGTTGCTCTCTCCAAACCATCATCTCGATTTTTATCAAGATCATGTTCTTTCCCTTGCTTATCATTTAACCGGAGTGTTGTATTCTTCATTCTAGTTCTCTCATCTTATCAAGTTTGCCTCTCTTTTGAACCGGAGTGCTATCTGAATCTTTCTTACCCCTTGTGCCTTTCTTTCAATTGTTTCAGAGGCAATATGCTGTCCATTTCTTCAAGTATCATTCCATCTTCTCAAGTTCATGTTAATTTCTTCCATTTTCAGTCGGAGTGCTGTCCGAATTCTATCATTCTTATTCCTTGGCTATACCGTTGTGGTTTCATATTCTTGGTTCGTAAGCTCTTGTTTCATGTCTTTCATCCTACAAGGTTCTCGTATGCTCCTTGTTCCTCTTTTCTAACGGAGTGTTTTCATCTTCGTTCATCTCCATTGTTTTCTTGTTCAACTTGTTTAACCTCTCAAGGTTCTTTGGTTCCACTCGTTTGTCAAAGAAGCAACTTTGTTTTACCTCTTCCTCTTCCATTTTTTATCCGGTGCCAACTCTAGGATCTCGGGTCGAGATCCTATGTTAGTGTGGGAGAGCTGTGACGCCCGTAGACCGACGTCCCAGAAGATTCCAGAAGATTCTAGATGTTCCGGGTTTCTCCCGGGTGTTTCTTTTGTGCTTGCTTTAATTATTTTGCATTGCATCATGTCATCATGCCATCATGTCATTAATTTTTGCATCTCAACCAAATAAATTGTGTGGACCTTCGGTCCATTTAAATCGATGGATATCACATGGTGATTTCTCTTTATAACATATAAAAGCCTCTCAATATTATTAGGGAGCTATATTAATAAATATTCCATTTGTTTGGAATTAACCACAACACACTTGCATATCTTCCCTATTTTGTTGGAGCCATTTTTGTTGGGTTGGTAATATCCCATAAAGCCTTACAAAAATGTTCCATCATTTATTTTTCTTCTTCTTGGCCTCTTTTCTTTTTGGTGTTGTTGTCTCTCTATTTTATTTCTGCTAAAGAGAGTAAGCAGAGAGCAGCCGCAGCTGGCCCAACATCTCAGCCTCCAGCCGGCCTCCTTTTCGGCCCGAGGCCCAGCCTCCCTCCAGGCCCGACCTGTTGGAAATATGCCCTAGAGGCAATAATAAAAGAGTTATTATTATATTTCCTTGTTCATGATAATCGTTTATTATCCATGCTATAACTGTATTGATTGGAAACTCAAATACACGTGTGGATGAATAGACAGACTTTGTGTCCCTAGTGAGCCTCTACAGGACTAGCTCGTTGATCAAAGATGACCGCGGTTTCCAGGTCATAGACATGAGTTGTCATTTGATAACGGGATCACATCATTAGGAGAATGATGTGATGGACGAGACCCAAACGTTAACATAGCTTTTGATCGTGTCAGTTATCGCTATAGTTTTCTGCATGTCAAGTATAAGTTCCTATGACCATGAGATCATGTAACTCACTGACACCGTAGGAGTGCTTTGTGTGTGCCAAACGTCGCAACGTAACTGGGTGACTATAAAGGTACTCTACAGGTATCTCCGAGGGTATCCGTTGAGTTGACATGGATCGAGACTGGGATTTGTCACTCCGTTTGACGGAGAGGTATCTCCGGGCCCACTCGGTAATACGTCATCTCAATGAGCTCAAAGTGACTAAGTAGTTGGTCACGGGATTATGTATTACGGTAACGAGTAAAGAGACTTGCCGGTAACGAGATTGAACTAGGTATAGAGATACCGACGATCGAATCTCGGGCAAGTAACATACCGACGAGACAAAGGGAACTGTATACGGGATTGCCTGAATCCTTGACATCGTGGTTCATCCGATGAGATCATCGAGAAACATGTGGGAACCAATATGGGTATCCAGATCCCGCTATTGGTTATTGACCTGGGAGTGTCTCGGTCATGTCTACATGGTTTCCGAACCCGCAGGGTCTACACACTTAACGTTCGGTGACGCCAGGGTTGTTAGTGAGAAGAGTGCATGGTTACCGAAGGTTGTTCGGAGTCCCGGATGAGATCCCGGACATGACGAGGGTCTCCGGAATGGTCCGGAGACGAAGATTGATATATAGGATGAAAGGTTTCGGAGTACCGGAAGTGTTCCGGGGAGCATCGGGAAATCGGCGGAGTACCGGAAGGGATTTCGGGGGGTCCGGAAGTTGTTCTGGGCCTATTGGGCCACAAAGGGGGACACCACAGCCCTCAGGGGGCTGTGCGCCCCCCCTGGGCCCTCTCCCCATGCGGCTAAGGGGGTGGGACCCCCTAGGGCTGGCCGCACCCCTTGGCCTTGGGGGGCAAGGCACCTAGGGGGGGAAACCCTAGGGCCTGGCCGCCCCCCCTTGCCCTGGCCGCCGCCCCCTCCCCTTGCCCTGGCCGCCGGCCCCTAGGGGGAAACCCTAGGGCGCCCTAACCTCTCCACCCCCCTATATATAGTGGGGCAAAGGGAGGGCAGCCAACACAGTTTGTGCCTCGGTGCTGCCCTCCCTCTCCCGTTACATCTTCTTCTCCCGCGGTGCTTAGGCGAAGCCCTGCTGGAGTTCTTCTCCACCATCACCACCACGCCGTCGTGCTGCCGGTTCTCCATCAACCTCTCCTCCACCCCTTGCTGGATCAAGAAGGAGGAGACGTCCCCGAGCCGTACGTGTGAAGAACGCGGAGGCACCGTTGCTTCGGTGCTAGGTCTTCGGCGATCTGAATCGCGACGAGTACGACTCCATCATCCGCGTTCATAACGCTTCCGCTTAGCGATCTACAAGGGTACGTAGATCACACTCCCCTCTCGTAGTTGCATCTACTAGATTGATCTTGGTGAACGGTAGGAAAATTTTTGTTTCCCATGCAACGTTCCCCAACAGTGGCATCATGAGCTAGGATCTTGCGTAGATGCTTTCTCGAGTAGAACACAAAAGGGTTTGTGGCGTTGATGTTTAAATTGCTGCCCTCCTTAGTCTTTCTTGATTCAGCGGTATTATAGGATGAAGCGGCCCGGACCAACTTTACATGTCCACGTACATGAGACCGGTTCCATCGACAGACATGTGACTTTTGTTGCATAAGATGGCTGGCGGGTGTCTGTCTCTCCTATCTTAGTTGAATCGGAATAGAACAAGGCGGTCCTTGTAGAAGGTTAAATAGCAACTTGAATATCACCGTTGTGGTTTTGCGTAGGTAAGAAGCGTTCTTGCTAGATACCCATAGCAGCCACGTAAAACATGCAACAACAAATTAGAGGACGTCTAACTTGTTTTTGCAGGGTATGCATGTGATATGATATGGCCAATGACATGATGAAATATATTTTGATGTATGAGATGATCATGTTGTAATAGTTAACATCGACTTGCATGTCGATGCATACGGCAACCGGCAGGAGCCATAGGGTTGTCTTTATTTTTTGTATGACCTGCGTGTCAATCATTAAGCGCTTTGTAATGCTTTACTTTATCGCTAAACGGTAGCAATAGTAGTAAGAGCATGGTGGGGCGCCGACAACCCCGATGGCAACACGATGATGGAGATCATGATGATGGAGATCATGGTGTGGCGCCGGTGACGATGGAGATCATGCCGGTGCTTTGGAGATGGAGATCAAAAGCACGAGTTGATGGCCATATCATGTCACTTATGATTTGCATGTGATGTTAATCCTTTTATGCATCTTATTTTGCTTAGGACGACGGTAGCATTATAAGGTGATCCTTCACTAAAATTTCAAGATAAAATTGTTGTCCCCCCCGAGTGTGCGCCGTTGCGAAGGTTCGTCGTTTCGAAGCACCACGTGATGATCGGGTGTGATAGACTCTACGTTCGCATACAACGGGTGCAAGCCAGTTTTGCACGTGCAGAACACTCGGGTTAGACTTGACGAGCCTAGCATGTACAGACATGGCCTCGGAACACGGAGGACCGAAAGGTCGAGCATGAGTCATATAGTAGATATGATCAACATGTTGATGTTCACCATTGACACCACCTCATCTCACGTGATGATCGGACTTGGGTTGGTGAATTTGGATCATGTCACGCTCGAATGACCGGAGGGATGTCAATTTGAGTGGGAGTTATAATTAATTTGATTAGGTAATAACTCACTTATCATGAACAATAGTCTAAAATGTCTTTGCAAATTTATGTTGTAGATGGCTCGCGCAGGAGTTCCCCTGAATTTTAATGCGTTCCTAGAGAAAGCTAAACTGAAAGATAATGGGAGCAACTTTGTGGACTGGCTCCGCAATCTGAGGATCATCCTCACAGCTGCCCAAAAGGTTTATGTCCTAAATGCACCGCTAGGTCAACCCCCCGCTCCTGGAGCCTCTGCGGACGATATGAACGTCTGGCAGACGCGTTCGGATGACTATTCGATAGTACAATGTGCCATGTTGTACGGCTTGGAAGGAGGACTCCAAAGGCGTTTTGAACGTCATGGTGCATATGAGATGTACACGGAGTTGAAATTCATCTTTGAGAAGAATGCTAAGATCGAGAGGTATGAGACCACCGATAAATTCTTCGCTTGCAAGATGGAGGAGAATTCGTCTGTCAGTGAGCACTTACTGAAGATGTCTGGGTACTATACCCGCATAGCTGATCTGGGACTTGTGTTCCCGGATGAGGCTATCATTGACAGAATTCTCCAGTCACTCCCTCCAAGCTACAAGGGCTTCGTCCAGCAGTACAACATGCAAGGGATGAATAAAACCATCGCCGAGCTGTTTTCGATGCTGAAAGTCGCTGAGGCAGACATCCAGAAGGAGTATCAAGTGTTGATGGTCAATAAGACCACCAGTTTCAAGAAGAATGGCAAGGGCAAGAAGGGTAACTCTAAGAAGGGTGGCAAAGCAGTTGCTAATCCAGTGAAGAAACCCAAGGCTGGGCCCAAGCCAGAGACTGAGTGTTTCGATTGCAAGGGGAATGGCCACTGGAAGCGGAACTGCCCCAAGTATCTGGCGGACAAGAAGGGGGCCAACAACAACAAAGGTATATATGATATACATGTTATTGATGTGTACCTTACCAACTCTCGTTGTAGTGCCTGGGTATTTGATACCGGTTCGGTTGCTCACATTTGCAACTCTAAACAGGAACTGCGGAATAAACGGAGGCTGGCGAAGGACGAAGTGACGATGCGCGTGGGAAATGGTTCCAAGGTTGATGTGATCGCCGTCGGCACGCTCGCTCTTCGATTACCATCGGGATTAGTTATGAACCTGAATAATTGTTATTTGGTGCCTGCGTTAAGCATGAACATTATATCTGGATCTTGTTTATTGCGAGACGGTTACTCATTTAAGTCAGAGAATAATGGTTGTTCTATTTATATGAGTAATATCTTTTATGGTCATGCACCCGAAGTTAGGGGTTTATTCTTATTGAATCTCGATAGTGATGATACACATGTTCATAACATTGATGCCAAAAGATGTAGAGTAGATAATGATAATACCACTTTCTTGTGGCACTGCCGTCTCGGTCATATCGGCGTGAAACGCATGAGGAAGCTCCATGCTGATGGACTTTTGGAGTCTCTTGATTTTGAATCACTTGACACGTGCGAGCCGTGCCTCATGGGCAAGATGACAAGGACCCCGTTTTCAGGGACAATGGAACGGGCAAGTGACTTATTGGAAATCATACATACCGATGTGTGCGGTCCGATGAGTGTAACGGCGCACGGTGGATATCGTTATTTTCTCACCTTCACTGACGACTTAAGTAGATATGGGTATATTTACTTGATGAAGCATAAGTCTGAAATTTTTGAAAAGTTCAAGCAATTTCAGAGTGAAGTTGAAAATCATCGTAACAAGAAGATCAAGTTCCTACGATCTGATCGAGGGGGAGAATATCTGAGTTATGAGTTTGGTGATCACTTAAGAAAATGTGGAATTGTTTCACAGTTGACACCACCTGGAACACCACAGCGTAATGGTGTGTCCGAACGTCGTAATCGAACCCTATTAGATATGGTACGTTCTATGATGTCTCTTGCCGATTTGCCACTATCGTTTTGGGGATATGCGTTAGAGACAGCTGCATTCACTTTAAATAGGGCTCCATCTAAGTCCGTTGAGACAACACCGTATGAACTATGGTTTGGTAAGAAACCGAAGTTGTCTTTTCTCAAGGTTTGGGGTTGCGATGCTTATGTCAAAAGGCTTCAGCCAGAAAAGCTCGAACCCAAAGCGGACAAATGTGTCTTCATAGGATACCCAAAAGAAACAGTTGGGTACACCTTCTATCTCAGATCCGAGGGCAAAGTGTTTGTCGCTAAGAACGGGTCCTTTCTCCAGAAAGAGTTTCTCTCGAAAGAATTGAGTGGGAGGAAGGTAGAACTTGATGAGGTTATTGAACCTCTGCTTCAACCAGAAAGCAGCGCAGCACAGAAAGATGTTTTTGTGGAGCCTGCAGAGGTTGAAGAGGAAGCCAATGATGATGATCAAGAAGCTTCTGATCAAGTTACTACCGAACCTCGTAGGTCGACAAGGGTACGCACTGCACCTGAGTGGTATGGTAACCCTGTCTTGGAGGTCATGTTGTTAGACAACGGTGAACCTACGAGCTATGGAGAAGCGATGGTGGGCCCGGATTCCGACAAATGGTTGGAGGCCATGAAATCCGAGATGGGATCCATGTATGAAAACAAAGTATGGACTTTGGAAGTATTACCTGAAGGGCGGAAGGCCATTCAGAATAAATGGATTTTTAAGAGGAAGACGGGGTAATGTCACCGTGCATAAAGCTCGACTTGTGGCAAAGGGTTTTTCACAAGTTCAAGGGATTGACTACGATGAGACTTTCTCACCCGTAGCGATGCTTAAATCCGTCCGAATCATGTTAGCAATAGCTGCATATTTCGATTATGAAATTTGGCAGATGGATGTCAAAACAGCGTTCCTTAACGGTTTTCTTAAGGAAGAGTTGTATATGATGCAACCAGAAGGTTTTGTCGATCCAGAGAATGCTGACAAAGTATGCAAGCTCCAGCGTTCCATTTATGGGCTGGTGCAAGCATCTCGGAGTTGGAATCTTCGCTTTGATGAGGTGATCAAAGCGTTTGGGTTTATACAAGTTTACAATGAAGCTTGTATTTACAAGAAAGTGAGTGGGAGCTCTATAGCGTTTCTAATATTATATGTGGATGACATATTGCTGATTGGAAACAATATAGAATTTTTGGATAGCGTGAAGGGGTATTTGAACAAGAGTTTTTCGATGAAAGATCTCGGTGAAGCTGCTTTCATATTGGGCATCAAGATCTATAGAGATAGATCAAGACGCTTGATAGGACTTTCACAAAGCACGTACCTTGATAAAATTTTGAAGAAGTTCAAAATGGATCAATCCAAGAAGGGGTTCTTGCCGGTATTGCAAGGTACAAAGTTGAGTAAGACTCAATGCCCAGTGACTGCGGATGATAGAGAAAAGATGAGTGTCGTCCCCTATGCTTCAGCCATAGGCTCTATCATGTATGCAATGCTGTGCACAAGACCAGATGTCAGCCTTGCCATAAGTATGGCCGGAAGGTTTCAAAGTAATCCTGGTATGGATCACTGGACAGCGGTCAAGAATATCCTAAAGTACCTGAAAAGGACTAAGGATATGTTTCTCGTTTATGGAGGTGATCAAGAGCTCGTCGTAAAGGGTTACGTCGATGCAAGCTTTGACACTGATCCGGATGACTCTAAGTCACAAACCGGATACGTATATATTCTCAACGGGGGAGCGGTAAGCTGGTGCAGTTCCAAGCAGAGCGTGGTAGCTGATTCTACATGTGAAGCGGAGTATATAGCTGCCTCGGAGGCGGCTAAGGAAGGTGTCTGGACGAAGGAGTTCATGACAGATCTTGGAGTTGTGCCTAGTGCACTGAACCCAATGACTCTGTTCTGTGACAACACTGGTGCCATTGCTCTAGCCAAGGAACCAAGGTTTCACAAGAGGACCAGACACATAAAGCGACGCTTCAATTCCATCCGCGATTCGGTCAAGGAGGAGGACATAAACATTTGCAAAGTACACACGGATTTGAATGTTGCAGATCCGTTGACTAAGCCTCTTCCACGGGCTAAGCACGATCAACACCAAGACTCTATGGGTGTTAGATTCATTACCTTGTAATGCTAGATTATTGACTCTAGTGCAAGTGGGAGACTGTTGGAAATATGCCCTAGAGGCAATAATAAAAGAGTTATTATTATATTTCCTTGTTCATGATAATCATTTATTATCCATGCTATAATTGTATTGATTGGAAACTCAAATACATGTGTGGATGAATAGACAGACTTTGTGTCCCTAGTGAGCCTCTACAGGACTAGCTCGTTGATCAAAGATGACCGCGGTTTCCAGGTCATAGACATGAGTTGTCATTTGATGACGGGATCACATCATTAGGAGAATGATGTGATGGACGAGACCCAAACGTTAAACATAGCTTTTGATCGTGTCAGTTATCGCTATAGTTTTCTGCATGTCAAGTATAAGTTCCTGTGACCATGAGATCATGTAACTCACTGACACCGTAGGAGTGCTTTGTGTGTGCCAAACGTCACAACGTAACTGGGTGACTATAAAGGTACTCTACAGGTATCTCCGAGGGTGTCTGTTGAGTTGACATGGATCGAGACTGGGATTTGTCACTCCGTATGACGGAGAGGTATCTCCGGGCCCACTCGGTAATACGTCATCTCAATGAGCTCAAAGTGACTAAGTAGTTGGTCACGGGATTATGTATTACGGTAACGAGTAAAGAGACTTGCCGGTAACGAGATTGAACTAGGTATAGAGATACCGACGATCGAATCTCGGGCAAGTAACATACCGACGAGACAAAGGGAACTGTATACGGGATTGCCTGAATCCTTGACATCGTGGTTCATCCGATGAGATCATCGAGAAACATGTGGGAACCAATATGGGTATCCAGATCCCGCTATTGGTTATTGACCTGGGAGTGTCTCGGTCATGTCTGCATGGTTTCCGAACCCGCAGGGTCTACACACTTAACGTTCGGTGACGCTAGGGTTGTTAGTGAGAAGAGTGCATGGTTACCGAAGGTTGTTCGGAGTCCCGGATGAGATCCCGGACATGACGAGGGTCTCCGGAATGGTCCGGAGACGAAGATTGATATATAGGATGAAAGGTTTCGGAGTACCGGAAGTGTTCCGGGGAGCATCGGGAAATCGGCGGAGTACCGGAAGGGATTTCGGGGGGTCCGGAAGTTGTTCTGGGCCTATTGGGCCACAAAGGGGGACACCACAGCCCTCAGGGGGCTGTGCGCCCCCCCTGGGCCCTCTCCCCATGCGGCTAAGGGGGTGGGACCCCCTAGGGCTGGCCGCACCCCTTGGCCTTGGGGGGCAAGGCACCTAGGGGGGGAAACCCTAGGGCCTGGCCGCCCCCCCTTGCCCTGGCCGCCGCCCCCTCCCCTTGCCCTGGCCGCCGGCCCCTAGGGGGAAACCCTAGGGCGCCCTAACCTCTCCACCCCCCCTATATATAGTGGGGCAAAGGGAGGGCAGCCAACACAGTTTGTGCCTCGGTGCTGCCCTCCCTCTCCCGTTACATCTTCTTCTCCCGCGGTGCTTAGGCGAAGCCCTGCTGGAGTTCTTCTCCACCATCACCACCACGCCGTCGTGCTGCCGGTTCTCCATCAACCTCTCCTCCACCCCTTGCTGGATCAAGAAGGAGGAGACGTCCCCGAGCCGTACGTGTGAAGAACGCGGAGGCACCGTTGCTTCGGTGCTAGGTCTTCGGCGATCTGAATCGCGACGAGTACGACTCCATCATCCGCGTTCATAACGCTTCCGCTTAGCGATCTACAAGGGTACGTAGATCACACTCCCCTCTCGTAGTTGCATCTACTAGATTGATCTTGGTGAACGGTAGGAAAATTTTTGTTTCCCATGCAACGTTCCCCAACACGACCGCCCCTCAACCCTAGCTCGCTCCCGCAGCCTCTTCTCTCCCCTCGCTCTCTCCCTCGCGCCGCCAGGCCACCCCTTGTTCGCTCGCCCAGCGCCCGAACCCTCCTCCGCATCGATCTCACCCTCTCCCCTCGCCCCGCATCGGCCAGGCAGCGCCCGCGTCGCCCCGGCCAAGTCATCTGCTGCGCCCCGCCTGGTCCTCCTCGCGTCGGCCTCGTCCTCCCGAGCAGCAGACCGCAGCCAGCGCCGTTCCTCCCCTCGCACCCCGCAGGTCGCCTCCTCCGCCTCCAGCCGTCGTCAGCGCCAAGGCCCTGCTCCCTCCCTTCTCCAGCAGGCCAGCCGCCGCCAGCAGGGCCGCGCCCGACCCTCTCCCTCCGGCCTTGTCTCTAGTGTCCCCGCCCGGCCTCGTCCAGGTGGCCGCGCCGCCACGCCCTCTGCCCCAGGCCCCTACCGCGGTTCAGCACCTCGCCTCTGCCTCGCCTCTGCGCGCCCCAGGCCTACCTCGGCCAGGAGCTGCGCCGGCACCACGGCCATCCTCTCTCCAGCGTCCAACGGCCGCCCCAAGCCCGACGCCCCGGCTTTTTCTTTCTCGCTGCTCCGAGTTGTTGCTATGTTTGGCTGCTGCGTTTTTCTTGCTGCTTCGTGCATGCGAGCACCGCTTCATAGGAGAGGTCAAGACCGGCAAGAACGGCTACCGGATGCGCCAAGAACGTCAAGTACCTCTACCGCGTCTCCGGAGTCGTCAAGACACCAAGTACCACGACGGCCTCGAGTACCACTACCGTCGCCCCGTGTACGACTACCTTCGGTGAAGAAACGAGTATGACTACACAAGACGAACGCGTCAAGTACCACTACACATGGCGATGCGACAAGTACCCCTACGGAACGTGTACGACGACCGTCGCCGAAGAACCGTGTACCACTACCGTCGCCCCGAAGACGTCCGATGCCACGACAAGTACCTCTTCGGAGACGTGAACGACTACGAACGGGAACAACTACACGGCGATACGTCAAGTACCACGACACGTTAACGGAACGTCTACTTCAACTACTTCCTCTACGTGCATGTACCACTACCGTCGCCCCGTGTACGCTTACTTCCTCTACGAATCGCGAGAACGACTTCTTCCTCTACGATCTCGAGCCGCCCCGAAATGAACGTTCCGAAGGTATAACCCCGAGACGTGACCCGTGGATGTTGCTTGTGTGTTGTATGAGATGATCCACTTGTGTTCTCCGTGCCCGTTATGCCCTTCTTTTGTCGTGTTCCTCGGTTGCCTCGTCGCCGACTCGTGGGAACCCGGTGACGGGATCACCCCACCTTTCTTCTTGCTTGACACGCTCTCCGCCACCTTTTCTTTTGCACCGGTCTCTCAATGAGTTACCGGGACCGATATGTTGCGTTGCATCATTTTCGGATCGTTGCCGTGGCACCCTTTCCTTCCACCACGGTGACAATACTTCATATCTCTTCATGTTAACCTTTAATAAATAAATTGCATAAACTTGATCATGTCATCCGCATCATGTTAACAACATTAAAATGTGTGGATTGTTGTTGCTTTAATAATTGCTAATTTGGTCAAGGGGATTTTCCGGAATTTGTTGTTGTTATTTTTCGGCCTCATTTAAAATACCTAAATGGTGTAGTTTTATTATGCTTCACCTCTTGCTATGTTAAAAACATTTAATCTTGTCTTGTAAATAACCGAGAGTCAACTAAATAAAATGTGGTGTTTCGTCAATATGCAACTCGTTGCATATTGAGCTCCACTTAACTTGTAGTTTTGTTTGTGCACTTTGCCATGCCATGCATAATTAAACCGGACATGCATCATACTTTGATGTGCATCGTATGCCATGTTTATGCTTGTGTCTTTACCGTGTTGTTTGCTTCTTTCCAGTTGCTTCTCTTGTTAGCTTCGGTTTCGTTCCGGAGTTGTGAGGATTCGCTCGACTCTGTTGCTCCGTCTACTTCATGGATCCGTTCTTCTTCCTTGCGGAATCCCAGGCAAGATGATTATACCCTTGGATACCTTTACTACCATTGCCATGCTTAGTTGTCTCGATGCTATCGTTACATGTCGCGCTACCCATCTTTTATGTCAGCCTCTCCTTGTTGCCATGAAACCTCTAACTTTTGACACCTTCCTAGCAAAACCACTGTTTGGCTATGTTACTCGCTTGCTCAGCCCCTCTTATAGCGTTGTTAGTTGCAAGTGAAGATAAAGTTTGTTCCAGGAGGGAACTTGTTGTTGGAATATCACAATATCTATTATTATTATTAACACACCTATATACTGGGCATGGGTGGAAGGCTTGGCCTTTTGCTCGGTGTTTTGTTCCACTCATGCCACCTTAGGCGCCGATAAACCGGCATTATGTTCCTTGATTTTGCGTTCCTTACATGATGGGTGGATGGGGACCCCATGACAGTTCGACTTTGAATAAAACTCCTCCAGCAAGGCCCAACATTGGTTTTAATTTGCTCATAATAACAACTTAATTAAATAATTAAATTTGCATAGGGGGTCGCGTCCCCGGGTTCTTAATTCTACATAACAGGGGGGGGCAGTGCTGATCATGTTGGTCCCAAACTAGAGCCACTTGCAGTGCCACCCAGTTATCTGGGGTCTTCGGTTGCTGTACGTATTGCTCATCCGGACGTGGCCTGAGACGAAATACGCGCGGCTACTATCAGGGTGTCGGCACACCGGGAGGTCTTGCTGGACTTGTTTTACCATTGTCGAAATGTCTTGTGCTACCGGGAAGCCGAGCCTGATCGGATTTCCCTAAGATAAGGAGTGATGATATTATATTTATCACTTCAGCTAATCGTGGGAGCTTGTGATGAGCTAAGTTGGGACACCCCTGCAGGGTTATAATCTTTCGAAAGCCGTGCCCGCGGTTATGTGGCAGATGGGAATTTGTTAATGTCCGATTGTAGAAAACTTGACAGAGGATCCGAAGTAAAACGCACAACCGTGTGAGTAACCGTGACTGTCTCTTTTCACTTTGAGAAGAGAACACGGTGGGGTTATGTTTGAGTCGTATGTAGTTTAGGATCTTTAGCGATCACTACTTTTGCGACCGTTTGCGTAGATGCTCATCTTATTCTTGTACTCGTAAGTTAGCCACCATATTATGCTTAGCCGCTGCTGCAACCTCACCACTTTACCTCTTCCTACCCATAAAGCTTTGTTAGTCTTGATACCCATGGTTATGGGATTGCTGAGTCCTCGTGGCTCACAGATACTACAACACCAGATGCAGGTTTAGCCGATTATGATGCAGGAGCTGGTTCAAGTACTTCTCTGGGAGCTCGATGAAGAGAGTGGCCGTATGCTTGTGACGTTTTCGACGATCAGTAGTGGTTTCTACTAGGATTCGATCTAGACCTGTGGTTTTATGTTGTTTGGTATCTTGTCTTTTGGATCTTACCCTTAGATGGGTTGTGATGTTTTGAATGATGCTTTACTTATGTAATGTATTTGTGTGAAGTGGCGAGTGTAAGCCAACTATCTCCTTTTGCAATTTGATCCCTCTTTTACATGAGTCGTGCAAAGATACCAAACTTGCGATCATTCCAGAATGGGCTTATATCTTTAAGTCGTGCCTCGACACGTAGGAGATATAGTCCCATCCTGGGCATTACACTATATAAGCCACCCCCTCCTCCGGTACAGGGGTTGGCACCCCCTGTAACACACACACATATATATATTCCAGTCAACCGCCTCCGGACACCGAGACGTAGGGCTATTACTTCCTCCAAGGAGGGCCTAAACTCGTAAACACCTTGTGTACAATCTCACCGTAGTTAGGATCTTGCCTCCTCCTACGTACCCCATATTCTTACTATCAGATTAGAACCACGGCACCCTCCTATGGCGGCTCTGCTGCTTCGTCTCCTGTGGCGGACGGGCGGTGGCCTCTGCTGGCGCCAGAGGTCCTTCCCTCCATGGCGCACGGAGCGGTGTTGGTGAGATCAGGATCCAGATCCCCCGGACATGGGGAGGCTCGGCCCTCCCGCGGCCTCTACGCGGTGTGGCGTCATCAACGCCGCCGGGCTTTCTCTGCTTCACGTGGTGGATCCCTTCCGGCAGGTCTTGGCGGGGTGGCGATCCCCTTTTCCTCTCGTGCGAGTTCGTGGAGCTCGTCATCGGATGCTGCCAGATCTGTCCACGCGGTCGGTTCTAGCTCCGTGGGGATGCTTCCCTGGCTGGGTCTTCGGTCTTCAGCATGGTTGCGATGCGCGACAGTGCGGCGGTGGTGGCGGGTAGGGCTGGAATTCGAGCCGAGTCGAGCCAGCTCAGCTCGTTAACGAGCTAGCTGGACTTGACTCGTTACTATAACGAGCTCAAATCCAAGATTGGCTGGACTCGTATGACTCGCGAGCTAGCTCATTTAGCTTGTTAAGCTCGCTAAATATATGAAAATAAAACCCTCAATATGATAAAAATTATTATGTATATATTAAACATATACATCAATAAACAATTATAATTTCCTTGTAATGCATGAGTCTCCTGGGCGGCTGGGCCTTCAATGGCTGGGCTTTGTGTTGTGCGCGTGGGACGCAAGGTGCTGAGTGGCTGATCTTCTTTTTAGATTAGGACTGGCTAACCTTTTGTATGATGCCTAACGAGTTACACGAGTACTCGTGAGATTGGCTCGTTTAACTTGGTCTATAAACGATCTTAAACTAAAGCTCGACTCGACTCGTTATTCTTCGAGTTCGAGTCGATTCGCGCCAAGTCACGAGCTACTCGTTTACCTCGCGAGCTTCGAGCTTTTTTCCAGCCCTAGTGGCGGGGGATGTGGTGGCGTGTGTGTGGCTTCAGAGGTGTGCGGACCAGTGGAGTGCTATGCGTGGGGTGGTGGTCGTGTTTGCTCAGGAAAATGCCTTGCCGACGCTTGACGGCCGTCGGCGGCAGCACCCATGGGCGTCGCTTTCCTTCCTGGAGGCGCCGTCGAGGAGATCTACACTTCTTCTACTCTCGGGCCAAGGTATTGGGCGAAAGTCATGATCCTGCTGCAGGATCGGGCGGCGACGGCGTTGATACGTCCAAAACGTATCTATAATTTATGCTTGCTCCATGCCACTTTTGGGTGATATTGCTATGATATTCATACACTTCCATACACTTTGGTCATATTTGGACTAACTTACTAATCCAGTGCACCCCAGTGCCAGTTTCTGTTTTCGCCTGTTTTTGTATTTCAGGTTTTCACGTTACGAGAACTGCCCAGAAAAATCCAGAAAAATTATATAAAAAATCAGCGTTTCGAAAACAACCTTGCGCCCGAAGGACAGCCGGGGGGGGCACCAGGGCTCCAGGCGCCCTGGCGGCGCGCCCCCCCTGGGCCGCGCCGGGGGGGCGCCTGGGCCCCCCGAAGCTCCCCAGATGCCCTACTTTGGCATATATTTAAAGGGTCCTCCAAAACCCTCAGAACAGGAACTCTTTTCGCGATCCCATCTCTGTTCCGCCGCCGCCGCCGCTTCCAAGATCGGGAGCACCAGGAGAACTCTTCCCAGCACCCTGCCGGAGGGGAGGATCACCACCGGGAGCTTCTCCACCACCATGGACGCCTCCCGGATGACTCGTGAGTAGTCTCCCTTGGACCATGAGTCCATGACCAGTAGCTATGTGATGTTCTCCTCCCGTTCTTGTGCTTCACTAATTAGTCCTCGTGAGCTTCCCTACATGATCGAGGCACCTATGTAATCCTTATGCTTTTGCTATGTTGAGTTTGCTGGGATCCGATGGATTATGAGATTATGTTCAGATTGATCTTGAGTAATATATTTGATTCACCTCTTTTATATTTTTGTTCATAAGTAATTCTTGCATGTTCTCCGTTGTTATTTACTGCTTTGGCCGAGTAGTAGGTAGTGACTCCAAGAGGGAACGTTATGCTCGATTGTGGGTTCATGCCCCTCGATGACTAGCTTGAGTGACGGAAACATGAGTCTAGGGGATGTGCTGTTGCCACAAGGGGGAAAACAACGGTGCTTGTGCCCGCGGGTGCAAGGATTGTTTACTTTACGCAAAGTTCTTTTAATGCAGTTGTCTGTTGCATTGAGTTTACACTATGGGTGGGACTCGCAACTTAATACCAGCGAGATGTTCTGGATAGATATCTCAAGGTGGATGATTAGTAGTAGATATTGATGGATTTCGGTCTACTTACTTTGGCGTACCGCCCATGCTTTGAACCTCAACCTTTCTTGCAATGTAGTCAGCATTGGTTTGCGTTCGTGGTCCTGTCAATTGCCCAGCTGTAATTTGTTTACCTCACATAGCTGTTTTATCGTCTTTTGGGAGAGAGACATCACTAGTGAACATCATGAGACTCCGGTCCATATTACCATCATTGATCACATCCACTATTTACTTTTCGTTATTATTTACTATTGCAAAACACTATCTATCACTACTATCATTGCTTTTAACCCTTTGTGAACTACAAGGCCGGAGGGATTGACAACCTCTCTGTACTCGTTGGGAGCAAAGTTATTTGTATCTGTGTGCAGGTCCACGTTGATTGCTACTAATCTGGCGCCGTAGCAATTGACACCTACTTGTTGAACCTAGGAGTCTCTGGGGATTCGATCCTTGGCATCTTTGCTAAGGGAAAACACTTCTACAATACTGCATCTTACACCTTCCACTTGGGGTAACCAACGAGGGGTTCGAGGCCCATCAGGCGTCTTCAGCTTCGTATTCCCTCCTTGGGGTGTCGTCTTGGAGATCCTGATCTCAATTGTACTTCCGGCAGGCTGGACGTGCACGACATCACGGTTGGCAGGTGTCCGCCCGATGATTTGGATGTTTGCGCGGCTTCTTGTGTGGCAACGATGGTGGCTTCAGGCAGAGTCAGGTTTGCTGATGGTTCTTCGTAGTCGGTCTCTTCCGACGTGTTCGAGGAGCCGCCGTGCCTCGCTTTGTCTTGCTGAAGTCGGAGCTGCTGAGGAGGGGCCTTTCCGGTGACGATGACATGGGACGGGTGTCACATCCCTAGTCAGTGCTTGCATTAGGACTAGCTAGAGTGTGCATCATGTTTACTTTCCACAGAAAGTTGAAATGGGAATGACAGAAACCCCAGCACCCCTCTTCTAACAACTAGGGTTTAATAAAATCTTTTCCAATGTACCCAAAATGCCCTTCAAAAATGTTCATCATTTCTGTCTTGGTCTTAAACCTCTGCCATAAATGGTGCACAATTTTCTAGGACATCCAAGGTCTCTGGATTAATTCATATGGTATTTGCATTTGGGCATTTAAATGCTATAAAATATTATATGTGCCCAAATAATCATAAACTAAAATGTTCCATGCTGTTCATATTATATACAGTGGGCATGACTAGTTCTATGAGTTATAAAAATGTTCTGGCATTTTTATTAATTCAACAAAGTTGCAAAAGAAATGAAACAGAAAGTAAATAGAAAAAAAATAGGAAGTAGCAGACTTACCTGAGCCCACTTACCTGCCTGGCCCAGACGGCCCAGCCCACCAGGGGCATCCCCGTCTTCTTCGTTGCGCCAGCGCACGAAGCAGCTCGGTGGCGAGCGCCGCCGACGCGCCGGCCACCTCCTGCCTGCCTGCCTGGCCCCTTCAACCCTCTGGATGGACCTGGACGACGCCACGCAGACCCCCTCGACCGTTTCCCCTCTCCCCTGTGTCTTTCCCCTCCTCTCTCCCCTCCGCCGAGCTCCACCGAGCGAGCTCGTCGCCGTCGATCGCTGCCACCGCGCCCTACGCCACTCCCTCACCTCCCCAACGCACCATTAGCTCCGCCGCATCGCCCCGAAGCTCCCCACCGACGCACACGACGCCAGAAGCGCTGCAACGCCATCCCAGCCAACTCCATGCGAGCGCCGCCGCGGACAAGCTCGTCGCCGTCGACTCCGGCGACCAACCGACCAACCTGTGGCACCGATCACCAGGAGCACTTAGACCCCATCCGCGCGACAAATGGTCGCCGGAACAAGGATTCCGACGAGTCACCGCCGTGCGAAATGGTCGCCGCCGGCCAAACTCCGGCGGGCTGACGTGGCTTGTTAATTAGGAGCTAACAGTAATTAGATTAACCAACACAGTCACTGACAGTGGGCCCCATCGCTTAGTCAAACCCATTCAACTCTAGTTTTGACCGGAATTAGCTCCAGAGTCACTGACATGAGGGACCCACCAGTCAGGTTTGACCTGGATCAGGTCTGTTAACTTGCTGACGTCAGCATGATGTCATGCTGACGCAGTAAAGGATTTTCAGGGATTATTTGATTTAAAAACAATTCAGGAAATTCCGGAAAATGCTTTAAACTTCAAAAGATCATATAAATTCAACAGTAGCTCGGATGGAAAAGATTTATATATGAAAATTGATCAGAAAAATCCAATCTTTCCAATGGCACTGGTTTCATGCATGTTTGAGCAAGTTAACCTTGATGTATACTCTAAAACATGATAATGCACTTAATTAAATAATAGTTTGAGTTTCAATTTGAATCTTTGATTCAAATGGGCTCAAACCCTTTTGGTTATAGCTGCATTAGCCCAAAACACATGCATCTTGCCATATCATGAGCATACATCATATTGTTGCATTTGTTTGCTTATTGATTGTATCGCCGATATTCTTCGTGTTAGGTCCTGCTCCCGAGGATACTTCTGCGTATCCAGCTGAAGAGCAGTACCCGACAACCACTTTGTCAGGCAAGCAATCATTGATCATTCTGATACAAACACATCTTCTCGCTCCTGCTCTCTTTTACTGCATTAAGGCAACAGCGTGTGAACTGCTACTTGCTGCGGTAGTTGAACCCTATTCCCTTGCATGACATGTCATTGCCACAGTAAATAGTTGAAACCCACTAGCATGTGTAGGAGTTGATTGAGCCATGTGATGTGATCCACCATGCTATTTGTTTATGTTGCCTGCTATGCTTAGAGTTGTGTCAGGTCTGGTTCATCTGGATGATGGATCAGAGTGAAATGATCATATCGGTAAAGAGAGGGAAGTTTGGAACATGTTTGGTAAAGGTATCGATGAAAGGCCATGTAGGAGTACGTGGTGGGTTGTTTCATTGGAACCATCCATAGGACCTGAGATCTGTATGTGTGGTTCAAGTTACAGCTACTACCACACATTGGGCCCTAAAATATGACCCCGCTCGACTTATTGACTGCCCATGTTCTCTGTCCAGGAGTTGCAACTAGTTTCTGGTGTTTGTAGTTTACTGGTGGCCGTGCACAGTGCTGACCCTCGGGGTGGTCTGTGATGCGACAGGTACGTGGCCGGGTGTACCGAGCGCCCGTTTGGTGACTCGGGAACCCTGTACACATCGTTTGGGGCCGTGAGCGACACCCCGGCCGGATCTCCCCATGGATGGAACCCAAATAGGCGATAAACATGGACGAGAGACTTGAGTGGTTGGTTAGGTTGTGGTCTACACCCATGTCGGCTTTCGCTTGAAGTCTGCCGAGCACATGTCGTGTGCAGACGCTAAGTGGTGAAAACATGTGTGAAGAAGTACACCCCTGTAGGGTTATCAATCTATTCGAATAGCCGTTGTTCGCGGTACGGACTACTTGATTACTCTTACAGTTCATAGACAAGTTGATGGATACTACTAAAAGCCTCAAGACAAGTGTGAGTGCCGTGGATGGCCCTTCCGTAGGATGACGGAAGAGGATCCTCGGTGGTGTATTGTTGTGGTGAGTAGAGGACTCGTGTACGTAGTAATATCTTGCAATCTGTTGAGAGTTGTAGTATAGGTTAGCCAAGAGTCAAAGCTGGCTTTCTGCTATGAACTCCACTACCCCTGTTGATAATGTTGCATGTATGATAGGTTCTGTTGTAAGACTTGCTGAGTACCTTTGTACTCATTTTTGCTTAATAATTGTTGCAGAGGAGAACCCTGCCCCTTCTGATGGGTTCTACATAGACGTTGACGTCGACAAGTAGCTTGCTACCCAGACGGAGATCTGGAGCTTGTAAAGGGCCTTGTAGATAGTCAGGCTACACCAAGCCTGTTTTATTTTCCAAGTTGTCTGTACTCAGACATGTTAGCTTCCACTTGTGCTTGTATGACTGTATGACTTGAGTGTTGGGTCATGTGACCCCTACCTGTATGGATATGTTATGTATGGCTCTTGGAGCCTCTTAAATAAAGTACTTTGAGTCATAGAGTTCTGTTGTGATGCAATGTTGTATTTGCACATATTGAGCATATTGTGTGTATGATTGAAATGCTTGGTATGTGTGGGATCCGACACCTAGTTGTTTTCCTTTGGTAGCCTATCTTACAGGGAAATGCCTCCTAGTGCTTCCAATGAGCCTTGGTAGCTTGCTACTGCTCGGAACACGTAGGCTGGCCGGCATGTGTCCTTCGTTCATGTGTCTGTCCCTTAGGGGAAATGTCACGCGTTGTTCCTTTAAGTCCATGTAGCTTGCTACGACTTGGGTTCACACGTTGATGAGCGACACGTTTGTTGCTGGGTCATGGATGTCTGTCTCTGTAATTTAGTGCCACTTTTGGTTTATAACTAGCCATGTCGGCCCGGGTTCTCTATCATATGGATGCTAGCGACCCTGTCATATACGTGTGCCAAAATGCGTAAACGGTCCCGGGCCAGGTAAGGTGGCACCCGTGGGGATACCGTGCGTGAGGCCGCAAAGTGATATGACGTGTCACAGCTAGATCGGTGTGACTTAGGATCGGGGTCCTGACAACGGGTGGTTGGTTCTCGCGCTGCCTCGGCGCAAGCCCAACTCTTTTCCCCTGCAAAGCCCGTCGACCGAGTCGGAGCTGTCTGGTCGTCGGCGATTGTGGCTGACTATTTTGCATCGGCCGACGCATGCCTCGACGCTTGTTTGCGGTGAGGGTTTCTTCGGTGGTCGCGAATGGTGGAGTCGGAGTTGCCCTCTACGTCGGGTTGCAATCTCGACGAAACTTTTCTCTTCAACGGTGTGTGTGCGTTCTTGTGTGGGTAGCCAAGTCGCCCTGTGAGCCTTGTTCTGACAGGCTTGTTGGGACGGTTTTCGCTCGGTTTTCCGTTTATTAACCGGGCAATTCTGTTCAACCTTTTTAAATGAATCGGGCCCTAACGGGCCGCGTTTCCAAAAAAAAAAGCCTAGGCACGGCTCGACTGCAGAGAGCCAGAATTGGGCCGGCCCAGTAACCTCAAGCCGCATCACGCTGATGACATGCATGCTTTTTTGTTTTTCTTCACATATTTATTTTCTTTTTTAGTTAATTGAGTTTACAAAAACACTTTACATTTTTTTTAAATGTTAATGTTGTATTTAAAAACATGAAACATGTAAATAATATTTTTTTGGTGTAGACGAAAAAGTATAACAGGAATGAAAAAAGTACAAATGTTAATCATGTGTATGAAAAATGTTTGTGATAATAAGGAAATGTCGCACCTTTAAAAAATGTAGATGACGTTTAAAAAATGATTATACAAAGTAAACAAATGTTTGCATAGTACAAAAGAAATGTTTGGTACAATAAAAAAATGGGTGTCACATTTAGAAAATTATAAGTTTAAAAAAATGTATTCGTGACATTTTCAAGAAATGTTTGTACAATGTACAACAATGCTTACACAGTTCAAAAAATGTGTTTTTGTGATTCAAAAAATGTGTAAGCATGTATTGAATTTGTTAACTCGTATCTGGAAAATATATTCAAAACATGTTTTGGTACAAATCTTTAACATGTATTTAATTTTTTTAAATGAGTATAAAAATGGTCTACATGTATACAGAAAATGTATGATGTGTATGGAAACCTAGACATGGGTTGGAAAAACAAAAATAAAAACGACAGTGGAACAAAAAGAAAAGAAACAAAAAAAAACCAAGAAAGAAATAAAGAAAACCAAAGTATAATGAAAAAGCTGAAGAAAACCATTGCAAAAACAACGAAAACCAAATACATAATAAAGAACAAAAAAAATCAAATAAAACAGACAAAATAACTAATACAAAAACATCAATATAAACGAAAAAATGGACTAAATCGATCAAGCAAAGCAGTCGGACACGGTGTGAGCGAAGCCATCGAGTGATACAACTAATGGTTCAACATGTATTCGTCCCCCCGTAGGCGATTCCTACCATGAATCGGTACAGACGAGACATAGCTCTCACCGGCATCCCACTCCTTCAAGATATTTTTCTCGTGTACACCCCCACCCATGTATGGGTTCTTTTCTAACAATTCTTTTGGAACCCCGTTGTATCTAGATGTCTCTCTCCCTCCACCTGGTACGACCAATGTGCTAGAATTAAACCTGGGCATGGCTGCCAAGCCTCGCATGCCAGGCTCGAAGCCCGACGCCCGGGCTAAGCTCGGGGCACACTTTCCAGCCCACAACACGGGAAAATGACAGCGACACCTGAATATTACGAGCACCCCTTTGTCTCGCTATAAGCGGGACAGAGGGAGGTTCTTACGTCGGGATGAAGCGAGCATTCGCCTCAAGCACCGCGTATAATGGGCGGGCCCAGTTGGGACCGCGGGCATTCAATACCTTTTATCTTTTGTTTTTCCCACTCTTCTGCCTTCTATTATAATTTCTTTCATTAATTTTTTCTTAAATTTCGTAATATTCTATTTACATCTATAATAAAAATCAATTTTTATACATATTTGGGAACTGTTGCATGCGCATTTCAAAACTGTTAATCGTGCATAGACAAAATATTAATTACATATACTAAACAATTATGAAAATTTTGATAATCTATTTGGAAAAAATGTTGAGTAAGTGTTTGAAAAATATTAATAAAGCATTTGGAAAAATTAAATATGTATAAAAACTGTTAATAAAAATTATGAAAAAAAATTAAACATGGATTTAAAAATATTAATCAAGCATTTAAAAAATATTGAACAAGTGTTTAAAAATGTTAATAAAGCATTTTAAAATTGCTAAATATGTATAGAAAAATATTGACCATGTATTAAAAATGATGGATTTTTTTGATCATGTATATTAAAATGTATTCAAGCATTTGAAAAAAAAACCTTGAACTAGTATTTGAAAAAAGTTAATAAAGCATTCTAAAAAAGTAAAATGTGTTTAGAAAAAAATGTTGACCATGTGTTTAAAAAATATTAATATTGCATTTAAACATGTTAATCAAGCATTCTAAAAAGTTTAGTGTGTGTATAGGAAATATGTTGACCATGTATTATCAATATGTTAATCTCGTATTTTACAAATGTTCATCAGGCACTTGCAAATGTTAAAATTGTTTATAGAAAATCTTTTGACTAATTATATAAATTTATCAATTTGTATTAAAAAATGTTAAATGTCTATAGAAACATATTTTTGACATATACAATTATGTAGAATGAAAATGTAAATAAACAAAGAAATAAACCAAATAAACAAAGAAAAAAAAGTGAACAGACAAATGCAAGAAGAAAAAAATAAAACGCAGAAGAAAAAGGAAAAGAAACGAAAGAAAACGAAATGAAAGAAAACCAAATAAAATAGAAGAAATGGAGAAGAAAAGAAGAAGAAACAGTAAAAATGGAGAAAGAACGAAGAAAAACCTATAACATAGAAAGGAAAATAAAATCACCGAACATAATAATGATAAACCGGTTGTCAGCCGAGTGGTTGCGCCTTGCTATTGAACGGGAACACGATGCTTACCCACTGGCTAGCTGCGTTACACATGATTGAGGAGACCCTCGTTCGAATAATGGCATCTCCTTTTTTCTTCCCTTTTTGCTTTAAAAAGATGCCGCAACAGTTGGTCCATTACTTTAGACGTATTCAGCGAGAGTTGCTACCGTCTCTCTTAATACGCGAGAGCTATATCTCGCAGTAAGCGAGATAGTAACAACTCTCGATGAAGGATTTTTTTTTTCCCGTCTCTTGTAGCAACTGGGCCGCCACTTAATAAAAAAAATTGGAGGAAAAAGTGAGCGTAATCAGGGTTCGAACCCAGCTCTCCTGGATGCTAGCCACAACCACTACGTTTGGTTCATGATAAACTGTAAAGCGAGACCTCCTTTAAGGTAAAAGAGCCGATTTTGTCCACCGTTCTTTTGAATTATTCAGTTTTTTCTTCCTTTTTTTCATTTTCTTTTGTTTTTCTCCGTTTTTATTCCTTTTTCTTTCTATTTGCATTGTTTCTTCTGTTTATATTATTTATTTCTTATTTCTATGTTTTTTTGTTTTTTTGTTCTTTTTCGTTTTGATTCTATGTTTATTGTATATGTCAACAACATTTTTCTAACACACATTTTGCATTTTCTCGATACAAATTTAATTTTTTCAATATATGGCCAACATTGTTTCTAACACTTCAAAATACAAAATTAACATTTTTAATACTGGGTCAACATTTTTTATATACTTTTTTTAAATGCTTGAGAGTTTTCAAATAAAATATTTTATTAATACATGGTCAAGATTTTTTTCTATAGACATTTAACATTTTCCAAACGCTTGTTTGACATTATTCAAACACTTGTTCAACATTTTTCAAATGCTTGCTTAACATTTTTATATACATGATCAAATTTTTTCTATACTTATCATTACAGTTTTCAAATACTTGTTCCACATTTTTTTCAAATTAATGTAACATTTTTGTAAACAAGATAAAAAATCATCATATTTTTAATACATTATGAACAATTTTTCTATACATGTGAAACCTTTTCCAAACGCTTGATTGCCATTTTTCAAAGACTTGTTCAATATTTTTGGAATATTTGATATTTTTTCAAATACTGGCTTAACATTTTCTGAATGCTTAATTAACATTTTTCAAATACTTGTGTAAATTTTCCGAATGCTTCATTTTCCAAAAATATGTAGAGTGCTTTTTTATAATATGTATATTACCACCAAATGTAAACAAACAAAAAAGAGGTTGTGGCCTCCCGCGCTTGTGGGCTGGCCCATCTCGCTCTGCCCCTTCAGCAAGTCAGAACCTAGACTCGCTGAAGGCGACATATGGGAGCTCCCAATTTTATACTCCCTTCGTCTCAAATTAGTTATTTTAGATTTGCAAGATACAAATGTATGTAACACTAATAGACAACTAATTCATGACCGAGATAATATTAAAATAGGAGTAGCATTTACCATCGAAGTAGCAAAATCTCTACTCCTAATGAAGGAGTCTGTACGTCGTTCGTTCGTTCGTTGGTACCCAGCCCCCCATCGATCGATCTCCTCATCCCACCTTCGTTTCTCCCACCGATTTTTTTCCACACCAAAACGAAACCCAGAGAGAAAACCAGCGCCGATCCTTCTCTTTCCCAATCCACCTCTCTCTCTCTCTCTCTCTCTCTCTCTCTCTCTCTCTCTCTCTCTCTCTCTCTCTCTCTCTTTGGCCCGTGCCTCTCTCGCCCGCTTAGGGATTCCCGCACCGATTTAGATACACATCAGTCGACTGACCTGACTTTGGGTTAGTCGATTTTCACAGGGAGGCGAGGGGGTCGCCGGAGGGGAAGAAGAACCAGGTGCAGCGGGGAGGGGGGGCTCGCCGGAGAGGCTACCCCAGTATCGATCTTATGGCTCAGGGTGGCGGCGATGGTCGCCGGCGATAGTGGGGCGCGGTGGCGTGGGGATTCGTCGGAGAAAAATCCAGTCCCTGGCGGGGCTAGAGCGATGGCCGGGGCGGCGGCTAGACCGGCGGCGGGGATGGTTCTCGAGAGGGCGGGGCGACGAGGCGGTCGCGGGAGCGCCATTGGCCGTGGGTGGTAGTGGCCGGTGGCACGTTTGGCGGTCGGGGAGGTGAGGAAGAAGACGATCTAACTGCCACACGATTTTAATCCAACTGTCCACAAATCGATTGACCTTAACGCTAAAACTCAGCCGACTGAACTATAGACATTCCCTTCTCGCACCCCTATTTCACCTATTTCACCTCCTAGCCGCCGCCAATTCTCTCTGCCCTCGCTCCCCTGCCCCTCACCATCCGCGACCTTCGTCTCCCAGCCCTCTCTCCAACCAAGTTCTGCTCCTATCCATAGGAGCGCATCGAGAAGGCCCTGGCGATGCTGCTCCCTCCTCTCCCCTTCCTAACGTGCAGCTCCTGGTCTACCTCGGATCCCTAGCTACACGCCGGCCTCACCCGAGGCAGCAGCCCTGTACGCGTCGACCCCAACCCGAGAGACACCGCCATGGTGCTCTTCCTCGGCCTGCACCATAGTCAGATCGTTCTTTTGATCTTCATCTCATGGTACGTACAACGTTTGCCTGCCTTGAAGTGGGTACCTTCGAGGAAGGCCCTCGCTTGCTTGACTAAATGCTACGACCGAATTGTCGACGAGTGTGGTTTATTTCGCCTCAGTCGGTAACTATAATCCACCGCACTTCTGCCTTATCCTCCCAACAAGTGCATGCCGGCGGGTCCTTGCAGAGGCGAGTGTGGCAGCAATGGCGAGCGCAAGAGGCCGAGGCCGGTGGCCCGAGTGTTGAGTATATGTGTTGTGCATATCTATGTATTGGGCCCACCTCCTAGTTCCTTGTATAGTTGAGGTCGTAGCCCACCTCTTTTACATCATATATACGTGCCTTTGCACATGAGCAATACATCGTGCAATCATAATCTCATACATGGTATCAGTTTTTAGGTTTTTCGCTTCCGCCACCGCCGCCGCCTCACCACCCGATCGCTCCCGCCCGCCCCGCCCGACGCGCCCGCTAACCCGCTTACCACCCGGCCCAACTGCTCCCGCCCGCTAACCCGTCACCCGGCACCCGCCCGATGCTCCTCCTGTCCCTGCTCGCCGAGCCACGAGCCGTGAGCTGCTCGCCGCGCCGCCGCTAGTTGCGCCGCCAGCCGCTGCCGCTTCCAGCCGGTCCCGCGCCTACTGCCGTCGCTCCACCGAGCCGTCCGAGCCACGCCGCCAGCCGCCTACGCGCCTCCCGCCGCCCGCCGCCGCCCAGACGCCGCCGTCGGACTAGTGATTGCGTCAACCGGCCCGTCCACTGCTGCCTCTGCCATCCCGCCGCCGGCACCCTCTGGCGCGGATCCGCTGCAGGCGCCCTACGGCACGGCCCCGCCGCCGTATGGGGTGGCCACCACCTACGGTGCATCCGGTGTTGTCCCGCTAGCCCGCCTCGACTTGCCACATGGCTCGGCCCCGCTGCCCCCGCTGGCGTACGTCGACGCCCCACTGTCGACGCCCTCCGGCCAGTCTGTCGTCGCCCCGCCGGTGGCGCCCTCCGGCACGCCCTCTTCCTGTCGTACTGGACTCTGCCCGTCGACCCCTTGTTGTCGCGTGGGGCGTAGGACGCGCCCGTTCCCACATACGGGAATCCTACGTACGGGGCATACGGGGCTCCGCCCGCATCCACGTACGGGTCTCTCGGGTACTGGTGGGGGTTGTCAGCGGGCCAGTACTCGCCCTCTGGGCAAAAGCCAGACGACGCCCAGCACCAGTACTGGTGATACGTCTCCGTCGTATCTATAATTTTTGATTGTTACATGCCAATATTATACAACTTTCATATACTTTTGGCAACTTTTTATACTATTTTTGGGACTAACATATTGATCCAGTGCCCAGTGCCAGTTCCTGTTTGTTACATGTTTTTTTCCGCAGAATATCCATATCAAACGGAGTCCAAACGGGATAAAAACGGACGGAGATTTTTTTTGGAATATATGTGAATTTTCGGAAGTGGAATCAACGTGAGATGATGCCCGAGTGGCCCACGAGGCAGGGGGCGTGCCCCAGACCCTCGTGGCCACTCCGTAAGGAGGTTGGTGCGCTTCTTTCGCCGCAAGAAAGCTAATATCCGGATACAAATCGTGTCCAAAAGTCAGCCCAATCGGAGTTACGGATCTCCGGAAATTTAAGAAACGGTGAAAGGCCAGAATCTCGGAACGCAGAAACAGAGAGAGACAGAGAGACAGATCCAATCTTGGAGGGACTCTCGCCCCTCCGCCGCCATGGAGGCCATGGACCATAGGGGAAACCCTTCTCCCTTCTAGGGAGAAGGTCAAGGAAGAATAAGAATGAGGGGGGCTCTCTCCCCCTCACTTTCGGTGGCGCCGGAGTGCCGCCGGGGCCATCATCGTGTGACGGCGATCTACACCAACACCTCCGTCATCTTCACCAGCATCTCCATCACCTTCCCGCATCTATCTACAGCGGTCCACTCTCCCGCAACCCGATGTACCCTCTACTTGAACATGCTGCTTTATGCTTCATATTATTATCCAATGATGTGTTGCCATCCTATGATGTCTGGGTAGATTTTCGTTGTCCTATCAGTAATTGGTGAATTGCTATGATTGATTTAATTTGCTTGTGGTTATGTTGCTGTCCTTTGGTGCCCATCATACGAGCACACGCGTGGATCGTACCATAGGGTTAGTTGTATGTTGATAGAACTACGTATTGGAGGGCAAGAGTGACAGAAGCTTCAACCTAGCGTAGAAATTGATGCATACGGGATTGAAGGGGGACCAATATATCTTAATGCTATGGTTGGGTTTTACCTTAATGAACGTTAGTAGTTGCGGATGCTTGCTAATAGTTCCAATCATAAGTGCATAGAATTACAAGTAAGGGATGGCATGCTAGTAGTGGCCTCTCCCACATAAAACTTGTTATCGGTCTAGTAACGTAGTCAATTGCTTACGGGCAATTTCGCAACTCCTACCACCTCTTTTCCACACTCGCTATTACCAAGTTTATTACTTCTTTACCTAAAAAGCCCCTAGTTTATATTTACGTGCTCTTTATATTCTTGCAAACCCATCCTACAAAAACTACAAAGTACTTCTAGTTTCATACTTGTTCTAGGTAAAGTAAACATCAAGCGTGCGTAGAGTTGTATCGGTGGTCGATAGAACATGAGGGAATATTTGCTCTACCTTTAGCTACTCGTTGGGTTCGACACTCTTACTTGTCGTAAGAGGCTACAACTGACCCCCTACACTTGTGGGTTATCAAGACCTTTTTCTGGCGCCGTTGCCGGGGAGCAATAGCGTGGGGTGAATATTCTCGTGTGTGCTTGTTTGCTTTATCACTGAGTAGATTTCATTTGCTGTTCTAAGTTTTTTCTATCTTTAGTTATGGGTAGGAAACGCAAAATACCAAAAAAAAAAATAGTGGTACCTGCTGAACCAATGGTTGAAGAACCACTCAAAATCTATCACACTGTTGAAGCTTTTTACTTGGATCATCTTCAATCCCTATGTGCTCGTGCTGAAACCCCAACTAGCTTAGTTGAGGGCAAATCTTTAGATGAGCATGCTTGTTATGTGCGACACCGCTTATCTCAAGAAGGGACACTTTTACTTGATCAAATTCATCGTTTGCAATGTTATGCTTGAAATTTATGTGAAATATATGATTTTACTTGTTGTTCTAGAAGACCCTAAGAAACACCTTCCCTACCAATGTGAGTTTAGTGATAATGAAATCGTATCTTCGTATGCTAAGGGTGTTTATAGTTACTATGATGTACAATAAATTGAAGAATTTGTTGCTTTTAAGGGTGCTTATAAATTGCTTCTTTGATTGAAAAGTATGATGCTACTCTTTACAAATCTGATTTTTTTTCATATTTAATATTGTTATGATAATTATGCTTCTAATGCCTATGTTAAGCCATATATTGAGGACTCCTCCGTTGTCCAAGAAGAGACTAATATTTTGCAGGAGTCTATGGAAGAAGAAATTAATGACATTGTGAGCTCATTGGATGAAAAAGATGAGGAGGAGAGCGAAGAACAAAAGGAGGAAGAGCGGATTGATCACCCGTGCCCACCTTCTAATGAGAGTAACTCTTTATCTCATACATTGTTTAATTTCCCTTCGTGCTTACCGAAGGAGGAATGCTATGATGATTGTTATGATTTCGTTGATTCTTTTGAAATATCCCTTTTTGATGATGCTTGCTATGCTTGTGGCCAAGATGCCAATATGAATTATGCCTATGGAGACTTGCTATAGTTCCTTATGTTAAACATGAGATAGTTGCTATTGCACCCACACATGATAGTCCTATTATCTTTTTGAATTCTCCAAACTACACTATATCGGAGAAGTTTGCGCTTATTAAGGATTATATTGATGGGTTGCCTTTTTTTGTTGCACATGATGTTTTTGATGAATATAATATGCATGTGCTTGCTGCTCCTACTTGCAATTATTATGAGAGAGGAACTACATCCCCGCCTCTCTATGTTTCCAACACGGTAAACTTGCAAGAAACTGCCTATACTATGCATTGGCCTTTACTTGATGTGCATGAATTGTTCTTGTATGACATGCCTATGCATAGGAAGAGAGTTAGACTTCGTTTTTGCATGACACATATCACTTTGTGCTCACTACTAAATGCCAAATCATTGTTAATTAAAATTGGCTTTGATATACCTTGGGATCCGGGTGGATCCATTACTTGAGCACCATATGCCTAGCTTAATGGCTTTAAAGAAAGCGCTGCCAGGGAGACAACCCAGAAGTTTTAGAGAGTCATTTATTTCTGTTGTGTGCTTTTATAAAGTTTAAAAACAAAAAAATAAAGAGGGGAACCTAAAACTTTTTCAAAAAGAGAAGTGAAAGTAAGAAGGACGAGCACTGTTGAAATGGGGGAGCTCCTTGAACTTCGTTCATGCCCATGGAAACTTTGCAAATCTTGAATTACAGAAACTTTTCAACAAAAATAATTACCCCCTTGCACAATTCCATTGTATTATAAAAATAATGTGCCAAGAGTTTCCTTTAGGATGATTAAATTGCTTGTTGGTTTGTGCGGTGCAAAAACAGAAACTTTGGCAGTAGTGCGCGATTTTACATTTTTTACTGGAACGTCGAAAGGATCTTAAACATTTTGCAACGTCTTGATATACAAATTTTTGATTTTTCCTAATTTTTTCAGAATTTTTAGAGTTATAGTAGTATGGTTAATGTTCAGATTACTACAGACTGTCCTGTTTTCATAGATTGCTGTTATAGCTTCACTATTTGCATATGTTTGAATTCTTGTTGAAGCCTCCTTGACTTGGGGCCATAGAATTGTGATAGCATACAGTGGGTAATGTTTGTTCATAATTATACAATAATGTTAGAGCAGTACATGATGGGATTTCATTGATCATATGCACTAACCCCGCCACTAAAAGTTCGGTTAAGTTTTGTGTGGATGAAGTGTTCGAAGATCGTGGAGGTCTAGATGTGAGAAGAAGGAGGAGAGGCAAGAGCTCAAGCTTGGGGATGCCCAAGGCACCCCAAGTAAATATTCAAGGAGACTCAAGCGTCTAAGCTTGGGGATGCCCCGGAAGGCATCCCACCTTTCTTCAACAAGTATCGGTATGTTTTCGGATTCGTTTCGTTCACATGTTATGCGTAAACTCTTGGAGCGTCGTGTGCTTTTTATTTTTTCCTTTTAACAAATGCACCATGCTGGTATGAGATAGTCCTTGGTTGATTTATAGAATGCTCTTTGTACTTCACTTATATCTTTTGAGTATGACTTTATAGAATGCTTCATGTGCTTCACTTATATCATTTGAAGTTTGGATTGCCTGTTTCTCCTCACATAGGAAACCGCCATTTGTAGAATGCTCTTTTGCTTCACTTATAATTGTTAGAGCGTGGGCATATCTTTTGTAGAAAGAATTAAAACTCTCTTGCTTCACTTATATCTATTTAGAGAGTTGACAGGAATTGGTCATTCACATGGTTAGTCATAAAATCCTACATAAACTTGTAGATCGCTGAATATGATATGTTTGATTCCTTGCAATAGTTTTGCGATATAAAGATGGTGTTATTAGAGTCATGCTAGTGGGTAGTTGTGGATTGTAGAAATGCTTGTGTTGAGGTTTGTGATTCCCGGAGCATGCACGTAAGGTGAACCGTTATGTGATGAAGTCGGAGCATGATTTATTTTCTATTGTCATCCTTTGTGTGGAGGTCGGGATCGCGCAATGGTTAAACCCTACCAACCCTTCCCTTAGGAGGATGCGCGTAGTACTTTGTTTCGATGGTTAATATTTTTTTGCAATAAGTATGTGAGTTCTTTATGACTAATGTGGAGTCTATGGATTATACGCACTCTCACCCTTCCACCTTGCTAGCCACTCTAGTACCGCACAATTTTCGCCGGTGCATCAAACCACCTTATACCCTTCCTCAAAACAGCCACCATACACTACAAAAAGAATACACTTTCGTGATGATACATGTTTGTCACAGTAGGTCACGTTTTCTGTCATGCATGTACATCCATGACGATTTTATGACAGAATCAAGATAGTCATACATGTGCCGTCGTAGAAGTGTTCCATGACATTACCAAAATTATCATCACAGAAGTGTCCACTTCCATGATGATAAATCGCGCATCACAGAAGTGCTTTCGTCAAGGGTGACCAACACGTGGCATCCACCATAACGGAACACCGTTAAGCTATAAGGTCCGGTTTTGGATCCGATAACCCGTTAACAGCCCCGACCAATGGGGATTTTCCACGTGTAAAATCATCATTGGCTGGAGGAAACACGTGTCGACTCACCGTTGGGACAGATGTCATCCTCTCATTGGACACAAAGCGCCTACGATACGTCGACACGTGGCACGGCCCAACAGAGGCCCATTCCTATGAAAAGGCCAGCCCGTTTGACTTGGTCAAAAGGTGGCGGGCCGACCCACGGAAAGCCTGTTAACGGCCTGTTCGCATATAGCCCATTTACAACCCGCTAACCCAGGGCCCGTTACGACCTATCCGAATTAGGCCTAGTAGCATCATCTGGGCCCTCCAATATGATTCCAGCCCATTTTATGTTTCGGCCCATGTATGGCTCATGACGTCTTTCGGCCCATATGAGGCCCTTTTGTAACTCTTGGCCCATTAACGGCCCGTGGTAAAACTGGCCCGTAATGAACAGTGTATCACTTTATACCCATTAATGGCACATTAATACATTGGGCCGTTTGCAGCCCATGTTATCTTTCGGCCTTCTCAGGGCCCATTTATTCTTGGCCCGTTAACGGCCCGTGGTGAAACTGGCCCATAATGAACTGTGTATCACTTTATACCCATTAGCAGCCCATTAATCCATTGGGCTGTTTGCAGCCCATGTTATCTTTCGGCCTTCTCAGGGCCCATTTATTCTTGGGCTCATTTCCAGCATTTGGTTACTTACGGCCCGTTACTGCCATTTTTTGCTTGTGGGCCAAATTCAGCTAGTGGTTACAGTCGGCCCGTTTGTGTCCCGTTAATACGTTGGGCTGTTTTCATAGCGTCATCAAATACGGCCTATTAATGATGGCCAGTTATGGTCGGCTCATGAACGGACGACTCCAACTCTAGCCCATTTACGACCATAATGCGGTCTGTTTTTGGCCCATGTTGGGCCAATCGATCGTTCGGCTCGTCAAAGGCCCATTGATGATACGGCCCGTAGAAGGCCCATTGTCTCCACGACCCGTAGAAGGCCCATTGTTTCTACGGATCGTAGAAGGCCCATTGTTTCTACGGCCCGTAGGAAGCCCATTGTCACTACAGTAAATATGTAGCCCATGGCATGTTAAAGGCGGGAAACTACTATAGGTTAAGACCTGCTAATGTCCCAAGATGATTATAGGCCCACGTTTTGGCCCATATGAGTAACAGGACGGCCTGAAGACCGACAACACTGAGATCCACTAAACCTTCCGGCCTAAATTACAACATACCGACCAAAGAATAAACCTACACTATACAACAAAGAAATTATGGCATATTACATCCATTGGGAATTAAAGTTCGCTACCGGTGATAATAAAGCGCAACATGACCGCGGATTTCATACACTGGGCACCAAAGGTCGCCACCAGTGCATATAAACGCGCCGACAAAAGAATATACAAAACTGAGAGCACTTCAGAAGGCACTAGACCTGGCAAGCTCGGGCCTCGCAAGCAGCCGAACAAGCTGATGAGACCTCAGTTGTGTCAACGATAGATGCTTCATCCCTAGCTGTATGGCACCATATAGCGCAAGGCAGTCCCCTGACATCTTCATTACATCTTTAACTTCAAGTCGGAGCTGAGCTGAAGCAAGCATTTCCGCTTTAAGTTGAGACTGAAGAAGTTGAACTGATTGAGGTAGCGACTGCACAGAGGTTGTATCACACCTGCTGGTGAGTAGCTTCAACTCACTGTCTTCATCAAGACCTTGGGGTCATGTCACTGTCCTCAAGATGGTTTGGCTCACTATCTTTCCTAAAGTTCTGCCTGGCATAAGAGATATGACTCTGAAAGAGAAACAAGGAGACACGTAACAGGTTTCACAATTATATAAGCAAATAAATGGATCTGTTCTGCATAAGGAACATGTTTTTACAACTACAATTTAAAACTAGTAGTTGTTGCAAACATCCAATCAGATGTAAACAGCAGTGGAGGAAATGATGCCTATCCAGATCTATACTAGAACAAAGTTTGAAGGCTTGACAAGGATGAACTTACATTACATGTTAACACGGGCTGGACAAAGCCCTTCTCCATGTTGATGGAAAGACAATTCAAATAATTAAATAATTCTCCAAAGAAAATTCTTTATAAGTGTTGCCATTATTCTACATTTTGCAAAGAGTAAATATAGATCAAATAATATTGGAAGAAATAGAGGATAATGAAGCTCAGGTGCAGACTGATGATACATAATCAAATAGCAATTAATTAAGTACAGCGTTACAAGGCAAAATGTACTGACAAGAGGAATGCAGACATCAACGTGTGCAGTGGCATTGGCTTTATTCAACATTTTGGTAAGAGTAAATGTAGATATGATAATTTGGAGAAAGTGGAGGGCAGGGCAGATAAGATGCAGAGTAATGCTAGACAATCAACTATCTCGCGATGCATGTACAGTAATACCACCACCGTCCGTTATTAGTTGTCGCTCAAATGGATGTATCTAGCACTATTAAGTTCTAAATACATCCAATTGATCAACAATTAATTCGATACAGAGGGAGTACATGACAACAGGTACTTACATGAGCAATCCAAAACTTCATAACCATTGTGTTAATTCCACATTTATCTAAGAGTAAATATAGATCTTATAATTTCAAGCAAAGGGAGGATAAAGAAGCGAACATTTACAGTGATGCTACATAATCAAACAACAATAAGTGTAAGTATGCTGACAAAGGGCAAGAGGTACTGACAAGAGCAATGCAGAGCCCAGTATTGTCGTGAGATCCTATGATCCTTTGAGCAAGGAGATTCATCTGAAATTAGTTTTCATACAAGAGAGAAGGTAAGGCACATGCAGAAATTTAGGAGTTCAAAATTTGAATTGATATCATAGACAGTACCTGACGTTGGGCTGTCAGCAGTTCTAATAGGGGTTTGGCCACTGGAGTGGGGGTAAAGTCTATTACAGTTGGGCCTGTGTTTTCTGTGGCTGCTGATCTATCTGATTTAACATGTATCACTACCTTTTCCGAATACCTAGTTTGTACTCCTTGAGGATCTGCAATCACCCTCTTCCTTTTGTACATCTATTACGAAAGAACAACATTTGACTGAAAAAACATAGTATGACGACACATGGAATAAGTACAGAAAATGGATAGGTATGACATATACTCATATATGTTGCTTAAACTAAGCAGATGGTGTAACAAAGTAGAAGTAATGCAAGAGGTCAGATGCAAAATATGTGCGACCAATACAACCTTGCCAAGTTAGAGCATGCACCTTGATGGGTGAATAAGATAGGCCATCCCCCACCATGCCAAGTTTGTTAGCCAGTGGATTGTTCCGCAATATTCCTCTCGTGCGCCCATTCTCATATTCATTTTGATAATGTTCAATACATGACATGCATGAAAACATAAAAACAAGTGAGATTATCTTTGTAATGCAGAAGTGATTCTAATCCAATACTTCCTCCCTGTAAACCCCTTTGTGCTATCTCTGTAATTCTTCTAAGAGGTGCCATGCATGCTATAATTTGGTGTGTGCATTAATATAATGTGGCCTACTACTCAAAATATGAGAGCTCCAGAAGTGACGATACTTCGCAGAAGACAACTTCAACATATAGTAAAGAAGAACAAGTCGACCTAACCTGATAGATTCAAAATATACTAAGGGAGAATAACTCGACCTGACCAGTCGACCGCAAGAGAAGAGGATCATCTTAAAGAAGAGCAGAAGAGCAAGCAGATTGAAGATATTACAAGTCTTTCTATACAATGTCGGTTGGCCACCCATAATGAACCAGAGCGCACAGATAAATACTATTCCTTCCGGTCTCTCCATATGTGGATCACATGCATTTAGAAACTAAAGTAGGAACATTTAGCTGACCAATTAGACATCTCCTAGTTTTACTAACATCAGCATAATATCATATTTGAATTTGTACAACTAAGCTTGTTTAGCTCGATGGGTGGAGCAGTGCTATTACGACACGAACCACGTAAGCTGATCGTGGTCATCATAATATAGTGTTGACCGTGGCAGTGGGATGGCATATCTGAAGCTGCAAAGCGCGCAAAGGGTAGTTAGCAACCGATATTTGCTTTGAAATAACAACTAAGATTTGGTATGGACAAGAAAGTACAATCAACAAGTGACAAAGAAATGCATTCTACCGTCTCTCTATATGTCGCGACATGCATTTGGGAACTCAAGTGGGACCTTTAGCTAACCAATTAAATGTGTCTGTTAACTAATATCGGTATCATATCACAATCATATTTGAACAACTAAGCTTTGGAATTTTGAGTGTTGTGTTGTTTAGCTTGAAGGGTGGAGTAAAGCTAGTATGACAGAAAGCACCTACGCAGATCATAGTAGAGTAGATAAAAGGGGAAAACCTTAAGCATCAAGAGTAAAATCAGGAAAGTGGAACTAGCTGGACCAGTGGGTGGCGCACATGCTTTTCGACACGAATATAGGAACATTAGGTGACCAATTAAACGTTCTCTGTTTTAGTAATATGAGCATCATATCAGATTCATATTTCAACACATAAGCTTTGGAATTATGAGTGGCATGTTGTTTCGCTTGATGGGTTGAGGTCTTGAGGAGCAGTGCTAGCATGACACGAAGCGGTGAAGCACCTACGATGATGGTAGTGAATATAAAGGGGGGAAACCATAAGCTTTACGAGTATAGTGACCGTGACATGGCGGATCTAAAGGTGCATACCGGACAAAGCTACTTCGCAACCAATGTTTGCATTCAACTAGCCACCACAATTTGGTACGGACAAGAAAAGTACAGTAAACAATTTAAGATCTATTTTCCGGGTGAGATCAATAACTTAAGCACATATGGAAGAGTACCACCTCTCTTGCAACGCCGTGTAGGCCCCTGCTGATACGTTGAGGGTGCTGCGGGTGCGATGGCTGTCGGCGACAGGAAAGAAGACTTTAGATGGCAGACGGCCGGGTTGGGGTATAAATCATGTTGCCGTGGACGAGGCAGTCGTAGGAGCGGCAACGACAAATTGCACGACGGCGCCAATGAAGCGAGACGAAGCGATGAAAGGATCCTGGTCCGGCGTCGTGGATGAGAGACGTCCATCTCTTACAATGGACGACGGGGTAGGGGTAGCGGCTCCGGCAAGGTGGAGGATGGGGTGGCGGACGGAGGAGGCTGGCCGCAGTGGGGAGGTTGTCGTGGTGCCGGCGGTGTATGAATGGGGAAATGGAGGGGGGGATCTCAAACTTTGGGACGCGCTTGTCTGAAATGTGGCAAAGTTACGGACTTATGCCCCGTTTAAAATTTCGGACATCACGTCGGTTGGGGGATAGGACGGTAATCTCGCATCTCCCAAATATTTGCCGGTAACGATTTCGGGCGAGGAGAGGGTGTTTTGCCGCCCACGGTTGGTGCCCACGGTGTATGAACGGGGCTGACAGGTAGGGCGGTTGTGTCACGTCTAAGGGAAGTTACACATCTGCCCCTATGTAAAATATTAGCCTACATCGATTTCGGACGAGGAGAGTTTGTTTTACCGCCCACCATGGATGAATCGGGAAATGGAGGGAGAAACACATGTCTTTCGGACGAGCTTGAATCAAATGTGTTTTGCCGCCCACATTTGGCGCCCACCATGTCTGAATGGGCTCAGAGGCCGTCGTGTCACGTCTGATTGAAGTTACTAGTCTACCCCTACCGACAGCAGTGTAAATCCGATCGACAAGGATGTCGAGTGTCAGGGTAGACAGTAATTTCCATCTCGCAAACACTTGCTTCGGGCAGCCCACAAATGATAGTGGGTGTTTAGCCGCTTCGTTCAAAGCTTGGGAGAATTAGCATCCACGTTTACCCTGGGCCCTAGCAACTAAATCCAAATCCAATTTTTATTCGATTACGAATATCCACAGACAATTCTATGTTTTGTTATTTATTTCTTCAAAACAACAAGAAATATTTATTCCACCTTTATATATGATTATGATTTATAAATTCCGTGATCTTCGAATTCAGTAGGTTGGATACACTTTGAGTCAAACAGTTATTTCATCCAATACAATATGCTCACACGAAAAACAGTTCACCTTATGTCAATCATACAAGTACTGAGGATTACCTCGCCTAAAAAATTCGGATCATTACAAGACATGGACAACATAGGGGGTCTTACAACATAATCCATTCAGAGACATGACACAACATGCAAGTACAATAATCTAATGACAATTTCAACTGTTATCTAAAGAAGAACCGGGATTACCTTGGGCTTCAGATAGCAGAAGCAGCAGGACCTCCTCCGTCTTCAAATGCAACATTCTTACTTCCTCCAATTCTTGGGTTGCTTGCATAATGCGTGCAGCTAATTGCGTAATTTCCAGCTTCAAGATCGAAATTACCTCATTCATGGCAGCCACACCATCTCTTGCTGCCTCTAGTAGAGCCTCAAGAACTATAATATATGTGCTCAGACTGCTCTCCGGCGGTGTTGCCTCTGAACTGCTACCATCTGGTAACATGGATGGCGCACTGCTTCCACAAATAGATTCTGAGGTTATACATTGTGTCCTAGTGTGAACGGCATCCTGAAAGGTTTCCGCTAGACATAAGTAAGAGATAGTTATTGCATGATCCAGGCAGTAAGCTTACATGGTAAACGACATACGAATTATTGCCGAGCATGGCAAGCTATATTTAAATGATTCGAAGCAGCATCAGCCGAAAAGAAATTAAAATGGTAAGATGAAAACTTGTAAGGCATACTTGATACGTCTCCAACGTATCTATAATTTTTTATTGTTCCATGCTATTATTTATGAAGTCATGGATGTTTAATGGGATTTATCATTCACTTTTATATCATTTTTGGGAATAACCTACTAACCCAAAGGCCCAGTCCAGATTGCTGTTTTTTGCCTGTTTCAGGGTTTTGCAGAAAAAGAATATCAAACGGAGTCCAAACGGAATGAAACCTTCGCGAGAGATATTTTTGGAGAAAATCACGCACGAAGAACTTGAGATCCACGTCAGAAGAGGCACGAGGGGCCGACGAGGGTGGGGGGCGCGCCCCCTACCTCGTCGGGCCCCCGTGACTCTCCCAGTGCCCTCCTTCTTCCTATATAAGTCCATGTACCCCAGAAACTCCGTGAACCGAGAGAAAACCCTAATTCCACCGCCGTACCTTATGTTCCCATGGAGATCCCATCTTGGAGCCTATTCCGGAGCTCCGCCGGAGGGGGATCCATCATGGAGGCCTTCATCATCATCATCATCATCATCATCATCATCATCATCATCGCCCTCACCATGAGTTGTGAGTAGTTTACCACAGACCTTCGGGTCTATAGCTAGTATCTAGATGGCTTCTTCTCTCTCTCTGGATCTCAATACAAAGTTCTCCTCGGTCTTCGAGGAGCTCTATTCGATGTAATCTCTTTTTGCGGTGTGTTTTTCGAGATCCGATGAATTGTGAGTTTATGATCAAGGTTATCTATGGAAGATATTTGGTTCTTATCTAAACTTTTTATGTGTGCTCCTAATATCCTTCCAAGTCTCTTCGAATTATTGGTTTGCTTTGGCCTACTATATCTATAGTTCTTGCAATGGGAGAAGTGCTTGGCTTTGGGTTCAATCTTGCGGTGTCCTTTCCTAGTGACAGTAGGGGCAGCAAGGCACATATTGTATGGTTGCCATCGAGGATAAAAGATGGGGTTTATATCATATTGCTTGAGTTTATCCCTTTACATCATGTCATCTTGCTTAAGGCGTTACTCTGTTCTTATGAACTCAATACACTAGATGCATGCTGGATAGCGGTCGATGTGTGGAGTAATAGTAGTAGATGCAGAATCGTTTCGGTCTACTTGTCTCGGACGTGATGCCTATATACAATGATTTGTTTACCCGCCGTAGAATATCAATTGCTCGACAGTAATTTGTTTACCCGCCGTAGAATATCGCTATCATGAGAGAAGCCACTAGAGAAAACTATGGCCCTCGGGCCTATTCTCAACATATCAATCTACATCTACTTTACTTTTATCGCTTTTATTTGCTATACTTATAAACTAAAAATACCAAAAATATAAACTATCATCTTTATCAGATCTCACTTTCATATGTGACCGTAAAGGGATTGACAACCCCTTATCGCGTTGGCTGCGGAGTTCTTATTTGTTTGTGCAGGTGCGAGGGACTCGCGCGTGGTCTCCTACTGGATTGATACCTTGGTTCTCAAAAACTGAGGGAAATACTTACGCTACTGTGCTGCATCTCCCTTTCCTCTTCGAGGGAATACAACGCAAGCTCAAGAGGTAGCAAGTAGAATTTCTGGCGCCGTTGCCGGGGAGGCTTATGCAAAAGTCATATACCAAGTACCTATCACAAACCCTTATCCTTCGCATTACATTTATTTGCCTCTCATTTTCCTCTCCCCCACTTCACCCTTGCCGTTTTATTTGCCCTTCTTCCGTCGTGTGTTTTTCGTTCGCTTGCTTCCTGTTTGCTTGAGTGTGTTGGATTGGTTGCTCGTCATTATGGCTAGTCCCTTTTCCGCTCCTTTGTCTCCCGAGTTTGAAGTGCTTCACTTCAAGCAGAAGCAAGGAGAAAATTTAAAAGATGCTTGGTTTAGGATGATGGAATCTTATCGTAAGTGCACCTTAGAGGTGAATTTTAGAATCTTGCTTCGCAATTTTTATGTTGGGTTGAATATGTCTCACAGACAACTCTTGGATTGCATTGCCAAAGGGAATTTTATCGAAGTTGATCCTAGTATCGCGCATGAAATTATAGAGGGGATAGTGGGAACACTACATCCCCAAAAAGGTTCAAATTCAACCCCAGAAGGGACGCAAGTTTTTGAGAAAATTTGCGAAGTAACAAAAATATTACAAAAGTCTCTTGAACCTCTTAAAAGTGTTAGTGGGAATCTCCACCGCATGAATATGTTGATTACTCTTTGCAATAAGCGGTTGGATGCTTTAGATCTAAAGATTTCCGAATATGAAGGGAAACGTAAAGAACCTCCCGGATTCGAGCTCGACACCATTAAAAGGTTGAAGATCAAAGATGGCAATACCTAATTTATCTTGTATCGTGCCTAGCTAGGGGCGTAGAACAATAGCGCTTGTTGAGAGGCAACCCAACTTTTTGTTTTTTGTTTTTGTTGCTGTTAGGGAATAAATATTGCATATAGCCTCTGATTAGATGTGGTTTCATGTTTTGTTTAGTGTTTGTGCCAAGTAGAACCTTTGGGAAGACTTGTGTGAAGTTTATGTGATCTTGCTGTGAAAAACAGAATCGTTAGGGCTAGCTAAAGTAGTCTTCAGATTTTACTGGAGTGTGATTTTTAGTTAATTCTTTTTGCAGATGATTGGTAGACAAATTCCGCAAATTTAACAATTTAGTTTGAATTTTTTGGAGTTCCAGAAGTAGGCGAAACCTACACATTACTACAGACTGTTCTGTTTTTGACAGATTCTGTTTTTCGTGTGTTGTTTGCTTATTCCCATGCATCTATGAGTAGTATTGGAGGATATGAACCATAGTGAAGTTGGAATACAGTAGGTTTAGCACCAATATAAACAAATAATTAATTCATTGCTGCACTTTTGAGTAGTGGTTTGCTTTCTTACTAACGGAGCTCACGAGAATTTTTGTCTAAGTTTTGTGTTGTGAAGTTTTCAAGTTTTGAGTGTTGCATTGATGGACTATGGAACAAGGAGTAGCAAAGGACTAAGCTTGGGGATTCCCATGGAACCCCAAGTAAATTCAAGATAATAAAAAGCCTAAGCTTGGGATGCCCCGGGAAGGCATCCCCTCTTTCGTCTTCATCCATCGGTAACTATACTTGGAGCTATATTTTTATTTGCAACATGATATGTGTTTTGCTTGGAGCGTCTTGTATAATTTGAGTCTTTGCTTGTTAGTTTGACAGAATCATCCTTGCTGGACACACCTATTTGAGAGAGTTAAATATGGCCTAGAAATTGTTAGAACACTCTATATGCTTCACTTATATCTTTTGAGTTGAATAGTTTTTGCTCTAGTGCTTCACTTATATCTTTTAGAGCACGGTGGTGGTAATATTTTGTAGAAATTGTTGAACTCTCATGCTTCACTTATATCCTTTTGAGAGTCTATTAAAATAGCATGGTAATGTGTTTAGGCTAAATAAACTAGTCTTTACATGATAGACACCCAATGTCAATGTAGTAAAAAAATCACTCCAAGTGCATTGAATATGATGAGATGTTGGATGCTTGATAATTGTTTTGAGATATGAGGATAGTGATATTAGAGTCATGCTAGTGGAGTTATTATGAAATTGAGAAATATTTGTGTTAAGGTTAGTGATTCCCGTAGCATGCACGTATGGTGAACCACTATGTGACGGAGTTAGAGCATGAGGTATTTGTAGAGTGCCAACCTTTGTGTGGAGGTAGGGGGCGCGTGATGGTTAACTCCTACCATCCTCCCCCTAGGAGCATGCATTGATTGATTTGTTTTGATGACTCGTAGATTTTTTTCTATAATTATATGAGTTCTTATGACTAATGTTGAGTCCATGGATTATACGCACTCTCACCCTTCTACCATTGCTAGCCTCTCTAGTACCGCGCAACTTTCGTCGGTACCATAAACCCACTATATATCCTTCCTCAAAACAGCCACCATATTGTTCCTCAAAACAGCCACCATACCTACCTATCATGGCATTTCCATATCCATTCCGAGATATATTGCCATGCAACTTTCCACCGTTCCGTTCATATGACACGCATCATATTATCATATTGCCATTGCATGATCATGTAGTTGACATCGTATTTGTGGCAAGGCCACCATGCATAATTTTTATACATGCCACTCTTGTTTCATTGCACATACCGGTACACCGCCAGAGGCATTCATATAGAGTCATACTTTGTTGTTGTAGTATCGAGTTGTAATATCGAGTTGTAATGAAAGTGTGATGATCATCATTATTAGAGCATTGTCCCATGGGAGGAAAGGCTAAATCTATAAAGCCCCTGCGCAAAAAAAGAAAAAAAAAAGAGAAAGGCCAAAGAAAAAAGAAAGGCCCAAAAAAAGAAAAAGAAAAAAAAGGGACAATTGCTACTATCTTTTTCCACACTTGCGCTTCAAAGTAGCACCATGTTCTTCATTGTAGAGAGTCTCATGTTTAGTCACTTTCATATACTAGTGGGAATTTTCATTATAGAACTTGGCTTGTATATTCCAATGACGGACTTCCTCAAATGCCCTACGTGTTCGTGAGCAAGCAAGTTGGATGCACACCCACTAGTTTCTTTGTTGAGCTTTCATTCATATTTAGCTCTAGTGCATCCGTTGCATGGCAATCCCTACTCACTCACATTGATATCTGTTGATGGGCATGTCCATAGCCCGTTGATACGCCTAGTCGATGTGAGACCATCTCCCTCATTTTTGTCTTCTCCATAACCACCTCTATTCCACCCATAGTGCTATGTCCATGGCTCACGCTCATGTATTGCGTGAAAGTTGAAAGGTTTGAAAATATAGAGTATGAAAACAAATGCTTGGCTGAAATCGGGGTTGTGTATGATATGAATATTTAGTGTGATAACGAGGGAGCATAGTGAACACTATATGATTTTGTAGGGATAACTTTCTTTAGCCATAGTATTTTGAGAAGACATGATTGCTTTGTTAGTATGCTTGAAGTATTATTATTTCTTATGTCAATATAGACTTTTATCTTGAATCTTTCAGATCTGAACATTCGTGCCACAATTAAAAGAATTACATTGAAAAACTATATTGGTTAGCATTCCACATTAAAAATTCTTTCTTTATCATTTACCTACTCGAGGACGAGGAGGAATTAAGCTTGCGGATGCTTGATACGTCTCCAACGTATCTATAATTTTTTTATTGTTCCATGCTATTATTTATGAAGTCTTGAATGTTTAATGGGCTTTATCATTCACTTTTATATCATTTCTGGGACTAACCTACTAACCCAAAGGCCCAGTCCAGATTGTTGTTTTTTGCCTGTTTCAGGGTTTTGCAGAAAAAGAATATCAAACGGAGTCCAAACGGAATGAAACTTTCACGAGAGATATTTTTGGAGAAAATCACGCACGAAGAACTTGAGAACCATGTCAGAAGAGCCACGAGGGTGGGGGGGTGCACCCCCTTCCCACGGCGCGCCCCCTGCCTCGTGGGGCCCCCGTGACTCTCCCGGTGCCCTCCTTCTTCCTATATAAGTCCATGTACCCCAGAAACTCCGTGAACAGAGAGAAAACCCTAATTCCACTGCCGTACCTTCTGTTCCCATGGAGATCCCATCTTGAAGCCTGTTCCGGAGCTCCGCCGGAGGGGGATCCATCACGGAGGCCTTCATCATCATCATCATCATCATCGCCCTCACCATGAGTTGTGAGTAGTTTACCACAGACCTTCGGGTCCATAGCTAGTATCTAGATGGCTTCTTCTCTCTCTCTGGATCTCAATACAAAGTTCTCCTCGGTCTTCGAGGAGATCTATTTGATGTAATCTCTTTTTGCGGTGTGTTTGTCGAGATCCGATGAATTGTGAGTTTATGATCAAGGTTATCTACGAAAGATATTTGGTTCTTCTATGAACTTTTTGTGTGTGCTCATAATATCCTTGCAAGTCTCTTCGAATTATTGGTTTTGTTTGGCCTACTAGATCTATAGTTATTGCAATGGGATAAGTGCTTGGCTTTGGGTTCAATCTTGCGGTGTCCTTTCCCAGTGACAGTAGGGGCAACAAGGCACGTATTTTATTGTTGCCATCGAGGATAAAAAGATGGGGTTTATATCATATTGCTTGAGTTTATCCCTCTACATCATGTCATCTTGCTTAAGGCGTTACTCTGTTCTTATGAACTCAATACACTAGATGCATGCTGGATAGCGGTCGATGTGTGGAGTAATAGTAGTAGATGCAAAATCCTTTCGGTCTACTTGTCTCGGACGTGATGCCTATATACAATGATCATGCCTAGATAGTCTCATAGTTATTCGCTTTCCAATCAATTGCTCGATAGTAATTTGTTTACCCGCCGTAGAATATCGCTATCATTAGAGAAGCCACTAGAGAAAACTATGGCCCTCGGGTCTATTCTCAACATATCAATGTACATCTACTTTACTTTTATCGCTTTTATTTGCTGTTCTTATAAACTAAAAATACCAAAAATATAAACTATCATCTCTATTAGATCTCACTTTTGTAAGTGACCGTAAAGGGATTGACAACCCCTTATCGCGTTGGCTGCGAAGTTCTTATTTGTTTGTGCAGGTGCGAGGGACTCGCGTGTGGTCTCCTACTGGATTGATACCTTAGTTCTCAAAATTGAGGGAAGTACTTACGCTATTGTGCTGCATCTCCCTTTCCTCTTCGAGGGAATACAACGCAAGCTCATGAGGTAGCAAGGCGCCGGCCGTTGGATAATAGTACCTGATTCTCGCCGGCGTACGTGTATCGTTGGCATACTTGATAGCTAAGGATCATCGATGGTGCTCATGTTGCAGTTGAGTTTGGGCTGGCTGTCGCCGTCGCTGAGGTGGCTCCGGTGCTACGGTTGCGGTGCATGTCGACATACAAGAAAGCTTATCTGTGGTAAGTGAACAGTTGCACGATAAAGAGAAAAACTGAAGGAGTACATATCGAAATAACCTGATGAGGCTGCGGCATCGGTAAAGCAGGGCTGGTGGAGTTGAATATGGCATCCGTGGAGCGGGTCTGGTGCAGTGGATGAAGGCTTCGGCGGGCGCGTTGTATAGTGCTTTCGGTGAGGCGGATTTGTTGCGGCGGACGAGGCCTTGTATGAAGGGCCAGCGAAGGGACGGACTAGGGAGTCAGTGAAGGGCCTACACTGTGGTGGACGAGGGCGCGGGTTAAGCAGATCCGGTGCGGTGGAGAATGATGGCGGTCAAGGAGATCTGGAGCGGTGTACAAGCCAGTCGTTGAAGCGGCTCCGGTGAAGTGGTGAGTTGGAAGTTGGGGGTTCCAAGGTGCGGAAGGTAGATCCGTCGGGGTGTGAGGTCCACCACTGCGGTGGAGGACTAGATTCGGCGGCTTGCCGTGGTTGGGCGGGGGGTCGGGGAGGGGAAGGGGAGGGGCTCTGGGGAAGAATGTTGGGGGCAAAGAGGGGAAAACAATGGAGTTACCAAAGCAACCCTTTTCCGTTCATGTGGTAGGGGTAAAACAGGAATATCGCAGGGCTAAACTTTCGGGCGCGAGATATTTCGATGTGAGCGGGAAGTTTGAAAGCTTTTCGAGCCTGAAATTATATTCTGCTCTTGTACGGCCGACTATGATATCATGGCCGAGAATTTGTTTGTTTTGCACGCAAAAAAAGTGCAAGTTTTAAAAATCAATGTCTCCAACTCGAAACTTAGATTGTCCATTCAATTCAAATATGGATCATTGAGCTACTACAAGCAAATACCATCATATGGTCCAATTCAAATGAATTTCCAAATGTGTTTATCCTAAATATGATGACAAAAGCAAAAATGTGTATGTATATGAATAAAGTGGATGATTATAAAGTTTGACCATGCCCGTATGTGTATATCTCTAGGTTTGATATATGAATTTGAAATCACGAAATCCTGGCTTAAAAATGTACCTCCGTTTAAATGAATTACAAAAACTGATGATGGAGTCGAATTCCAAAATTCCAATCTTAGGTTTGTAATTTTGGTACATCAAAGTATATCACGCATGTTCAAAAGTATCGTTATCTCCTAGTCCAAACTGTGAAACAAATTGATCAACCTTGAGTGCACACACTATTGACCATGTATATCTCAATTACGCTAAAGTCCCTCAAATATAGACACCTCACTCTTTATCTGAAGCCAACCCCCCCTCCCCTCATCGCCCCCACACACAGAGAAGTCGTTCTCTCCCCCAAACACCAACACACGAGCACATTAACACCCCTATCTCTTCTAAAGTCCGGACCCCAATATAGGTCTCTATCACTTTGTCTCCTGGGCATGCACACATCTCTTCCCCCACTCCCTAGCTAGGTCACCCGGCATCTCTCTTTCCCAAGCACACGCACTATGTAGAGTGTATCTTTCCCATACACACAAAACGTCGCCCCCAAACGTCTATCTCCCTAGTTATGTGGTTCTCGCACACTCACCTCACACACAACCCCCACTTCAAAACAAGCACACTTTGTCTCCTTGTGCACCACTCTCCTCTTTCTATCTCTCCCACATGCGGACCCGCCCCAGCTCCTCCCTGTATACATATATGTCGTGACTCTTTTCATAGCTCCCTAATGTATCATTGTTCTCGATCTCGCACATTGTTCTCTACACCATCTATTCTAGATCTCTCATGAAGTCCCTATCACACACACACGATGACTCGCTTCCCTTGCGTCTCCGTACATAGGCCAATTTCAAACAACATCAACATTGTATCCCTATCTATACGCCATTTATGGACACAAACGCCCCCTCTCTTGCCTCCTCTCTCTCTCTCTCTCTCTCTCTCTCTCTCTCCTCCGTCACTAGCTCTCTCTCTCTTGCCCCCTCTCTTTCTCTCTCTCCGTCGCTAGCTCTCTCTCTCGCTCTCACACCCCTCTGCCACACACAATCAATGTCTCTTCCAAATAGCCTGCTCCCCCACCCGCACCCATGCTATCCCGCTACTACACATGTCACACCATTCCCCTTCCCTTATACTAGGTTTACATCATTAGTGGTCTCTCTACTCCACATACACACACTCCCTCTCACACACAAACGGACGCACAAACACACACACACACACACACACACACACACACACACACAAACACCCATTAATCTAGATCCTCATCTCTCCCATGTCTGCATGTGTATCTCGCACACTCACTCTCTAATTATGTATATGTGTCTCCACGTTACACAACACAAAGACCCATGTACATGTCTCTCTCTATCCTCCACACACATAGACACAAATAATCTGTTATCATTGCCTCAGTCTCTAGACATATCACACACACACTATCTCTCTCTCTCTCGCAAACACGCTCAACAAGGGTTTCCCCGTGAATAACTTACCATCTATTCATCAACAGTCGTGGCAGTACGGCGAACACGAGACGTGAAAATAAATAAATCTACACGTGCTTAGACCACCTAGTATGACTACTAGGACTAGAGAAAGCCAAAAAGCGCGCCGCCGTCAGCCCCTCCTTATCGGCGACGGGAAAACCTTTGTTTTACACAGTCGAGAAGTCATTGTGCTAAGGCCTCACATGCTAAGACATTGAATAGAATGTAGATGATAGTTTACGGAAACAAGTATCGATAATATGTTTGTATCTCCATACTTATATTTCTTCTCTTATAAAAAAACCAAGTTGGTGATGATGGTACGCGTGCCATCTTGCAATATAGACCGTCCGATCTATATCTGACTGATGGAAATTAAACTAAAAGATACCCGCACCCCTCTCCACATTTGCAGACAAGGCCTTCCCTCGTTCATCCTTGTCTCCAACAACCTCATTGTTGAGCAATTAAGAACGGAAGCCTCTGGAACAAACTGGCCTGGTGTCCGCTGCCGGCGTCGTCAATCCCCATGCCTCCGCTCAGTCCGACCACCAATCACCACCACGCCCCACTCCTCTTCATCTTATCTCCTAGTTCTCGAGATATCATTAGTTGTTACACATGGGATTACTCCCGCATGGGTCAATCACAACGAGTGTTTTAATAAAAAAATGCATCTTGATGTTCCATGCAATGCACGGATTTTGCTAGTACTCCTACAGAAGACTAAGTTGGTGATGATGCTGTGTCTGCCATCCGTCGTTTGTGACCATTAGATCTACATCTAACGACTATGAGGTAAGTTGTTGCCTTTTCTCACGAACATCCCACTTGTCTACCAATTTGTAGAAAAACCCATAATTAGTATCTTAAAACCAACCACATCCCTCCCTGACCTCACCAAAACAGCCCAAGTAATATATTCTAATTGAAACATAATATATCTCTAGTGATATATGTATATCAAAATTAGAGTGTTTTGTATAAAGTTTGTGAATAAGTATTATTCTAATTATGGTTCATTGCAACGCACATGAACATTGCTAGTATTTCCAACCATGCAATTTTTTTCCTAGTATTCCATAGTTTCAAGTTTTCCATCAAGATATTAGTCACTCATGGTTGATATTTACTTTCAATCATGTACACATATGCACTATGTAACTAGCCTTGCTTATTGGGTTCCAAAGCTTTACTTTCACTCCTACTTACAATATGTAGAGTATTTAACAAAAAACTACCACTTTCAACGAGCCCTAGGAAGAATCTATTGTACAAAAAATAGCAAAGACATACTCAAAATTTCTTAATCCACGCCAAAAACTACTACCTACCGATTAGGTTAGTTTAAACCCATTTATGGCAGGGTTGGCCCACATGTCCGTGCTGATGAGGCAGCTTAAACCAACACATTTTGTTTGACCGTTGACACGAGGGAACCACATCTGACCTTCTATTCTGTTATTCCCTCTCAAATCATTATTTTTCCTGAACATTACTTCAAACAGTAGTGATGCGTGTTCGTCGGTGGCCCTGGTGATGAGAGAGTTGGCCGCCGCTCCGCCAGACGGGCCGGACGCCGCGTTGGCCTCTGCACGGGTTGCAAGGCTGGCCCGAGCGTGACTCACGAGCGAGCAAGTTGCCGCGCTGGCCTTCGCTCGAGCCAGATGGCTGGCCTTAGCGCGGCGCGCGCGAGCAAGCCGCCGCGCCGCCGTGCCAATCTAGCTAGCAAACCTTGCAGACAAGCAGCTGGACGGAGCTATCTTGGCTAGCTAGCGGCCGCGAGCGCCGGACGGAGCTGGCATCCGGGCTGCCGCAAGATGGGCTCCGCACCACCGACGGTTTTGACCTCGCCTTCTGCCGGCGACGGTAGCTGCGTCCCATGGCCGAGGATGACTAGGTGGACGGGCCGGAGGTAGGAGGTCACTCGGGGATTTTTGTGCAGACTGACATGTAGGTCCCACAAGTCATAATGCCCGGTCGAATAGAAGGCGTTGACTTAATGGGCGACGTGGGCCCTGTTTGGATACTCTAAGTTAGAGGTTAGATTCTAACCCTGAACTAACTCTAACCAAAGTGGTGTTTGGATGGCAGGGTTAGATTGACAACAAATGTATCCTAACAGGGCCATGGGTTGAAACGTGCCTATAACGACACTTTGTAGAGTATTCGTTTCTTGGTAGGGCTGGTTTGTAAGAGCATGTACAATGGTTGATAAGGTAGTATTATCTTAAGTCTGCCACGTATGCAAGTGGTAGTAGTTTCTTGGCATTATTAGTGGTTTCTTGCATTGTTAGGGGTTTCTTGTAAGGAACAATGTACTACTAGCGATAAAAGGCGATTCTAGGTTGCGTTGTACTCCAACGAGTACTACTAGTGGTCGCGGGAGTGTATACCTCGTTTTGTGGGTTTGATCCCGGCCGAACGCACAACGGCCTTTTTTTTAAATAGTAACTTCGCTGCGAGCCAATATTTTACACGGGTAGTTTGAGTTTTGAAGTCAAATGGACGTGCGGCACCACAATCTGGGTGCACTAGATAGCCTAGCCACGCGAACGGGTTTTCCTTCCCAGCATCTCGTGGCTCGCGTGCTCGCCCTAGCCGCACCTCGCTTGCAGCTTCCTCATCAGCTAGTAGCATATTTAAACTAGCACCTCCCAATTAAGCCCGAGGAGCCGGAAAAGCCTGGCGGAGCATTAGGAACTGTGCAATATGGCTCTGTACGTAAAGTGCTCTACTACTACTCTGTAGCTTGTGGCGTTGCACACATGGAATTCACTCCATTATTGACTCTACTATAAAATAAATTCCTCTTGATGTGTTTTTTGAAACGGAGGCAAAAAATTTGCTTCATCTCATTCATAAAGAAGGAACTACTAACAAAGTTCAACGAAATCCATTACACCTCCACAAGTGGAAGCGAAAAGCCTAGTCTCGCTGTATCAAATAACTCAAATGTTCTGCCCCCGCAGTAATCATCACTGATAAACAGGCTGCTAGTGTGTGCGTGAGAGGAGCGGTTGAGGCCCTCCACTATGTGTTCGGTGCCAGAAATCTAAAAAGTTTGCCACATACACTTCGATGCCAAATGAAAAATATTTAGCACCGGCACCACAACATGAAGGATTTGGCATCCATCCACCTCTGGCCCACCTAGCTATAAACTAGTAATATATCAGCTCAAATCAGTGTCTCGCTAGTGGTGCTGGTGGTTCTTCGCATGCAAAAGTACAGTGGTTGCTTTTTATTGCATCAACGAAATATGGCGTCGGAGCAAGTAGAAGCATCGATGCCTTGAAACTTTTATATGGCATCGGCTGGGCAATGTAGGACACCGGTGCGAAATGTTTAAAAAGTGAATTTGGCACCGGTTTTGGCCAACATAGTGGAGGGCCTGAGTAGGCCAGCTACATGAGAGGAGCGGCTGAATGGAGCACCGAGAGTACCCACTAGGCCACTACGCAGGTGTACTTTCCCTGCATTGACAGTACATCGATGGTTCTAGAGAACAATAGTACCTCCACTTCCAACTGTAGCTCCTTGGCCCTGAGATTCAAGAGTTCAAAACTGGTGCACTATACTGTACAGTACATAGCACTAGTAGTACCCTCGCACTACTAGTTGAGAAAGCAGTACTAGTACTGCTACAGTACGAGTACGTACTCCTCCGTCACATAATGTAAGACGTTTTTTGACACTAGTTGGTGTGTACAAAAAATAGCAAAAACATACCCAAAATTTCTTAATCCACGCTAAAAACTACTAGCTAGTGCCAAAAATTTATTACTAGTGCTATTATTTACGGTATAATGCAACCCCATAACGTCCCATAATGCTAGTACTAGTAGTAAATAATAGCCTCACCCCTTCGCTACATTTAGAAGGGACGAGGCCCTGTGGTTACTACGCTCTTATCTCCTCCTCACTAGTTCCCCTCCCTCGAAGAGAAGGCAGTTCATCGCTGCTCCCATGGATTCGGCAGGCGGTTCTCCTCCTCTTCGGGGCTGGGAGACGTTGGACGATGATCCTCTGGGAGAAATTGCACTCTGCTCCGACGTCCTCACCGTCGCAAGACTCGGTGCTTCCTGCACCAACTTTTTCAAGACGATGCTTAAAATGGCTTGGGAAAAGGCCATGCTTGTTGGTCTTCCATGCGTCCTCGAGGAGAAGGTTCTTCTATGGGACAATCCTTCGAACAGTACACCGCTCCCTGGCCATGGTTGCACGTTGACTCCGCTAGAGTTGCCGACGTTGAGAGGTAGTAGGATTTTGTCCAATGAGCAGGTCACTAATGGAGTTTGATCATGTAGTACTTAGTTATTCCATTTCCATCCCGTAATTTCTCCGCTGCCCACCGTCTTATATATAGGTCTGGGTCGGTGCCAACGAAGATTGGCTTGCATACCTCCGGCCGGATACCACCATCATTTTGCATAACATCCATAGCAGTGCGGCCGTTCTGGTAGACCCCTTCTCCACCATTGGGATCGGCCCTCCGGACTGGTTGTGCTTGAATATGTATGATGATGCCTACATGAGATTGAAGAAGATAGCAATTGCGAACCCGCCGACAAAGCGACGTGGCTACGACGATTACTATTTCATCGCGATGTTCAACATAAGGATTGCCATCAATGCAAGAGGCACTAACGGCAGAGGCTGACACATGTTGGCGGCTGCAGATTTGTACCCCTACACGTTTGAAACCGCTGTGCGCCATCTAGGCCGCATCTTCTCAGTGACAAGCCAGGGGACTTGTTTCATCTGGTTGCCATCCTACGGTACGGGAGATTACAAACAGAATGCACAAACCATCATTTGCATCCCTAACGGTACTCCGTTATTTTGCAGGGACCAGTCATCCCGCGATCAATATAAGATCGCCGATCCTGGATGTGCATTTGCATCCGCAATTCGGTCTAACCTGGAACCTTGTAGCTGACTATGGCATATTGGGATCAACTATCTTAGCAGTCGTTACCCATGGTACCACTGATGTGCAACATGGTCAAACAATCTACCACGATCGGACCGTCACCTTCTACCCAGGTATTCCATTTTTTAAACCTCTCGCCTTCTCTTTCATTGTTGTACTAGTACTCTACTTACGTACTAGTAGGAGTACTTTTTACCTTGGAGGACGCGTATAGCTAGCTAAGCCCTTCAAGACTTGAACCCACTAGCTGCCACCATTTTTGTTTTTCCATGTCTTACTATCTCATCCATGTAGCCAAGAGTGGCTATATTGAATAAGCCGGTTATTTTACTTCCTCTATACCGGAGTAGTACTATTTGCTGCACAGTATTACTGACCACCATATTTGAGCACAACATTATTATGCATGGACCTTGACTATGTACGTCACCATGTGTCCAGATCTGAGATGCCGCGTGTACCAGATGAACGGCGCCGAGTTCGACCCCCATGATGCTACGTGGGTGCCGAGGAATACTCTTGGAGAGTACTCGCTTTTCATTGGGGACAGCTACCCCATTGTGAAGCAGATGCCACCTTCCGTGCACGACACGGAAGGCCTGCCGTTCATGAAGCATGGTTGTGTCTTCAGTGCGCACCGCCGGATACACGACATGCTGGGACACGCTATCCCTGATTTATGCCGCTTCAGCTTGGATGGGTCTCCATCGTGTGGAACCGAACTAGAAAGCTGCGACAATGATTCCCGTTGCCCGCCGCTATGGATCGTGCCATCCATGAAGAACACCTGGGACTAGAACCTGGAGGAGGACATATAGACCATCTATAACGCGTAAGTGGAGTACGGTAAATTGTGAACGGTAGCGTTGTGAATATATGTAGACTAGTCGTGCACAAATTTATCACATGAATAGGAGATGAACTTGTGTGGCATACTGGCATTTTTCCTTTAGAATTTATTACTAGTAAATGTGTTATGTGTACGTGCAACTTGTGTGGTTGTTGCACGAGCTCCAACACGCTCTTTGAGAAAAAAAGGTGGCACAGCTTTGGATATACGTGACGTGGCGGCATCATACAGTAGCATCGTTCGCTATAGTTGTACTCCGTGTAGTATGCTCCTACAAGGGCGACAACTCCTATAAAACCTTGCGCTTGGCTCTTCGCCTCTTCGGGAGGTTCAATAGTTCGTACTCGTGTGAACCTTGCACTTGGCTCTTCGCCTCTTCGGAGGGTCCAACAATGATGATACTACATTACACATTACGCTTCTGGCAATCTGACACCGATTGAACTGATGCACGTCCACTGCGAGGGAGAGGGAGAGGGAGAGGGCGCTGTAGTCAAAACCCACTCCTCGTCCTACGAACCACCGCGCGCGTGGACGAGGGAGAGGCGTAGTAAGCAAGCTTCTCCTCGTTCGGCGAGTTGACGGGACACATCAAAGCAGTACCAGTACTAGTCCATATTGCATCCTTTCTAGTTAATATGGCTTAATTTGAAACGAGAAAAATACACTGGCGGTCAACGTATGTAACAATACGCTCTTTACGGTCACTATATATAGTTTTGCAGTGACTATACGATCACTAGCTCATCGTAGAGCACCGTATTGCACCCTATTGACCAGCCACATAGTCGACATGGCACTTTGTTGACTTGTTAAATTATCACCTGGTTTCTGGGTCCCACCTGTCAGTTGGCAGAGCAAAGAAATCAGCTAAAAAACAAAGAGTGTAGTACATCTACACTTCCAATGCATTTAGCCTTTAATCTAAATCGATATTGATTGACTAATGCACCAACTTGTGCTCTAGGTATAGGTTACATGTCTATCCTTAATTACGGCATGCAACGACCTTCATTTAATCTTCTTCTCTCAATGGTCGCATGCACACATAAGTCTGCTACTTTTGGGCGTTAATTATGCCCTGGTCAATGTGTAAATCTCTAAATGTACAGTCTTTCACTGATGTAGGGAGTGAGCACTTGAGCGTGAGCGTGTGTGTTGTGTCCTGTGCTATGTGCCGCATGGGTGCGTGAGTGTTGCGTGCGTCCATGTGTACGTGTGAGTGTTGCATGCAAGCATGCATGCATGGGGCTTACTCCCTCCCATTGACATGTTCATATTTCAAGCTTCCTCTGTTCCCTCCATATGGTGATACTCCCTCTGTTCCCAAATACGGAGTAAAATCCTGCCTCTGTTCCCAAATACAGAGTAAAATCCTCTCTCTGTTCCCAAATACGGAGTATTTTTCTTTCCAGAGATTTCAATAAGTGACTACGTACGGAGCAAAATGAGTAAAGTGAGCGTAGAGGCACATGGATAACGTAGAAAGGAAGTCTTGGCGATCCATTATTCCCCATCTCGGTCAGAGAGAACTATTCAACTAGTCTTCGCAGTGAAGTGACAATACAAGATGCAGCAGATGGGACACTTAATTAATAAGCTGAACCAGCGTGTTGGTGTTACTAAATCAGCCTTACCCAGTACTGCCATCATGTTTGCCAGTAGAGCATGCTTCTGTCCTCCATTAACTGACATATGGGCCCTCTTGTGGTAGACACATATGTCATCAGTGTAACTATTTACACTCCGAAGGACGGTATATCCTGGTAGTAGTAGTAGAATTGAGATTTAATGCACTTTCTTCCCCGTCTTCCACTCTTCTTCCTCCTCTCTTCCCCATCGTCGCCCGCACACAATTTCCCCCCGCTCTCTGCTCGCCCGCCCGCGCTATCTTCCTTGGTAGCTCGCGCGTGCCATACCCCCCCACTCACTGCTCGGCCACACGAGGAGAAGCTTCTTCGTTCACCCGCCCGAATCCACTCCCCCGCTGGCTCGCAGGCACAAAAAACCCCAATGGCAGAACCGACTGACACGCAGAGCCGCGATTGCAGTTCCCTCCCCGATGTTCTCTTGGAGCAGGTCTGTAATCGTATGGACCTACTCAGCACCGTCCGTCCAGCCGCATGCTCAGTGTCTTTGTACCGTCTACTCATCTGCAACCGGTCGGCTCTTTTCAAGACACCCTGCTTGTTGATGCCCGATCCTCGCAGGTGGCCCAGACACCGACTTGATGATCCTACGGAGGTTGCCGTGGTGCCTCTCGACATGCTACCACTACCCGTCCACCTGTCCTTCATGCGCGGCCACTACTGTGCGGGCATGAAGGCCAACTGGATCGTCCTCATCCACCAATATGGTAGTCTGTGGCGTCTCGTGGATATCTACACCTAGCGAGAGATCACCCTTCCATCTTTGGATACCGCCGCCATCGAGCCACGCGGCCCGCTGGACACTCCTGTCTACTACGCACGAGACGCGTCGAGCTTTTGGCTCGACCTCTGTTTGCTGAAGGTTGTAATCTGCGAAGTGCCCACACCATCAGAGGACTACATGGATTACAAGCTCATTGCCGTGTTCAACATGGGATTAGTCTATCTGGAATCTGGTCGCCATACATGGTTATGGATCATCGTCGATCCTCTTTACCTAACACTTCTGTCTGATGCTATAGTGCACGATGGCATCGTTTATGCGGTTGACGCACAGATTGGCTGTCTATACTGGTGGAATCTATTGTCGTGTAATTGTTCTATCTCATCTCATCTTTACCTTAAGAATACGACTGCCTATTCATTGTTACAAATTTAGAATATATAGTATGTCTATAACCACATCATTACTATATGTTCCTCTCATTTCCTAAATTTTTATGACCACACATGTTATTGTTAGAGTTGATATGAGAACAATTGGTATCTAATGATTGTTAGAATAGATATTATGAGTATAACCTCATGATTGCTATATGTTACTCTCATTTTCAGGATTTTTATAACAACGCATGTTATTGCTTAGAGTTGATATGATAACTGTAGTAAGTGCTATGGTAGAATATGAGTAGGCCCTGTCATATCTGTTTTCCTCTCATTGTTACATGGTGTTTGAACCATGATATATTGCTAGAATATGAAAGCCATTGCCTTTTTTTTAAACTTCGGGTATGATTATGACCACGGTATTGCAATTCTCTGTCTATGATATGTGTCATTGTTATAATAATCTTAATTCTACACATACTCTGAACATGATTGCTTATTTTTGTCCTTTTGGTCTCCAATTTGAATAGTTGCAGCACACGCAAATGCGCTGGCCTTCATGATTTCAGGACCTGGAATCATACTAGCCGATGGGTGGTAGTTTATCGCTCGTTCAGCTCACGATGGTCATTTGATGCTCATTTGCACGTACCAAATTGACCAAACCATTTCATCAAACCACATGCAGTACAATGCTTGGGGCATTCGTGACATTGATGGCTATGGCTGCTTCGTGTTCGAGAAAGATCCCAGCTCCGTTGGGCCAGGTGTATTCAACTAGAGGCGGGTTTACAATCTCGGCAACCACTCCATGTTCCTTGGGCTCAATTATCCGATCATCCAACCAATCATCGATCATATCACCGGCGATGATTACCGTGCTATGCAACTTCCATTCGCCAGGGGGGCTGTGTTTACACATCATACCATGGGTTTCATGAATCATCATATCCAGAGATTCGTCGACACTAAATACGAAATACGACTAGTAAGTAGTACAGTAGAGGTACTAGTATATACCTCGGTCAAATTATTCATCATATCCACACATTGAATTGACGTGACAACACGCTGTGCGTGAGGTGACACAAGAATCCCGGCGGCGTGTTCGGGTATTCTGGACTTCAGATTTGGAGTACCACTTATGTGTCAAAATCTTTCATCATTCACTTAAAACAGTCGATTGATCATGCATTTAGTACCATATAACTGGAATTAACCCATGCAAGTCGAAGAAGGATTGGCCAGTGCTGCCGGCTAGCATCAAGTTCGATCCCACGGATCAGGAGCTGATCGAGCACCTTGGGGCCAAAGTGAGTGCTGACAGCGCGAGATCTCACCCTCTCATCGATTTGTTATACCAACCATCGACAGCGAGCACGACATATGCTACACCCATCCCGAGAAACTTCCAGGTAAGACACCAATCGGCCGTCGACTTGCACAAACATATTCCTTTGTTTATAGCTCTATTTTTTTTAGATGCAGACTTGGTGAAGCAATTACAATTTGACAGTTAATAAAAAGTGAAACAAGTGACTGCTACATGCCAAAGATCTTATGAAAATGCCAACTACGTACACTAGAACATGTATTCGACAATACTGCAGGTATCACACTGAGTGGCCTAAGCAAGCATTTCATCCAGCGCAATTCCAGGGCGTTCAAAAGGGGCACATGGACGCGTGGCAAGATACAGTCGGAGTGCGGCATGCACGCGCTGTGGCACAACACCGGCAATACCTTGCCGGTGATGGTCAATGGCCGGCAGACGGGCAGCAAAAAGGTTTTGGTGCTCCACACCAACAAGAACTTCGACCAGCAGAGGACCAACTGGGTGATGCACCAGTACCACCTCGGGGACCTGGAGCAAGAGAAGGAGCAGGAGCTTGTCCTCTGCAAGATTTTCTACCAGACGAACACTAGGGCCATGAGTAAAAATATTATAAGTTAGTTTGGTATTGGTACTTGTACTACCTTGTCGTTCGCAAGTTGGTATTGTTGTTAACAATCTTTTGGTATGAACTTGGCATTTGCTTCCAACCATCATGCCGAGGGTTGATGTGGACATAAAGCTGAATCATTTGTTTTGAAACAAATTTTCAGGCACCTGATTTTTATTTGATGGGTAGCATAAGCACCTGTCGTTCGAATTCCCAGTTCTCCATCTTTTTGAAACAAGTGCATGCTATTATTATCACAATGAAAAACAATATCTCTGCTGCATCCCAGTTATCAGTCTGTACTTGCAGAATTCTCTCGTTTATTGAGCATGTATATTGTTTTTTCAGGTCAAGGAAGTTTCAACTGGGCTATAGACTGCCCAGGCTTGGTTTTATCTTTAACAGGCCTAGCCCATGACGATAACAGGGCACAAAGATCCAGCAGGTATCTACTGGCCTCTGGCCCACCAACGTTAGTTATATTTTGTCTTACAACATCCGCAGGAACTTTTTTACTGAATCAAACACACAACCCAGTTCTATTTTCCTCTTGAAACGCATGTCCTACATCCATTTTATAATCTCTACCTATAGTTTTACTAGTTCATATACTCGTATCATTATATTGAAAATACATAAAATTCACTTTTCATATTTACATCCTTATTTTTGTTGTTGTTTTCCCTCCCAGCGCTGATTTTTTTACAACTGGTTTTCCCTTAAACCAACTCAATTGTCCCATGTCTTATTAGCTTACAGAAACAAAACGATTTTTTGGCAATCAATAAGTTCTTAAAAAATGTTTATCATTTCGGGATTACAAAAGTTCAGACTCCACCGAAATATGCAAAATAAGGTTGAACTTTTTGACCGTGGTCCTCGGCAGAAAATGGGCTGTAATTAATTACTTAAGAATTAGCAAATGGGATGCAAATTATTTAAAAAAATAGCAAATGGGCTCTATGTTGTCTGCCACAGATTTGGAGGCAGACTTGTGGGCCTACTAAGTTCATCCGTACACAAGGTTTATCAAAAATGAAACTTAGTCAACAATCGACTCTACCAGCGTCAGACTGTTAGATGTCAATCTAACGGCAATCGTGCTTCTTCAGTCTCTGATCTTCCTGCCCCAGCCGCCCAAACCAGCGCCGTCGGAACCGCCTGCTCCCGCCTCCCGTGGCCGGCTGTGCTGCCGGGCAGGCCTCATGGCCCCATCATATACTCGTATCCCTGGCCTGTCTATCCCTCTACTCACCCACACCTCCTGTTATTTTCCAGCGACGGCAGCCAAACCAGTCAACCCTCGTACTCTCCACCGCATGGGCAGCCACTGCCGTGTCTTCCTCGGCTCCATGTCGTTCCCTTCGTAGGCCTCGCCATCGTCCACTGCCCTGGTGCTCTCGGCGCGGCGTGGTCAACGTGGTCAACGAACGACATCCATCGCAAGTGGACTGTACGTGGAGAAGTTGACAGGTGGGTCCACGGCCGCACACAAGGAAATGCCTCCTTATTACACGCAAAATAATGATTCCTCCACCTGACATCTGGGACCCGCCAAAAGGGCCTCTGTATTTCATGAAAAAACGTTCCCTCCGCTGACAGGTCGGACCCACCAACTATATCTTCGCGCGCAAGGAAGTTCCTCCTTATTGCGCACAAAAAAAATGAATACCCCCTGCCAGCTGGGACCCACCACGGTGGGAGGCTGACTTGTGGGCCTACTAAGTTGACGGGGATGGAGGGCTTTGTCAACTTAGTCAATATGAACGATTCTAGCTCCGGTGACAGTACGATGTCCATCCAACGGCCGTAGTGCTTCTTCAACCTCTGGTCTCCTTGCTCCAGCCCCCCAAAGCAGTGCCGGTCGTGCCTCCTGCTCTTGCCTCCCGTGGCCGGCTGTGCTGCCGCGGAGGCCTCACCGCACCCATACTACTCCCACCGCTTGCCAGGCCATCCCTCCACTCACCCACACCCCCTGTTATTCTGCGGCGACGGCAGCCTCACACCGCAGCCGAACTAGTGAACCCTCATACTCCTCTCCGTGTGGGCATCCACTGCCGCATCTTCCCCGGCTCCGCGTCGTCCCCTTCCTAGGCCTCGCTGTCGTCCACCGCCTTGGTGCTCTTGGCGCAGCGTAGTCAATGTGGTCAATGACCGAGTTCCATCGAAAGAGTACTGTACGTGGAGAGGCTGACAGATGGGTCCACGGCCACAACCCAGTTTTTTTGTGATTTGCCAAGTAAGTCGCTTTGTCAGGCCTGTTGGGCTGCAAATCTTTCAAGACGAGGAGAGCTTCATTCGGCTGGCCGAGAAAATGGCCTATCAGTAATGAGAAATGGGATGTACATTTTTAAAACACATCAAACCGACTATTAGTTTCAAATTTCTTTTTTTCATTTTGAGATTTTAAATTGCATTGATTTTTATGCGTGGACAATTTGTTGGATTTTATATTAATATACATTTATTTTTAAAATCAGTTTGAATGTGACTCGAAATTTCGGGATGAAAAACAGTTCGGACCGCACCGAAATATGGAAAATTTCGTATAATTTTTTAACCGTGGCCACAATATGGGCTGTAATGCTAACAAAAAGAATATGGGCTCCAAAAAAAACCTTAAGAATTAGCAAATGGGATGTAAATTATTAGAAATAATGGCAGATGGGATGTATGATGTTTTCCACAGATTTGAGGCTTTCCTAAAAAAAGGTTGACGCACAAGCAATGACTGTTAGATGTCCATCCAACGGCCGTCGTGCTTCTTCAATCTCTGCTCTTCGTGCTCCAGCCACTCAAACAAGCGCCGACGGGACTGCCTGCTCCCTCCTCCCCGCGTCTGGAAGTGCTGCCGCGCAGGCCTCACCGCCCCACCGTACTCCCATCGCTGGCCTAGCCATCCCTCTACTCACCCACACCTGCTGTTATTCTCCGGCGATGGCAGACGAACCGGTGAACCCTCGTACAGTCGTACTTCCCTCCGCGTGGGAAACAACTGCCGAGTCTTCCCTGCCTCCGTGTCGTTCACTTCCTAGGCCTTGCCATCGTCCACCGCCCTGGTGCTCTCGACGCGGCCTGGTCAACGTGGTCAACGACCGACATGCATCTGAAGTGGACTGTACATGGAGAGGCTGACAGCTGGGTCCACGACCGCACGCAAGGAACTGCCTCCTTATTACGCGCAAAATAATGATTCCTCCACCTGCCATCTGGGACCCACCAAAAGGGCCACTGTATTTTGCGAAAAAATGTTACCGCCTCTGTCAGCTTGGACCCACCAGCTATATCTTCGCACGCAAGGAAGTGCCTCCTTATTACGCACACAAAAATGAATACTCCCCCTGCTAGCTGGGACCCAGTATAGTGCCAGGCTGACTTGTGGGCCTACTAAGTTGACGAGGACGGAGGGCTTTGTCAACTTAGTCAATATGCACGATTCTAGCTCCAGTGACCATACGATGTCCATCCAACGGTCGTAGTGCTTCTTCAACCTTTGGACTTCTTGCTCCAGCCGCCCAAACCAGTGCCGGTCGTGCCTCGTGCTCCTGCCCCCCATGGCCGGCTACGATGCGGCGGAGGCCTCACCGCCCCTACTACTCCCACCGCTGGCCAGGCCATCCCTCTACTCACCCACACCCCCAGTTATTCTGCGGCGACGTCAGCCTCACACCACAGCGAACCAGTGAACCCTCATACTCCACTACGCGTGGGCATCCACTGTCGCGTCTTCCCCGGCTCCGCGTCGTCCCCTTCCTAGGCCTCGCCGTCGTCCACCGCCCTGGTGCTCTCGGCACGGCGTGGTCAACGTGGTCAAGGAACGACTTTGATCAGAAGAGTACTATACGTGGATAGGCTGACAATTGGGTCCACGGCAGCCGCAAGGAAGTGGCTCCTCATTACGCGGAAAATAATTATTCATCCACCTGACAGCAGGGACCCACTGGACGGGCCACCGTATTTGGCGAAAAAACGTTTCCCCCTGACTGATGGGACCCACCGGACGGGCCACCGTATTTCGCGAAAAAAACGTTCCCCCCGCTGTCAGCTCGGACCCACCAGAAGTGCCGCCTTATTACGCACACACAAATGAATACTCCCGCTGCTAGTTGGGACCCACCCTGGTGGGTGGCTGACTTGTGGGCCTACTAAGTTGACGGAGACGGAGTGCTTTGTCAACTTAGTCAATATGAACGATTCTAGCTCCAGTGACCGTACGATGTCCATCCAACGGTCGTAGTGCTTCTTCAACCTCTGGTCTTCTTGCTCCAGCCGCCCAAAGCAGCGCCGGTTGTGCCGCATACTCCTGCCTCCCGCGGCCGGCTGTTCTACCGCGGAGGCCTCACCGCCCCCAACTATTCCCATCGCTGGTCAGGCCCTGCGGCGACGGCAACCTCACACCACAACCGAACCAGTGGACCCTCGTACTCCTCTCCGCGCGGGCTTCCACCGTCGCGTCTTCCCCGACTCCGCATCGTCCCCTTCCTAGGCCTCACCGTCGTCCACCGCCCTGGTGTTCTCATGGTCAACATGGTCAAGGATCGACTTCCATCGGAAGAGTACTGTACATGGAGAGGCTGACAACTGGGTCCACGGCCGCAACAAGGAAGTGCCTCCTTATTACGTGAAAAATAATTATTCCTCCACCTAACAACGGGGACCCACCAGACGGGCCACCGTATTTTGCGAAAAAATGTTTCCCCCTGACTGTTGGGACCCACCAGCTACATCTTCGCACGCGAGGAAATGCGTCCGAAAAAAAAACGATTCACCCCCCTGACTGCTGGGACCCACCAGCTACATCTTCGCACACAAGTAAGTGCCTGACAGTCGGGACCCACCTGGTCGTAGCGTACGTAGCGTTGTCATTCTGGTTGCGAACGTGTACGTACATACTGGTCGATGTAGAGGCGCGCACGTGTCGTAGCAGAGGCACGCATGTAGCATGTACACGTACGTACAGCGGCCCGGGTGCAAGAAAGTAAATACGGCCACGTACGTACATATGGGCGGGTCTCGAATGCATACTCGCGCGTACGTACGGCCAGGGCTCGTGTACATGGCTGGGTCAGAACGGAGAAACAGCGTCGTCGTCGTGTTCATGGGGAGCCAACCGGCTGGGTCGGAATAGAATGCGTCGTCGTGTTCATCGGGAGGGCTTGGACGGAACAACCAATGGAAATGAGGCCTGGCGTACCGCAGAACAGAGGACACGGCCTTGTGTTCGACCGGCCACGTTCGAAACGGGATCCTGTTCATCGGGAGGGGTCTGGCGTACTGCAAAATGGAGGAAACGGACCTCCTACGGCCGAAACGGGGGTCATGTTGATCGGGAGGGGTGTGGCGTACCTCAAAACGCAGGAAACGGACTTGTGTTGGAGCGCTACGGTCGAAACGGGGGTCTTGTTGATCGGGAGGGGTGTGGCGTACCGCAAAATGGAGGAAACGGACTTGTGTTGGAGTGCTACGGTCGAAACGCGGGTCCTGTTCATCGGGAGGGGTGTGGCGTACCGCAAATGGGACTCCACGGGATACTGTTCATCACCACCGTCGACCCCCTCCAGCCTGCACGGGCTACTGTTCATCCACCGTCGACCTCCTCCAGCCTCCACCTGCGACTGTTCAGCCTCCACCGCACGCTACTCCACCGGCTACTGTTCAACCAACCCTCTCCACGGACTCCTGTTCAACCACCCCTCCACGGGCTACTATTCATCCAGCCCTCCACCGTCTACTGTTCATGCAGCCCTCCACGGGGTGGTCCTGTTCATGCAACCCTCCACGGGGTCCTGTTCATGGAGCCCCAACCGGCTCGATCGAATGGGGTCCTGTTCATGCAGAGGCAACACCATGGGGTCCTGTTCAACCACCCTCACCGGGAACTGTTCATCCAACCCCCAACAACGCTCACTGTTCATGCAGAGGCAGCATCGATCGGCTTCAGTTAGCAGCAGTAGCGAAGGAATCGCTCGATTAGGTTCAGTTAACAGCCATCGATCGATCGCTCGGGTTCAGTAACGCGTAGCCTGCAGTGCAATCGCTCGGGTTCAGTTAGAGCCCAACGCCTCGCTCGGGTTCAGTTAGAGCCCAACGCCTCGCACCCACGCGCGTGCGTGTACGAGAGAAACATGCATCGCTCGGCCCCGACCACCCACCGTAACCGGGAACACCCTGATATTTTCCTCGCCCTCGCTTCTAACACGGAATTTTCCATCATGGACGGCCCAAAGAATGTCATGCAGCTGCGTCTCTAGCCCGCCCAGGACGAAAAGCCCATTTTCTGTCATGATTTTTTGTCATAGAAGTAGGACCCCACCACATCTATGATGATACCATGTTTTGTCACAATTATTGTCATAGAAGTGTCATAAGTATGACAGAAAAAAGTTTCGTTCGGTCCAAAATGTAACGGATGTGTCTTTTTTTGTAGTGATACCTACCTATTGTGGAATTTCCATAGCCATTCCGAGATATATTGCCATGTAACTCCACCGTTCAGTTTATTATGATACGCACCATCATTGTCATATTGTCTTGCATGATCGTAAGATAGCTAGCATGATGTTTTCATGGCTTGTCTGTTTTTTGATATAATTGCTATGCTAGATCATTGCACATCCCGGTACACCGCTGGAGGCATTCATATAGAGTCATACTTTGTTCTAGTATCGACTTGTAATATCGAGTTGTAAGTAAATAAAAGTGTGATGATCATCATTATTAGATCATTGCCCCATGTGAGAAAAAAAAGAAAAAAAAAGAGAGGCTAAAGAAGCCTAAATACAAAAGGGGGCCAAAGAAGCCCGTCAAAAAAAGAGAAAAAAGAAAAAGAAAAGAAAAAAATGAGAGAAAAAGAGAGAAGGGGCAATGTTATTATCCTTTTACCACACTTGTGCTTCATCATAGCACCATGTTCTTCATGATAGAGAGTCTCCTACATTGTCACTTCCATATACTAGTGGGAATTTTCATTATAGAACTTGGCTTGTATATTCCAACGACGGGCTTCCTCAAATGGCCTAGATCTTCATGAGCAAGCAAGCTGATGCACACCCACTAGTTTCCTTTTGAGTTTTCATACACTTATAGCTCTAGTGCATTCGTTACATGGCAATCCCTACTCACTCACATTGATATCGATTGATGGACATCTCCATATTCCATTGATTTGCCTAGTTGATGTGAGACTTTCTCCCTCCTTTTTCTATCACCACCTTCTATTCCACCCATAGTGCTATGTCCATGGCTCACGCCCATGTATTGCGTGATATTTGAAAAAGTTTGAGAATACTAAAGTATGAAACAATTGCTTGGCTAGAACCGGGGTTGTGCATCATTTAAATACTTTGTGTGGTGAAGATGGAGCGTAGCCACACTATATAATTTTTTAGGGATAACTTTCTTTAGCTATGTTATTTTGAAAATACATGATTGCTTTATTAGTATGCTTGAAGTATTATTGTCTCGATGTCAAATGATAGACTATTGCTTTGAATCACTTGTGTCTTAATATTCATGCCATGATTAGATTACATGATCAAGATTATGCTAGGTAGCATTGCACATCAAAAATTATCTTTTTTATCATTTACCTACTCGAGGACGAGCAGGAATTAAGCTTGGGGATGCAGATACATCTCCGTCGTATCTATAATTTTTTATTGTTCCATGCCAATATTCTACAACTTTCATATACTTTTGGCAACTTTTTATACTATTTTTGGGACTAACATATTGATCCAGTGCCCAGTGCGAGTTCCTGTTTGTTGCATGTTTTTGTTTCGCAGAATATCCATATCAAACGGAGTCCAAACGGGATAAAAACGAACAGAGATTTGTTTTGGAATATATGTGAATTTTGGGAAGTAGAATCAACGTGAGATGATGCCCGAGTGGCCCACGAGGCAGGGGGCACACCATAGGGGGTGGGCGCGCCCCTGACCCTCGTGGCCACCCCGTAAGGCGGTTGGTGCCCTTCTTTTGCCGCAAGAAATCTAATATCCAGATAGAAATTGTGTCCACAAATCAGTCCAATCGGAGTTACGGATCTCCGAAAATTTAAGAAACGGTGAAAGGCCAGAATGTGGGAACGCAGAAACAAAGAGAGATAGAGAGACAGATCCAATCTCGGAGGGGCTCTCGTCCCTCCTCCACCATGGAGGCCATGGACCAGAGGGGAAACCCTTCTCCCATCTAGGGAGAAGGTCAAGGAAGCAGAAGAAGGAGGGGGCTCTCTGCCCCTCACTTCCGGTGGCGCCGGAGTGCCACCGGGGCCATCATCGTGTGACAGCGATCTACACCAACACCTCCGTCATCTTCACCAACATCCCCATCACCTTCCCCCATATATCTACAGTGGTCCACTCTCCCGCAACCCGCTGTACCCTCTACTTGAACATGGTGCTTTATGCTTCATATTATTATCCAATGATGTGTTGCCATCCTATGATGTCTGAGTAGATTTTCGTTGTCCTATCGGTAATTGGTGAATTTCTATGGTTGATTTAATTTGCTTGTGGTTATGTTGATGTCCTATAGTGCCCATCATATGAGCGCGCGCATGGATCACACCATAGGGTTAGTTGTATGTTGATAGGACTACGTATTGGAGGGCAAGAGTGACAGAAGCTTCAACCTAGCGTAGAAATTGATGCATACATGATTGAAGGGGGACCAGTATATCTTAATGTTATGGTTGGGTTTTACCTTCATGAACGTTAGTAGTTGCGGATGCTTGCTAATAGTTCCAATCATAAGTGCATAGAATTCCAAGTAAGGGATGACATGCTAGCAGTGGCCTCTCCCACATAAAACTTGATATCGGTCTAGTAACGCAGTCAATTGCTTAGGGGCAATTTCGCAACTCCTACCACCACTTTTCCACACTCGCTATTACTAACTTTATTTCTTCTTTACCTAAACAGCCCCTAGTTTATACTTACGTGCTCTTTATATTCTTGCAAACCTATCCTACAGAAACTACAAAGTACTTCTAGTTTCATACTTGTTCTAGGTAAAGTAAACGTCAAGCGTGCATAGAGTTGTATCGGTGGTCGTTAGAACTTGAGGGAATATTTGTTCTACCTTTAGCTCCTCGTTGTGTTCGACACTCTTACTTATCGAAAGAGGCTACAACTGATCCCCTACACTTGTGGGTTATCAAATGGTACTTCATCGATGTGACAGCCCCGACGAGCTCTATCTGGTGCATTCGACCTCATCCACCACCACCGCACTGGTCACTCTCTCTGCTGGAGTTGATCTCTCGCACGCTCGCTTGGGTCACCCCAACCCCGTCACACTTCGTCATATTCTTACGAGTTTCAGTTTCAGTTGTCATAAGATTGAGGATCACACTTGTCATGCCTATCGAGTCGGCAAACATGTTCGCCTGCTGTTTAATACTTTCACCACCATTGCATCTTTTCATTTTCAGTTGATTCATAGCGATGTGTGGACCTCTCCGGTTCCTAGTAACTCGGGCTACTTATATTATCTAGTCATTCTTGATGATTATTCTCATTATGTGTGGACTTTTCCTTTGCCTAGAAAGTCAGATGCACTCTCCACCTTGATGGCTTTTTACTCCTATGTCCGCACGCAGTTTGGGCGTCTCATCCTTACACTACACACGGACAACGGAAAAAAGTTCGACAACCTCACTTTCCGCACCTTTTTGTCGCATCATGGCACAGTTTTCCGCCTCACATGCCCGTACACTTCAAAGTAGAATGCTCGAGCCGAACACATCCTTCTTACTCTGAATGACTGTGTTCGCACACTATTGTTTCATGCCAACGTGCCGCCTCGTTTTTGGCTGGAAGCACTCGCCACTGCATCACTTCTTCTTAACCTTAGACCCTGCCGTCCACGGTGGAACTATGCACCTCACCATCTTCTCTTTGGTACGCCCCCGTCTTATGACGACTTGCGTATTTTTTGGTGCCTTTGCTATCCCAGCACTGCCGACACTACTTCTCAGAAGCTCGCACCATGATCTATCGCTTGCATCTTCATCGGCCACCCCTCTAAATCCAAGGGATATCGATGCTATGATCACATCTCCCACCGTGTGTTCACCTCTGATACGTCTCCAACGTATCTATAATTTTTTTATTGTTCCATGCTATTATATTATCTGTTTTGTATGTTTAATGGGCTTTATTATACACTTTTATATTATTTTTGGGACTAACCTACTAACCTAAGGCCTAGTGCAAATTGATGTTTTTTTGCCTATTTCAGTGTTTTGCAGAAAGGGAATATCAAACGGAGTCCAAATGGAATAAAACCTTCGGGAGGATCGTTTTTGGATCACATGCACCACACAAGACTTGGAGTACACGTCAGGTAATAAACGAGGCAGCCACGAGGGGGGAGGGCGCGCCCAGGGGGGTAGGCACGCCCCCCACCCTCATGGGCCCCCCGTTGCTCCACCAACATGCCTCTTCCTCCTATATATATCCACGTACGCTAAAAACATCCAAGAGTACCACGAAACCCTAATTCCACCGCCGCAACCTTCTGTACCCATGAGATCCCATCTTGGGGCCTATTCCGGAGCTCCACCGGAGGGGGAACCGATCACAGAGGGCTTCTACATCAACACCATAGCCTCTCCGATGAGTTGTGAGTAGTTTACCACAGACCTTCGGGTCCATAGTTATCAGCTAGATGGCTTCTTCTCTCTCTTTGGATCTCAATACAAAGTTCTCCTCGATCTTCTTGGAGATCTATTCGATGTAATTCTTTTTGCGGTGTGTTTGTCGAGATTCGATGAATTGTGGGTTTATGATCAAGATTATCTATGAACAATACTTGATTCTTTTCTGAAATATTTTATGCATGATTTAAATATCTTTGCAAGTCTCTTGGAATTATTAGTTTGGTTTGGCCTACTAGATTGAACTTTCTTGCAATGGGAGAAGTGCTTAGCTTCGGGTTCAATCTTGCGGTGTGCTTTCCCAGTGACAGTAGGGGCAACAAGGCATGTATTGTATTGTTGCCATCGAGGATAAAAAGATGGGGTTTATATCATATTGCATGAGTTTATCCCTCTACATCTTGTCATCTTGCTTAAAGCGTTACTCTGTTCTTATGAACTTAATACTCTAGATGCATGTTGGATAGCGGTCGATGTGTGGAGTAATATTAGTAGATGCAGAATCGTTTTGGTCTAGTTGTCACAGACGTGATGCCTATATACAATGATCATGCCTAGATATTGTCATAACTATGCGCTTTTCTATCAATTGCTCGACAATAATTTGTTCACCCACCATAGAAATCTGCTATCTTGAGAGAATCCACTAGTGAAACCTTTGGCCCCCGGGTCTATCTTTTATCATATCAATCTTCCAGCAACTATTTATCTTTACTTTACTTTTATTTTGCAATCTTGACTTTCAATCTATAAACGAAAAATACGAAAAATATTTATCTTATTATCTCTATCGGATCTCACTTTTGCAAGTGGCCGAGAAGGGATTGACAACCCCTTTATCGCGTTGATTGCAAGGTTCTTATTTGTTTGTGTAGGTACGAGGGACTCGCCCGTAGTCTCCTACTGGATTGATACCTTGATTCTCAAAAACTTAGGGAAATACTTACGCTATTGTGCTGCATCACCCTTTCCTCTTCGAGGGAAAACAACGCAAGCTCAAGAAGTAGCAAGAAGAATTTCTGGCACCGTTGCCGGGGAGATCTACACAAAAGTCATATACCAAGTACCCATCACAAACTCTTATCCCTCGCATTACATTATTTGCCATTTGCCTCTCGTCCCCCCCTTCACCTTTGTCGTTTTATTTGCCCCTTTTCCGCTCGCCTTTCTGTTTGCTTGTGTTTCTATGTGCCCTCTATTAGCTTGAATCTTTGGTTGCTAAATTATGGATCCTCATCCACTTGCTAATATTTTTAATATATCCAATTATGTTGAACCAATTGCTACTGAGTTGAGTGCACTAGATTATCTTTATGAGGTTTTGCTTGGAGTTCGTGAATCTGAAATTTGTGATAAAGTGATTAAAGAAGAAATTTATGAAGTGATTCACGATAGCTCTTTGAATAAAAAGCATGGTTGCAATGATGTTATTATAAATCCTATTAATGTCAATTGTTTTAATGATATGCAAAACCCTAAGCTTGGGGATGCTAATTTTGCTATGTCCACTACTTGTTGCAATGATCATGATTGGGGTGATTCTTCTTATGATCTTGAAATTTTATTTAATCCCCATGATAAATGTAAGATTGATAATAATATTTGCTATAATATTGAAAGTGGGTTTAAGGGAGTGTCAACTTTAGATCGCACATATTTGGAGAATGTTCAATCTTATGAAATTTTTGATAAAAGTGGATTTGGAGAGGTCATGACTTTTCTTAATGTTAATCCCACTATTTTGGAAGAGTGTCAACTTCACACGCATGTGGATCATGTTGAGAATATGTTATGTGATTGCTATATTGTTGAATGTGCTTATGATCCTACATGCAATTATTATGAGAGAGGAAAATATGGTTGTAGAAATTTTCATGTTACTAAATTACCTCTCATTATGTTGAGATTGCTATTGTTTCTTTCTTCTTCCTTGCATATGCTAGATCTTGCATGTCTTGCTAATTTGTTTTCCTATAAAATGCCTATGCATAGGAAGTATGTTAGGCTTAGATGTGATTTTCACATGCTATATGATGCTCTTTTTGTGCTTCAAGTCTTGTCTTTCATGTGAGCATCATTGAAATTATCAATGCCTAGCTAGGGGCGTTAAACGATAGCGCTTGTTGGGAGGCAACCCAATTTTATTTTATTTGTTCTTACTTCTGTCTAGTAATAAATAATAAATCTAGCTTCTGTTTAGATGTGGTTTTGTGTTTTAATTAGTGTTTGTGCCAAGTAGAACCTTTGGGAAGACTTGGGTGAAGTCTTTGCGATCTTGCTGTAAAAAATAGAAACTTTTGCCCTCACAAGATTTGCTGCCATCTTTTACCAGAGAGTGCTTTTAAGTTGATTCTTTTTACAGATGATTAATAGAGAAATTCCTCACTTCCACCAATTTATTTCAAAAAAATTAGAGTTACAGAAGTATTCGAAAGTTACCGATTGCTACAGACTGTTGTGTTTTTGACAGATTCTATTTTTCGTGTGTTGTTTGCTTATTTTGATAAATCTATGAGTAGTATAGGGGGGGGTATGAATCATAGAGAAGTTGTAATATAGTAGGTTTAACACCAATATAAATAAAGAATGAGTTCATTACAGTACCTTAAAGTGGTGGTTTGTTTTCTTATACTAACGGAGTTCACGAGATTTTTGCTAAGTTTTGTGTTGTGAAGTTTTCAAGTTTTTGGGGAAGGATTTGATGGACTATGGAACGAAGAGTGGCAAGATCCTAAGCTTGGGGATGCCCAAGGCACCCCCAGGTAAAATTCAAGTACAACCAAAAGCCTAATCTTGGGGACGCCCCGTGAAGGCATCCCCTCTTTCGTCTTCGTCTATCGGTAACTTTACTTGAGACTATACTTTTATTCACCCCATGATATGTGTTTTGCTTGGAGCGTCACGTATGATTTGAGTATTTGCTTTTTAGTTTACCACAATCATCCTTGCTGTACACACCTTTTGAGAGAGATACACATGAATCGGAATTTACTAGAATACTCGATGTACTTCACTTATATCTTTTGAGCTAGATAGTTTTGCTCTGGTGCTTCACTTATATCTTTTAGAGCATGGTGGAGGCTTTATTTTACAGAAATTATTGATCTCTCATGCTTCATTTATATTATTTTTAGAGTCTTTTAGAACAGCATGGTAATTTGCTTTGGTTATAAAATTAGTCCTAATATGATAGCCATCCAAGATGGGTATAATAAAAACTTTCATATAAAGTGCATTGAATATTATGAGAAGTTTGATACATGATGATTGTTTTGAGATATGAGGATGGTGATATTAGAGTCATGCTAGTAGAGTAGTTGTGAATTTTAAAAATACTTGTGTTGAGGTTTGCAAGTCCCGTAGCATGCACGTATGGTAACCGTTGTGTAAAATTTTTGGAGCACGAGGTATTTCATTGAGCGTCATCCTTTGTGTGGAGGTCGGGATCGCGCGATGGTTAACTCCTACCAACCCTTCCCCTAGGAGCATGCGTGTAGTACTTTGTTTTGATGACTTGTAGATTTTTGCAATAAGTATGTGAGTTCTTTATGACTAATGTTGGGTCCATGGATTATACGCACTCTCACCCTTCCACCATTGTAGCCTCTCTTGTACCGCGCAACATTCGCCGGTACCATACACCCACCATATACCTTCCTCAAAACAGCCACCATACCTACCTATTATGGCATTTCCATAGCCATTCCGAGATATATTGCCATGCAACTTTCCACAGTTCCGTTTACTATGACACGCTTCATCATTGTCATATTCACATGCATGATCATGTAGTTGACATCGTATTTGTGGCAAGGCCACCATGCATAATTTTTCATACATGTCAGTCTTGATTCATTGCACATCCTGGTACACCGCCGGAGGCATTCATATAGAGTCATACTTTGTTCTAGTATCGACTTGTAATCTTTGAGTTGTAAAAAAATAGAAGTTAGATGATCATCATTATTAGAGCATTGTCCCAAATAAAAAAAAGGAAAGGCCAAAGAAAAAAAGGCCCAAAAAAAGAAAAAAAGAAAAAAAGGACAATGCTACTATCTTTTTCCACACTTGTGCTTCAAAGTAGCACCATGTTCTTCATGATAGAGAGTCTCTTGTTTTATCACTTTCATATACTAGTGGGAATTTTCATTATAGAACTTGGCTTGTATATTCCAACGATGGGCTTCCTCAAATGCCCTAGGTCTTCGTGAGCAAGAAAGTTGGATGCACACCCACTTAGTTTCTTTTGATTGAGCTTTCATACATTTATAGCTCTAGTGCATCCGTTGCATGGCAATCTCTACTAACTCATATTGATATATATTGATGGGCATCTCCATAGCCCATTGATACGCCTAGTTGATGTGAGACCATATTCCTCCTTTTTGTCTTCTCCACAACCACCACTCTATTCCACATATAGTGCTATATCCATGGCTCACGCTCGTGTATTGCGTGAAAGTTGAAAGAGTTTGAAAAGATAGAGTATGAAACAATTGCTTGGGGCATAGCCAAACTATATGATTTTGTAGGGATGAACTTTCTTTGGCCATGTTATTTTGAGAAGACATGATTGCTTTGTTAGTATGCTTGAAGTATTATTACTCTTATGTCAATATTAAACTTTTGTCTTGAATCTTTCAGATATGAATATTCATGCCACAATAAAGAAAATTACATTGAGAATTATGTTGGGTAGCATTCCACATGAAAATTTATGTTTTTATCATTTACCTACTCGAGGATGAGCAGGAATTAAGCTTGGGGATGCTTGATACGTCTCCAACGTATCTATAGTTTTTTATTGTTCCATGCTATTATATTATCTGTTTTGGATGTTTAATGGGCATTATTATACACTTCTATATTATTTTTGGGACTAACGTACTAACCCAAGGCCCAGTGCAAATTGCTGTTTTTTGCCAATTTCAGTGTTTCGCAAAAAAGAAATATCAAACGGAGTCCAAATGGAATGAAACATTTGAGAGGATCGTTTTTGGATCAAATGCAGCATAGAAGACTTGGAGTACACATCAGGGAAGAAACGAGGCGGCAACGAGGGACCCTCGTGGGCCCCCCGTTGCTCCACCGACGTGCCTCTTCCTCCTATATATCCATGTAGCCTGAAAACATTCGAGAGCACCACGAAACCCTAATTCCATCGCCGCAACCTTATGTACCCGTGAGATCCCATCTTGGGGTCTGTTCCGGAGCTCCACCAGAGGGCGAACCGATCACGGAGGGCTTCTACATCAACACCATAGCCTCTCCGATGAGTTGTGAGTAGTTTACCATAGACCTTCGGGTGCGTAGTTATTAGCTAGATGGCTTCTTCTCTCTTTTTGGATCTCAATACAAAGTTCTCCTCGATCTTATTGGAGATCTATTCGATGTAATTATTTTTGCGGTGTGTTTGTCGAGAGCCGATGAATTGTGGGTTTTTGATCAAGATTATCTATGAACAATATTTGATTCTTGACTGAAATCTTTTATGCATGATTTAAATATCTTTACAAGTCTCTTTGAATTATCAGTTTGGTTTCGCCTACTAGATTGATCTTTCTTGCAATGGGAGAAGTGCTTAGCTTTGGGTTCAATCTTGCGGTGTCCTTTCCCACTGACAGCAGGGGCAACAAGGCACGTATTGTATTGTTGCCATCGAGGATAAAAATATGGGGTTTATATCATATTGCATGAGTTTATCCCTCTACATCATGTCATCTTGCTTAAAGCGTTACTCTGTTATTATGAACTTAATACTCTAGAATCTAGATGCATGCTGAATAGCGATCGATGCGTGGAGTAATAGTAGTAGATGCATAATCATTTCGGTCTACTTGTCACGGACGTGATGCCTATATACAATGATCATGCCTAGATATTCTCATAATTATGCGCTTTTCTATCAATTGCTCGACAATAATTTGTTCACCCACCGTAGAAATCTACTATCTTGAGAGAAGCCACTAGTGAAACCTATGGCCCCCGGGTCTATCTTTTATCATATCAGTCTTCCATCAACTATTTATCTTTACTTTACTTTTATTTTGCAATCTTTACTATCAATCTATAAACCAAAAATGCCAAAAATATTTATCTTATTATCTCTATCAGATCTCACTTTTGCAAGTGGCCGAGAAGGGATTGACAACCCCTTTATCGCGTTGGTTGCAAGGTTCTTATTTGTTTGTGTAGGTACGAGGGACTCGCGCATAGTCTCCTACTGGATTGATACCTTGGTTCTCAAAAACCGAGGGAAATACTTACGCTACTGTGCTGCATCACCCTTTCCTCTTCGAGGGAAAACAACGCAAGCTCAAGAAGTAGCAACCTCCCGGCACGTTTACTTTGATGAGCATGTGTTTCCATTTTAACCGGTACACCCGACTGTTCCTCCCATCACTGGTGACACGGGAGCCTCGACGCCCCCTCCAGGAGGTTCGCGCACTGCCCTTGGCCCGCCCTAGCTTTGAGGCGTGCCCCAACCTACGGCCCCTCCTCTGGCCATGGCGCAGGCGCCCCCGGCGCCTACCCCTCCTGCGGCATCCTCGGCCCTGCCCGCCCCTACAGCCCCGCAGGCCCCCGTGGGTCCTGCGGCCCTCTCGGCACCCGCGGTGACGGCGCCCTCTTCACCGACCATTGCAGCCGCGCCTCCTGCTGCCAGACCGGCCAGTCGCGCCCGTACGGGTGTTTTTCGCCCAAGCGCGCGTTACGCCTCGGATGACTACGTCCATGCGGCATCCACCTCTGAGCCATCGACGTTGCCGTCCTCCGTTTGAGCCGCTCCTCGTGACCCACTCTGGATGGCTGCGATGCGAGAGGAGTTTGATGCCATGTTGCGCAACCGGACGTGGCAGCTTGTTCCCCGTCCCCGGCACGCCAACGTGATCAACGGGAAGTGGGTCTTCAAACACAAGCTCCGTCCTGATAGTACCCTTGATCGCTATATAGTGAACTGGGTCGTTCGTGGCTTCCGACAGCGTGCTGGCATCGACTTCACAGACACCTTCACTCAGGTCGTCAAGCTTGGCACGATACGCACGGTTCTCCACCTTGCGGTCTCCCGTGCTTGGCCGGTGCACCAGATGGACGTCGCCAACGCCTTCCTCCATGCTCACCTCGAGGAGCAGGTCTTCTGCGAGCACCCGGCGCTTCCCGACCACGTGTGCCTGCTTTCGCGGTCCTTGTACGGACTCAAGCAAGCTCCGCGCGCTTGGTACCAGCGCATCGCGATGTTTCTGCACCAGCTTGGGTTCCGTTCCACCCGCTTGGACGCGTCGCTCTTCGTCTATCATCAGGGCTCTGACACGGCCTACTTACTGCTCTATGTCGACGACATCATCCTGACGGCATGTACGGCTGGCTTCCTCAGCCAGCTCACTGGTCGTCTTTGCGCTGAGTTCGCCATCAAGGGCTTGGGTCCTTTGCGCTACTTCCTCGGTGTTGAGGTGGTGCGCCGTCCGGATGGCTTCTTTATTCATCAACGGAAGTATGCTCATGAGCTCCTCGGTCGTGCTGGCATGCTTAATTGCATGCCCACCACTACGCCTGTTGATACGAAGGCCAAGCTCTCTGTCTCCGATGGTTCTCCCGCTTCGGATGCTGCATTCTACCGGTCCATCATTGATGTTCTCCAGTACCTAACTCTGACTCGACCAGCGATTCAGTACGCCGTACAGCAGGTGTGTCTTCATATGCATGCTCCTCAGGATGTTTACTGGGCCACTGTCAAGCGGATTCTTCGCTACGTCTGCGGCACTATGGAGCTCGGCATCACGCTCTACGCCTCCGCCGACACCGCCCTCGCCGCCTATACCGATGCAGACTGGGCGGGCTGCCCTGACACTCGTCGCTCCACCTCGGGCTATTGTGTCTTCCTTGGACCATCACTCATATCATGGTCGTCCAAGCGGGAGCCTACGGTCTCTGGCTCCAGTGCTGAGGCTGAGTATCGTGCGGTGGCCAACATCATCGCCGAGTGTTTGTGGCTTCACCAGTTGCTCCAGGAGCTCTCTTTGTCCTGTGGATTGTGCTACGGTGGTCTACTGGGCGGGCTGCCCTGACAACGTCTCGGCTGTCAACCTCTCCGCCAACCCGATACATTATCATTGGACCAAGCATATTGAGTTAGATATCCACTTTGTTCGGGAATAGGTGGTCCTTGGACATATTCGTGTTCTACACGTCCCTACTTCCCAACAATTTGTCGATATCATGACCAAGGGCTTGCCTACGGCGTCATATTTGAAAACTTCCGGTCCAGTCTTTACGTTAGCAGTGGTGCCGCTTCGGCTACGGGGGGTGTTAAGTATATGTGTTGTGCATATCTGTGTATTGGGCCCACCTCCTAGTTCCTTGTATAGTTGAGGTCGTGGCCCACCTCTTGTACATCATATATACATGCCTTTGCACATGAGCAATACATCGTACAATCATAATCTCATACACCGAGGACGCGCACAGCGGCAGGTCTTTGCAGAGGGTGAGCGCGGAGGTTGGGGCTTGAGGAGGACGTGCGCCAGAAGTCGGCCGGCGACGCGTGCAGATGTGTGTGTGATGTCTACTACGCACTCTTTTTCTCGTAGACGTTGTTGGGCCTCCAAGTGCAGAGGTTTGTAGGACAGTAGCAAATTTCCCTCAAGTGGATGACCTAAGGTTTATCAATCCATGGGATGTATAGGATGAAGATGGTCTCTCTCAAGCAACCCTGCAACCAAATAACAAAGAGTCTCTTGTGTCCCCAACACACCCAATACAATGGTAAATTGTATAGGTGCACTAGTTCGGCAAAGATATGGTGATACAAGTGCAATATGGATGGTAGATATAGGTTTTTGTAAACTGGAAATATAAAAACAGCAAGGTAGCAAGCGGTAAACATGAGCATAAACGGTGTTGTAATGATAGTAGAGAAGGCCTAGGGTTCATACTTTCACTAGTGCAAGTTCTCTCAACAAGGATAACATAATTGGATCATATTACAAGCCCTCAACATGCAGCAAAGAGTCACTCCAAAGTCACTAATAGCGGAGAACAAACGAAGAGATTATGGTAGGGTACGAAACCACCTCAAAGCTATTCTTTCTGATCGATCTATTCAAGAGTCCGTAGTAACATTCAATCTATCATAGAGTTCGTACTAGAATAACACCTTAAGACATAAATCAACCAAAACCCTAATGTCACCTAGATACTCCATTGTCACCTCAAGTATCCGTGGGCATGGTTATATGATATGCATCACACAATCTCAGAAACATCTATTCAACCAACACATAGAACTTCAAAGAGTGCCCCGAAGTTTCTACCGGAGAGTCAAGATGAAAACATGTGCCAACCCCTATGCATATATTCCCAAGGTCACGGAACCCACAAGTTGATCACCAAAACATACATCAAGTGGATCACATGATATCCCATTGTCAGCACAGATAAACATGTGCAAGACATACATCAAGTGTTATCAAATCCTTAAAGACTCAATCCGATAAGATAACTTCAAAGGGAAAACTCAATCCATTACAAGAGAGTAGAGGGGGACAAGAAGATCCAACTAGAATAGCAAAGCTCGCGATACATCAAGATCATGCCATCTCAAGAACACGAGAGAGAGAGAGATCAAACACATAGCTACTGATACATACCCTCAGCCCCGAGGGTGGACTACTCCCTCCTCGTCATGGAGAGCACCGGGATGATGAAGACAGCCACCGAAGAGGGATTCCCCCCTCCGGAAGGGTGCCAGAACGGCTGTAGATTGGTTTTTGGTGGCTACAGAGGCTTTCGGCGGCGGAACTCCCGATCTAGGTTAATTTCTGGAGGTTCCAGTATTTATAGGAATTTTTGGAGTCGGGGCCAAGTAAAGGGGAGCTACGGGCCGTCCTCGAGATAGGGGGGCGCGCCCCCCTACCCAGGGCGTGGGCCCCACCCTCGAGGGCAGCCCGTGGCTCTCCTAGGCCAACTCTTTTACTTCGGGGGCTTCTTTTGGTCCAGAAAAAATCGTCAAAAATTGGCTCGTCAATTGGACTCCGTTTATTTTCCTTTTCTGTAAAACCCTAAAACAGGAGAAAAACAGAAATTGGCACTGGGCTCTGGGTTAATAGGTTAGTCCCAAAAATCATATACGAGTGTATAATAAAGCCCATAAGACATCCTAGAAGGATAATATAATAGCATGGAACAATAAAAAATTATAGATACGTTGGAGACGTATCAAGCATCCCCAAGCTTAATTCCTGCTCGTCCTCGAGTAGGTAAATGATAAAGAAAGAATTTTTGATGTGGAATGCTAACCAATATAGTTTTTCAATGTAATTCTCTTAATTGTGGCATGAATGTTCATATCTGAAAGATTCAAGATAAAAGTCTATATTGACATAAGAAATAATAATACTTCAAGCATACTAACAAAGCAATCATGTCTTCTCAAAATACTATGGCTAAAGAAAGTTATCCCTACAAAATCATATAGTCTGTCTATGCTCCCTCTTCATCACACAAAATATTCATATTATGCACAACCCCGATTTCAGCCAAGCATTTGTTTCCATACACTATCTTTTCAAACCTTTCAACTTTCACGCAATACATGAGCGTGAGCCATGGATATAGCACTATGGGTGGAATAGAGGTGGTTGTGGAGAAGACAAAAAGGAGGGAGATAGCCTCACATCGACTAGGCGTATCAACGGGCTATGGAGATGCCCATCAATAGATATCAATGTGAGTGAGTAGGGATTGCCATGCAACGGATGCACTAGAGCTAAATAAGTATTAAAGCTCAACAAAAGAAACTAGCGGGTGTGCATCCAACTTGCTTGCTCACGAAGACCTAGGGCATTTGAGGAAGCCCATCGTTGGAATATACAAGCCAAGTTCTATAATGAAAATTCCCACTAGTATATGAAAGTGACTAAACATGAGACTCTCTATCATGAAGAACATAGTGCTACTTTGAAGCACTAGTGTGGAAAAAGATAGTAGCAATTGTCCCTTCTCACATTTCTCTCATTTTTATTGGAGGGGCTTTCCTCTTCTTTTTATTTTAGCCCCTCTCTATTTATTTATTTTTTTGGGCCATCTCTTTTTTTGGCCTTTATCTTTTGTTTTTTTTGTTTCCTCACATGGGACAATGCTCAAATAATGATGATCATCACACTTTTATTGATTTACAACTCGATATTACAAATCGATACTACAACAAAGTATGACCCTATATGAATGCCTCCGGCGGTGTACCAGGATGTGCAATGAATCAAGAGTGACATGTATGAAAAATTATGCATGGTGGCTTTGCCACAAATACGATGTCAACTACATGATCATGCATGGCAATATAACAATATGATGCGTGTCATATGAACGGAACGGTGGAAAGTTGCCTGGCAATATATCTCGGAATGACTATGGAAATGCCATGATAGGTAGGTATGGTGGCTGTTTTGAGGAACAATATGGTGGCTGTTTTGAGGAAGGATATATAGTGGGTTTATGGCACCGGCAAAAGTTGCGCGGTACAAGAGAGGCTAGCAATGGTGGAAGGGTGAGAGTGCGTATAATCCTTGGACTCAACATTAGTCATAAAGAACTCATATACTTATTGCAAAAAACTACGAGTCATCAAAACAAAGCAATCAATGCATGCTCCTAGGGGGGGGGGTAGGAGTT
>LR738713.1:484499682-484591684 GCA_902687465.1 Secale cereale
CCCCCCCCCGACCTCCACACAAAGGTTGACACTCTACAAATACCTCATGCTCTAACTTAGTCACACAACGGTTCACCATACGTGCATGCTACGGGAATCACTAACCTTAAGACAAGTATTTCTCAATTTCATAATAACTCCACTAGCATGTATCTAATATCACTATCCTCATATCTCAAAACAATTATCAAGCATCCAACTTCTCTTCATATTCAATGCACTTAGTGTGGAAGTTTTTACTACATTGACATTGGATGTCTATCATGTGAAGACTAGTTTTATAGCCTATGCACATTACCATGATGTTTTAATAGACTCTCTAAAGGATATATGTGAAGCATGAGAGTTCATATATTTCTTGAAAATATAACCACCACCGTGCTCTAAAAGATATAAGTGAAGCACTAGAGCAATAACAAACTACTCCGAAAGATACAAGTGAAGATCAATGAGTAGTTGATTAATTAGGTAACTATGTGAATACTTTCTAACACTTATGAACTTCAGATCTTGGGATATTATTCAAACAGCAAGCAAAACAAAATAAAATAAATTGACACTCCAAGCAAAACACATATCATGTGGTGAATAATAATATAGCTCCGAGTATAGTTACCGATGGATGAAGACGAAAGAGGGGATGCCTTCCCGGGGCATCCCCAAGCTTAGGCTTTTGATTACCTTGAATTTACTTGGGGTGCCATGGGCATCCCCAAGCTTAGGCCTTTGCTACTCCTTGTTCCATAGTCCATCAAAGCAATACTCAAAACTTGAAAACTTCACAACACAAAACTTAGACAAAAATTCTCGTGAGCTCCATTAGTATAAGAAAGCAAACCACTACTCAAAGGTACAGCAATGAATTCATTCTTTGTTTATATTGGTGTTAAACCTACCGTACTCCAACTTCTCTATGGTTCATATCCTCCAATACTACTCATAGATGCATGGAATAAGCAAACAACACACGAAAAACAGAATCTGTCAAAGACAGAACAGTCTGTACTAATCTGCAGGGTTCGCCTACTTCTGGAAATCCAAAAAAAATCAAACTAAATTGGTAAGTTTGCGGCATTTGTCTACCAATCATCTGCAAAAAGAATCAACTAAAAATCACGCTCCAGTAAAATCTGAAGACCACTTTAGCAAGCGCTAACGATTCTGTTTTTCACAGCAAGATCACATAAACTTCACACAAGTCTTCCCAAAGGTTCTACTTGGCACAAACACTAAACAAAACATGAAACCACATCTTGTTGGAAATATGCCCTAGAGGCAATAATAAAATGGTTATTATTATATTTCCTTGTTCATGATAATTGTCTGTTATTCATGCTTGAATTGTATTATACGGAAACAGTGATACATGTGTGAATACACAGACCATAACGTGTCCCTGGTAAGCCTCTAGTTACAAGCTCGTTGATCAACAGATGGTCACGGTTTCCTGGCCATGGACATTGGATGTCATTGATAACGGGATCACATCATTAGGAGAATGATGTGATGGACAAGACCCAATCCTAAGCCTAGCACAAGATCGTGTAGTTCGTAATGCTTAAGCTTTTCCAATGCCAAGTATCTTTTCCTTAGACCATGAGGTTGTGCAACTCCCGGATACCGTAGGAATACTTTGGGTGTGCCAAACGTCACAACGTAACTGGGTGGCTATAAAGGTACGCAACGGGTATCTCCAAAAGTGTCTGTTGGGTTGGCACGAACCGAGACTAGGATTTGTCACTCCGTATGACGGAGAGGTATCTCTGGGCCCACTCGGTAAGACATCATCATAATGAGCTCAATGTGACTAAGGAGTTAGTCACGAGATGATGAATTATGGAACGAGTAAAGAGACTTGCCATGACAAGATTGAACAAGGTATCGGTATACAAACGATCGAATCTCGATCAAGTACTATACCGATAGACAAAGGGAATTGCATACGGGATTGAGTGAATCCTTGACATCGTGGTTCATCCGATGAGATCATCGAGGAACATGTGGGAACCAACATGGGTATCCAGATCCTGCTATTGGTTATTGACCGGAGAGTCGTCTCGGTCATGTCTACGTGTCTCCCGAACCCGTAGGGTCTACACACTTAAGGTTCGGTGACGCTAGGGTTGTAGAGATATATGCACACGGTAACCCGAATGTTGTTCGGAGTCCCGAATGAGATCCCGTACGTCACGAGGAGTTTCGGAATGGTCTGGAGGTAAAGAATGATATGCACGAAGTCCAGTTTCGGCCATCGGGAGAGTTCCGGGGGTCATCGGTAGTGTACCGGGACCACCGGAAGGGTCCCGGGGGTCCACCGGGTGGGGCCACCCATCCCGGAGGGCCCCATGGGTCGTAGGGGGAGGGATACCAGCCCCTAGTGGGCTGGCGCACCCCCTTGGGCCTCCCCTTGCGCCTAGGGTTGGGAACCCTAGGGGTGGGGGGCGCCCCCTAGGCTTAGGGGGCAAGCCACCCCCTTGGCCGCCACCCCCCTAAGAGATCCAATCTCCTAGGGCCGGCGCTCCCCTGGTCCCTATATATAGTGGGGGGAGAGAGGGCAGCCGCACCTCAGCCCCTGGCGCCTCTCCCCCCTGTTACACCTCTCCCTCCTCCCGCAGGGTCTTGGCGAAGCCCTGTAGCTTTTCCCGTTGCATCCACCACCACGCCGTCGTGCTGCTGGATATCCATCAACCTCTCCTCCCCCCTTGCTGGATCAACAAGGGGGAGACGTCGCTGTACCATACGTGTGTTGAACGCGGAGGTGTCGTCCGTTCGGTGCTGGGATCATCGGTGATAGGGATCACGACGAGTACGACTCCATCATCTACGTTCCTTCGAACGCTTCCGCTCGCGATCTACAAAGGGTATGTAGATGCACTCCTTTATGCTCGTTGCTAGATGACTCCTTAGATTGATCTTGGTGAAGCGTATGAAATTTTTCGAATTCTGTTACGTTCCCCAACAGTGGCATCTGAGCTAGGTCTTTGCGTAGCATCTTGCACGAGTAGAACACAAACAAGTTGTGGGCGTTGATTTTGTTCAATTCTCTTGCCGTTAATAGTCCAATCTTGATTCGGCGGCATCGTGGGATGAAGCGGCCAAGACTGACCTTACACGTACGCTTACGTGAGACTGGTTCCACCGACTGACATGCACTAGTTGCATAAGGTGGCTGGCGGGTGTCTGTATCTCCCACTTTAGTCGGATCGGATTCGATGAAAAAGGTCCTTATGAAGGGTAAATAGAAATTGACATATCACGTTGTGGTTTTGGTGTAGGTAAGAAACGTTCTTGCTAGAAACCTATAGAAGCCACGTAAAAACTTGCAACAACAATTAGAGGACGTCTAACTTGTTCTTGCAGCATGTGCTATGTGATGTGATATGGCCAGGAAGATGTGATGAATGATATATGTGATGTATGAGATTGATCAAGTTCTTGTAATAGGGAATCACGACCTGCATGCCGATGAGAATGACAAACGGCAGGAGCCATAGGAGTTGTCTTATTTATTGTATGACCTGCGTGTCACTGAATAACGCCATGTAATTACTTTACTTTATTGCTAAATGTTAGCCATAGTAGTAGAAGTAACATTTGGCGAAACGACTTCATGAAGACACGATGATGGAGATCATGATGATGGAGATCATGGTGTCATGCTGGTGACAAAGATGATCATGGTGCCCCGAAGATGGAGATCAAAGGAGCAAAATGATATTGGCCATATCATGTCACTTTATTTGATTGCATGTGATGTTTATCATGTTTATGCATCTTATTTGCTTAGAACGACGGTAGTAAATAAGATGATCTCTCACTAAAATTTTCAAGAATTGTGTTCCCCCTAACTGTGCACCGTTGCTAAGGATCGTTGTTCCGAAGCACCACGTGATGATCGAGTGTGATAGACTCTAACGTTCGCATACAACGGGTGTAAGCCAGATTTACACACGCAATACACTTAGGGTTCAGTTGACGAGCCTAGCATGTACAGACATGGCCTCGGAACACGGAAGACCGAAAGGTCGAACATGAGTCGTATAGAAGATACGATCAACATGAAGATGTTAACCGTTGATGATTAGTCCGTCTCACGTGATGATCGGACACGGGCTAGTCGATTCGGATCATGTATCACTTAGATGACTAGAGAGATGCCAATCTGAGTGGGAGTTCATTAAATTTGTATAGATGAACTTAAATTGTCATGAACTTAGTCTAAATTCTTTACAATATGTCTTGTAGATCAAAAGGCCCACGCTCATGCACCCTCAACTTCAACGCATTCCTAGAGAAATCTAAGCTGAAAGACGATGGTAGCAACTATACGGATTGGGTCCGTAACCTGAGGATCATCCTCATAGCTGCCAAGAAAACTTATGTCCTAGAAGCACCGCTAGGTGATGCTCCCGCCCCGGCAAACCAAGATGTTATGAACGCTTTGCAGTCGCGTTGTGATGATTACTCCCTGGTTCAGTGCGGCATGCTCTACAGCTTAGAATCGGGGCTCCAAAAGCGTTTTGAGCACCACGGAGCATATGAGATGTTCCAAGAGCTGAAAATGGTTTTCCAAGCTCATGCCCGAGGTGAGAGATATGATGTCTCCAACGCATTCTACAACTGTAAGATGGAGGAAAATAGTTCTGTCAGCGAGCACATACTCAAGTTATCTGGGTTGCACAACCGCTTGTCTCAGTTGGGAATGAATCTCCCAGACGAAGCGGTCGTTGACAGAATCCTTCAGTCGCTCCCACCTAGCTACAAGAGCTTCGTGTTGAACTTCAATATGCAAGGGATGGAGAAGTCCATTCCCGAAGTGTATTCAATGCTGAAATCAGCGGAGGTGGAGATCAAGAAAGAGCATCAAGTGTTGATGGTGAATAAAACCACTAAGTTCAAGAAGGGCAAGGGTAAGAAGAACTTCAAGAAGGACGGCAAAGGAGTTGCCGCGCCTGGTAAGCCAGTTGCCGGGAAGAAGCGAAAGAATGGACCCAAGCCTGAGACAGAGTGCTTTTATTGCAAGGGAACGGGTCACTGGAAGCGGAACTGCCCCAAATACTTAGCAGACAAGAAGTCCGGCAACGTCAAAGGTATATGTGATATACATGTTATTGATGTGTACCTTACCAGCGCTCGTAGTAGCTCCTGGGTATTTGATACCAGTGCAGTTGCTCACATTTGTAACTCAAAGCAGGAGCTGCGGAATAAGCGGAGACTGGCGAAGGACGAGGTGACGATGCACGTCGGGAATGGTTCCAAGGTCGATGTGATCGCCGTCGGCACGCTACCTCTACATCTACCCTCGGGATTATTTTTAAACCTTAATAATTGTTATTTAGTACCAGCTTTGAGCATGAACATTGTATCTGGGTCTCGTTTGATACGAGATGGCTACTCATTTAAATCCGGGAATAATGGTTGTTCTATTTATATGAGAGATATGTTTTATGGTCATGCCCCGCTGGTCAATGGTTTATTTTTGATGAATCTCGAACGTGATGATACACATATTCATAGTGTGAATGCCAAAAGATGTAAAGTTGATAATGATAGTCCCACATACTTGTGGCATTGCCGCCTTGGTCATATTGGTGTCAAACGTATGAAGAAGCTCCATGTAGATGGACTTCTAGAGTCTCTTGATTATGAATCATTTGACACGTGCGAACCATGCCTCTTAGGCAAGATGACCAAGACTCCGTTCTCCGGAACAATGGAGCGAGCGACCAACTTGTTGGAAATCATACATACCGATGTGTGCGGTCCAATGAGTGTTGAAGCTCGCGGAGGCTATCGTTATGTTCTCACCCTTACAGATGACTTGAGTAGATATGGGTATGTCTACTTAATGGAACACAAGTCTGAGACCTTTCAAAAGTTCAAGGAATTTCAGAATGAGGTTGAGAATCAACGTTACAGAAAAATAAAGTTCTTACGATCGGATCATGGGGGTGAGTATTTAAGTCACGAATTTGGCACGCACCTAAGGAACTATGGAATTGTTTCACAATTGACACCGCCCGGAACACCTCAGCGTAACGGTGTGTCCGAACATCGAAATCGTACTCTGTTGGACATGGTGCGATCTATGATGTCTCTCACCGACTTACCGCTATCTTTCTGGGGTTATGCTTTAGAGACTACCGCATTCACTTTAAATAGGGCTCCATCGAAATCCGTTGAGACGACACCGTATGAACTTTGGTTTGGCAAGAAACCTAAGCTGTCGTTTCTGAAAGTTTGGGGTTGCGATGCTCATGTCAAGAAACTTCAACCTAAAAAGCTCGAACCCAAATCGAAAAAATGCGTCTTCATAGGATACCCAAAGGAAACGATTGGGTACACCTTCTACCTCAGATCCGAAGGCAAGGTTTTCATTGCCAAGAATGGATCCTTTCTGGAGAAAGAGTTTCCCTCGAAAGAAGTGAGTGGGAGGAAAGTAGAACTTGATGAGGTGACAGTCACCCCTCCCGAACCGGAAAGTAGCGCAGCGCAGGAAATTGTTCCTGAGGTGCCTGCACCGACAAGGGAGGAAGTTAATGATGATGATCATGAAGATACATATCAAGTTACTACTGAACTTCGAAGGTCCACAAGGACACGTTCCGCACCAGACTGGTACGACAACCCTGTCATGGAAATAATGTTGTTAGACAACGGTGAACCTTCGAACTATGAAGAAGCGATGGCGGGCCCGGATTCCAAAAATGGCTTGAAGCCATGAAATCCGAGATAGGATCCATGTATGAAAACAAAGTATGGACTTTGGTGGACTTGCCCGATGATCGGCACATCATAGAAAATAAATGGATATTTAAGAAGAAGACAGACGCGGATGGTAATGTGACCATCTATAAGGCTCGGCTTGTCGCTAAAGGTTATCGACAAGTTCAAGGGAATGACTACGATGAGACATTCTCTCCCGTAGCGATGCTGAAGTCCGTCCGAATCATGTTAGCAATTGCTGCATTCTATGATTATGAGATATGGCAAATGGACGTCAAAACAACATTCCTTAATGGCTTCCTCAAGGAAGAGTTGTATATGATGCAGCCGGAAGGTTTTGTCGATCCTGAAAATGCTAAAAAGTTATGCAAGCTCCAGCGCTCGATCTACGGACTGGTGCAAGCATCTCGGAGTTGGAATATTCGCTTTAATGATGTGATCAAAGCGTTTGGTTTTATACAAACTTGGGGAGAAGCCTGTATTTACAAGAAAGTGAGTGGGAGCTCTGTAGCATTTCTCATATTATATGTGGATGACATACTGTTGATGGGAAATGATATAGAATTCTTGGAGAGCATAAAGGCCTACTTGAATAAGAGTTTTTCAATGAAGTACGCTGGAGAAGCTGCTTATATATTAGGCATCAAGATCTATAGAGATAGATCGAGACGCCTCATTGGTCTTTCACAAAGCACATACCTTGACAAGATATTGAAGAAGTTCAATATGGATCAGTCCAAGAAAGGGTTCTTGCCTGTTTTGCAAGGTATGAGATTGAGCACGGCTCAGTCCCCGACCACGGTAGAAGATAGAGAAAAGATGAGTGTCAACCCCTATGCCTCAGCCATAGGATCTATTATGTATGCCATGCTGTGTACCAGACATGATGTGAACCTTGCCATAAGTTTGGTAGGGAGGTACCAAAATGATCCCGGTATGGAACACTGGACAGCAGTCAAGAACATCCTGAAGTACCTGAAAAGGACTAAGGATATGTTTCTCGTTTATGGAGGTGACGAAGAGCTCGTCGTAAAGGGTTACGTCGATGCTAGCTTCGACACAAATCTGGATGACTCCAAGTCACAAACCGGATACGTGTATATTTTGAATGGTGGAGCAGTTAGCTGGTGCAGTTGCCCGACCTAGGAGTCATTCCAAGCGCGTCAAGCCCGATGACTCTCTTCTATGACAACACTGGAGCTATTGCCATTGCCAAGGAGCCCAGGTTTCACAAGAAGACCAAGCACATCAAGCGCCGTTTCAACTCCATCCGGAATTATGTTCAAGATGGAGACATAGATATTTGTAAAGTGCATACGGATCTGAATGTCGCAGATCCGTTGACTAAACCTCTTCCACGAGCAAAACATGATCAACACTAGAACTCTATGGGTGTTCGGTACATCACAATGTAACTAGATTATTGACTCTAGTGCAAGTGGGAGACTGTTGGAAATATGCCCTAGAGGCAATAATAAAATGTTTATTATTATATTTTCTTGTTCATGATAATTGTCTGTTATTCATGCTTGAATTGTATTATACGAAAACAGTGATACATGTGTGAATACACAGACCACAACGTGTCCCTGGTAAGCCTCTAGTTACTAGCTCGTTGATCAACAGATGGTCACGGTTTCCTGGCCATGGACATTGGATGTCATTGATAACGGGATCACATCATTAGTAGAATGATGTGATGGACAAGACCCAATCCTAAGCCTAGCACAAGATCGTGTAGTTCGTAATGCTTAAGCTTTTCCAATGTCAAGTATCTTTTCCTTAGACCATGAGGTTGTGCAACTCCTGGATACCGTAGGAATACTTTGGGTGTGCCAAACGTCACAACGTAACTGGGTGGCTATAAAGGTACGCAATGGGTGTCTCCGAAAGTGTCTGTTGGGTTGGCACGAATCGAGACTGGGATTTGTCACTCCGTATGACGGAGAGGTATCTCTGGGCCCACTCGGTAAGACATCATCATAATGAGCTCAATGTGACTAAGGAGTTAGTCATGGGATGATGAATTACGGAACGAGTAAAGAGACTTGCCATGACAAGATTGAACAAGGTATCGGTATACCAACGATCGAATCTCGGGCAAGTACTATACCGATAGACAAAGGGAATTGCATACGGGATTGAGTGAATCCTTGACATCGTGGTTCATCCAATGAGATCATCAAGGTCCCGCTATTGGTTATTGACCGGAGAGTCGTCTCGGTCATGTCTACGTGTCTCCCGAACCCGTAGGGTCTACACACTTAAGGTTCGGTGACGCTAGGGTTGTAGAGATATAAGCACACGGTAACATGAATGTTGTTCGGAGTCCCGGATGAGATCCCGGACGTCACGAGGAGTTCCAGAATGGTTCGGAGGTAAAGAATGATATATAGGAAGTCCAGTTTCGGCCATCGGGAGAGTTCCGGGGGTCACCGGTAGTGTACCGGGACCACCGGAAGGGTCCCGGGGGTCCACCGGGTGGGGCCACCCATCACGGAGGGCCCCATGGGCCGTAGGGGGAGGGGGACCAGCCCCTAGTGGGCTGGCGCACCCCCTTGGGCCTCCCCCCTGCGCCTAGGGTTGGCAACCCTAGGGGTGGGGGGCGCCCCCCTAGGCTTGGGGGCAAGCCACCCCCTTGGCCGCCGCCCCCATAGGAGATCCAATCTCCTAGGGCCGGCGCCCCCCTAGCCCCTATATATAGTGGGGGGGAGAGAGGGCAGCCGCACCTCAGCCCATGGCGCCTCTCCCCCCCGTCACACCTCTCCCTCCTCCCGCAGGGTCTTGGCGAAGCCCTGTAGCTTTTCCCGTTGCATCCACCACCACACCGTCGTGCTGCTGGATCTCCATCAACCTCTCCTCCCCCCTTGCTGGATCAAGAAGGAGGAGACGTCGCTGTACCGTACATGTGTTGAACGCGGAGGTGCCGTCCGTTCGGCGCTGGGATCATCGGTGATAGGGATCACGACGAGTACGACTCCATCATCCACGTTCCTTTGAACGCTTCCGCTCGCGATCTACAAAGGGTATGTAGATGCACTCCTTTATGCTCGTTGCTAGATGACTCCTTAGATTGATCTTGGTGAACCGTAGGAAACTTTTTGAATTCTGCTACGTTCCCCAACACATCTAATCGGAGGCTTGATGCAATATTTATTCCCTAACAGCAACAAAAACAAAAAACATAAAATTGGGTTGCCTCCCAACAAGCGCTATCGTTTAACGCCCCTAGCTAGGCATAATGATGCTCACATAAAAGATAAGAATTGAAACATAACGGGAGCATCATGAAGCATATGAATAGCACATTTAAGTCTAACCAACTTCCTATGCATAGGGACTTTGTGAGCAAACAACTTATGGGAACAATAATCAACTAGCATAGGGAAGCAAAACAAGCATAGCTTCAAAACATAAGCACATAAAGAGGAAACTTAATATTGTTGCAATTCCTACAAGCATATGTTCCTCCCTCATAATAATTTTAAGTAGCATCATGAATGAATTCAACAATATAACCAGCACATAAAGCATTCTTGTCATGATCCCCAAGCATATAAATTTTACTACTCTCCACATAAGCAAAATTATTCTCATTCGGAATAGTGGGAGCAAACTCAACAAAATAACTATCATGTGAAGCATAATCCAATTGAAAACTAAAATCATGATGACAAGTTTCATGGTTATCATTATTCTTAATAGCATACAAGTCATCACAATAATCATCATAGATAGCAACTTTGTTCTCATAATCAATTGGAACCTCTTCCGAAATAGTGGATTCATCAAAACAAAGCCATGACCTCTCCAAATCCACTTTCATCAATATGATCATCATAAATAGGAGGCATGCTCTCATCATAATAAATTTCTCATCAAAACTTGGGGGACTAAAAATATCATCTTCATCAAACATAGCATCCCCAAGCTTGTGGCTTTGCATATCATTAGCATCATGGGTATTCAAAGAATTCATACTAACAACATTACAATCATGCTCATCATGCACATATTTTATGCCAAGCATTCTATGTAATTCTTCTTCTAGTACTTGAGCACAATTTTCCTTCTCATCATTTTCACGAAAGATATTAAAAAGATGAAGCATATGAGGTAACCTTAATTCCATTTTTTTTTGTAGTTTTCTTTTATAAACGAAACTAGTGATAAAACAAGAAACTAAAAGATTCAATTGCAAGATCTTAAGATATACCTTAAAGCACTAACCTCCCCGGCAACGGCGCCAGAAAAGAGCTAGATGTCTACTATGCACCCTTCTTCTTGTAGACGTTGTTGGGCCTCCAAGTGCAGAGGTTTGTAGGACAGTAGCAAATTTCCCTCAAGTGGATGGCCTAAGGTTTATCAATCCGTGGGAGGTATAGGATGAAGATGGTCTCTCTCAAGCAACCTTGAAACCAAATAACAAAGAGTCTCTTGTGTCCCCAACACACCCAATACAATGGTAAATTGTATAGGTGTACTAGTTCGGCGAAGAGATGGTGATACAAGTGCAATATGGATGGTAGATATAGGTTTTTGTAAACTGAAAATATAAAAACAGCAAGGTAGCAAGCGGTAAACGTGAGCATAAACGGTGTTGCAATGATAGTAGAGAAGGCCTAGGGTTCATACTTTCACTAGTGCAATTTCTCTCAACAAGGATAACATAATTGGATCATATTACTAGCCCTCAACATGCAACAAAGAGTCACTCCAAAGTCACTAATAGCGGAGAACAAACGAAGAGATTATGGTAGGGTACGAAACCACCTCAAAGCTATTCTTTCTGATCGAACTATTCAAGAGTCCGTAGTAACGTTCAATCTATCATAGAGTTCGTACTAGAATAACACCTTAAGACACAAATCATACAAAACCCTAATGTCACCTAGATACTCCATTGTCACCTCAAGTATCCGTGGGCATGGTTATACGATATGCATCACACAATCTCAGAAACATCTATTCAACCAACACATAGAACTTCAAAGAGTGCCCCAAAGTTTCTACCGAAGAGTCAAGACAAAAACGTGTGCCAACCCCTATGCATAGATTCCCAAGGTCACGGAACCCGCAAGTTGATCACCAAAACATACATCAAGTGGATCACATGATATCCCATTGTCACCACAGATAAACACGTGCAAGACATACATCAAGTGTCCTCAAATCCTTAAAGACTCAATCCGATAAGATAACTTCAAAGGGAAAACTCAATCCATTACAAGAGAGTAGAGGGGGAGAAGAAGATCCAACTAGAATAGCAAAGCTCGCGATACATCAAGACTGTGCCATCTCAAGAACACGAGAGAGAGAGATCAAACACATAGCTACTGATACATACCCTCAGCCCCGAGGGTGGACTACTCCCTCCTCGTCATGGAGAGCGTCGGGATGATGAAGATAGCCACCGGAGAGGGATTCCCCCCTCCGGTAGGGTGCCAGAACGACTGTAGATTGGTTTTCGGTGGCTACAGAGGCTTTTGGCGGCGGAACTCCCGATCTAGGTTAATTTATGGAGGTTCCAGTATTTATAGGAATTTTTGGAGTCGGGGCCAAGTAAAGGGGAGCTACGGGCCGTCCTCGAGATAGGGGGGCGCGCCCCCCTACCTAGGGCGTGGGCCCCACCCTCGAGGGCAGCCCGTGGCTCTCCTGGCCCAACTCTTTTGCTTCGGGGGTTTCTTTTGGTCCAGAAAAAATCGTCAAAAATTTGCTCGTCAATTGGACTCCGTTTGATTTTCCTTTTCTGTAAAACCCTAAAACAGGAGAAAAACAAAAACTGGCACTGGACTCTGGGTTAATAGGTTAGTCCCAAAAATCATATAAAAGTGTATAATAAAGCCCATACGACATCCTAGAAGGATAATATAATAGCATGGTACAATCAAAAATTATTAATACGTTGGAGACGTATCAGTGTGCTTGAGGGTGCATGGGCCGGCGGTTGTAGGCAGAGGGCACGCTATGTGCGTGCATGCCAAGGCCTGCTTGTGCGTGCATGGTATGGACAGCGCGCGCTGTGTCCAGCTCTATGTTGTGTGTTCTGGTCTGCTACGGCCTACGGCCAGCCGTACACTGTATTCGTACTCGTATCCTGGTTACGGATGCATCTAACATGATTGTGGTTCTAACCAGCAAACACTTTGTTGTCCTATAGTGGAACTCATATGGTTATGGATGCTTGCATGCATGGTGGGACATGCAAAATTGGCGTCATTGATGTATTCAAGATACACATCGCACGTGGACACTTGGTGTATGGCAGATGTAGGTTTGATCTTCATACATTTGTGATCTATTCAAGGTAATGTGAGTTCTCAATGTTCCATATTTAAAACAATACAGAAGCTGGGCAACTCGCTCCCAGGATCCTCCCTCGATCGCTTCCTTCATTCGCCGTTCGATGAGGGTTTGACCAGGTCTTTTTTGGCATCCTGCCCGTCCGATCGTCGCTGGAATTCATGCATGTGGTTTTTACCGAGCGGTGGATCCTGGCCAGGGATGACGTGTGGGCCTTGCGCTGCATCCACTTGGATCGAAACGGCTGGGTGCTGCTTCCTTCGGTGCGCGGGCGCGGGGCAACTGCTCGTGCCGCGCCGCGTGCGCACGAGAAGCCGGTGTTGCTGCATCGTGTATTCTTTTTTCCTCTCCTTGCCCTCTTGTGTTACCCTCTCGCTGGCTGGTGCTGCAGCTGCAAGTGGGCCTGCCTGCAGCATGGCCCCGCGCGTTAGCTTCCTGGTGTCTTTTGCAAATGTGCGCATTGCCCGTTTCGCCTGCTGACCTCATGATTCGGCCGGCCCGGCGCATGGAGAGTGGCCGAGCAGTCTCGTCTCGTTGAACGGCAGCGCCATGCCGCGTCGTTTCTGGGCTGTAGTGCCGCTTTTTTATCCCCACGTCGTTGATCACCATCTTCCGCGCCGGCGTTCGTCGCTGCTGCTTGGGTCCCGCGTTCGCTGGTTGATACGTCTCAAACGTATCTACTTTTCCAAACACTTTTGCTATTGTTTTGCCCTCATTCTTGCATGATTTGAACTAAACTAACCCGGACTGACGCTGTTTTCAGCAGAGCTGCCTGTATGGTTTTATTGTGTGCAGGAAAATGGATTTTTAGGTGTCTCGTAAAATTCCAAGAAAAATCACAGAAAATCCACGCACCTGAAGGGCCATTGTGCCAGAAGTGGGGCCAGAGGGCAGCTAGGGGGGCCCCAGGCGCCCTGCTGGCGCGGCCCCACCCCTGGCCACGCCAGGAGGCCGCCTGGGAGGGTCCTCCCCCCTCTGGTGCCCTACCTTGGCTCCTATTTATTCCCGTGGCGAGGAAACCCCAGAACAGAAGTCGTTTTTCCAGTTTCCGTCGCGGAGCCGCCGCCACCCTCTGTTCTTCTTCGGGAGGGCTAATCTGGAGGCTGATTTGGCCTCCGGAGAGGGGAGATCGTCGCCATCGTCATCATCATCACCACTCCATCCTCCCTCCATGACTTCTCCTTCCATGTGTGAGTAATTCCCTGCTGTAGGCAAAGGGGATGGTAGGGATGATACGTCTCAAACGTATCTACTTTTCCAAACACTTTTGCTATTGTTTTGACCTTATTCTTGCATGACTTGAACTAAACTAACCCGGACTGACGCTGTTTTCAGCAGAGCTGCCTGTATGGTTTTATTGTGTGCAAGAAAACGGATTTTTAGGTATCTCAGAAAAATCCAAGAAAAATAACAGAAAATCCACGCACCCAATGGCCCTTGTGCCAGAAGAGGGGCCAGAGGGGAGCCAGGGGGGCTCCAGGCGCCCTGCCCAGGCGGCCCCACCCCTGGCCGCCTCGCCAGGCCGCCTGGGCTGCTCCCACCTCCTCTGGTGCCCTACTTTGACCCGTATTTATCCCGTGACGAGAAAACCCCAGAACAGAAGTCGTTTTCCCAGTTTCCGTCGCGGAGCCGTCGCCACCCTCTGTTCTTCTTCGGGAGGGCTAATCTGGAGCTGATTTGGCCTCCGGAGAGGGGAGATCGTCGCCATCGTCATCATCATCACCACTCCATCCTCCCTCCATGACTTCTCCTTCCATGTGTGAGTAATTCCCTGCTGTAAGCAAAGGGGATGGTAGGGATTGGATGAGTTAGATCATGTAATAGTTTATCAGATTGTTGGGGGCATGTTGCCTATCATCTACTATGGTGTTTATCATCTTTGCTTCAACTTGTTGCTCTTAATGCTTGTCACTTAGGGCCCGAGTGCCATGATTTCAGATCTGAACCCTATGTGTTTGCATGAATATATTTGTGTTCTTGATCCTATCTATGAGTTGTTTGCACCTATTACGGTCCGGAACCGGCGATCCCAAAAGTGACAGCTTGGGACACCAAAGGGGATGGTCCATAATTTGAGGATCCCATGTATCCATTGAGTTCATTGCTTTGTTCCGGTGCTCTTTGACAGGAGCACCTTAATCTCCATAAGTTCCTTTTGGCCCCATTCGTAGCGAGATGGTAGGACAAAAGATGTTGTGCAAGTTCTTATTGCAATCACGTACAACTACCTATGGGATACATGCCTAATGTTTGATATCTGCCTAGATGATCATTACTTTTCCGTGTGCCTTGCCCCAAGTTAGATTCCTGATATATCTCATCCATGCAGCGCCCAACCATCCATCTCCCTAGCCTACAGTGTTTTAAATCCTGCTGGTTACTAGTTGCTACTTTTGTTGTTTACTTTTGCTATTTACTTTTGCTGTTTACTTTTACTATCACCACCATCACTATCATATCACCGTTACCACTTATCTTTTGTTGCAAGTAAGTATATTTCAGGTGCGGTTGAATTGACAACTCAACTATCAAAGCTTATAAATACTCTTTGGCTCCTCGTGTGTCGAATCTATAAATTGGGTTATTCTTACCCGCGAAGACTATCTCGATCCCTTACGGTTGAGGGTTATCAAGTACCGTTTTATGGCGCCGTTGCCGGGGAGCATAGCAATATTTACAAGTCAACTTGAAGTATCCTACCTGCTGCACTTCATCCGCTATGGGTAAGAAAGGAGACCCCAAGGTTCCGATCTTACTATCCACTACAAGAAGAGGTACTGTTCTGAACACTAGTGCTACACTTGATTCACCTTCTGTTATGAGCAAGTTTGCCTCACCGCCACCACATGATGCTCCTACTGAATCTGTTACTATGTCTGATACTCTTGATGATGCCTCTACTACTCTTGATGATATTAGTTCACTTGGTTATGCTCTTGAGAAACAGATCGCTGCTGCTGCAAAAAAATCTGGAATTGAAATTCCTGTTACTCGCTACCCCATTGGTGGAACTTATGATTATCCTGATTTGAGTGAACTCAAGGAGAGACTCCTTGATGATGATTACATTATGCTTGATGATGATTTATACAGGGAACTGACAGAGTTTGCCGGCTCTGACCCTGTAGCTATTAAGAAGCTGCTTGAAAAACACTCCTTGAAGAACAAGACCGTTCCTGATCCTGAATTTGCTACATCTCCTATATGCATCAATGGTCCTGATTATGATTTCTCTGTTGATCTTTCACTTATACCTATGGTTGAAGCTGACCCCTTTTATGGCAGAGAAAATGATGATGCTATTGCACACCTGGCCAAACTCACTGAGTTGGGTGGCTTGTTTACCAAGGATGAGAAGAAACGAAACTTTTATGTGACTAAGCTTCTTCCTTTCTCTTTGAAGGAAGGTGCTAAAACATGGTATGATTCACTCCCATGTGGTTCCATTAAGAGTCCTCAAGACTTAGCTCACTCTTTTGTTGATAAGTACTTTCCCGCTCATATGCAACATGCTGCTTTACAAAGAATTTATAACTTTAAACAGTTGCAGGATGAGCACCTCCCTAAAGCTTGGGGGAGGTACTGTAGTCTGATCCGGGCTAGACCAAGACATGCAGTCCCTAAGAATGAATTAATCGATATATTTTATGCTGGTCTAACTGATGAATCCAGGTCCTATTTGGATAGTTGTGCTGGTTGTGTTTTTAGGAAAAGAACACCGGACGATGCAGAGGATTTGATGGGCAGGATTGCCAAAAACCATGAAGATTGGTCCGTCCCTGAACCACCATCACCACCAAAGAAGAGGGGCATGTTTGTTCTAAGCCGCGAAATTATGCGAGAAGCAAAGAAGTCTATTAAAGAGAAAGGTATTAAAACTGAAGACGTGAAGAATCTACTCCCTATTGAGAAGTTGTGTGAGCCTACCACTCACCCTCCTATGGTAGAGGTACACTCTCTTTTAGATTTCAATGCAAGTGACATCCCTCATGGTAAGCCTCCTGATCAATGTTTAGATGAGTTTGATAATTTTATTATGAAACAAAATCATTTTAATGAGAGGATACAAAGTCAATTGCATGATAATTCCCTTGCTATCAAAAGTTTGCTTGATGTTCTAGGTAGAACAGTTAATGATGTTAAATGTCTTGTGAAGCATTTTCTTATGGTTCAAACTCAGCTTGAACAAATTTCTAATGTGCAAAAAGATTTGCTTGCTAACAATGCCAAACAGGATGATTTGCAGGCCTTCGGGATTAAGACCCGAGGAGGAACTAGCACTCAAGATCCTCTCTATCCAGAGGGGCATCCGAGGAGAATCGAGCAAGATTCTCAAATGCAGGAAGAAGAAATTGTTGGCTCTCCAAAGAAGAAGAAGAAGAAACACAAGGAGGCTGACAATTCCAATGAACCTATTACAAGTGAAGAGCCAGCTGTTGATCCCAACATTGTATCTATCTCCGATGCTGAGACTGAAGACGGTGCCGAACCTGAAGGTAAGGATAATGAGAAGAATGATCCGCCTGAAGTTCGAGAAGAAGAAGCACGTGACAAACGCAAGAAGTACACTAGAGAAGACTTCGTCGCAAGAAGACATGGGAAGGAAAGAGAACCATGGATACAGAAACCCATGCCCTTTCCAAGTAAGTCTCTCGAATCTAAAGAAGAAGAGCATTACAATAAGTTTTGTGAGTGGATTAAACCTCTTTTTCTTCAAATCCCTTTGACTGATGCTATTAAGTTACCTCCCTATTTAAAATATATGAAAGATATTGTCACTAATAAAAGAAAAGTTCCTAATGAAGCAATATCTACTATGCTTGCTAACTACTCTTTCAGTGGCAAGATTCCTGAGAAGCTTGGTGATCCAGGTATACCCACCATTCCTTGTTCCATAAAGAATAATTATGTCAAAACTGCTTTATGTGATCTTGGAGCAGGAGTGAGTGTTATGCCTTTCTCTCTTTACAAGAGGCTTTGTTTAGAGAAGCTAATCCCTACAGATATCTCTCTTCAGATGGCTGACAAGTCAACCGTCGTTCCGATAGGTATTTGTGAGGATGTTCCTGTAGAAGTTGCTAATTGTTTAATCCTTACTGATTTTGTCGTGCTTGACATGCCCGAGGACGGGAGCATGTCCATTATTCTTGGTAGACCTTTTCTTAACACCGCAGGTGCTATTATTGATTGCAATAAAAGAAAGGTTACCTTCAATGTGAATGATAAAGAACACACGGTGTATTTTCCAAAGAAGACCGACAAGAGGCATGGCCTCAACTCTATAGAAAATATCGAGACCGTGAAGATTGGAGAATGGGATTGTCCACTACATGTGCACCACAAATACAAAACTATCATGGTGGGGACAATGTCCATTAAAGTAAAGGTGCAATGATCACTTCGTAAGAGGTGAGACTTTTTGCTCTATATATCGCCTGTTCGTTGGTAAGACTTGACCAACCTTACTAGTGAGCATGTTTTATATAGGTAAAAAGTTGAGCTTGTTATGTTTTCATTTGTTTTAGCTTTTGTTCTCCTTGCTGTACCAAATGTTTATGTTTTTGAAGCTTCACAATACTAATCACTGCTTTAAGTTTTCAGAAAGTCTTGCAGCTTTTTGAACTTCGAAAAAATTTCAACAGTGAAGTTTTCAGAAAAATTCCAGAAAAATAAAAATAAAAATTTCCATGCCGGGAGTGACCCAGAGGCACCTGGGGCTGACTAGGGGGAGCCACCAGTGGCCCAGGCGGCCAGCTGGCGCGGCCTGCCCCTGGCCGCACCCATAGGGCGCCTGGGGCCCACAAGACCCCCCCTCCAGGTGAGTCTTCTTCCTCTCTCTCTCTCTTTCTCTCCAAAAACACGAGTTCTGCACTTGTTCTTGCGTTCTTGCTGCTCTTGGAGGCGATTCTTCGATCTCTCTCTACAGCCTATCATTTGAGCTGAGATTTTGAACAAATACTCCCTGGTATGTAACTCCTCCACCCCTCCAATTAGATTTCTGATTGGTGGCTTCATTTGTGAGTATTTAGTAGTTCTTGGTGCTGTGTAGATGAGCTTGCATGCATGTGTAGAAATTTATTTTCCAAGTTTTGATGCAAGTTTATTCCTTAGGTAAGTGAGTTGAGTAGTTTGCCTTAACCCACTTTGTTTAAATCCTTGTTTTCGTAATTTGCCAAAAATTTCAGAAATGAGTTTGTTAGGAAGGGCAAAGGGGTGGCTTGAGAAGAAGAGGCCCGCGCACTCCGATCGAGTTACTAGAGCCGCAGCCTCACCCTCGACTGTTAGGGTGAGCTACAATGAAGATCATGTGCCCCTAGAGTTGTTGGAAGACACAGGTCCAGCACGTGCTATGATGTTCCCATGTGATGAATTCCTTGAAGCTGCGGGAATCAAGGATGAGTTTTATAATCTTTGTGCTAATGCAGGTCTAACACGACTCGTCACGTGCCGTGTTACTCAGTATCAAAAACTCACCTCTGGTTTCATTAACAGTTTTAGATATAACCCTGATACTGGTGCTATTGAGTTTAAAATTTACAATGATCTTATCACCATGCCCTTGGGAAAGTTTTGTGAAATAATAGGTGTGCCAAACGTTGGGCGGATGGCTAAGATGATCTCTCAGCCCTCCGAGCTGAAAACCGTCTTCAACTCTCTCTGCAGCATGGGTACGAGGAATATTCATCGGTCAAAAATCTCCAGCATCTTATTCCCTCACCTCAGGTATTTTGCATATTATGTTGCTAGAGGGGTGTTAGCTCGTGACAACACGAGCAACATTTCTGCGCCGGATATTGCTATCCTGGCAACCGCCCTCTCAGGGAGGTTTGATTATAATCTGGGTGCCTTAATTGCTCGACGCCTTGCTATGAATGGTAACAGGGGAGATTTATTTGGTGGCGTTTATGCCACACTTATCTTAGAATATCTTAAAGGCACCCCACACCCTGATGATAAGTCTTTTACTTATTTAAGTTTTGATCTTGCTACTATCAAAAGGCATAAGTTTGTTACCATGACTTCTGAGCTTGGTAATCTTGTTTATATCTTGCATTTCGGAACTACCGCGGAACGCGAGATCCGTCTACCTGCACCTCTTTTGTTTGATTTTTCTCGCAAGAACGGATGGTCCTTTGATGTTATCCAGTTCGATGAGTTCATGGCCCAGCATCAGTTTCATAACCCCATGGAGGGGGTTGTGCCCGATGAGGAGGAGCACGGTGAGTTACCACCTTTTCAGGGGGAGACTGTCACCCAGTTTGGTGAAGGGTCTTCCTCTGCTTGGAGTACGGACCCTTCTTCGTGGGAGGATCCGAGGAGTTCGGTGTACGCGCCGGAATCCTTCTACGACCCTTGGACTCACCATCATTCCCCCGGAGCAGGAGGCTCCTGGGGGCAGTAGCTACTACCAACTTAGGCCAAAAGCCTAAGCTTGGGGGAGTACGTGCCCTTCTCACTTTTCCATTGTATTATCCGTTTTATTTCTGTTCACTTTAATCTATTCGAAGTTTTTGCCCGTTCTTCTTTGTTCTTTCTTTGCAAAAACGACAAAAAGATTTTCTCTTTCTTTTGCTTTCGTTCAATCTTTGAAATAATCCAAAAAGATTTCATTTTTCTCTTTAGTTTGCTTTGTTTTCAGAGTTCAGCTCGAGTCCGTGATGGCATTTAATTATATTTCCCACGTTCGATCGTGTAAGTGACGAGGCAGTAATGACGAAGATCGACTGAAGGGAAGCAACAAGGAAAACCGGTATGAACTCTTCTTGTTTCTACTTTTGTACATATGCTTGTACTTATGATCTAGAGACCAGCTTGTAGCGACATAGTGCTATGTTTACAATGCTCTCCCAGTGGTTCATGCTTTCCTTGTGGCTAGTCTCAAATAGCTAGAGTATATAATGTGTTATTGAAATGACTTACATGCATTGCACTGTTCATAGTTTGGTATACTAAGGTGGTATCTCCCTTTGGAGAATTCTTGGATTGACTTGGCACATGTTTACACATGTTTAAGACTAAAAAGTCTGCTTTGCCTTGATGATCTTTGGGTTTCAGAATAGTTATATCACTTTCATGCCCGATTCAATGTTGCTTTGTCGCTCTGCATGATTATGACTGTTATTGCTCTCTAGTTGGTCGCTTCCCAGTCTCTTGCTAGCCTTCGCTCGTACTAAGCGGAATTCCGCTTGTGCATCCAAATCCTTTCAAACCAGTTATTCCATATGAGTCCACCATACCTTCCTATGTGGTATTTACCTGCCATCCTAACGAAGACTTTCTTGTACCATCTTGAAATTATTCAAATTTACCCCTATTTTGTGCCTCTGTTTTAGCTCATGAGGAAGTAGTAGTTAATTCATGATCTTTTCAAGTTGGACAAGTTTTACCCCGGGATTGCATGTCTAATCTGCAAATCCCTAATACGAGAAGGAACTGGCATGAGTGCGCCCGGCTCATAAAAGATAATACAACAAACAAACCCTCCTTCACCCTTTGTTCATGAGAAATCAGAAAACTTTTGGCAGTGATAAACAAAGGAGATTAAGGGGATGTGATCGTCCCCGTGCGGGAGCCGTTCCTCGAAACTTGTCCAGCTCGAGAAGTAATTGGGTTGTCTACTAAACATTCGTTGACAAAATATGCATCTCTCAAAATCATTTTTACTCTGTTTTCAAAACCAAGAGCTCTGGTACATGTTTAGTCTTTGCTTCCAACCATGGGTTTTCAACCTCGCCATCAAATTCCACGGTTCGAGAGTCTCCACCTTCTTTCTTCAAAGCACCAACTAGGAGAGCACGATTGTCATTCTGAGTGTAATGTGCATTGTCCCAAAGTATTACATTGTCTTCTGCATGCTTGTGATATTATTTATTCTGAAATTCTTAGTTCTAGTCTCCTTTAAAACTCTGGAGGAGTTTCTGCATTTATGTTTTGCTTCACTCATGGAGGCTAGCGAGATACCACTCTAGTATGTTCAAGCTATGTGCAATGTAATCTTGTCTTAATTTTCAGTAGTATATTATTTACTTTTGGTTATTTGTGATTGGTCACTTGAAAGAAGGATTGCTTCGTGCATTGTCCTCATAGCATTGTTTCAATACTTGTTAGACTCTTTTCGTAGTACATGCTTATATACATCTAATGAAGCAAAAGAGTTCGTCAAAGTTTTCTTTGTCGCGTCCAGTTCGTTGAACTGAATTGCTTGAGGACAAGCAATATGCTAAGCTTGGGGGAGTTGATACGTCTCAAACGTATCTACTTTTCCAAACACTTTTGCTATTGTTTTGACCTCATTCTTGCATGACTTGAACTAAACTAACCCGTACTGACGCTGTTTCAGCAGAGCTGCCTGTATGGTTTTATTGTGTGCAGGAAAACGGATTTTTAGGTATCTCAGAAAATTCCAAGAAAAATCACAGAAAATCCACGCACCCGAAGGGCCCTTGTGCCAGAAGAGGGGCCAGAGGGGAGCCAGGGGGGCTCCAGTCGCCCTGCCCAGGCGGCCCCACCCCTGGCCGCCTCGCCAGGCCGCCTGGGCTGCTCCCACCTCCTCTAGTGCCCTACTTTGACCCGTATTTATCCCGTGACGAGAAAACCCCAGAACAGAAGTCGTTTTCCCAGTTTCCGTCGCGGAGCCGCCGCCACCCTCTGTTCTTCTTCGGGAGGGCTAATCTGGAGGCTGATTTGGCCTCCGGAGAGGGGAGATCGTCGCCATCGTCATCATCATCACCACTCCATCCTCCCTCCATGACTTCTTCTTCCATGTGTGAGTAATTCCCTGCTGTAGGCAAAGGGGATGGTAGGGATTGGATGAGTTAGATCATGTAATAGTTTATCAGATTGTTGGGGGCATGTTGCCTATCATCTACTATGGTGTTTATCATCTTTGCTTCAACTTGTTGCTCATAATGCTTGTCACTTAGGGCCCGAGTGCCATGATTTCAGATCTGAACCCTATGTGTTTGCATGAATATATTTGTGTTCTTCATCCTATCTATGAGTTGTTTGCACCTATTACGGTCCGGAACCGGCGATCCCAAAAGTGACAGCTTGGGACACCAAAGGGGATGGTCCATAATTTGAGGATCCCATGTATCCATTGAGTTCATTGCTTTGTTCCGGTGCTCTTTGACAGGAGCACCTTAATCTCCATAAGTTCCTTTTGGCCCCGTTCATAGCGGGATGGTAGGACAAAAGATGTTGTGCAAGTTCTTATTGCAAGCACGTACAACTACCTATGGGATACATGCCTAATGTTTGATATCTGCCTAGATGATCATTACTTTTCCGTGTGCCTTGCCCCAAGTTAGATTCATGATATATCTCATCCATGCAGCGCCCAACCATCCATCTCCCTAGCCTACAGTGTTTTAAATCCTGCTGGTTACTAGTTGCTACTTTTGCTGTTTACTTTTGCTATTTACTTTTGCTGTTTACTTTTACTATCACCACCATCACTATCATATCACCGTTACCACTTATCTTTTGTTGCAAGTAAGTATATTTCAGGTGCGGTTGAATTGACAACTCAACTGTCAAAGCTTATAAATACTCTTTGGCTCCCCGTGTGTCAAATCTATAAATTGGGTTATTCTTACCCGCGAAGACTATCTCGATCCCTTACGGTTGAGGGTTATCAAGGGATTGGATGAGTTAGATCATGTAATAGTTTATCAGATTGTTGGGGGCATGTTGCCTATCATCTACTTTGGTGTTTATCATCTTTGCTTCAACTTGTTGCTCTTAATGCTTGTCACTTTGGGCCCGAGTGCCATGTTTTCAGATCTGAACCCTATGTGTTTGCATGAATATATTTGTGTTCTTGATCCTATCTATGAGTTGTTTGCACCTATTATGGTCCGGAACCGGCGATCCCAAAGGTGATTGCTTGGGACACCAAAGGGGATGGTCCATAATTTGAGGATTCCATGTATCCATTGAGTTTATTGCTTTGTTCCGGTGCTCTTTGACAGGAGTACCTTAATCTCCATAAGTTCCTTTTGGCCCCATTCGTAGCGGGATGGTAGGACAAAAGATGTTGTGCAAGTTCTTATTGCAAGCACGTACAACTACCTGTGGGATACATGCCTAATGTTTGATATTTGCCTAGATGATCATTACTTTTATGTGTGCCTTGCCCCAAGTTAGATTCATGATGTATCTCATCCATGCAGCGCCCAACCATCCATCTCCCTAGCCTACAGTGTTTCAATCCTGCTGGTTATTACTTGTTACTTTTGCTGTTCACTTTTGCTGTCACCACCATCACTATCATATCACCATTACCACTTATCTTTTGTTGCAAGTAAGTATATTTCAGGTGCGGTTGAATTGACAACTCAACTGTCAAAGCTTATAAATACTCTTTGGCTCCCCGTGTGTCGAATCTATAAATTGGGTTATTCTTACCCGCGAAGACTATCTCGATCCCTTACGGTTGAGGGTTATCAAGTACCGTTTTCTGGCGCCGTTGCCGGGGAGCATAGCAATATTTACAAGTCTACTTGAAGTATCCTACCTGCTGCACTTCATCCGCTATGGGTAAGAAAGGAGACCCCAAGGTTCCGATCTTACTATCCACTACAAGAAGAGGTACTGTTCTGAACACTAGTGCTACACTTGATTCACCTTCTGTTATGAGTAAGTTTGCCTCACCACCACCACATGATGCTTCTACTGAATCTGTTACTATGTCCGATACTTTTGATGATGCTTCTACTACTCTTGATGATATTGGTTCACTTGGTTATGCTCTTGAGAAACAGATCTCTGCTGCTGCAAAAAAATCTGTAATTGAAATTCCTTTTACTCGCTACCCTATTGGTGGAACTTATGATTATCCTGATTTGAGTAAACTCAAGGAGAGACTCCTTGATGATGATTACATTATGCTTGATGATGATTTATGCAGGGAACTGACAGAGTTTGCCGACTCTGACCCTGAAGCTATTAAGAAGCTGCTTGAAAAACACTCCTTGAAGAACAAGACTGTTCCTGATCCTGAATTTGCTACATCTCCTATATGCATCAATGATCCTGATTATGATTTCTCTGTTGATCTTTCACTTATATCTATGGTTGAAGCTGACCCCTTTTATGGCAGAGAAAATGATGATGCTATTGCACACCTGACCAAACTCACTGAGTTGGGTGGCTTGTTTACCACGAATGAAAAGATACAAAACTTTTATGTGATTAAGCTTCTTCCTTTCTCTTTGAAGGAAAGGTTACCTTCAATGTGAATGATAAAGAACACACGGTGTATTTTCCAAAGAAGACCGACAAGAGGCATGGCCTCAACTCTATAGAAAATATCGAGACCGTGAAGATTGGAGAATGGGACTGTCCACTACATGTGCACCACAAATACAAAACTATTATGGTGGGGACAATGTCCATTAAAGTAAAGGTGCAATGATCACTTCGTAAGAGGTGGGACTTTTTGCTCTATATATCGCCGGTTTGTTGGTAAGACTTGATCAACCTTACTAGTGAGCATGTTTTATATAGGTAAAAAGTTGAGCTTGTTATGTTTTCATTTGTTTTAGATTTTGTTCTCCTTGTTGTACCAAGTGTTTGTGTTTTTGAAGCTTCACAATACTAATCACTGCTTTAACTTTTCATAAAGTTTTGCAGCTTTTTGAACTTCGAAAAAATTTCAACAGTGAAGTTTTCAAAAAAAATTCAGAAAAATTAAAATTAAAATTTCCATGTCGGGAGTGACCCAGAGGCACCTGGGGCAGACCATGGGGGGCCACCAGTGGCCCAGGCGGCCAGCTGGCGCGGGCTGTCCCCTGGCCGTGCCCATAGGGCACCTGGGGCCCACAGGTCCCGCCTCCAGGTGAGTCTTCTTCCTCTCTCTCTCTTTCTCTCCGAAAACACGAGTTCTGCACCTCTTCTTGCATTCTTGCTGTTCTTGGAGGCAATTTTCGATCTCTCTCTACAGCTGTAATGCCCCGGATGTAATACTTTCCCTTTTGGGTATATAGTATATCTCCGGCTTCATCTATTTCCATTCCGGGTTCTTTGTCTTTCGGGCTTTCGTCGTTTTTTTGTGTGAGTGTTTGGCATTCATTCATATCATGTAGACATGTGCATTGCATTGCATTTGTGTTGTCAGTTGCATCCGGTTCCGTGTGTTCCTTCCCGTTGTTCGTTTCGCGTTCCAGAGCTCCCTCACGTGTCTGTGACGTCCCGTAGGCCTACTTTGTTGTTCGGGCGTTTAACGTTACCGGTGTGCCGCGAGGTTGTTGTGTGTGTTGTTGTTTTGTTGTGTGCAACCCGCCTCTCAAATCTCGTCTCGTTTGGACTCCGTTGGCTATTCCATCCGTTGTTCGTGTGGGTCCAAAGTGCCTTCACTTCGTGTCCCGGAAACACCCCTACTGCAGTCTTTTATCTCCTCCTAGGCCTTTTAATCTATCCCCGCGATCGGATCCGTCGGATCGTGATCGGAGGGCTCCTAGCGCCCCTAAATTCCCTCCTAACCCTAAAAACTGCTATATATTAGACCCTCCTAGTCTATTTTGGCTTCCCTATCTTCTTCCCCTTCTCCCCTATTTTTTTTCCTTTTCTTTCAGATCAAACCAGATCCCAAAAATCCTCCCTCTGATTCTTCCCGGATCCCGAGGAATCCATCGAGCCAGCCGGTGCCGCACCTGGGATCGAGGGCGCCCAGATCCCTCGATCGCCAGATCCCCAGGGTCAACGCCTCCAGCGCCGATCGCCCCGGCCGCCAAGTCCCTTCGACCGCGCCAGATCGATCGATCGGCCCATCGTCGCCGCCTCCGAGGCGTGGACCACTTCCCCGTGGGCTGCCGCTCCCTTCGACGCCAACAGCCGCCGCCTGGCTCCTCTCCCGCACCGCGCCAGGCGCTGGGCCGCCCCAGCCCAGCCGCACCGCGCGCCACCGCAGGCCGCCGCCACCACGGGCCGGGCCCCTTCGCCACCCCGCCTCAGACCGCAGCCGCTCCGCCCCGCGGGCCGCATGCCAGCATCCCGCGCCGCTGACCCTCCAGCGCTCCCGCGGCCCGCTCCGCACAGCTCCTCGCGGGCCTCCCCGAGCCAGGAGGCCCAGCTCCTCCGCGCGCCCGGGGGACCACTTCCCGGCGCAGCCCGCCTCCCGCAGGCTCAGTCACCGCCGCCGCGCCCAGTCCGCCGGGCCCAACCGCCGCCCTGCTTCGCCTGGGCCGGATCGGGCCAGATCTGCCCGTGGTTGTTTTTGTTTTTCCTGATCCAGATCCTGAGGTTGATTCTTTTCCTCCTAAGTTCCTGTTAACTTTGTGTGCTGATGCTGTTTTAGATCTGCTCTAACTTTTTGCCTGCTGCTCCGTTTTGCGCATGTAGCATGTCCAGACGTTCGTGGAGACTTGCTCTACGTTTTACCTGTTGTTGTCATGCATGTTAGAGATCGTCTAGGTGCTTGTTTTGCTGTTGCAAGAGTGCATCATGATATAAACTGCTGCTATGTGATATTTTTGTGCCATCTTTGCCATGTGGTATCTTTTAGCTCTTTTGTCCAAATGATGCAAATGACATGTCCACGTGTTCGTCTTGCCACGATCTACGTGTTGCTTGTGATAGGTTGCATGGTAGATTTATTATTGCCTTGTTATCATCGTTGCAAAGTGCCATGTTCATGTGATGTTGTTTTACTTGTTATGAAATGCCATCTTGTTGAGCTCGTTGCAATCGTTGTGTTCACCTCTATGAAGCATGCTTGTGTGTTTCGGGATCACCTTCATGTGTATTTTGATGAGGTGCTTACCCTTTGCCATGTTTAGTTTCGAGGTGACTTAAACATGCTCTTTTATATGCCATGATGTTATTACTGTTTTAGGACTTAGTGATTTTTCACTAAGTCTGAAATCTGTAACGTTCCGATGCCATGTTCGTGTGATGTTCTAGGACAAAGCATGATAGTTTTGGAGTGGATCTTGATTGTTCCTTGTAGTATATATTGTTGTCTTTCCATTCATGTCCTCACATGTCCATTTAAGTTTCTGTAGCATGTTTATCTTTTGCTCCAAAGTTTCAATAAAATTCTGCTGCCAGAATTTTATTGTCAAGTTCAATATGTCCAAGATCATTGCTATTGATCCGTGACTCCGTTGGGGGTGCACCTTGGACATAGTTGCTGTAGTATATGTCTAGTTTGTGTTCATGTCCTTTGCCATGTTATTTAAATGTTGTAGCTCAATTATTTTGAGCTCCGAAGATGCTATGTTGCTGTAATTTTCAGCTTTCGCTCAAATCTTGTTTCGGGCATAACTTTTAGCCCGTAACTCCGATTTCAGCGAATCTTATAGCAAACTTGATTGTTTTTCCGTGTAGATTAATAATATCAGATTGTTATCTTGTTTTGAGGTGTTTTGCTTGAGTGATATTTTACGTGCTCCGTGTGCATCCTTAGTGCATCCATCATGCATTCATTTTTTTCCGAGTGCGCATTGCATCTTGTTGATTGTGCTTGGTGTGATTGTTTTGTTTAGAGCCGGATGCTGAGACCGAGTATGAGGTTGAGCACGAGGTTTCCACCGAGGTTGAGCACGAGGACCCTTCTTACGATCCGAACGACTTCTCTTCAGGCAAGATGACCGAACCCCGATAACATTACTATCTTTGCCTATTGCTAGTAGTCTCGATCTATAGTTTTGCCTCGATGCCCATGATCTTCTTGTCAGCCTCCTACTTGTAACCAATTGCCATGTTTAACCAACCTACCTATGCAAACCGTTGCTTGGCTAAGTACGCTTCGCTCAGCCCTTCTTATAGCATTGCTAGTTGCAGGTGAAGATCGAAGATGCTTGCTTCATGATGAAGTTTGGTTGGGTTATATCACACTATATAAATGCTTAAAATGAAATCATCTATATATTGGCAAGGGTGGAAGGCTAAGCCTTTTGCTTGGTGATTTGTTCCACTCATGCCGTTAGGAACCGTATAAACCGGTGTTATGTTCCTTGATTATGCGTTCCTAACACGGTTGGGGTGTATGGGACCCCCTCGATAAACCGCTAAGTGCTAAGTCTTTTCCAGCAAGTCCCAACATTGGTACTATTTGCCTAATAACAAAGTAAACTTGCATAGGGAGTTATAAACCCTTTTCTTAATTCAACAACCCGGGCCAGTGCTCCTCATGAGTGTTGGTCCAAACTGGGGGTTACGCGGGGCCACCTCGAGGGAACTCAAGGTCTGGTAAAAACCTGTGGGATCACCCATCCGGTCGTGGCCTGAGACGAGATACGCGCGGCTACTATCAGGGTGTCGGCACGCCGGGAGGATTTGCTGGATTAGCCTTACCTTAGCTCGGTATATCTTGAGCACGGGATTCCGAGGATACTTGGGTCTTCCCACTTTGGAGTTGCGACTCCGCGGATCGTGGGCTTGTAATGGGTCAAGTTGGAACACCCTGCAGGGTTTTGAACTTTCGAAAGCCGTGCCCGCGGTTATGTGGCAGATGGGAGCTTGTTAATTCCGGTTGTAGATAACTTGACACAATGTTACTAATACACTACCAGCGTGTGTTCCGTCATCGTCAATTTCCGAATAGGGATTCGGGAGTTGAACACGGAGGGGTTATGCTTGTTGAGCTTGTAGCTAGGATCACTTCGTGATCACTTCTCGCCGAGGCCTTCTCTTCTCGCTCTCACTTACGTAAGCTAGATGCTAGTTGCTGCTGCAAACACTTATTCTTTTCTTCGGCCTTACCCCCCTTTTCCCAAAGGCTTTGGTAGTCTTGTTACCCGGAGACGGGATTGCTGAGTCCTCTGTGGCTCACAGATACTTCACCACACCAGATGCAGGTCCAGCTTTGAGCTATCCAGGTGATGGCACCGAGCTGGATTGGGAGTACGACGAGGAGCGTAGTCGGTACTATGTGCGATACCCGGATGATCAGTTGTGGAGACTCTTACTAGGATTCGATCCGCCTGTGGTTTATTTATCTAAGTTTGGTACTTTGACATTTGGCTTTTGCCCTTAGAGGGTTGTGATGTTCTTAATGTATGATGTTTGAGACTTGTACTGTAATTCTGTGACGTGGCGAGTGTAAGCCAACTATTTTCTGTTTACTATCCCCTCTTTTACATGAGTTGTGCAAAGATTACCAAACTTGAGATCATTCTAGGATGGATTTATGCCTTTAAGTCGTGCCTCGACACGTAGGAGGTATAACTCCATCCTGGGCATTACAAGTTGGTATTCAGAGCCTTCTCCGACCTAGGAGCCCCCACTGTTTGATCGAATCGTTGACGGTCGAGTCTAGGCACACACTGAAAACTTTTTGAGTCCTATATTATATCGGAGAGTAGGATTTCTTTGCTTCTCATCCCCTTTCTCTCTGGTGAGGACTCCTGACGACTACTCTTGTCTCTCCTATCTTCAAAAACTGCACAAAATTTTTTTTTAGGAATCCCGCGAGTATTCTGGGATTGTTTCGATGTTCTTGTGACAAGGATATTGTTCTCGATGCCTCCTGTTACCGAGGAGTTGAGCTTCGGGGTATCATTGTAACAAGCATATCGCGGCAGTACTAAATACTTAAGACGGCCGACATCGAAAATCTCCCCTATACGGCCAATGGCAAGATAACCCCGACATCACCCAGTACTGGGGAGGTAGTTTGGGAGTATTGCCATAGCTTGTTATAGTGGATGCTTTTCGAAGGTCCGAGGTACACAGTTTCCGAGAAAGACTGGTTATGTGTTGAAGGATGGATACACCTGGATGTAGGTTAGAGTTGATTGCGCGGTGCTTCCCGTGTATCCCCAACACCTGATTGCATAACTGGAATCTTTCGGAAATCTATAGGTGGGTTTTATCCAGTAGATCGTAGGCATTCTTCCAACGAATGCAGGTTAGTGAGTTCGGGGTTCGACATTGAGTGAAGGGGTTATATGACCGATGTTACTATCAGGAGTTGCATCTTAAAGGGTCCTTGGCTATGCTGATCCGGGGATTGCAAAACCTTTTCGTAACGCGTTCATATGCTTTCAGCACAAAGATGTTAGAACGAAACTCCTTTCTTGTGTTTGTTCCCGTCCGTACCTTGTTGTTTTTCTTATTTTCATTTTGTCCCCTATGTGGCTTCTCGTGAAGATTGATGTTATCATTTAACTAAGAATATCATTCGTTCCTCTTGTTCGGATGATTTCATTCATTCTATTGTTCGAATGATTATTGTGAAGACTTGTTGCAATTCATTCCTTTGATTCAGCTTACACCTTTTGTCAATCAATTGCTGATTCGTGGTCATCTCTTACAGGATGGCTCCGAAAAAGGTTCCCAATGCTAACCCAGAGGTGGAAGAGGTTCCAGAACGTCCTCCTTCCCCTCCTCCTCCGCCTGAGGCTTGGAGAGCAATTATGCAGACTACTGCTCAGAATACTCAGTTGATGATGCAGATGATGCAGCAGATGCAAGCTATGCAAGCTAATCAGGGTGTTCCAGGGAACCAAGGCAACTTCTTCCAGCAGCACCATGCTACCCTCAACCAGTTCTTGGCCAACAATCCTAAAGCTTTCAGTTACTATGTCGACCCTCTTGATGCTGAAGATTGGCTAACCGATATCAAGAAGCATTTTGAGTGCAGTAACATGAAGGAAGATGACTATGTGAAGTTTGCAGCCTTCCAACTGAAAGATCAAGCAGCTGACTGGTGGCAGCAGTACAAAGACTCCAGGCCGGGTCAAGTGATCTCTTGGGAGAATTTCTGCAAGGATTTCCGCTCGCACCACATTCCTACAAGTGTCATCGAGGGTATGCGTGAGCAATTCCGCAACCTGAAGCAGGGCTCCATGACAGTCTATCAGTATAATGTCAAGTTCCAAAACCTCGCTCGTTATGCAAAGCAAGACATCCCTGATGCCAAGAGTAAAATCTACCAGTTCCGTGGAGGTCTCAAAGATGAACTTCAGCTTGCTCTCACTTTGTTTGAGCCAGATGAATTCGACAAGTTCTATAACATGGCTTTGAAACAAGAAGCAGCTCAGCTCAAGATGGAGGCTTCTAAGAAGAGAATTCGAGATGCTGTTCACTCTTCCTCATCGTCTCAGTTGGCTGCGAAACAACAGAAATTCTAGCTTCCTCCTCCTCCAGTGATTCGAGCTCCATCCAACAACTCCAACAACTTCAACAACTCCAACAACAAGAACTCTAGTGGTCGTGGTTTCTCCCACCCACCCAACCCGAGCAACCAGTCGAAGAAGCAGTTTCAGTCTCAAGGCTCCAAGTCTAGTGGCTCTCATTTCCGTCCTCTCTCAGAAGTGACTTGCAACAAATGCACTCAGAAAGGTCACTATGCCAACAGATGTCCGAATCCGAAGCGTCTTCCTCCTCCTCCACCTATGAGTTCAGCTATTGTCAGGCATGATCCAAAGTCTGCAAGGGTCAATCTGATGAATGCAGCACAAGCGGAGGCTTCTTCTGATGTCATTTTGGGTAACCTTCCAGTGAACTCTATACCTGCTAAAGTGTTATTTGATTCGGGTGCTTCATGCTCTTTCATGTCTCAACCATTTGCATCCAAGTATAATGTTGACATCAAAAGTTTGCCAAGGGAGTTATCAGTTGTTTCTCCGGGTAGATTGATGCATTCTCGTATATATGCTCCGGATGTTTCTATTCGCATGGGTGATTATCGATTTTTGGCTTCTCCGGTGATTCTCGGCAATTCTGACATCGACCTCATCCTCGGAATGGATTGGCTTTCTCAGCATGATGCTCACATTGATTGTGCTCAAAAGGAAGTCAAGATGACTCATTCTGATGAAGATGTGATTATCTTCGCCTCCAGGGATAACACTATCCGGCTTTTCTCTCTTAATGATAAGGGCGAAATTAATGGCATAAATCAAATTCCGGTGGTGAACGAATATCAAGACGTCTTTCCAGAAGAACTTCCAGGCATGCCTCCACACCGTCAGGTGGAGTTTGTCATTGAACTCGAGCCGGGCACTGAGCCTGCGTGCCGGCGTCCATACAAGCTCTCTCCGGATGAATTGAAGGAATTGAAGAAGCAACTTGATAAGCAGGAGAGTATGGGTCTCATCAGACCGAGTACGTCTCCGTGGGGCTGTGGCGTCTTATTTGTCAAGAAGAAAGATGGCACGGAGCGTCTCTGTGTTGACTACCGACCTTTGAACAAGAAGACGATTAAGAACAAGTATCCGCTCCAAAACATCAACGAACTCTTTGAGCAGCTCAAAGGAGCTAAAGTGTTCTCTAAGCTTGACCTCCGAATGGGCTATCATCAAATTCGCATTCGCGAGGAAGACATTCCCAAGACGGCCTTCAGAACGAGCTACGGTTCATACGAGTATACCGTCATGTCCTTCGGTCTCGCCAATGCTCCTCCTACCTTTTCAAGGATGATGCATTACATCTTCAACCCCTATACTGGCAAGTTTGTGCTTGTGTATCTGGATGATATTCTGGTGTTTTCCAAGAATGAAGAAGATCACGAAAAGCACTTGCGTCTGGTTCTTGATCGACTCCGAGAGCATAAATTCTATGCCAAGTTCTCCAAGTGTGAGTTTTGGCTCGATAAGGTTTTGTACCTGGGCCACATCATCTCAGCTGACGGTATTGCGGTTAATCCCGAGAAAGTTGAAGCAATTGTCAACTGGGAAGCTCCTCAGAACGTCAAGCAGCTCCGCAGTTTTCTGGGTCTTGCCAGCTATTGCAGAAGGTTTGTTGAGAACTTCTCCAAGATTGCCAAGCCTCTTTCCAACCTGCTTCAGAAGAATGTCAAATACTTTTGGTCTCCCGAATGTGAAGTGGCATTCAAAACCCTCAAAGAGAAGCTTGTCTCTGCTCCAGTTCTGACTCCTCCCGATGAAACCAAGCCCTATGAAGTATTCTGTGATGCTTCTCTTCAAGGTCTTGGTGGTGTGCTTATGCAAGATAAGAGAATTGTGGCATACACTTCTCGTCAGCTAAAGCCAAGTGAGAAGAACTATCCCACACATGATCTCGAGCTAGCAGCTGTGGTACATGCTCTGATTACGTGGAGACATCTGTTGTTGGGCAGAAAGGTCGACATCTTCACTGATCACAAGAGCTTGAAGTACATCTTCACACAGCCGCATCTGAACCTCCGTCAGACTCGTTGGGTTGAAATGATCCAAGAGTACAACCCCAGCATTGAATACACTCCTGGCAAGGCGAATGTGATTGCAGATGCTTTGAGCAGAAAGGCATATTGCAACAGCCTTCTTATCAAGCCGTACCAGCCTGAGCTTTGTGAAGCATTCAGGAAACTCAACCTCCAAGTTGTTCCGCAGGGTTTTCTTGCAAATCTCCAAATTGCTCCTACCTTGGAAGATCAAGTCCGTGAGGCCCAGCTCAGTGATACCATGGTGAAGAAAGTGAAACATGGGATTGCAAAGGGCACTCCAAAATACAAGTGCTTCCGTGTTGATGAGAGAGATACCTTGTTCTTCGAGGACAGACTCGTTGTTCCCAAAGGTGATCTCAGGAAGCTCATAATGGAAGAAGCTCATGATTCTCTCCTTTCCATTCATCCTGGCAGTTCCAAGATGTATCAAGATCTCAAGCAGTCTTACTGGTGGACACGCATGAAAAGGGAGATTGCCCAATTCGTGAACGAATGTGATGTATGCAGAAGAGTGAAAGCAGAACATCAACGTCCAGCCGGTCTTCTCCAACCTCTTCCTATCCCCGAGTGGAAGTTCGACCACATTGAAATGGACTTCGTCACTGGCTTTCCTAAATCCAAGCGAGGAAATGATGCTATCTTTGTGGTGATTGACAAGCTTACCAAAGTCGCTCACTTTCTTCCAGTCAAAGAATCAATCAATGCAGCTCAACTTGCAGAGCTGTACACTTCCAGAATTGTGTCCCTACATGGCATTCCTCAAGTGATATCCTCAGACCGTGGAAGCTTGTTCACATCAAGGTTCTGGGACTCCTTTCAGTCCGCCATGGGCACTAAGATCAGGTTCAGCACTGCCTTTCACCCTCAGTCTAGTGGTCAAGTCGAGCATGTGAATCAGATCCTAGAAGACATGCTCAGAGCATGTGTCATCTCCTTCGGCATGAAATGGGAAGACTGCCTTCCATTTGCCGAGTTCTCTTACAACAACAGCTTTCAAGCAAGTGCAGGCAAAGCACCCTTTGAAATTCTCTACGGCAGAAAGTGTCGTACCCCTCTCAACTGGTCTGAAACAGGCGAACGCCAACTTCTTGGCAATGACTTGATCTCAGAAGCCGAAGAAATGTGCAAAGTCATACGTGAGAATCTCAAGGCCGCTCAGTCGCGTCAGAACAGCTACTATGACGGAAAGCATCGTGATTTGGCTTTCGACATCGGTGATCATGTCTATCTCCGAGTTTCTCCGATGAAAGGAACCCAAAGATTCGGTATCAAAGGGAAACTTGCTCCTAGATACGTCGGACCTTTCAAGATTCTTGGCAAAAGAGGCGATCTAGCCTATCAGCTTGAGCTCCCTTCAAACTTCGCAAATGTTCATGATGTCTTCCATGTGTCTCAACTCCGCAAATGCTTCAAGGCACCTGAGCGCATGATTCCGTTTGAGGAGATTGATCTTCAACAAGACCTGTCCTACCGAGAGCATCCAGTTGCCATTCTCGAAGAAACCGAACGCAAGACCCGCAACAAGTCCATCAAATTTCTGAAAGTCAAGTGGTCACATCACATCGACCGAGAAGCTACCTGGGAACGAGAAGATCATCTTCGTTCCGAGTACCCTTCCTTTTTCCAGTCCTAGATCTCGGGACGAGATCTTTTTGTAGTAGAGGAGAGTTTGTAATGCCCTGGATGTAATACTTTCCCTTTTGGGTATATAATATATCTCCGGCTTCATCTATTTCCATTCCGGGTTCTTTGTCTTTCGGGCTTTCGTCGTTTTGTTGTGTGAGTGTGTGGCATTCATTCATATCATGTAGACATGTGCATTGCATTGCATTTGTGTTGTCGGTTGCATCCGGTTCCGCGTGTTCCTTCCCGTTGTCCGTTTCGCGTTCTGGAGCTCCCTCACGTGTCTGTGACGTCCCGTAGGCCTACTTTGTTGTTCGGGCGTTTAACGTTACCGGTGTGCCGCGAGGTTGTTGTGTGTGTTGTTGTTTTGTTGTGTGCAACCCGCCTCTCAAATCTCGTCTCGTTTGGACTCCGTTGGCTATTCCATCCGTTGTTCGTGTGGGTCCAAAGTGCCTTCACTTCGTGTCCCGGAAACACCCCTACTGCAGTCTTTTATCTCCTCCTAGGCCTTTTAATCTATCCCCGCGATCGGATCCGTCGGATCGCGATCGGAGGGCTCCTAGCGCCCCTAAATTCCCTCCTAACCCTAAAAACTGCTATATATTAGACCCTCCTAGTCTATTTTGGCTTCCTTATCTTCTTCCCCTTCTCCACTATTTTTTTCCTTTTCTTTCAGATCAAACCAGATCCCAAAAATCCTTCCTCTGATTCTTCCCGGATCCCGAGGAATCCATCGAGCCAGCCGGTGCCGCACCTGGGATCGAGGGCGCCCAGATCCCTCGATCGCCAGATCCCCAGGGTCAACGCCTCCAGCACCGATCGCCCCGGCCGCCAAGTCCCTTCGACCGCGCCAGATCGATCGATCGGCCCATCGTCGCCGCCTCCGAGGCGTGGACCACTTCCCCGTGGGCTGCCGCTCCCTTCGACGCCAACAGCCGCCGCCTGGCTCCTCTCCCGCACCGCGCCAGGCGCTGGGCCGCCCCAGCCCAGCCGCACCGCGCGCCACCGCAGGCCTCCGCCACCACGGGCCGGGCCCCTTTGCCACCCCGCCTCAGACCGTGGCCGCTCCGCCCCGCGGGCCACAGGCCAGCATCCCGCGCCGCTGACCCTCCAGCGCTCCCGCGGCCCGCTCCGCACAGCTCCTCGCGGGCCTCCCCGAGCCAGGAGGCCCAGCTCCTCCGCGCGCCCGGGGGACCACTTCCCCGCGCGGCCCGCCTCCCGCAGGCTCAGTCACCGCCGCCGCGCCCAGTCCGCCGCGCCCAGCCGCCGCCCTGCTTCGCCTGGGCCGGATCGGGCCAGATCTGCCCGTGGTTGTTTTTTTTCCTGATCCATATCCTGACGTTGATTCTTTTCCTCCTAAGTTCCTGTTAACTTTGTGTGCTGATGTTGTTTTAGATCTACTCTAACTTTTTGCCTGCTGCTCCGTTTTGCGCATGTAGCATGTCCAGACGTTTGTGGAGACTTGCTCTACGTTTTACCCGTTGTTGTCATGCATGTTAGAGATCGTCTAGGTGCTTGTTTTGCTGTTGCAAGAGTGCATCATGATATAAACTGCTGCTATGTGATATTTTTGTGCCATCTTTGCCATGTGGTATCTTTTAGCTCGTTTGTCCAAATGATGCAAATGACATGTTCACGTGTTCGTCTTGCCACGATCTACGTGTTGCTTGTGATAGGTTGCATGGTAGATTTATTATTGCCTTGTTATCATCGTTGCAAAGTGCCATGTTCATGCGATGTTGTTTTACTTGTTATGAAATGCCATCTTGTTGAGCTCGTTGCAATCGTTGTGTTCACCTCTATGAAGCATGCTTGTGTGTTTCGGGATCACCTTCATGTGTATTTTGATGAGGTGCTTACCCTTTGCCATGTTTAGTTTCGAGGTGACTTAAACATGCTCTTTTATATGCCATGATGTTATTACTGTTTTAGGACTTAGTGATTTTTCACTAAGTCTGAAATCTGTAACGTTCCGATGCCATGTTCGTGTGATGTTCTAGGACAAAGCATGATAGTTTTGGAGTGGATCTTGATTGTTCCTTGTAGTATATATTGTTGTATTTCCATTCATGTCCTCACATGTCCATTTAAGTGGCTGTAGCATGTTTATCTTTTGCTCCAAAGTTTCAATAAAATTCTGCTGCCAGAATTTTATTGTCAAGTTCAATATGTCCAAGATCATTGCTATTGATCCGTGACTCCGTTGGGGGTGCACCTTGGACATAGTTGCTGTAGTATATGTCTAGTTTGTGTTCATGTCCTTTGCCATGTTATTTAAATGCTGTAGCTCAATTATTTTGAGCTCCGAAGTTGCTATGTTGCTGTAATTTTCAGCTTTCGCTCAAATCTTGTTTCGGGCATAACTTTTAGCCCGTAACTCCGATTTCAGCGAATCTTATATCAAACTTGATTGTTTTTCCGTGTAGATTAATAATATCAGATTGTTATATTGTTTTGAGGTGTTTTGCTTGAGTGATATTTTACGTGCTCCGTGTGCATCCTTAGTGCATCCATCATGCATTCATTTTTTTCCGAGTGCGCATTGCATCTTGTTGATTGTGCTTGGTGTGATTGTTTTGTTTAGATCCGGAAGCTGAGACCGAGTACGAGGTTGAGCACGAGGTTTCCACCGAGGTTGAGCACAAGGACCCTTCTTACGATCCGAACGACTTCTCTTCAGGCAAGATGACCGAACCCCGATAACATTACTATCTTTGCCTATTGCTAGTAGTCTCGATCTATAGTTTTGCCTCGATGCCCATGATCTTCTTGTCAGCCTCCTACTTGTAACCAATTGCCATGTTTAACCAACCTACCTATGCAAACCGTTGCTTGGCTAAGTACGCTTCGCTCAGCCCTTCTTATAGCATTGCTAGTTGCAGGTGAAGATCGAAGATGCTTGCTTCATGATGAAGTTTGGTTGGGTTATATCACACTATATAAATGCTTAAAATGAAATCATCTATATATTGGCAAGGGTGGAAGGCTAAGCCTTTTGCTTGGTGATTTGTTCCACTCATGCCGTTAGGAACCGTATAAACCGGTGTTATGTTCCTTGATTATGCGTTCCTAACACGGTTGGGGTGTATGGGACCCCCTCGATAAACCGCTAAGTGCTAAGTCTTTTCCAGCAAGTCCCAACATTGGTACTATTTGCCTAATAACAAACTAAACTTGCATAGGGAGTTATAAACCATTTTCTTAATTCAACAACCCGGGCCAGTGCTCCTCATGAGTGTTGGTCCAAACTGGGGCTTACGCGGGGCCACCTCGAGGGAACTCAAGGTCTGGTAAAAACCTGTGGGATCACCCATCCGGTCGTGGCCTGAGACAAGATACGCGCGGCTACTATCAGGGTGTCGGCACACCGGGAGGATTTGCTGGATTAGCCTTACCTTAGCTCGGTATATCTTGAGCACGGGATTCCGAGGATACTCGGGTCTTCCCAATTTGGAGTTGCGACTCCGCGGATCGTGGGCTTGTAATGGGTCAAGTTGGAACACCCCTGCAGGGTTTTGAACTTTCGAAAGCCGTGCCCGCGGTTATGTGGCAGATGGGAGCTTGTTAATTCCGGTTGTAGATAACTTGACACAATATTACTAATACACTACCAGCGTGTGTTCCGTGATCGTCAATTTCCGAATAGGGATTCGGGAGTTGAACACGGAGGGGTTATGCTTGTTGAGCTTGTAGCTAGGATCACTTCGTGATCACTTCTCGCCGAGGCCTTCTCTTCTCGCTCTCACTTACGTAAGCTAGATGCTAGTTGCTGCTGCAAACACTTATTCTTTTCTTCGGCCTTACCCCCCTTTTCCCAAAGGCTTTGATAGTCTTGTTACCCGGAGACGGGATTGCTGAGTCCTCTGTGGCTCACAGATACTTCACCACACCAGATGCAGGTCCAGCTGTGAGCTATCCAGGTGATGGCACCGAGCTGGATTGGAAGTACGACGAGGAGCGTAGTCGGTACTATGTGCGATACCCGGATGATTAGTAGTGGAGACTCTTACTAGGATTCGATCCGCCTGTGGTTTATTTATCTAAGTTTGGTACTTTGACATTTGGCTTTTGCCCTTAGAGGGTTGTGATGTTCTTAATGTATGATGTTTGAGACTTGTACTGTAATTCTGTGACGTGGCGAGTGTAAGCCAACTATTTTCTGTTTACTATCCCCTCTTTTACATGAGTTGTGCAAAGATTACCAAACTTGAGATCATTCTAGGATGGATTTATGCCTTTAAGTCGTGCCTCGACACGTAGGAGGTATAACTCCATCCTGGGCATTACAACAGCCTATCATTCGAGCTGAGATTTTAAACAAATACTCCCTGAAATGAGTTTGTTAGGAAGGGCAAAGGGGTGGCTTGAGAAGAAGAAGCCCGCGCGCTCCGATCGAGTTACTAGAGCCGCAGCTTCACCCTCGACTGCTAGGGTGAGCTACAATGAAGATCATGTGCCCCTAGAGTTGTTGGAAGACACAAATCCAGCATGTGCGATGATGTTCCCATGTGATGAATTCCTTGAAGCTGCAGGAATTAAGGATGAGTTTTATAACCTTTGTGCTAATGCAGGTCTGACACGGCTCGTCACGTGCCGTGTTGCTCAGTATCAAAAACTCACCTCCGGTTTCATTAACAGTTTTAGATATAACCTTGATACTAGTTCTATTGAGTTTAAAATATACAATAATCTTTTGACCATGCCCTTGGAAAAGTTTTGTGAAATAATAGGTGTGCCAAACGTTGGGCGGACGGCGAAGATGACCTCTCATCCCTCCGAGCTGAGAACCGTCTTCAACTCTCTCTGCAGCATGGATACAAGGGATATTCATCGGTCAAAAATCTCCAGCATCTTATTCCCTCACCTCAGGTATTTTGCGTATTAAGTTGCTAGAGGGGTGTTAGCTCGTGACAACACGAGCAGCATTTCTGCGCCGGATATTGTTATCCTGGCAACCGCCCTCTCAGGGAGGTTTGATTATAATGTGGGTGCCTTCATTGCTCGACGCCTTGCTATGAACGGTAACAAGGGAAATTTATTTGGTGGCGTTTATGCCACACTTATCATAGAGTATCTTAAAGGCACCCCACACCCTGATGATAAGCCTTTTACTTATTTAAGTTTTGATCTTGCTGCTATGAAAAGGCATAAGTTTGTTACCATGACTTCTGAGTTTGGTAACCTTGTTTATATCTTGCGTTTCGGAACTACCGCGGAACGCAAGATCCGTCTACCTGCACCTCTTTTGTTTGATTTTTATCGCAAGAACGGATGGTCCTTTGATGTTATCTAGTTCGATGAGTTCATGGTCCAGCATCAGATTCATAACCCCATGGAGGGGGTTGTGCCCGACGAGGAGGAGCACGGTGAGTTACCACCTTTTCAGGGGGAGACCGTCACCCAGTTTGGTGAAGGGTCTTCCTCTGCTTGGAGTGCGGACCCTTCTTCGTGGGAGGATCCGAGGAATTCGGTGTACGCGCCGGAATCCTTATACGACCCTTGGACTCACCAGTACCACCCCGGAGCAGGAGGCTCCTGGGGGCAGTAGCTACTACCAACTTAGGCCAAAAGCCTAAGCTTGGGGGAGTACGTGCCCTTCTCACTTTTCCATTGTATTATCCGTTTTATTTTTGTTCGCTTTGATCTTTTCGAAGTTTTTGAATGTTCTTCTTTGTTCTTTCTTTGCAAAAACAACAAAAAGATTTTCTCTTTCTTTTGCTTTCGTTCAACCTTTGAAAAAACCTAAAAAGATTTCCTTTCTCTCTTTAGTTTGCTTTGTTTTCAGAGTTCAGCTCGAGTCCGTGATGACATTTAATTATATTTCCTACGTTCGATCGTGCAAGTGACAAGGTAGTAATGACGAAGATCGACGGAAGGGAAGCAACAAGGAAAACCGGTATGAACTCTTCTTGTTTCTACTTTTGTACATATGCCTGTACTTATGATCTAGAGACCAGCTTGTAGCGACATAGTGCCATGTTTACAATGCTTTCCCAGTGGTTCATGCTTTCCTTGTGGCTAATCTCAAATAGCTAGAGTATATAATGTGTTATTGAAATGATTTACATGCATTGCATTGTTCATAGTTTGGTATACTAAGGTGGTATTTCCCTTTGGAGAATTCTTGGATTGACTTGGCACATGTTTACACATGTTTAAGATTAAAAAGTCTACTTTGCCTTGATGATCTTTGAGTTTCAGAATAGTTATATCACTTTCATGCCCAATTCAATGTTGCTTTGTCGCTCTGCATGATTATAAACGTTATTGCTCTCTAGTTGGTCGCTTCCCAGTCTCTTGCTAGCCTTCGCTCGCACTAAGCGGAATTCTGCTTGTGCATCCAAATCATTTCAAACCAGTTATTCCATATGAGTCCACCATACCTTCCTATGTGGTATTTACCGGCCATCCTAACGAAGACTTTCTTGTACCATCTCGAAATTATTCAAATTTACTCCTGTTTTGTGCCTCTGTTTTAGCTCATGAGGAAATAGTAGGTAATTCATGATCTTCTTATGTTGGACATGTTTTATCCCGGGATTGCATGTCTAATCTGCAAACCCCTAATACGAGGAGGGACTGGCATGAGTGCGCCCAGCTCACAAAAGATAATCACAACCAACAAACCCTCCTTCACGCTTTGTTTATGAGAAATCAGAAAACTTTGGTAGTGATAAACAAAGGAGATTAAGGGGATGTGATCGTCCCCATCTTGGGAGCCGTTCCTTGAAACATGTCTAGCATAAGAAGTGATTGGGTTGTCTACTAGCATTCATTGACGAAATATGCACCTCCCAAAATCATTTTTACCTCTGTTTTCAAAACCAAGAGCTCTTGTACATGTTTAGTCTTTGCTTCCAACCACGGGTTTTCAACCTCGCCATCAAATTCCACGGTTCGAGAGTCTCCACCTTCTTTCTTCAGAGCACCAACTAGGAGAGCATAATTGTCATTCTGAGTGTAATGTGCATTGTCCCAAAGTATTACATTGTCTTCTGCATGCTTGTGGTATTATTTATTCTGAAATTCTTAGTTCTAGTCTCCTTTAAAACTCTAGAGGAGTTTCTGCATTTATGTTTTGCTTCACTCATGGAGGCTAGCGAGATACCACTCTAGTATGTTCAAGCTATGTGCAATGTAATCTTGTCTTGATTTTCAGTAGCATATTTTTACTTTTCGTTATTTGTGATTGGTCACTTGAAAAAAGGATTGCTTCGTGCATTGTCCTCATAGCATTGTTTCAATACTTGCTAGACTCTTTTCGTAGTACATGCTTATATACATCTAATGAAGCAAAAGAGTTTGTCAAAGTTTTCTTTGTTGCGTCCAGTTCATTGAACTGAATTGCTTGAGGACAAGCAATATGCTAAGCTTGGGGGAGTTGATACGTCTCAAACGTATCTACTTTTCCAAACACTTTTGCTATTGTTTTGCCCTCATTCTTGCATGATTTGAACTAAACTAACCCGGACTGACGCTGTTTTCAGCAGAGCTGCCTGTATGGTTTTATTGTGTGCAGGAAAATGGATTTTTAGGTGTCTCAGAAAATTCCAAGAAAAATCACAGAAAATCCATGCACCCGAAGGGCCATTGTGCCAGAAGTGGGGCCAGAGGGCAGCCAGGGGGGCCCCAGGTGCCCTGCTGGCGAGGCCCCACCCCTGGCCGCGCCAGGAGGCCGCCTGAGAGGGTCCTCCCCCCTCTGGTGCCCTACCTTGGCTCCTATTTATTCCCGTGGCGAGGAAACCCCAGAACAGAAGTCGTTTTTCCAGTTTCCGTCGCGGAGCCGCCGCCACCCTCTGTTCTTCTTCGGGAGGGCTAATCTGGAGGCAGATTTGGCCTCCGGAGAGGGGAGATCGTCGCCATCGTCATCACCATCACCACTCCATCCTCCCTCCATGACTTCTCCTTCCATGTGTGAGTAATTCCCTGTTGTAGGCAAAGGGGATGGTAGGGATTGGATGAGTTAGATCATGTAATAGGTTATCAAATTGTTGGGGGCATGTTGCCTATCATCTACTTTGGTGTTTATCATCTTTGCTTCAACTTGTTGCTCTTAATGCTTGTCACTTTGGGCCCGAGTGCCATGTTTTCAGATCTGAACCCTATGTGTTTGCATGAATATATTTGTGTTCTTGATCCTATCTATGAGTTGTTTGCAAATATTATGGTCCGGAACCGGCGACCCCAAAGGTGACAGCTTGGGACACCAAAGGGGATGGTCCATAATTTGAGGATTCCATGTATCCATTGAGTTTATTGCTTTGTTCCGGTGCTCTTTGACAGGAGTACCTTAATCTCCATAAGTTCCTTTTGGCCCCGTTCGTAGCGGGATGGTAGGACAAAAGATGTTGTGCAAGTTCTTATTGCAAGCACGTACAACTACCTGTGGGATACATGCCTAATGTTTGATATTTGCCTAGATGATCATTACTTTTCTGTGTGCCTTGCCCCAAGTTAGATTCATGATGTATCTCATCCATGCAGCGCCCAACCATCCATCTCCCTAGCCTACAGTGTTTCAATCCTGATGGTTATTAGTTGTTACTTTTGCTGTTCACTTTTGCTGTCACCACCATCACTATCATATCACCGCTACCACTTATCTTTTGTTGCAAGTAAGTATATTTCAGGTGCGGTTGAATTGACAACTCAACTGTCAAAGCTTATAAATACTCTTTGGCTCCCCGTGTGTCGAATCTATAAATTGGGTTATTCTTACCCGCGAAGACTATCTCGATCCCTTACGGTTGAGGGTTATCACGGGTTCCGTGCATCACTGGGCTAGAGTGCTTGCGTGCGTTTGCTTCGACCCGTCGCTGATCTGCGCGCGGCTGGGCGGGGTGGGTGGTTGCTCTGCTCGGGTTGGTGGTTCGGCTGGATTCGCTCGGGCACTCCTGTGCTCTGCCGCGTGCTGCTGACTGTGGGATAGGTGTTGGGACGGGGCCACTGGTCTGTTGCTCGTTGGTTTATTACTATAGGTATACTTGCGCGTGCCCTCACTGGTGGCATGTTACAATTCCCCACGCGTGTGCAGGGCCAATGGACGTGTGTGCACTGCAGCGTGGGCCTGCGTGACCGCCATGTGCGTCGGCGGTGCGCATTCTGGCGGGTGCCCTCTGTGGGGTCGTTGCAGCCTATGACGGTGGGCTATGGAACCCCTGGGCCGGACAGGCAGGCCGCGTGTTGATGCATGTCTAGTGGGTTCCCATGTGCCTATGTGAGGATTGCCCCTGCCATCGCAGTGGCCGGGAGGGCTTTTCTCTTCGGTTTTCCCCTCTCCTCCTTCTGTCCCTCATTTCCTCCACGCTCGCTTCGTCCGCTCGCTTTCGTCCATGCTTCCACGCTGCAGCGTCCTCTCCTGTTCGCCTACTTTCGTCCAGTTCGGCCAGCTTACGTTGCAGTTCTCGCCATGGCTGCGCGTTGATCCATGGGTGGTGTTGGTTGAGGTTCATCCTCTTATCCTTTCCCTATTTCTTTCTGTCTTTCCTTCTCCTGTTTACTGACCTGCTTTGCTTGTCTTTGCTTTGGTGCGTAGTTTGCTATCGATTTTCCTGTTGGCTCTTGTGTGGGAGCATGCGCCATTACGTTCTAGCTGTCCAGGTTGGTGCTTGCCTCTTCTACCTCTGTGTGGACATATGCCTTTGAGGTGTTTGTTGAAACGCTTGGGTGCTACTCGATAGGATGGTTGCTTGCTACCGTGTGCTCTGCTTTGCCATTTCCGCGTTCCGTTATTTGTGCATGTGCATGCTTCATGCTGTTCGTCAACGGCTAATATGAGTATAGCTTGTGTTTTAGGTTGTTTTCAGGTTGGTCGGCTGTTCATCCACGTTTGCTTGCTGGCTGTTCTTCCGGTTGTGCTTCGTCATTCTGGTAATGTGCTTCTCTTTTGCCTGTTTGTCTCTATTTCTGGATGGTCGAGAGATGCGTTGTTTACTGATAGCCTTAAAGATTAGGTCTGAGAAGATGTCATCCTTAGTCCGTTTTGTTTGGTTGCTGCCTCTCCAGTGGCCCTGAAGGTTTATACTTCTTGTGTTTGTTACTTTGCATGAAAAAACATGGTGGTTGAGGTTGATTGATGGTCCTTCGCTTCCTGCATGTTTACAGTTTGATTGCTCAGTGATTAAAAGTTGTTATAGATATAGTGGATGGTGTTTTAGCATCGTGAGTGATGTTGTTTCCTTTGGTTCTGCCATCATGTGGCTCTGCACTTGTTTAGTACCTTTGATGGAATATATATGTGCTCTGTGACTTGCTGTGTTCTAATGGTTCTATCTGCATTTATTTTGTAGGTTGGAAAGGCTGCTCTGTTTCTGAATCTGCGACCTGCTGCTGCTGATCAAGGTTTGCTCTCCTTTTCCATTGCATGTCTGTTACCTGTGGGTTCGCATGTTATCATCGTTGTTGATGTACTGATAATCTCGCTATTCAGGATATGCTCTGGGGGTCGTGTTATTTTCAATTTTTTTATAATTTCATTGCGTGTGAGCAGGATGCGTACTCTTATTTCAACTGTTATACCCATTTTGGAAGTCGTGGTGGCTCGGTGTTCTTTGTTGGCGCTTTTGTATCTGTGTGAGGTCACGGAGGATGCGTCCGTTCTTACTGGGGTAGAACTGGAGCTTCCAGGGTATAGTTTTGCTCCGGTTCCACGCCGAGAATTTTTTTGGAGCTCAGCCTGGTGTGGTTTTGTCCATGCATATGAACAGGCTGCCCTCCAGGCCATAAGTTTTTTGCAGCGTCTATATGGGTTTGTGGTTCCAGACTATAATTATGACTGTATGATGGCCTATAGGAGCTCCCTTCGTTCTTCCATAACGGTTGCAGTCTCTGCCATTCGACGTGTTGGTCACTTGGAGAGAGAGAGCTATTGCACTTGCGTTGTACGTCTACGGAGACGGAGATAAATCCAGATGTTGGACCTGTTTTGGCCTAGTTTGACTGGGGCCTACTGTGCTCTCAGATGCTTTCCTCTCTTCAATCTATTTAGCTATCTTTTCTTGGCTTCTTATTTGGGCCTACATGCCTGCTTTGTACTCAATTGGTTCGTTCCTCTGATGTAATACAGTCCTTGGGCTTTCTATATGGCTCTTACAGTGTCTTCTTTCTACGTTTTGCAAGACTAAAAAGAATAGCATTCTTCTTCAGATTCAATGCTCTTCCCACGTGCCCAAATAATAAATATGTTACTTGTTTATTGATTCTTCTTCGGCTGGGTTTCTAGCCTTTGGACCCGCCTTCTCTTATAGAGAAAAAACTAGAACGAGCTTTAGAGGTCCCTGTTCCTTTTGGGCTTCTGGTTCTTCAGGGGCTTTTGGGAAGGTATTTCTGGGGGCACGAACTTTATAGAATCCTGTATGTTTGGGCTTATAGTTTTCCATGGGCTCTTGGGAAGGTGTTTCGTGGACTTGCTCTCTCTCCCTCTTGTCTCTTTTTTTCGCTGGGATTTTTTTCATGGCCTTTTCATTCTGCATATGTATTTTTAAAAAGGCTTACAGTTTACTTTTGGGGTGCCTCTCCCTTTCGTTTAAAAAAAGTTAGTTCCATGCCCTTTATAGAGCCTTGTCTTTTGAATTTTGTTCCTTGGTCTAGGTGTATGCCTTCTTGCTGTTTAATGCGCCTGATTAGATTACCTTTCTTTGTGTTACGTTTCTGTTGCAGTGTGTTATGGTTGTTCTGTTCTTCATGTCATTCATGTGAGTTATGCCTCAGCGCCGTTCTGTTCGTCGTAAGCCCAGTTCAAGCACCGGTCAACCACCTCCACGCCGTGTTGTTCGACGAAAGCTGTCTTTCTGTGACTCGCCATTGCCCTACATATCCTCATGCCTGCCTAAAATAAAATATACGGGGTGGCCTTTTAAAATAGGTCCTTTTCCTTTATGGGTGTGCCTCCTACACTCTCTCGATTCCTCTTCGTACCTGTAACACGCCCTTCGTTTTTTTAGATGATGGTTTCTTCCCCGTTCTTAGTCCAGAAATTACGTCTCGTAATAGAAAGAGATGCAGGGTGGTTGTTGATAGACTTAGGGGAAAGGGGCCTGCCATTGGATCACCCTTAAGTGCTGACTGGATTGGATTCACGACTAAGGAGTGTGAGATGCTGAAAGGTATGCTGAGTGTCGATATGCCTAGAAACTATTGTATGATGCATTGCTGATTTACCATTGTTACTGAGTCAAGATAAATTTGTAGCTAGGTACCGAAAGATATCTTTCTACGGTGGCCCAGACTACAAATGTACCAGCTGTGGTGCAGTCTTCTGGTTTGAGGACAGGGTGAGATCGGAATCCGCTATTACGCTAAGGCGGGTGGTTCACAACAAATGTTGCAAGGGTGGTGAGGTGTATATTACACATTTTAATAAGCCACCCTTGTTTCTCTCTGAGTTGCTGAGATACAATGGTCCCTCGCGTAGCAGAGAGTTTATAAAAAAATCGTCAGTACAACTGCCTCTTTGCATTTACTTCCATGGGAACTACTGTTGACCATTCTGTAAATGATGGTAATGGTCCAAATATATACAAAATAAACGGGCAGGTTTGTCATCAAATGGGGTCTCTTATGCCTAAGGAAGGAAATACCCCTAAGTATGCCGAACTCTATATATATGATACCCAAAATGAGGTGCAAAACATGATTCAGGCTTTAGAAAAGGGTGAAAAGAGTTATGGTGGTTTAGATGAATCTATTGTTGAAGGCTTGATGCACATGCTTGATACACACAATTCTTATGTCAAAACGTTTAGATCAGCTAGAGAAATACTAGCAGCCAATAAGCATGCCGAGATAGCCATTCGTTTAGTTGCCCCTGGAGAATCTGATGGCCCACAGTTTAGCCTTCCTACAATTGATGAGCTAGAGTCTTTAATGTTTGGTGAGTTCACGGTGGAGGCTTCTTGTCGTGACATAATAATACACGGTAGAGATGACAATCTGCATCAAATATCTTCTTTGCAAACTTCATATATGCCTTTGCAGTATCCTCTTCTCTTCCCCTATGCAGAACGTGAGTTTCAACTTGGGCTTAAACATATTGGTTCAGACCCTTTAGATACTAGCAAAAGAACCAAGCTCACTATGCAGGACTATTATTCCTATTGTCTCCACTATAGACCAGAGCAGCATAATCCATACCTTTGTTGTGGTTTCCTTTCCTCATAGGCCATTATAGATGCACGCGCTTGCATAGACGAGTGGAGGCTGCACTTTATCATGAAGGCTAATAATGATCTTAGAGCAGAGAACTTGCAAGGAGTCAATGATGCTGTTGGAAAACGGCAGACAGGTGCAAGTTCTGTTGGCAAGAAAAAAAATACGTCCATCCTCTTTTACCGGTAGCCAGCGTTATATGATTGAGAACTTCCAAGACGCAGTAGCCATTTCGCGTGTCTTCGGCCCACCAGACCTTTTCACCACCTTTACCTGTAATCCCAAGTGGCCTGAGATAACAGAAACCCTATGTTCTGAGCCTGGCCAGATGCCTTCAGACAGGGCGGATCTTCCGGTCAGGGTTTATCACATGAAGCTCAATGACTATATTCATGATATTAAGAGTGGGGAGGCCTTTGGTCATGTCATAGCGGGTAAAACGTGCTTTGCGATTCCTCTCATTTCTTTTCTTCTGTTCTTTCCCACCTTAGCTCGTGATTGTTTTTTACCCCTTTGTTCATAGTACTGCACACTGTCGAGTTCCAGAAAAGAGGGCTTACTCATGCCCATATCCTGATCTGGCTTGATAGAAAAAAACGGGAGATTAGTCCTGCTTTAATTGACTCTTTTATATCGACTTCCATCCCTGATCATGTTGCAGATCCTCTTGGATACGTTCTTGTTTCTGAACACATGATGCACAACCCTTGCGGGGAAGATATTGTTAAATGTCCTTGCATGAAAGATGGATTGTGTTCAAAATAAATTCCTAAGTCATTTCAGCTTGAGACCTCTCTAGATGATAGTGGATTCCCTGTGTATAGTCGCCCAGACAACAGCCGTTTTATAGTTAAAAAAAGGTCAGGCTTGTTAATAGGCATGTTGTTCCTTATAATTTGCTCATACTAAAAAAATACCAAGGGCATATTAACGTTGAGTGGTGCAATAAAACCCATGTCATCAAGTATCTTTATAAGTATGTTACAAAGGGTCCTGATTTTTCAAAAACTTTGTTTGAAAGCATCAAAAACAAGCATGGTATTGAGATTGATGAGATCATGGAATATAGACAATGCCGTTACATATGTGATTAAGGTTGCTGGAGGATATATGGCTTTGATATACACAGTAAGATGTCTTCTATTGAAAGATTGCATGTTCATTTGTTAAATAAACACATGGTGTGTTTCAATGTTAAAGCAAACCTAAAGTCAGTTGATGACGATGCGTGGCTACAGAGAACAATGTTAACCGAGTGGTTTGTAGCTAATAGATGCCATGCAAATGCTAGGTCTCTTACTTATTGTGACTTCCCAACCAAATGAACTTGTCTAGCGAGCAAAAAAATGGATTCCTAAGACCTCGAGCTATAGGATTGGTAGAATTTATTATGTTCACCCTACAGCTGGAGAACTTTTCTATCTTAGAATGCTCCTGATGGTTGTCAAAGGTGCCATGTCTTATACGGATGTTAGAACTTATAATGGGATTGTGCATGAGACCTTTAAGGAGGCATGTGCTGCTAGGGGCTTGCTTGGAGATGATCTTGAATGGTATAGTATGTTTGATGAGGCTTTGACCTGGGGTGTGGGAGATCAGCTGCGCAGGCTTTTTGTTACAATCCTTGTCCATTGTCGAGTTAACGATGAAAATGCTTTCTTTGAAAAATACTGGTCACACTCAGCTGAGGATATTAAGTACAATATCAAGCGCTCTTTTCGTGATGATAATCATGTTGTGCCTCCTGATGAGCTGAGAGACATCTTGATTGATAAGCTAACCGTTCTATTTAGTAAAAATGGTTCTAATATTATAGATCACAGGCTGCCATTAAGGCCTACGTATGATGATAACTCTGATGACAATGACATGATAACTGATGAACTATGTGCTGATTCTAAAAGTGAACTGCTAAAGGCAGAAACCATGTACAACCAATTAAATCCAGATCAACTCCTAGCTTATAAGAATATTATCGACAGAGTTGTGTCTAGAAAACCTGGCTTTTTCTTTCTTTCTGGATATGGTGGAACTGGGAAAACTTTTCTCTGGAGTTCCATAATTGCTTATCTTAGAGGTAAAGAAAGGATTGTTCTCATAGTTGCGTCTTCTAGGGTTGCAGCACTTCTTTTGCCTGGAGGTAGGACTGCTCATTCTAGGTTTAAAATACCAATCAGTCTAGATGACAATGGAACATGTGATATAAAAAGATCTAGGAAATTAGCAGAGATGATCGAATCGGCCTCCCTAATAATATGGGATGAGGCTTTAATGACACATCGTAGATGTTTTGAGGCTTTTGATCGTAGCTTACGTGATATTCTGTCTACCGACGATCCTTCTATAGCTGACATGCCTTTTGGTGGTAAGGTTATGGTTCTGGGTGGCGATTTGAGACAGATTTTACCAGTCATTGAGGGTGGGACTCGCTCGCAGGTTATAAATGCTGCTATAAAAAATTCACCTCTATGGTGTTTTATAGAAGTTCTACATCTTAACATAAACATGCGTTTGGCTGTGCAAACAACATATCCTGTTTTGTAAGCTGAGATAGCTTCTTTTGCTGGTTGGATCTTGAGTATTGGTGATGGTACAACGCCTTGTGTTACTAGACAAGGGGAATGTGAGCCAAGTTGGGTAACAATTCATGATGATATGTTGATCCATTCTGAGGATAATAGAATAGGCGCTATTGTTAATCATGTATACACAAACTTTGCTAAAATTTGTTCTAATCGAAAGTACTTGTGCCAAAGGGCTATCTTAACAACAACAAATGATCTAGCTCAAGAAGTTAATGACCATGTGCTAGCCTTAATGCCTTCTGCTAAGTGGGAGTATTTAAGCCATGATTCTATAGGAAATGCTGCTAATTCAATGCGTAATATGGATGTGTTTTATCCTATCGAGTACCTCAATACAATTAAAACTAACAATTTCCCACAACACAAGTTGCTATTCAAAAAAGGCGTGCCGATTATGCTCCTTAGAAATTTAAGTCAGGCAACTGGTCTTTGTAATGGTACTCGTCTTGTTGTCTCTAAACTTGGTGAGAAAGTCATTGAGGCTATTATCATGACTGGTTCTAATATTGGGGATGTTGTGTACATTCCAAGGATTTGCCTCACTACCAAGGATCCTAAATGGCCATTTACTTTACATCGTCGTTAGTTTCCAGTCAGGGTTTGTTATGCCATGACTATTAATAAGAGCCAGGGATAGACTCTCTCGGCTGTTGGATTATACCTGAAAAGCCATGTTTTCACTCATGGCCAGCTTTACGTGGTGGTTTCACGTGTGACTTCCAAGAAAAACTTGAAAATACTTATTGATGGCTTCTCGCCCCTCCTTGGTTACCCCAAGTGGAAGGTTTGAGATGCAGTGTAGCGGTAGTTTTCCCTTGGCAAAGATACCAAGGATCGAATTCCCCTGAGACTCCAAGGTTCAACAAGAAGGTGTCAACTGCTAGCGGCGCAACTAGCGATCGACCGGACCTGCACACAGATACAAATAACTTTGCTCCCAACGAGTATAGAGAGATTGTCAATCTCTCCGGCCTTGTCGTTTACAAAGGATCAAACGCAAGAGATAATAGTGATAGGTATAACTGTAACTAGTAAGTAAGAACAGAAAGTAAATAGCGGATGTGATCAGTGATGGTAATATTGACCGGGGTCCCATGATGTTCACTAGTGATGTCTCTCTCCCAAAAGACGATAAAATAGCTAAGTGAGGTAAACGAATTACAGCTGGGCAATTGACAGGATTATGTGCGCAAACCAATGCTAACTATGCTGCAAAGAAAGGTATAGGCTCAAAAGCATGGGCGGTACGCCAAGGTAAGTAGACCAAAATCCATCTGCATCTACTACTAATCATCCACCTTGAGATATCTATCCAGAACATCTCGCTGGTATTAAGTTGCGAGTCCCACCCATAGTGTAAACTCAAAGCAACAGACAACTGCATTAAAAGAACTTTGCGTAAAGTAAACAATCCTTGCACCCGCGAGTACAAGCACCGTTGTTTTCCCCCTTGTGGCAACAGCACATCCCCGAGACTCATGTTTCTGTCACTCAAGCTAGTCATCGAGGGGCATGAACCCACAATCAAGCATAACGTTCCCTCTTGGAGTTACTACCTACTACTTGGCCAAAGCAATAAACAGCAACGGAGAACATGCAAGAATTACTCAAGAACATAAATATAAAAGAGGTAAATCAAATATATTACTCAAACACAATCTGAACATAATCTCACAATCCATCGGATCCCAGCAAACTCATCATAGCAACAGCATAAGGATTACATATGTGCCTCGATCATGTAGGGCAGCTCACGAGGTCTAATTAGTGAAGAACAAAGAGGGGAGGAGAACATCACATAGCTACTAGTCATGGACCCATGGTCCAAGGGAGACTACTCACAACTCATCCGGGAGGCGTCCATGGTGGTGCAGAGGCTCCCGGTGGTGATCCTCCCCTCCGGCAGGGTGCCGGGAAGAGTTCTCCTGGTGCTCTCGATCTTGGAAGCGTGGCGGCGGTGGAACAAAGATGAGATCGCGAAAAAGGGTTCCGTCCTCGAGGGTTTTGGGACGCGGTGTAAATATATGCCAAAGGGGGGCATCAGCGGAGGCCTGGGGGGCCTAGGCGCCCCCCCGGCGCGGCCAGGAGGGCGGCCGCGCCCCCAGGGCGCCTGGAGCCCTGGTGGCCCCCCTCCGGCCCTACTTTGGCCGCATGGAAGCTTCCGGAACGCTGATTTTTTATATATTTTTCCCAGAATTTTTCTGGCAGTTTACGTAATGGGAAAACCTGAAATACAAAAACAGCAGAAAACAGAAACTGGCACTGGGGTGCACTGAGTTAATAGGTTAGTCCAAATATGATCAAAAGTGTATGGAAGTGCATAAATATCATAGCAATATCACACAAAAGAGGCATGGAGCAAGCAGAAATTATAGATACGTTTTGGACGTATCGACATCCCCAAGCTTAATTCCTGCTCGTCCTCGAGTAGGTAAATGATAACAAGCATAATTTCTGTGGTGACATGCTATTAACCATATAAGGACTTTTTACAGTCACATGACAAGTGCTTACTGAGACAATGAGTCTGTAGTAATTAAGTTGCCTCATGAGAAAATCACAAAGAACTGAAAGTTTTACAATATGATACTGAAACACTCAATAGATTTGTAGTGAGCATGGTGTGCAAATATGACAAAGTGGTATCTCGCTTGCCCCCTTTAGTGAAGCAAAACATAAATGCAGGGGCACCTCCAAGGTTTAAGTGACGACTAGATACAATGATTTCAGAATAAATGATATCATAATCATGCAAAAGACAATGCTGCTTTGGGACAATGCACATTACACTCAGAATGACAATCATGCTCTCAATAGTTGGTGCTTTAAAGAAGGTGGAGACTCTCGAACCGTGGCTTTTGTTGGCAAGGTTGAAAACCCGTGGTCGGAAATAAAAACTAATCATGTACCAGAGCTCTTGGTTTTAAAAACAGAGGTAATAATTATTTTTTTAGAATATGCATATTTCGTCAACGAATGCTAGCAGATAACTCAATCACTTCTTGAGCTGGACAAGTTTCGAGGAACGGCTCCCGAATGAGGACGATCACATCCTCTTAATATCCTTTGTTTATCACTGCCAAAGTTTTCTGATTTCTCATGAACAAAGCGTGAAGGAGGGTTTGTTTGTTGTATTATTTTTTAATGAGCCGGGCACACTCTATGCCAGTTCCTTCTCGTATTATGGGTTTGCACATTAGACATGCAATCCCGGGGTGAAGCTTGTCCAACTTAAAAAGATCATGAATTAACTACTACTTCCTCATGAGCTAAAACAGAGGCACAAAAGAGAAATGCTTTTTTGAATAATTTCGAGATGGTACATGAAAGTCTTCGTTAGGAATGGCAGGTAAATACCATGTATAGGAAGGTATGGTGGACTCATATGGCATAACTCGTTTAAAGGATTTTGGATGCACAAGCAGTCAGTCCGCTTAGTACAGGCGAAGGTTAGCAAAAGACTGGGAGCGACCAACTAAAAGAGCAATGACGGTCATAATCATGCAGAGCGACAAAGCAACATTGAATCGGGCATGGAAGTTATATCGCTACTCAGAAATTAAAGATCATCAAGGCTTGATAGACTTTCTTTACAGTCTTAAATATGCGTGAGCATATGCCAAGTCAATCAAAATAAATTCCTGGAGGAAGATATCACTAAACCATACCACATCATAGGCAAACAAATCATGTTGGTACTCCATTAACACATTGAGAACCCCCCAGCTATTTGAGACTAACCATAAGAAAACATGAACTACTAAGCATCATTATGCACATAGCATTTTTATCATAGACATATCAACCAGTGCAACAGAAGCCAACTCTCTTAACAAGATAAGCATGATACTAAAGAGAGTTCCAGCGACCAACTAAATAAAAGCTCTTTAAAAAGATAAGCATGAAAACTAAGAGCTGAACATGATAGTAGCTATTGAAAGACCAAGAACACACACAGCAAAGATAGACATGAAAATTCTATGTTATGTTCTAGGTTGAAGTGGAGCGTGTTTCTCTCCCACACAAAGAAAGCTGAGTTCCAACTCGTTATGAAAAGCAAGCAAAGCTAAAGAAAACTAAAAAGGAAACTAAAAGCAAGACGCTCCAAGCATAGCACATAACACATGAAGTGATAAAAATATAGTGGAACGAAAGACGAACTGGTAATGTTGATGGAGAAGGGGATGCACGGGGGCATCCCCAAGCTTAGACGCTTGAGTCTTCTTGAATATTTCTTGGCGGTACACGGGGGCATCCCCAAGCTTGAGCGTTTGACACTCCTGAATCTTTTTATCATCTTCCCTCGCACACTTGAAAACTCCCTTCATACATAACTCATCATAATCTGATTAGCGAGGTTAGTACCCTTAATAAAATAATTGTTCCTTGCTGGAAATAAGGATATTCTTGAAGGTCTACTGTTTCTCAAGATTGCCAAAAGGTTTTTGCAAAGAAAAAGCAAGCTCAAGGTTTGCAAAACGAAGAAAAGGCAAAGCAGGACAGAATCTGTGAAAAACATACCAGCAGGTAGTAAATAATTTTTTCGGGGCACTTCTGCAACTCAAATCAAAAAACTCAGAACAGACGCCCGAAAGCCAATTGTATAGAGCACGCTGTCGAAAAAATTCAGACCAAAAAGATGATCTGGTGATTTTATACGAATTTTTCTGTCCAAGGACAGAATCTGTTTCCTGGACAGCACGTCACAACTTTTGAACTTTCTTGCAATCAGAGGCTACACTTGGCACAAAGCTGAAAAGTAAAGATACAATGATGATGCTACTGAAGTAACAACATCAAGACACAACAAAAGCAAAATAAAATTTTATTCATTGTGGGCTGCCTCCCAAAAGCGCTTACTTTTATGCCTTTAAGCTAGGCATAATGCAAAGAGATCAAGTTTTATCAAGAGTAAAAGAATAGCTAGCCCGTATAACGGACTCAAAAGGTAACTTAATCTTCTTTCTAGGGAAGTGTTCCATCCCTTTCTTGAGAGGAAATTGGAATTTTATATTCCCCTCTTTCATGTCAATGATGGCACCAACGGTGCGAAGAAAAGGACGTCCCAAAATAATTGGACAAGAAGGTTCACATTCAATATCCATAATAGTAAAATCAACGGGAACGTAATTGTCATTGACAATGATAAGAACATCATTGATCCTCCCCAAAGGTTTCTTTATGGAAGAATCAACAAGACGAACACCAAAAGAACAAGAATCAAAAGGTTTCAATTTAAGCATATCATATATTCTTTTGGGCATAACGGAGGTACTAGCTCCAACATCACATAAAGCATAGCAAGAGAAGTTATTCAACTTAATTTTAATCATAGGATCCCAACCATCTTCTAGCTTTCTAGGTATGGAGGCTTCTACCCTAAGTTTCTCCTCCCTAGCTTTGATGAGAGCATTAGTGATATGCTCTGTGAAGGCAAGGTTAAGTGTGCTAGTGCGGGGATCTCTAGACATCTTGTGAAGGAAATCAATAACTTCGGTAAGGGTGCAATTATCAAAATCAATGTTACTACTATCAAGTAAAGTGGTAGTGGTATCCTTTAGGCTCACTTGTTTGGTAGTTCCTATGGTCATGGCATCACCATTAATAGGTCCAATGGGACCAGGAGTGCATTGGGTGCTAAGAGTTTGGATATCATCAACAACTTGGATAGTAGCAACAGTGTGGTGGGTAGGAAGGTTCTTAATTCTATCTTCTTCCTCCTTTTCTCTAGCCCATCTCTCTTTAAGTTTAGCCAACATCCTAATGTTTTCATTAATTTGCACTTGAATAGCATTCATAGGAGTGGTCTTCCTCTCCTCAAGAGGAGAAGTTCTAATTTTAAGCAACTCTACCTCATGGGCTAAATTGTCTACCTTCGAAGAGAGATTTTCTAGTTTGTTTAGTTTTTCTTCTACACTCTTATTGAAGGCTTTTTGGGTAGTGATGAAATCTTTAAGCATAATCTCTAGTTCAGAAGTGGAGTTCTTGGTGCTAGGATAAGCATTGTTGTTCCCATAGGAATTAGAGGGGAACGGTCTAGGATTGCTACCAAAATTACTCCTATAAGCATTGTTATTGAAATTGTTTCTAGAGATAAAGTTAACATCTACTTGTTCTTGAGCAATCAAAGAATTTAAAGAAACATCACGAGGATCAACAGAAGATTGCTTGGAAAGTAGAGACATGATCAAGTCAACTTTTTCATTTAGGGAGGAAATCTCCTCGACAGAGTTTACCTTCCTACCTGTTGGAGCGCGTTCGGTGTGCCATTGGGAATAATTGGTCATCATCTCATCGAGAAGCTTCGTGGCAGCACCAAGTGTAGTTAACATAAAGGTTTCTCCCGCGGCCGAATCTAACAAGTTCCGCGAGGTAAAGTTCAAGCCTGCATAAAAAGTTTGGATAACCATCCAAGTAGTCAAACCATGAGTAGGGCAGTTCTTGACAAGAGATTTCATGCGTTCCCAAGCTTGGGCAACGTGTTCATTATCCAATTGTTTGAAATTCATTATGTTACTCCTTAGTTGGATAATTTTAGCAGGTGGATAATACTTTCCAATAAAAGCATCTTTGCACTTGTCCCAAGAATCTATGCTATTTCTAGGCAAAGATTGAAACCAAATTTTAGCTCCTCCTCTCAAGGAGAAAGGAAAAAGTTTAAGCTTAAAAATATTACCATCTATTTCTTGGTACTTTTGCATATCACAGAGTTCAACAAAGTTATTTAAGTATAAAGCAGCATCATCTCCAGCACCGGAGAATAGATCTTTCATAACTAAGTTCAGTAAAGCAGGTTTAATTTCATAAGAAGGTGCTGAAGTGGCAGGTGTAGTGATAGGTGTGCAGATAAAGTCATCGTTGTTATGACTAGTGAAGTCACACAACTTGGTGTTCTCGGTGGAACCCATAGCAGCAAGCAAGCAAGATAACTATTTTTGTGATTTTTGATAACAGATACTAAAGCAAAAACTGAATGGTAAACTAACAAGACTAAAAAGCAAAGGTAAAAGATAGCGTGCAACTCCCCTATCTTGAAGAGTGGAGTCCCCGGCGACGGCGCCAGAAAACTTTGCTTGATGGCTTCTCGCCCCTCGTTGGTTACCCCAAGTGGAAGGTTTGAGATGCAGTGTAGCGGTAGTTTTCCCTTGGCAAAGATACCAAGGATCGAATTCCCCTGAGACTCCAAGGTTCAACAAGAAGGTGTCAACTGCTAGCGGCGCAACTAGCGATCGACCGGACCTGCACACAGATACAAATAACTTTGCTCCCAACGAGTAGAGACAGGTTGTCAATCTCTCCGGCCTTGTCGTTTACAAAGGATCAAACGCAAGAGATAATAGTGATAGGTATAACTGCAACTAGTAAGTAAGAACAGAAGGTAAATAGCGGATGTGATCAGTGATGGTAATATGGACCGGGGTCCCATGATGTTCACTAGTGATGTCTCTCTCCCAAAAGACGATAAAACAGCTAAGTGAGGTAAACGAATTACAGCTGGGCAATTGACAGGATTATGTGCGCAAACCAATGCTAACTATGCTGCAAAGAAAGGTAGAGGCTCAAAAGCATGGGCGGTACGCCAAGGTAAGTAGACCGAAATCCATGTGCATCTACTACTAATCATCCACCTTGAGATATCTATCCAGAACATCTCGCTGGTATTAAGTTGCGAGTCCCACCCATAGTGTAAACTCAAAGCAACAGACAACTGCATTAAAAGAACTTTGCGTAAAGTAAACAATCCTTGCACCCGCGAGTACAAGCACCGTTGTTTTCCCCCTTGTGGCAACAGCACATCCCCTAGACTCATGTTTCCGTCACTCAAGCTAGTCATCGAGGGGCATGAACCCACAATCAAGCATAACGTTCCCTCTTGGAGTTACTACCTACTACTTGGCCAAAGCAATAAACAGCAACGGAGAACATGCAAGAATTACTCAAGAACATAAATATAAAAGAGGTAAATCAAATATATTACTCAAACACAATCTGAACATAATCTCATAATCCATCGGATCCCAGCAAACTCATCATAGCAACAACATAAGGATTACATATGTGCCTCGATCATGTAGGGCAGCTCACGAGGTCTAATTAGTGAAGAACAAAGAGGGAAGGAGAACATCACATAGCTACTGGTCATGGACCCATGGTCCAAGGGAGACTACTCACAACTCATCCGGGAGGCGTCCATGGTGGTGGAGAGGCTCCCGGTGGTGATCCTCCCCTCCGGCAGGGTGCCGGGAAGAGTTCTCCTGGTGCTCCCGATCTTGGAAGTGCGGCGGCGGCGGAACAGAGATGAGATCGCGAAAAAGGGTTCCGTCCTCGAGGGTTTCGGACGCGGTGTAAATATATGCCAAAGGGGGGCATCAGCAAAGGCCTGGGGGCCCCAGGCGCCCCCCGGCGCAGCCAGGAGGGGGGCCGCGCCCCCAGGGCGCCTGGAGCCCTGGTGGCCCCCCTCCGGCCCTACTTTGGCCGCATGGAAGCTTCCAGAATGCTGATTTTTTATATATTTTTCCCGGAATTTTTCTGGTAGTTTACGTAATGGGAAAACCTGAAATACAAAAACAGCAGAAAACAGAAACTGGCACTAGGGTGCACTGAGTTAATAGGTTAGTCCAAATATGATCAAAAGTGTATGGATGTGCATAAATATCATAGCAATATCACACAAAAGAGGCATGGAGCAAGCAGAAATTATAGATACATTTTGGACGTATCGCTTATCGAGAAGGAAGATGGCACACTTGGATCTCAGACTAGAAACATAGTTTTCTTCGAGATCTTGAGTGTTTGGAATAGTACTTACTGATACGTCCAAAATGCATCACTATTTTGTATCATAATTTATCCTTATTCATTGATATATTTCACGTTACGGTGATGTTCTTATGTTGTTTTGGTCTATTTTACACAGTTTGCAAACTTTCCGATGCCGAAGCAGCTGACGCAGGATTCAGCAGTAAAAAGTGGACGCTGAGTTGCTGAAGAAGAATACCTCCAAATTACCTGAAAATTGACGGGAGATGTTTTTCAGACGGATCACGAAGGCACGCGAAAGGGCAACCAGAGGGGGGCCACAGGGTGCCCAGGCGCCCTGGGCCCCCCCCCCCCTGGCCGCGCCGGGGGGGCGCCTGGAGCCCCTGTCCCACCTCTGGCCGCCCCCTTTTGCATATATGCTCTCCGTTATCCAAAAACCCTAAGGACGGGAATTTTTACGGAGTTTCGCCGCCGCTCCGTGGCGGAAACCTACAGAGAAGAAAAAGCCATCTCCGGCGGGCAGATTCCGCCGGGGAGATCACCTCCCGGAAGGGGAGATCGTCGCCATCGTCATCACCATCGTCACGGGCATCATCGAGATCATCATCAACATCATCCCCAACACCAGCACCATCTCCATCTTCATCCAAATCTCATCTTACAATCGCAACTTGTGTTGTAACTCGTACTACCTATCCTCTCTACTCCATCGGTGTTGATTACTACTTTGTGGTGAATGCTATTGAGTTTTGTTGGAGAAATATTATTATGTCCAGATTGTTTATCACCTATTTATCCCCACTGATCATGATCTCCTTTATTTCTTGTGAGTAGTTACCTTAGTTCTTGAGGACATGGGGAAAGTCTTGTTGTTAGTAGTCATATGCTGTTGAAGTAATATGTGTTGTTTGATACTTAAGTTGCGTTGTCGTTCTACTAGTGGTGTTGTGTGAGTCGAACACCCAACACTTCGCCTTATTAAGGACCTAGGAGAATACATTGTGTATAAAGAATGCTTATGGTGGGTTGCCGGAGTGACAGAAACCTGAACCCCAGTTCGCACGCTTTTGCATAAGGGAATTATGGATCCTCGATCGTATTGCTATGGTTAGGATTTTGCCTTAAATTCTATCTTGTATTTGCGGATGCTTGCAAGGTGTTTAATCATAAGAGTGCACTCATCTTAGTCTAGAGAGTGTACTAGCATAGATCCACCCACTCAACACTTATCAACACATAACATAGTATCGATACGGAATATGGTGAAAGCACATGACTACCTCTCTCGTGTGTCCTTAGGAACGCTTTAGTCTTTATAAGTTCAGCTGCTAGGCCTCTCCTTTGCTAAGAAAGGATTGGGCCACTTGCTACTCAAGATGGCAACGGGGCCCCGAAACCCGCGTCCCCGCGGGTTTTTACCTTATTAGGGGACAGGGATGGGCGTCTTTTTAACCCCGCGGGGTTGCTGATGGGTAAAGTATAAAACCCGACACATTTCACGGGTTCAAACCCGTTTGAACAAAACCCGAACCCGAAACCAGCCATCCCCGTCAAAATACTACACTACGCGTATTAGGCCATTCATCCTCGACTACACACCAGTCCACCCAGCGTCCCAGCCCTAGCATCCCAGCACCCAGCCCCAAATCCACACCCAGCCCCAGTCTCGCTAGATCTCAGCCTCATAGTCGGTCCTGCAGCCTCCCTCCCGGACACCTAAACCTAGTGATCCCATCGCCGACGCCCGATCTCGCCTCCTACAGCCTCCCTCTCACTCGATCCCATCTCGCCATGTACTATTGTATTATGCTGAAATTTTTGCAAGTTATGCTGCTGAAATATGCTCTTTTTGTTGTTGAAATGCTATTCTATGTTGCTACTATGTTTGCTTAAAGAATCCGATTTCCCCGTGGGTTTAGAAAACCCGATGGGTTTAGGGGACGGGCAAAAAACTAGCCCCGCGCATGGTGACGGGGACGGGGATGGGTTTGTGATTTTCTCGTGGGGATGGGTTTGGAAAGACAAAACCCGATGGGTTTCGTCCCCGTTGCCATCTTGACTTGCTACTCTCAGTGCCTTTTACATTGCTTGCTTTTACTTTCCTGTTACTTGTATTGAGAAACCCCTAAAAAGTTACTTTCAGTGCTTGCAGTGATTTCTTGCTCAGAATCGCTTATCAATACCTTCTGCTCCTCGTTGGGTTCGACACTCTTACTTATCGAAAACGCTGCAATAGATCCCTTACGGTTGAGGGTCATAAAGTACCGTTTTCTGGCGCCGTTGCCGGGGAGCGTAGCGCTATTGGTAAAGTGAAACTGGTAAGGAAGTTTTTATAATTTTGTTTTTGTTTTTGCTATTGCTGCTCTTTGTCCTTATGGATAACCCTGTTATTGGAGCGTTGCTTGAGGGAAGACGCCCCACACCTGTGGTGGTTGATCCTACCCCTACTGAAATTGTGCCTTATAAAATACCAGCTAGCATTATCGATTATGTTTTGGCTAATCGTTATGCAGGAGACAGACATCCCGGTGAACACTTGCTATATCTGTCACAACTAAGTTCATTATTTAAGCTTGCAGGTATATCGAGGGAGTTTTTCATGAGAAAATTGTTTGCCGTATCACTTATAGATAAAGCTTCGGATTGGTATAGGCTTCTCGATAACTCACACTTGCTTGACTGGCAGGAGCTTATGTCTCTCTTTTATACTAAGTTTATCCTCTTCATGAAATTCATCGAGACAGGAACTATATCTATAACTTTAGGTCTCGTGACGGAGAAAGCATTGCTCAAGCTTGGGGGAGATTGAAGTCTCTAATGCTCAAATGCCCTATTCATAAGCTTCCCAAGGAAATTATACTTACAAATTTTTATGCCAGGCTTTCTCGTCAGGATAAGGAGATGCTAGATGCCTCCTCTAGTGGGGTATTTTAGAAGAAGAGTGTTGAAGAAAGGTGGGATCTCATTGAAAGGATCTAGAGGAATACTGAAGATTGGGAAATTGATAAAGGTATTGAACCCGCTATAAATTATGAACATGATTATATTGAGAGCTATGTGAAAACTGATTACTTCAATACTTTTTGCTCTAAGATTGGTCTTGATTCCCATCTAGTGATTGATTTCTGTAAGAATTTTGCCTCTCACGTTGATTCTTTTAAAAAGAAGAGAGACTAGCACCATGAACCTTTTAAAGAGCCACCTATTGATATTTATGTTGCTGACCCTATTTTGCCTGCAGTTATATATGAACAGCCTCCTTTTCCCATGAGGATAAGGGGGCACTCTCTTGTGATAGGCATAATAAATAAAAGTGAGAGAAGAGTTGATGAGCCTGAGGACCAGATCAGGGTCGATCCTCAAGTTGCATTGATTAAAGACCTTGCTACTAATGATGTTTTGGATTCTAATATAAATTTTTGTGCTGTTTCCACTAACCTTGTCGCAGCCAAGAATAAAGGCCCAATTTCAGGTACTCTAGTGGTATCTGTTAAAATAGGAGATCACAATTATTATGGGCTATGCGATTTGGGATCGAGTGCAAGCGCTATCCCCTATTCACTTTATGAAGAAATCATCGGTGAGATTTCCCCTTGTGAACTTGAAGAAGTTGATGTTACCATTCATCTAGCAAACAGAACAATTATCTCTCCTATCGGGATTGTGAGGGACGTTGAAGTCCTATGTGGAAAGGTAAAATACCCTACCGACTTTAAAGTACTTGGTTCAGAGAGGGACACTTTTTGTCCAATTATTTTTGGTAGACCTTTTCTGAGAACTTGTGGAGCTACAATAGATTGCAAGAACGGTAAAGTTTCTGTTGAATTCGATGGTGAGCCATATGAATTTAATTTTTCTAAGTTCTCTAAGCAGCCTCATGGTACTGATTTACCTAGTGATGATAAAATTATTGAAAGTATTGCCTCTATTGCTATTCCCCCTAATGATCCTTTGCAGCAATACATGGAGGACCACGAGAATGATTTGCATATGCAGGAAAGAAATGAACTAGATGAAATATTTTTTAGGCAGCCTGCTATCCTGAAGCACAACCTTCCGGTTGAACCTTTGGGAATTTTATCAAAACCGAAGGAAGACCCGGTGTTCGATCTTAAACCTCTTCCCGATACGCTCAAGTATGCTTATTTAGATGAAAAGAAAGTATATCCTGTTATTATCAATTCTAACCTTTCAGGATATGAAGAAGAGCAATTATTGGAAGTACTTCGTAAACACCGAGGCGCAATTGGCTATACCCTTGATGACCTTAAGGGGATTAGTCCATCTATCTGTCAACATACTATCAACCTTGAGCCTGATGCTAAACCAGTTGTTGATCATCAACGACGGTTGAACCCAAAGATGATGGATGTTGTGAGAACTGAGATTCTCAAGCTTCTGGCCGCAGGTATTATCTACCCTATAGCTGATAGTAAGTGGGTAAGTCCGGTACATTGTGATCCTAAGAAAGGAGGTACAACTGTGGTTCCTAATGATAAAAATGAATTAATACCTCAGAGAATTATTATTGGATATAGAATGTGTATTGATTACAGGAAGTTGAACAAAGCAACCAGGAAGGATCACTACCCGTTGCCGTTCATCGACCAAATGCTTGAAAGGTTATCCAAAAATACCCACTTTTGTTATCTCGATGGTTATTCTGGCTTCTCTCAAATTCATGTTAACACTGTCGATCAAAAGAAGACCACTTTTACTTGTCCCTTTGGTACTTATGCTTACAGGCGTATGCCTTTTGGTTTATGTAATGCCCCTGCTACTTTTCAAAGGTGTATGTCTGCTATCTTTCATGGTTTCTGCGGGGATATTATGGAAGTCTTCATGGACGATTTCTCCGTCTATGGAACTTCTTTTGACCATTGTCTTCACAACCTTAATAAAGTTTTGCAGAGATGCGAGGAGACAAATTTGGTACTCAACTGGGAAAAGTGCCACTTCATGGTTAATGAAGGAATTGTTCTTGGTCACAAGATTTCCGAAAGGGGAATTGAAGTGGACAAAGCCAAGATCGAAGCTATTGAGAGGATGCCCTATCCAAGGGACATCAAAGGTATTCATAGTTTCCTCGGTCATGCAGGTTTTTATAGAAGATTTATTAAAGACTTTTCTAAAACCTCAAGACCCCTCACTAATCTTCTCCAGAAGGACGTTCCTTTTGTATTTGATGAAAATTGTAAGGAAGCTTTTGAAGTCCTTAAGAAAGCTTTAATAACAGCTCCTATAGTACAACCACCTGACTGGAATTTACCTTTTGAGATTATGTGTGATGCAAGTGATTTTGCTGTTGGAGCTATTTTAGGACAAAGAGTTGATAAGAAATTGAATGTTATACATTATGCTAGCAAAACTCTTGATAGTGCTCAAAGGAATTATGCTACTACTGAGAAGGAATTCTTAGCTGTAGTTTTTGCTTGTGATAAATTTAGACAGTATATTGTTGATTCCAAAGTTATTATTCATACTGATCATGCTGCCATTAAGTACCTTATGACAAAGAAGGATGCCAAGCCAAGGCTTATCAGATGGGTACTCCTTCTTCAAGAATTTGATTTGCAGATTGTTGATAGGAAAGGAGAAGACAATCCGGTAGCGGACAATCTTTCAAGGATGGAAGATATACCGCATGATCCTATCCCAGTCAATGATAGTTTTCCAGACGAGCAACTTGCCGTTGTAAAAGTACAATCTCTTTCCGACCCTTGGTATGCAGATTATGCTAATTTTATTGTTGCAAAGTATTTGCCTCCAGGTTTAACACTTCAGCAAAGGAAGAAGTTCTTTCATGATTTGAGGCACTACTTTTGGGATGACCCACATCTTTTGAAAAAAGGTCCCGACGGGATCGGGAGGAGATGCATTCCGGAACATGAGCAGAAGGACATTCTCAGACGGTGTCATGATAGTCCCTATGGAGGACATCATGCCGGTGAGAGGACTGCACATAAGGTTCTTCAATCAGGTTTTTATTGGCCTACTCTCTTTAAGGATGCTAGAAATTATGTTTTAGCCTGTGATAAATGTCAGAGAGTTGGTAACATTAGTAGAAGGAATGAGATGCCTATGAATTACTCACTAGTGATTGAACCTTTTGATTGTTGGGGTTTTGATTTTATGGGTCCTTTTCCTTCTTCACACAAGTACACTCACATTTTAGTAGCTGTTGATTATGTGACCAAGTGGGTTGAAGCAATCCCCACTGAAAGTGCTGATCACAAGACATCTTTGAAAATGCTTAAAGATGTAATTTTTCCTAGGTTTGGTGTACCAAGGTATCTCATGACTGATGGGGGATCACATTTCACGCACGGAGCTTTTAGAAAAGCTTTGGCTAAATACGATGTTAATCATAGAATTGCTTCACCATATCATCCTCAAACTAGTGGGAAAGCTGAGCTCACCAATAGAGAGATTAAGTTGATCTTGCAGAAAACAGTAAACAGAAATAGAAATGACTGGTCAAATAAGTTAGGAGATGCTTTGTGGGCATATAGAACTGCTTACAAAAACCCCATGGGCATGTCCCCCTATAAGATGGTGTATGGCAAGGCTTGCCATTTGCCATTAGAGTTAGAGCACAAAGCTTTCTGGGCTATTAGAGAGCTTAACGCTGACCCAAAACTAGCTGGTGAGAAGCGTCTCATGAACTTGACTTCTCTAGATGAATGGAGAAGTGAAGCTTACGAGAGCGCTAAAATGTTCAAGGAAAAGGTAAAAAAGTGGCATGATAGGAAGATTCTGAAACGTAAATTTAATGTTGGTGATAAAGTTTTGTTGTTTAGATCCCGTTTCAGGTTTTCTCCAGGTAAACTACTTTCCAGGTGGGAAGGACCATTTCATATTGAAGAAGTTTATCGGTCTGGTGCAATTAAGATTAATAATTTTGAAGGCACCAAACCTCAAGTTGTGAATGGGAAAAGACTTAAACATTACATAGCAGGAGACCCTGTCAATGTTGATGTGAATATAATATACACAACAACTCACGAAGAACATGTTGCAGCCCTGTTTCAGACGCCAGCAGAAGCAGAATAAAGAAAAGGTATGTAGTACGGTAAGGAAACATCGCGAACCGCCATAAAAGTTCCGTATTATGAGTTTTTGCAAAATTAGTAAAATTCTGAGCCTAAGTGGAGCCGGAGACGACCTCCAGGGGGTCCAGGCGCCACCCTAGCGCCCCCCCCCCTGGGCCGCGCCGGGAGGCCGCCTGGACACCCGGGAGTCCGTCTCCGACCCCGCTTTGGTCCGTTACCTTCCTTTCTGTGCATAAATTTTTCCTATATATTTTCCCGGATTGTTCCGGCAACGTATCTTGCGATTTCGCGTGTTTTCTCTTCGATCTGTTTCTGCCAGGGAATCTTTCAGCTGAATTTAGGTGCCATGGCTTCTCCAAGCTCCCCCAAGGACGAGTTCGTCGTCAACGTCATCAACCCTTACCTCGCTGAGGTGAAGAAGCACCCTCAGGTTGTTCAGATGGAGGACGGTGTCCTTCATCAAGAAGATCTGAAGGGACCTATCAAGGAGGGGAGCGTCCAGGCCAGGCTGGAAGAAGTGGAGCAAGAAGTCTTCGAGTACAAGAAGATGATCGAGCGTGGTGTTGAAGCTAACTTTGACATCATCAACGAGCTGAAGAACTACTTCCTGAAGGAGATGAAGGAGATGTGGAAAAGCATCACCGCGCCTGAAGAAAGAATTATAGAGCTCCAAGGGCAAATTAATGATCTACATAACCAGAACTGTGAGTATGAACTAAGGTTTATGCGCATGAGTTTGGGTGCTGAATGCAGGATTCAGGAGACGAGCTTCTCATATGAGACCGGAGAACCCCTTCCATGGAAGCGTTTCGCCAAGGACTACGTGATCAACGCCAACAAGGATGATGAGTGAAATCTCCTGGGGTAATGGCATTCCCTTGGCTTGTTCCAAGCTTGGGGGAGTGCCCGGTCTCATTATCTTTACCTTTTGTCTTTTAGAGTCAAGTAGAGTCGTATCATGTCTAGGGAGGTTGTTATATGAGATAGGTGTGTGCATTGAGGTCTATCACTCCTTCGGTGAAGAATTGTATCCGTGAGTGTGGAGTCGTCTATGATGGAATATTAATGAGAAGTTTATTGGTTCCTTTTGCTGCACTCGGTATTCTCTTCACGCAATCGACCTTATATGATGACTCTTATGTGGAGTATTGACCTTATGTCAGGTATGGCTGTGAAAACTTTATTTAATCTTGGCAAACATAGCTTTGGTCATAACAACAAGCATGATTTTCTTAAAGTATCAACATAGCCAAAACCTCTATGTTATTATGTTTGAAGTGTTATGCTGACAAGGAAGACAACTTGATGTGTTATGCTTATTCCAATGTTCATGCTTTATATTGCTTTGCATCTTAGTCATCATCAATTGTCTGTTCTTTCAAAACCTTTGCTAGCCTAACTCTGTACTAAGCGGAATTCTGCTTGTGCATCCATACCCTTAAGCCAATACCTTCCATATGAGTCCACCATACCTTCCTACTCGTGGTATTCCACTACCACCTCCTACAGTACAGAATTTATGTGTTATCCTCAAATGTTCAAAATCTTTTATTTTGTGCCTCTGTTTTAGCTCATGAGGAAGTAATAGCTAATCCATGATCTTTTTGAGTTGGACAAGCTTCACCCCGGGATTGCATGTCTAATGTGCAAACCCATAATACGAGAAGGAACTGGCAAAGAGTGCGCCCAGCTCGAAAATAATATAACAAACAAACCCTCCTTCACGCTTTGTTCATGAGAAATCAGAAAACTTTGGCAGTGATTAACAAAGGAGAATAAGAGGATGTGATCGTCCTCGTGCGGGAGCCGTTCCTCGAAACTTGTCCGGCTCAAGAAGTAGTTGAGTTATCTATTAGCATTCGTTGACAAATCATGCACCTCTCAAAACTTGTTTTCATTCTGTTTGATTTAAGGATAGCACATGAGTTTTCCCTACTACCCTAGAGCAGGGCCCATCTTTTAATTTTAAGTTGAGTCAGTTATTCCTACTCCCTTTTATTCTTAAAGAGAGCAGACATTTGATGTTGATAAGGATTCATTCATATAAAGTTGCATTAAGATTTGTCATATCATATCCTTGTTGACATTATCATTTGATAAGTAAGTTGTTTGTCAAGCCCAGCTAAGGCAAATATCTTTCTTTGTGTTAACACTTTCACTACTTGCCTGATGACATGTTCTTTCAAAAGCTTCAATTAGTCTCATCAAAACATAAAGAAAGAGCAAAAGTAAAAGCTATTAGTTGTTCTTTGACCAAAGGACATGTTTGCCATGATTCAATAAGTTTCCTTAGCCCTACTTTTGAATATAAGTGTTACCACTCTTTTATAAAGGCCTTATGAGTTGAAGATTGCTGTTGAGGATATTTAAGTTGGTGAGGAAACTGTGATGCTTCTTGTTCGTATTCTGTTTATCGACACTTCACTCTCTAAACTTGTGGACAGGTTTACCGAGCTCAGTATTCGCTTGGGGACAAGCGAGGTCTAAGCTTGGGGGTGTTGATACGTCCAAAATGCATCACTATTTTGTATCATAATTTATCCTTATTCATTGATATATTTCACGTTACGGTGATGTTCTTATGTTGTTTTGGTCTATTTTACACAGTTTGCAAACTTTCCGATGCCGAAGCAGCAGACGCAGGATTCAGCAGTAAAAAGTGGACGCTGAGTTGCTGAAGAAGAATACCTCCAAATTACCTGAAAATTGACGGGAGATATTTTTCAGACGGATCACGAAGGCACGCGAAATGGCAACCAGAGGGGGGCCACAGGGTGCCCAGGCGCCCTGGGGGCGCCCCCCCTGGCCGCGCCGGGGGGGGCGCCTGGAGCCCCTGGCCCACCTCTGGCCGCCCCCTTTTGCATATATGCTCTCCGTTATCCAAAAACCCTAAGGACGGGAATTTTTACGGAGTTCTGCCGCCGCTCCGTGGCGGAAACCTACAGAGAAGAAAAAGCCATCTCCGGCGGGCAGATTCCGCCCGGGAGATCACCTCCCGGAAGGGGAGATCGTCGCCATCGTCATCACCATCATCACGGGCATCATCGAGATCATCATCAACATCATCCCCAACACCAGCACCATCTCCATCTTCATCCAAATCTCATCTTACAATCGCAACTTGTGTTGTAACTCGTACTACCTATCCTCTCTACTCAATCGGTGTTGATTACTACTTTGTGGTGAATGCTATTGAGTTTTGTTGGAGAAATATTATTATGTCCAGATTGTTTATCACCTATTTATCCCCACTGATCATGATCTCCTTTATGTCTCGTGAGTAGTTACCTTAGTTCTTGAGGACATGGGAAAGTCTTGTTGTTAGTAGTCATATGCTGTTGAAGTAATATGTGTTGTTTGATACTTAAGTTGCGTTGCCGTTCTACTAGTGGTGTTGTGTGAATCGAACACCCAACACTTCGCCTTATTAAGGACCTAGGAGAATACATTGTGTATAAAGAATGCTTATGGTGGGTTGCCGGAGTGACAGAAACCTGAACCCCAGTTCGCACGCTTTTGCATAAGGGAATTATGGATCCTCGATCGTATTGCTATGGTTAGGCTTTTGCCTTAAATTCTATCTTGTATTTGCGGATGCTTGCAAGGTGTTTAATCATAAGAGTGCACTCATCTTAGTCTAGAGAGTGTACTAGCATAGATCCACCCACTCAACACTTATCAACACATAACATAGTATCGATACGGAATATGGTGAAAGCACATGACTACCTCTCCCGTGTGTCCTCAGGAACGCTTTAGTCTTTATAAGTTCAGCTGCTAGGCCTCTCCTTTGCTAAGAAAGGATTGGGCCACTTGCTACTCTTAGTGCCTTTTACATTGCTTGCTTTTACTTTCCTGTTACTTATATCGAGAAACCCCTAAAAAGTTATCTTTCAGTGCTTGAAGTGATTTCTTGCTCAGAATCGCTTATCAATACCTTCTGCTCCTCGTTGGGTTCGACACTCTTACTTATCAAAAACGCTGCAATAGATCCCTTACGGTTGAGGGTCATCACTTACGCCCCGCTTTATTTTGCGAGTTGCATTTGGTCTCACTACTACTTGCTGCCTCTTAGTCTCTATTATTGTATGGTTCCTAATTTGGTAAAGTATTTCGATTGTCTGCTCCCTTTTCAATAAGATTTGAGGCTGTAAATATTGTTTTATCTGTTGTTGCTCATTACCTAAGATAGCATCTATTGTTCTTTTCTGTGCATCTATCTACGCGTTAAAGGTATTTTGGTAGTTCGCTTAGTATGTCTGTTCACTTGACTTCGATTAGGTATGTTATCGTATTGCAAAACCTAATATGCTGCTTCTTTGTGTGTTTTTACCTTCCTAAGCAAAAGTGTCTTTGCATTTATAGATGGCGCATCAGATGCTCTCTGAGATACACAACCACAGTAGGAAGTGGGTTGTCTCTGCTTGTCTCACGCCTGTGGTTTTATCATGGGGGGCTGACAATGGGCCTATCCAGCACATGGACTTAGTTGTTCTTGATAGCCAGGTTTGTCTTTACATAGCTAGCTCAACGCCATCTGTCCATGTTTGTCCTAGGATACCTTTCTGATTGTTGTTTTTGTTGCTAGGGCAACCATATGTATGTGCAGATACCTCCTCAGCGAGCAGAACAATTGAAGGACGAGCTACAGGAAGGAAAGGTCTACATGATGAGCAGTTTCAACTGCGTTGAAGCAAATACAACTTATAGACCTGTTGAGAGTCCCTTCATGATTCAGTTCACCAGGTTTAGCAATGTTGTTTTATGCCCGGGCTTGGAAGCAGATTACTCGTTCTGCACCTACAAGTTGATCCCATTTCACGACATCCCCAGGCCATGTGGGCCAGTGCCTTGTTTCCTTTGTAAGTTGTGTCACTGCACGCCTAAGTACATTAAAAACTACTTGTCAAATATATGGGGTCTGATGCTCTTGCAAATTCTATGGTTTTGAAGATGTCATTGGAATAATAACTATTGTTTCTGATGTGGTCACTATCCAATCAATGCATCAGCCAGAGCCATCAAACACAAGGACAATAATCCTCACTGACTTACAGTAAGTGTGATTTGCTTATTATTATGCATGCACCATTCTAGGCCGCCTACTCATTTGTTTGTTTACTGATTTGTTCATCATATGAAACCTATAGGGGCAAGGAGCTAAAACTGGTCCACTGGGGTGATCGAGCGATTGAATTTGAAGAAGAAGCAATGCGAGCAAGAGACGAAAAGGAAGCTGTGATTGCAATTTTCGTAGGAACACTACCTAAAGTAAATCAAGGTAGTCAAACTATTGTACCTTATACACCTATGAATTCTGTATTGTACAACCTTTTCATCCTATGTTCAGTGCAACCTCTTACCCCTCTATATTGTTCAATAACTATGCAGGTGTTCAAGGACTTAGTGGTAGTTCTGCTTGCCGTTGGTACATTGACGAGGATCTTCCACTTATAAATGACTTCCGCAACGGGTGATTTCTATATGCCTTCTAATTGGCTTCTCTTGCTTTAACCATGAATATGAAGACAGTGTTGTTTTGTTTGTCACGCAGCTAACTATCTCCCCTGTTGCGTATTAAAATAGGCTGGGGACTAATTTCAAACCCATTGATAACGATGCTGCTTTGACCGAGGGTGCATTTACTACCCGCATCTACGCTGATCCAGTTGAAAAGACCGTGTCAGAGCTCCTTCGCCTGAACCCTTACAAAAACGAGGTATCCTCGCTATCTTTTCCTCTATATGTTGTTCCAACTTTTCCTGATCATGTGCTCAACTGCAAGTTATGTTACTTCGACAGGAAAAATGGTTCATATGTACCGATACTGTCCAGAGGCTCAATCCTGATCAGCGTTGGTGGTTCTTCTCTTGCTCCTCCTGCAACAAGACCTATACAATAGTTGCATCAAACTACCGATGCGCCAATCCTAACTGCTCATGCATAGCAGCACATGAGACGTATGTGCCTTCCTAGACCTTTGTCTGCTGTTTGTTTTGTTTTGTGTTGTTTGTTTCCTCAAGCTTCCTGCCTGATTTATTTAGACATGCCTCTTCTATGTTTTATTAGTCCTTTAGTACAATCCTCATTCTATTCGTGCCATGTTCAGGTACTGTGTTTCGGTATTTGCGAGTGATGACGTGGGTGAGGCTGAGTTCACCATGTTTGAAAAAGTTGGAAAAGCAGCTGTTGGAAAACCACTCCTCAATTTACTGAAGTTTAGAAACCCAGGACTTCCAACCATCCGCGAGATAGCTCGTGTACCGATGGTTATAGGATTGCTCCACTAGAGGTTATCCAAATTATTGGGCAGAAGTATAAACTTCTTGTGTCTATTGCAAAGAGAAGCTTTGCAACCACAAGCACACAGTTATCATTCCAAGTTATGAAAAATATGGAAACCTACAAGCCTGAGTTAAGCTCATTTGCCTTTGACTGTGTCCCTGGATCATCTGGAGCATCATCCTCCGCTTCCCTCACTGACAGTCCAGTACCTTCTGAGATGTTTACACCCAGTACCCCAAGCATCAAACAAGCCCGGCTTGGCAGCTCCACAGGGAGCCCTGCTATAACTTTTCCATCACCTATAGGCGCGGTATGTTATTTTCTTAGTCTACCATCTGTCACTCGATTTATTCAATCAAGATGCCCGAAAACTAATTCAATTCTTCTCATTTCCTTTTTTATACTCAGGCGCAGACACCAACTTCAAAGCTTAGTGTTGGTCTCCTTTCATCTGCATCTCTAGGGTATGCCTCCTTGGAAAGGACTACTGCAGTATTTTTGAATGCTTGCTTGCTCTTATGATCGTGTTTTCTTTTCTAGCAAATCACCATGCCCACACAACAGGACCAGGCGTGCTTTATTTACCGGCAATGACAAGAAGCTCCCTCTGGCAGAGGATCCTCCAAAGAAGTTTGACGAAATAGCCGCGGTAAATATTTCTCTTCTCCGTGTGAGATACCTGTGAACACACATGTGCTAAATAACGCATAATACTATAAATGCACGCATGTACGTTTAGTAAATGAGCAGCATGGTCACGCGCCGATACACAGATGTTAAGGCAAAATCTTACTGTTGTATAGCCTAATAACCATCCAATATCAATATGCTATGTTTCTCTATTATCAAACTTATGTATATGCTGAGTGCTCCAAGAGAATGATGATGAAAAGGCTGAAGATCCTTCTGGTGCTCCTAATGCAAAAGATGATAAGAGTCTGCCTTAGAAAAACAAGAAGTATTGCATCTTACATTCCACTAATATAGCTGGTTTCCCAACCTGTGTATAGCATTCCGCTTATTTATTTTTGACTAACACACCTTGAAATAAAGGAACCCCATTGCTGCAAAAGGAGCTTGAGCAGGTAAGAAAACAAAGCAGCAGTGACTCCTTTGCCCTACCTATGCAACCTTAAAATATCTATAGGTACACCACAATTTCCCTATATACTACTATTCTTGGAATTATTTTGCCGTTCTCATACTTGGAACTGGTTTCTGAAACTTTGCATTCTGCTGTAGGTTATCTATCCTATGTACATTAGCTTCTCCTTAGCAAGATCGAAGGAGAAAGATGTTGGTTTATGCATCTAGCTTCGCTCTCGACAACGCTCCATCACAATGCTCTTTGACCAGCTACAAGCAGAGCCCGTTGCCGTGTATGCTTCTTGCATAGACCTTAGTGTGGTTGTATGCTTCTTACGAAGCATGTCTAAAACTCCTCTATTTATATGTCTGTGTGCTAAAAAGTCTTTGACTGCTCAAGTAGCAATGTCAAAGCAAGACAAAAACAAAATTCCCCTATATTATGAAGCCAACTTGAACTTATTGTATGCGTGTTCTTAGCTTCTTATTTATTTTTCTCTCCATGATAGGATGAATGTTTCCCATTCCATTTTGTTTTTTCTTACTCTCTGTTGCTCATTTTATTTTCATATGCCATCCAAGCCTATGGGCTTCCTTTGCTTTATTATCGGCCCGTTTGGCCCTTTTGTCACTGCAAGGTGTATCTCTACGCCACATCTAAGTGGCCCAAAGACAGTGATCTGTCTACTCCACTCTTCTCCTACCGTTGGATCCGCTATCTTGTCATTGCCTCCCACCCGCACTCTAGAACCTACTCACTTACTTCATCCACACCACCAGCCACGCCGCCGCACTCCCCGGCCTAGCCATTTCTAGGGTTTCTTCGCTCCCCATGTCTTCCCGCTCTCGCCTGATGGCATCGTCCTCAGCTGGCAAAGGTGCAGCCAACGCTACTGTTCTATCCACAGGCAAGTTCCATTCCTAGAATGCTGGTCAATACACCCGTTCCTCCTCTGTTCCTGCATAGATCTGATTTTCTTTCCTCAATGGTTAAGCTGAAATCTCGATCAAACCTGAATTGCTTTATAATGATGCTAGGTCTTTCACCCTCGTTTGTCTCTCTGAGAAGAGATATAACAAGAGCTTTTGTTTCTTATTGAGATACAAAATGCCTAGAAATTCGGACGCATTATCATTTCCAAGTTATTTTCTCTCTTGATAATAGAGCCATGCGGAATAGATTTCATGATGCACTGACTCAGGCTTTCAGCTTAGATGGCGATGTTTTCTCTCTGGACAGTCCTGACAAGGAATTTCTGATTAGCATCCCAGATAAACCACAATATAGTCAGGCAATGCAGTTTCTTCAATCTGACCAGATACTTAGCTTGGGCAGCATTCATTTTACCACCCTACCTGCAGATGAAGCAATACCATATTGTAGTACTCCCAGTTATGATTCTCATGATAACTATGCGGGATCCCAAGTCTTGATTGAGATAAGAAACCTTCCACTGCACCTTTGGACATTCAAAATAGCAGATTTTATGTTGCATCCATATTGTGTTGTTTCTAAGCTTTACCCTGACACAATGGCCCACAAATATCTTTCGGTGTTTCGATGCGTTTGCTGGATAGACACACCAGAAAATGTGCCATTGCAGATGAAAATTAAGGTTAGTCATAGGTTTCGACATCTAGAAAGCACATTGCCAGGCCTCCACCTAGACATGTTCACTGTGCTTATTAGAGTGATTAACAATCCTTTCAATAAGAAGTTGAGACCAGCTGAGCTATTGCCACCTATACTAGAAACTTGACACAGCCCCGTTGCTGCTGCTGCTGTGCCGCATTGTTTCCTTCAAGACACAGAGGTTGACCCCGATAGATTCCAAGAATTATTACACTCTATGATCCTCAAACATGGTGATGGTTTTGAACCTATTAGCACAGAAGAGGTGTTCTCTGCAATAATTCAACACGTACCAGCATCTAGATATGTTCATGTAAAACCAATCAGTTATGATGCTTTCCTTGTGCACTATGAAGGGGATGTTCAATTTGCTACATTTGCCACATTTAGATCGACTGTTGTTGCTAGAGGACACATCGAGCTTGGTGGCCGCATCTTTAGAGCTATTCCTTGGTCTCCTTCTTATGGTAGTGAACAAACTTACCTTACTAGATTTGTTCGCATTGTTATAAGTGAAGTTCTAGCTGGGCTTCTGCAACATGAGATAGCAAGCCAACTACTTAGCCCACTCATTTTGGTTGAGTGGACTGATATGCCTGGACAAGGCTTGGTAGATACAGATAAGTATAGCTGCTTCGGATGGGTGGACAGTGTAATTGATATCTCGGACTACATCATCATATACATAACACCTAGAAGATGCCAATCAGACTATATGCATATCGGACATCACTACATGCCCCTATATCCATGGCGTGCAAAGATAACGGTTGAGCCTCCAAACATGCCAAGAAACTAAGGTATAATATATGCATGGGTAGGTTCATATATTGTATTAACAAATTGCTACGATATCATAACAAACTTGGTTTTTCATTCCTGGCAGGAATGTTGCAGTAGCCAACCTACAAACCCACTTCCATTCTACTTCCTAGGAAAATAATGCAGGTCAAACAACGCAGCAAAGCATGCCGTTTGGCTATCTTTTCCAGATGGCCTATCGTGACACCTATTATGTACCACTATATATTGTTTTTTCCAGACTAAATATGCTTAAGTCCTTGCGTGTTTACTATGTAATCCATCTGAGCAAATGTACTATCTAGTTCCCCTCAATTTTATTTAAGATCATGGATTGATGAGCCCATTTTTTTCTACCTGCTACATAAGGCATGGGATTGTGTTGTTTAGGCCCAGGCCCAGCAGCCCACACAAAAAGCCCATCGGGTCCTCATAATACTACCATGAGGAGTGCCAACTGTAGCCCTAAATTGACATACTACTCCTTTTTAGAACCCTAGATCGATAGCCCTCTCCTCCTCATATGACAAGCATCACCTTTTCCACCGATGGAATTGCCGGCGGATCCACCACCAAGTTTGCTGGTTGATGCCACTCCTGTCTAAGCGCCTCGTGAGCAGCAGCACTCCTCCACTAAACCACGGGTAACTGCCCTTACGATATTGTGATGAAGATGCACCTTAACGCATTCACTTCTTCGTTCAAACCACAGCCATAAACAACGTTTAATTTATTCCACATCTTTTACAGGAGACACCAGCAGATGCAAAGGAGATGCACAGTAGCTTTTCTCCAGAAGAAGAATTTTCAACCAATGACCAGCATGAAGAACAGGACCCAAAGGTTATATCTCTTCCCCAAGACCACACACATTCTTATAAACAGAGCAATTTGCCTGATCTATGCTTTCGCTATGGTGAATGATTCCTACAGAAGGATGCACCATGCCTAGAAGAGATCCACAACCACTTGTCCTCATATGCAGCATGGTACAATGAGTATGAGAAATCACAGGGAATTTCTGAGGTTAATGTTCTGCCCCTGCATTTAATACACGGACTAAATTTATAACCTAGGCTATGATCGATGGCACAAAACAATTAAGATCAATAATGCAAAAACAACTATTTGATTTTGGATATTAGGCAATGCTTCTTAGAGCAGTAAATAACAGCATAGTTCTTTGGCTTTCTCGTTTGGTAGGCTGCACGCTTAATATTGTTCCCGCAACAACTTCTAGCTTTGGAAGACAAGCGCCTCAGTACCACGTACATTACAATACGACAGTATCCTAAATTTCATGTATTCTACTGCATTGTCCTTCAGAATAATGTAGATACCTATAAAACAAAGGATCCTGGTAGATATCAAATTCACAGCTTTACCCATGCTTTACCAATTAATCTCTCCTATTATGCCTTCACATGTATTTAATATCATAGGCCGCACCACCCCTGGTGAAAATACCTTACAAGATGATGCTAGATGCTCTTCTACAAGCTTTGGGCCTTCCAATGGCTGAGTACCGTACCAAGCAGTGCAATGGCGCAAGAATCTGTGCGACTGTTTTTTTCCACACGCCTGGATCGTGCCTTGGAAATGATGACAATCGAATGGCTATCCCTGGAATACAGTCTATAAATTATGCAATGTCGGAGGACATAGCTGCTATGGAAGCAATTGGGTACATAAAATGCATGGTGAAAACAGAAATAAGAGACTACAATTACAGTGCTATGAAGAAGCTCAAGGAAGAAAATAAATCGCCGGAGCATGAACTGGCTATAGCCAAAAAACAGAAAGAAAAGATGAAGACCAAAACCAAGTCCATGAAGAAAAATCTCAAGATGCCCAGGTACAAAAACAAGAACAATGCAATGGGCTAGTTTGTTCTGACAAGATACATGCACGGGCTCTCTAATCATATATGTAATGTAACGGCGCTCAATAAATCTGTTGGTAAAGAACCCATAGATCTGCTTATCAATGGCCCTCTTATCAACATCGAGAAGGTGGCGGAAAGGATCAGGCGTAGAGTGATCAAGTCAGAGAAGAAATTTAGAAGCATCAGAAGGGGGTTTTAGAATGATGCGATGGAAAATTCCCTAGCCTAAACCTTTGGAAGCTGTGATGTATTTTCCACCTTTTGTGTAACCTGCAAGGAGTAATGAACCAAGTTGTACTTTTGCTTTCTGTTTAGACCACGTTCAGACCAAGAGTTAACCTACCTATGTACTTGAGCACTACTGATCGTTTTATTCGAAATGTATGGGTTTATGTTGTATGTGCCTACTACATTCATGGTAAGAAAATAACTTCGGCCTGGCCTCGCATTGGCTGTGAAGAGAGGTGCAAAGAGGATATTATTCGCCCACAACAATGGGCTGTGACTAGCAATTTCAACATCATCCAGGGCACCTTTGCAACCAAACTAAAAGAAACCACCAAGGCTTGCTATCCTTTGCTACAAATTATTTTGCTGGATACTACAGTTTCTTTTCCAGTTCAGAGACACAAAATACTTGATACCTTAAAACAAACACGATTGGAACCTTAACAAAGAGCCCATAGCTCACACATAGTTCATATTTTCAATCATCATTGCATTACATAACCATCACGACGGAGAGATTACTAACAAAAGAAACACATACTGCCTGCACAACCCAACACACCTAGCTAGAGTCCATGCAACAACTAAACTTACCTAGCTAAGAGCCCATAGCTCACACATAGTTCATGGTTTCGGTCATAATTGCATTACATAACCATCATGAAGAAGACATTGCTAGCAAAAGAAACGCATATTGCCTGCGCAACCCAACACACCTAGCTACAGCCCATCAACAGCTAAACATACCTAGACTTGAAACTATACCCATGCATATATATATATATATATATATATATATATATATATATATATAGAACACCTTAACATACTCCTCCTTAAACGATGTGTTGTAGCCACCTGCAAATGCACATGCTTTCTTAGACCAGGCAATAAAACAGCAATCCTTCTACAGATTAAAACACAGCGCATATACAAACCTTTTAGATCTTGTGAACGGTGAATTCTGGTTTTGCCTTGCGAACTCGAAGGGAGAAAACACAGATATCCCCTTTTGTCAGCTTTGCTTTCTCTGCAAAGTCACCCTAGTTCTGTGTTATGGTAGTCCTGTTGTCCACACCATTAATAAGGCGAACACGCCTTATGCAACATCCAGATGATAGCTGAATCTTCACCCCATCAGAAGGAGTAGCGATGAAATCCGCCAGATGCTTCTTCGTAAACGCAGCAGAAAAGTACTGCAAAAGAGCACCAGGGCTATAGTCATGTGCCATGATAAACTAATAAACCAATGCATATATAAATATTTTTTGAGATTTCAAACCATTCTCTGCCCAAGCTTGGCAAAAGTCTTATTCAGCTCACAAACATAGTGGCCGATAGCAGGCTCAACTGATTCAACATAATGCTTGAGACGCTTCCGAGCATACATTGATATCTTAAATCTCTTTGAATACATGCATCTAGCATTAGTAATTGGATTATAACCTAAAAACAAAAGTACACAGGTTAATTTAATCCAACCACCAAGGAGTGGAAACAATAGACCATAAAAAATAACACTTACCAACTGTGTACTCTTTAGGGCAATCACAGATGTTCATGCATGCCTTCCAAGGCTTCTTCTCCTTCATGCGCCTATGCACACCTACATCATTGAACAAGCCAAGAAAATATAAGTTCAAAAAATTGCAGTAGCTGACATGGTTATATCTCACAATTTTCTGAATTTTGGTGTTGGTTTCAATATTTTGCGAAGCTCATGCAGTGTGCATTGGACAGTGTTGTGGAGGGTCCAAAAAATAGATCGGACTTGTATCCTTCTTCTTTCTCTTATGAATCAATCAGCCAACTTTGAGTGGAAAAAAATGAATCAGCCATTGCTTTTTGAAAAGAAAATACATGTGGCGCAGATGCCCGCTGAATACATATGATATGTGGTGTTCCCATCAACAATTGAAAGATTCGATTAAGACTGAATTAGTTACTTCCACACACAGTAAAGAATAAAAGCTTAAAATCCACCAAAACATATTCAGTCAAATCAGCAGCAATCCAAAATTACAACAACCATGATATTCAGAAACACTAAACGGCCAACATCATTCTACTTCTATTCCTAACAATGGCATTCCCTTCCATCAAACATGCATACCGACTTTCGGCATAATCAATCTAAATGAACTTGATTTTATACTGCAATACATATCAAAAGCCCACAAACTAGAAAATATCTCACTGAAACGCATATGAATACCTTTAGCACGGATGGTGTGAGCGCCTTCATCAGAGCTGTTGCTCATGTCTTCATCAGATCTGGTGTAGGCGCCCTCATCTAGACTGATGTACTCGCCTTCATCAGAACTCATGCGCTTCCCTTCATCGAAACTGATGTACACCACTCCATCGGAGCTCATGGACGCTCCTTCATAAGAGGCTATAACCGGATCCATCTGAGCTGTTGTTCGAGTTTTCGTCAGAGCCACTGTCGGCGCTTCCATCAGAACTGACATCCACATGCTCAATTCGAGATCCCCTCATACTCGACCGTCGCACTGACCTACGACACCATCGACTCTCAATCAAAACAATGGTCGCTTATAAATAACCATCGATTTACTTCCATATGAGTTCATCCCTAAACAGAAAGAATCACATCACAAGATCTATAATGCCTAGAAAAGGAACCAAAAGCGGTGCGAATCGCCACAAAAAAGAGAAGAGATGCAAGATCGAGATAGATGGAAAGTAAATCCGTGCATGCAGACCATTCCGAAATCAAGAGAGGCAAGAAATCGCACCGGTCGCGGCTGACGAAACGCCTCTGTCACCACCAGCTGAGAAACCGAGAGAGAAAAGAAGGAGATAGACTGTCTTCATTGGCTCCGCCACCTGCCGCTTCATATTCACCTCCTCACAGGCCACACACATCGCTCTACGTGGGATGGGACCAATAAAATATGGGCTATTCTAATGCCTGCTGATCCCTATATCTCCCTATATGCACAACAAAGGCATCTTTTTTTCTTAGGTTTCTTATCTTTTCCCCTCTCTTTTTCCAAGAAATATGTGCATGCCCAGGTTTTTCATCATGATAACCATGTTTTCAAACTTGCTAAACAAATACAACCATGCCAACTTTACTCTCTCATCATAGTGGCCATTTTTTCAAATCGAGCATATTCATATCTATGATGCAAAAAAAACTTAGGTTTCATATCTTTTCCCCTCTTTTTTCCAATAAATATATGCATGGCCAGATTTTTCATCATGATAACCATGTTTTCAAACTTGCTAAAAAAATACAGCCAAGCCAGCTTTACTCTCTCATCATAGTGGCCATTTTTTCAAATTGAACATATTCATATCTATTATGCAAAAAAAACCTTAGGTTCCATATCTTTTCCCCTCTTTTTTTCCAAGAAATAATTGCATGGCCAGATTTTTCATCATGATAACCGTGTTTTCAAACTTGCTAAAAAAATACAACCATGCCAACTTTACTCTCTCATCATAGTGGCCATTTTTTCAAATTGAACATATTCATATTATGCAAAATTTCCCTTTTCCCAGACTATTATTTAACAACGCAATAAACATGTTCACAAAATACCATGATTTAGTTGAAGGTTCTTGCAGCATGAAACTATTTTCATCGACAACATGTCTTCAGTGGGTCTCTGAGCCATTTGGCGCAACAGGTCAACTAGTTTACACAAAAATATGGCTGGTGGAGAATCTTGGCAAGTGTCAGGTGATTCTGTGCTCATATTCTGCCTCTTTGGCTCCTTGTTTCTTGATGAAGTAAGGAGTACATTGCCTCTTATTTCTTGATAAAGTAAGGAGTATAAAGTTATTTTGAATCTCCCGTGAGGTACATATAAATTATGCTTGATTGACTGATGATGGCAACATTCAAGTGTTTGGTTGTCCATGTTTATATTATATTTTTCAATGACTAATAGCCGATCTGAGTATTAGGTTGACAATTAATTAATTGATTTGTAGCCAACATGGATTAATTTTGTGAATATTACTTTTCACTTTTTTATAGTTGATGGTTAGAACAACAAGATTACTCTCACATTGCTTTGCCATAGAGCTATCATAATGTAATAATAATGATTCCTATGTATTTGAGAGCTTGTTGCGAGAAGACCAAAAAAATGTTGGGGGGACCGGTGTTGACAATAGTTATATGTGACTACTACTTCAGGCCAGCCAGTCACCTCTTAACTGCATTAACTTAGTGATTCCATTTTGAGGCTCTATGAACTTATTTTCTCTACTATTTCAGGAAGGTTATATAAATACGGTGGAAGAGTTCCTCGAGGGAGTATAGTGGGAGCATGATGTGTCACCGCATTGCTCCAGAAGGCCCTTAGTGAAGATTGGCACGCTATCCAGAATCCTCCCACCATCTTAAATCCATTGATGTTTTTCCGTTAAAGGCTTTGTTCTATGTAGATACTGAAATTAGCAACACCAAACTTTTAATGAGGAAATATCACTTTAGAGTACTTTGGTCTGTAAATGTGTTGCGCTGCTCTATTTTAAAGACATGAATTGTATTAGAAAAGATTACATTAAAGATGGTGTCGATCCTGACAACGGGCTGCCTTGCAGGGCAAGGGACGGGAGTACAAGGCATGTGTCTGTGGCGCCGCACCTTGTTGTTCCCTGCCGGTGGCGGGCGAGCTGCGGCGGCGCTTCTCTGTTGCGTGGTGAGGGACGGGGGCGCAAGACGTGCATCCGCAGTGCCACTCCTGGGGCATGCCTCTCCGGCGACATTGCCGGCGTACACAACATACCTTACTACACGGGGATTTACTCTCTGAACTAAATATTACTCCCTCCGTCCCATAATGTAAGACGTTTTTTTGACACTACAGTAGTGTCAAAAGCGTCTTATATTATGGGACGGAGGGAGTACATTAGAAGTGAATAGTACGTCCGAAGACTGAAACATCCAGAAAGCTTATTGAGACTATTCATTGATGGTGTTTCTCTACTACACGAGGAAGGTAATTGTCTTTTATGTGCTTCTTTTTCCATTCCAATGCACTATTGTGTTATTTCGGTTGAAAAAAAATAAAGTTTCTACATATTTTCATGGTTTATGAAAAGTAGCTGAGCTCTGTTGTTTTATTCCTATACATTGAGGAAATTCCGGTGAAGCTAAAGTTGGTGATGTTCATCTTTTTTCTACAATTTAGTACTTTTGACATAGTTGCTAAAATTATCATTTCAAAAGATCAGTGATGTACTGCAGGCTAACAAAACCGTATTGTCTATAAACCTGAGGTAGACAAACATAACAACTGATGAAAGAAAACATGGTTGTACCTTGTTGTCCGCTGCCTATAAACAGAACAATATTGAGACACTTGTTACTACATTATATATTTTAGTTGCAATAGTATTTGATTTTGCATGAAAAAATATGCTGAGTGTTTCTTCATTCAGTGTCATGTGCCAATTAGGCATGTCCGACAACGGCCACGATCCCATCATCGCAAGATTACGCGGGGGAGACACACATCTCATCCAGTGGAAAAGCACGCTCCGAAAAATCCCTATTGCGAGGGTGATGAGATCAACGCCACCCACCACCACCACCACCGAGTTGTAGACGACGTGTCGTGGTGCTCCCCGGTTCTTCCCGCCTCTTGAGAGACCACGCGCAGTTTTTTCCCAAGGCTGGAAGCCAAGAACACTTCTTAATTTTGATCATGAATGTGACATTGTGGTCGGTGGTGTCTGGTGCGGTGCAGAGATTTCCTGCCTAGCGTATAACAATGCATGTTCAATGGGGTAGCCTCTTCTTAGGCACGAAAATCAAAGGCAAACCATGGTAACTATTCAGAATAGCTACAACAAAATTGTGATAGAGGTGGTTAGTGGGAGAAGGAACTTGAGACCGCAGCCAATTCTGCTACGGGGGTTGTGTGTAGAAGATAGTGCTAGCAAGCATAGAAGTCACTCTGGAAAAAGTGTGCATATATTGCTATACTAGAGACCCAATCCTATATTTCACTGATATGCATGATTGAATTGTAGTATGTGTGATACGTGAGAATAATGTAATATGAAGTGAAACATGGTGGACAGGGCTTCGTGAAATGAACTGGCGGAGGAGATGTCAGTGGTGGAAGTAGACATGTTATAGAAGATGTTGAGGGCGGTACCGAAGGAAATGGCCAAATTGGGTTCCTCGAAGCCGATAAGAAGGATGCTGCAGCGACACGTATTGGGTTCCATTTCCATCCAGAGAAGAACTTATGAACAATATGTGCGTGATCCATTCATTCTTTCGTTTGATCCTTCCTTATTCCCCTCAACTCATATTCGTTTTCTTTTGCACTTATGCATGGTTTTTATGGATCAATAAATTTAGAGACATTAATTGCAATGATAAATATCATATATCCATAAACTTCACATTGTTGTTTTTCAGCAGAATATGATGTTCGTCTCTTTTTTTATATGGACTGCAATATGGTCGATGGTAGCTCGCTGAATAGGTTAAGCGAGACCCAAGACATAATTTCATGCCGAGAGTTTATTTGTTTATTTTTTATGAAAAAATACTTGCCGCTAATAGTGATACAAGTTCTGATTTGTTAATGCAATATTATCTTCCATGTATATAGATTGAACAAAATATAAGCCGAAGTGGAATGTCAAGCCTTAATTTATAGTAAAGAATGATAATAGTTTGCTATATGTGTAGAATAGGATTTTTTTTTCCTTGGAGAATATACAAGCTAGAGTCGTCACTGTCGATATCCTTGTGAAAGTTCACATGATCTTAGCACGAACCAACTCACAATGCTATCTCGAGTATGCTTTATTCACTTAAGTATTTTTTTCAGGAAAATACTAGGTTAAAAGCCTACTGCAAAAAAATTAGACGTAAAGTTTATAAGGGTTACATTTATGCAATTTACATGGGTCTATCTAATGTTAGAGTTTCATGCCTCTAATTATTTGTATTTATGTATTCTAGCTATGGATACCATTAGCATTAGTTTTTTAAAAGTATTGCATTTATAAACTTTACTATTTATATGTTGTATATGAAAATATCAAGTAATTATAAATGCCATTTATGATCACAAACGATCTTACCGGATGATTGTTTTCATGGCCTTCAAAGAAGAGATATCCTAGAAGTTGAGTGCAGTTGGAGGGGCCTCAGTCCTTTTGAACCAAGAAAAGTAGATGGGGCCTGTCCAAGCTATGAATAGTAGATGGGAAAATGTTGAATTTTTTTGTGTTTCCATGGTTTCTAAATGGTACGAGGTATGTATAGTAATTTGTATGGTTTGAAGTGTGTAATTTCATGTGTAGAAGTTTGCCAGGAAATTCTAATTATAGAATCTTGGAATAAGGGAACAAAATCCTATATGTGTCATATTTAATTAATGAATAATAACAATAGACATGCTTTAATGAGACGATTACTCTTAAGCATAAAGGACATCCATGTGCCACCTATCATTTGTAATGCACAACAAAGAGTTCTATGTTTTTGTACAACTTTATTTGTTTTGTGCATTAGATCTGATCGTATATGTTACCGAATTACACTGCAAGTGAAGTCGATCTCAGTATTTTCGTATGTTATTGGCTATCTTTTATATACATGTGAAATTTGTTATGCAATCAGTAACAACCAACCTGCAATGATTAGGAATGCATAGTAATGTAATGAATAACCCAATATAAAATACTGATAATAATATCAACAAAAAACGCTCTCAATTTTTTTAAGACCCGTGACAACGCACGGGCACTCTAATACTCTCTTCGTTCTTAAATATTTGTCTTTCTAAAAATTTAAACAAGTGACTACATACAAAACAAAATAAGTGAATCTACACTCTAAAATATTTCTATATACATCCGTATGTTGTATTCAATTTAAAATGCTAAAAAAACAAATATTTAATAACGGAGGGAGTAGTTGTTACTGTAATAGCATTTCCTTGGCCTCTCCGGCCCGCGCCGCACGCTCGCGCACGTACTCCTCCTCAACCTTGAACCGTCCATTGTTTTCACGCGGGCGCGAGCGCGCCCCCGCCGGGACGCCGTTCCCGACACAAATGGTAATTTAAACCCCCGGCCCGGCGCGCGCGCCCCGCTAGTCTACCACCACTATCCAGCCACGCTCCATGCATGCCTCCATGTGATTATTCACCGGCTCCCACGCCCGCACACGTTAGCGTAGCGTACCGCACGCAATCAGCGAACGATCGAGGAGACGGGTTAAGCTGATTGATAGGCACAAGGGACGCGGTCTAGACGTGCTACGTCCGAAGGAAACGCTCCAAATGGAAGGCCGCGGCCGTGCTTGCTCCGGCCAACAGCTAGCTTAGAGTAGACGCACCCATCTATCCCGGTCGAGCTGTAGCACACATCAATGGACCTGTGCAGCGCATCTCCTCCCTTTCCTGCAAAGTGCGAACCGCTAGCTTCCATTCGACACATCCCCATCACTCTCATCAAGACACGGGCGACTATTCCATTTCCATGGCTCCCGGTCGATGCACCATCTTGGCGCGTAGATCAGTTTGACTTCCTCCTATAATATAGCCGCACACCCATTCCACCCAGGGCTACTTAACTAAGATTAGCAGGAGTAGTTTGTAGCGGGGTACATAACTAAGGAGGAGGACGTACGGAGCCGCAGCTCTGCATTTTCCAATCCTTACGTCTCTTGGACGATCATCGGGTGACGAGACGAGACCGACTCCATCTTTACAAGCTCTGCATGCGCATCAGCTCTCGTCGACCGGTAATGCCGCTGCGTGGGCGCGGCCGCGGCCTCCTGCTCCTCGTCGTCGCGCTGTGGTGCTCCGCGCTCCAGCTCACCGCGCCCGACCTCGCGGCGGATCGCGCGGCCCTGCTCGCGCTCCGGGCCGCGGTCGGCCCGGGGCTCCCGTGGGACGCGTCGGCGGCGTCGCCGTGCGGCTGGCGCGGCGTCGGGTGCGACAACGGCACCGGAGGCACCCGCGTCGTCGCGCTGCAGCTCCCCGGCGCTGGCCTGATCGGTCAGCTGCCGCCGGGCACCTTGGGCAACCTCACGGCGCTCAGAACGCTGTCTCTCCGCTCCAACGCGCTCACCGGCGGGATCCCCACGGACATCGGCAACTGCGGGGAGCTCCGGTACCTCTACCTCCAGGGTAACCAGCTCGCCGGCGAGATACCGGAGGGGTTCTTCTCGCTCGGCTTGCTGCAGCGGCTCGTCCTCTCGAACAACCGTTTCACTGGCGGCGTGTCGCTGGAGTTCAACAAGCTCCGCCGGCTCGCCAGTCTGTATTTAGAGAACAACAGCTTTAATGGCACCCTCCCTGCCGACCTTGACCTCCCTAATCTTCAGCTGTTCAACGTGTCCGACAACCAGCTTAACGGCCCTGTGCCAGCGTCGCTCGCCGGAAGACCGGCCAGCGCCTTTAGTGGGACAGCGCTGTGCGGCGCCCCTCTAAGCCCGTGCGCGAACACGGCGCCGCCGCCGCCACCGTCTTCGCCATTGCCATTGCCTCCTCCTGCCTCTCCCGAGGACAGCAAGAGCAGGAAGCTCTCCACTGCGGCGATCGCCGGTATTGCTGCGGGCGCCGTCGCGGCGCTCTTGGTGGTGCTCGCCGTGATCTTCTTCCTGCTATGTTTCCGTCGTCGCAAGACAAATAAGGCCGACACTTCCACCGAGACGGCGGCCTACGGCGACGAGGACGCATCACCGGAGACGGTGTCCGTGGCGAGGGCGGAGAAGAGCGGCGTGAAGCCGTCGCGCTCCTCGAAGCAGACGGTCAGCGACGCCAAGAAGCTGGTGTTCGTGGGAGGTGAGCCGGACGTGGCCTACGAACTGGAATCGCTGCTGCACGCGTCGGCCGAAGTGCTCGGGAAGGGCTGGCTGGGCACGACGTACCGCGCCACGCTCGAGGGCGGTGTCGCCGTGGTGACCGTCAAGAGGCTGAGGGAGGTGCCCATCCCGGAGAAGGAGTTCCGCGGCACGGTGGCCGCGCTCGGCGCGCTCCGGCACGAGAACCTGGTGCCGCTGCGCTCCTACTTCTACAGCAAGGAGGAGAAGCTCATCGTGTACGACTTCGTGAGCGCCAAGGGCCTCTCCTCCCTTCTCCACGGCGCAGGCAGCGAGCACCTCGACTTCACGGCGCGGGCGCGCATTGCGCTGGCGTCCGCGCGCGGCATCGCCTGCATCCACGGCGCCGGCGCCGGCTCGTCCCACGGCAACATCAAGTCGTCCAACATCCTTGTCAACGACGCGCGCGACGGCGCCTACGTGGCCGACTACGGCCTTGTCCAGCTCGTCGGGGCCAGCGTGCCGCTGAAGCGCGTGACGGGGTACCGCGCCCCGGAGGTGACGGACCCGCGCAGGGCGTCGCAGGAGGCGGACGTGTACAGCTTCGGCGTGCTGCTTCTGGAGCTGCTCACCGGCAAAGCCCCCGCGAACTCGGTGCCGGGGAGCGACGGCGCCGCGGACCTGCCGCAGTGGGTGGGCACGGTGGTGCAGGAGGAGTGGACGGGCGAGGTGTTCGACGCCAGCATCGCCAACGAGGCGCACGTGGAGGAGGAGATGGTGCGGCTGCTGCAGCTCGGCACGGACTGCACCGAGCGGCGGCCCGACCGGCGGCCCGCGATGGCCGAGGTCGCCGCGAGGATAGAGGACATCGTCGGCAGCGCGCAGCGGAAGACGGACTCGGATGAGTACCACAGCGTATCCGCCGAACATTCAGCGTAGTCTTCATTGCCATGGCTGTTTTTCATTCAGCTCCCAGCTGCAAATTGTGCAAAACCATACTCAAACATTGTTCATAGAATCTGTTTACTTCATTGTTTTCCTGCGAATTCCTTGGTGAATTCAAGTACAATACTACAGTAATTTGTTCATCGTTTACCAAACTGGTTTCAGCAGAGTTAATAAAAAAATCATAGCCTTCCCCAAGTACTAGTGCCCAACTCCCAACAGTTTGGATCTGCTAGGTGCCAAATGGAGACTATTTGAGCCAGGCGCCCAGGTTGAAGCGGTCGGTCAGTCGACAGTCGGCGAGTCCATTTCAGGACGGACGTTTCTATTCCAGCAGTGTCAGCGTACGCGTACCAACACGTTGAACGCTTCTACTCTCTGACCTGGTAAAGACTGTCGCTGTTCTGGCCGGCAGACGAGAAAGAGAAGGCGGCAACCACAGCCTCGCAAGCGATGCGAGGCTGCTCGTGAGAAATGCGAGAAATGGCGGCGCTGACAAGACCATCATATTTAGTTGTCTGACGGATGGAGTGCATTCTGAATGTTGAACAATTCTCTCTGACCCATGCTGTCTACATCAACGTTGTCTGAATGGAGTGAATTTGAATGCTTGAGAAAGTTCAGTTGACCTCCCTGGTACTAGTATAGCAGCTTGTGAAAGAGATCAATGTGGCTTCGATGCATATGTTGCACAGCGAGTGAGCTTTGAACGGTCTGAGCAACGACATGTTCTGAGACCATCACGTCACTGCTACTGCTAATCCAGGCGTTTTGATGCTATTCAACGTGGCATGCATTATTATTTTTTGAACTGGTGGCATGCAAATTTTGATACGCAAGGTTTCGTTTCATACTCGGCACATACAAGCAACAGAAAAAAAAGGAGGATACAAACGGTTTTGGAAGACCAAAAGACAAAAGAAAATTGCATAGAAGGAGGATACAAGCAGTTTGGAAGACCGCAAGACAAAAAAAAAAAAAACTAAAGAGAAGACGAAAGAAAAATTCCTTGCTTTTTTTTAGGTGAAACTAGGGATTTTATTCAAAATTCAACACGAAAGGAATACAAATGATATCCGGGAGGATCCCTAGCCACATGTGGCGACCCGACGGGAGCGACGATGCTGCTTTAGCCAAAGCATGGGCCTCAAAGTTCGACTCCCTACTCTCAAAACAGAAGCTAATTTTTACAAAATCATTCATCCTCTCATTAATCTCTCTAAGCAGAAAAGCATACGAGGAACTAGCACCTCGCTTGATATCTGTGACGACTTGCATGCAGTCCGATGCTACTATCGCATGTAAAATATTGAGATCCCTTGCCAGAACAAGAGCTTCATTGTATGCGTGGGCTTCTAGGCTTGGTGCATCGACCAGTCCATCGAGAACAATTGCCGAAGCTCCTAGATAATTTCCAAGTCTATCTCTGCAAACTGCCGCTGCTGCCCCTGTGGTTCCTCGACGAGAGATAGCGCCATCCACATATATCTTCACACACGCATCATCATCAGGTGGCCGCCATCTTGCTGCCCTCTGCTGGACAGTCGGACTTATAGTCATCGTTCTTCCAAGATTTGCCACTTCAAGTCCATCAAGATATCGATTGACGAAACTGAACGTTGATAGTGGACTTTGATACTCATTGTCATGGATAGCTTTCTGCCGAGCCCACCATATAGCCCACATCATGACAAGGGTCTTGGCAAGATCATGCTGATTTGTGGTTTCAAACAGCCAAAAAATCCATAGCCTCGCATCATCGGTTCTGTTGGATAGCATATGTTCAAGGACATCTTCATCACACATAGCCCAAACACACATTAGTAGAAAACATGGCTTTGGTTCGGCCAGAAAAGAGCATTAATCCCGGTTGCACTACGAACCGAGACTAATGTGAGCATTAGTCCCGGTTCGAGCATTACTCAGGGTTCAAATGGGACCTTTAGTCCCGGTTGGTGCCACGAACCGGTACTAAAGGGTGCGATGCCGATTAGTACCGGTTCGTGGCACGAACCGGTGCTAATGGGGTTGAGACCTTTAGGACCGGT
>LR738713.1:484591847-484667085 GCA_902687465.1 Secale cereale
CCTCCCCCCCCCCCCCCCGCGCGTGAGTATCGCCTTTTCCGTTTTGTAAAAAGCAAAAGAAAATGATAAAAACCTCAAAAGTTAAAATCCTTCGAGATGTAGTTATGTTACCACATCTACTAGTTAGGAAAATTTTAAAACTTAAATTTGGACATGTTTTGCAAAAAGTGTAGGGAAAATGTAAAATGGCTATAACTTTTGCATACGATGTCAGAAAAAAAAACGTATAATATATCAAAATGTTCAGCACGAAAATCCGCATCCGAGAAAATCAGCACGAAAATGGTGCATACGAAAACCTCGGAAAAAAACGTATAATATCAAAATGTTTTGCATCAAGAAGTATTAGTGTTACTAAATAATTATTCAAGAATATTAGTGTTACTAAATAATTATTTCAGTTTATTTGAATTTTGGTCAAATCTGGTCAAACTGTGGTCAAATTGTGGTCAAACAATGGTCAAACTACTTATTCAAGAAATTTTAGTGTTACTAAATAATTATTGTTTTTTAGAACAATAATTTCAAACTCAAACAACGAAATGTGTGACTTCATGCTCAAGCTAAGCTCCTCAGGGTTAATAGGATTGACATCTTACTATTGTCAGGAAAACAACAAGTGCACACTTGGAAACGAGGGAGAATAGAACCCGGAAGTTAAGCGTGCTCAGGCTGGGGAGTGGGAGGATGGGTGACCGTTCGGGAAGTTAGATGATTTGGAATGATGAGGGTGATTAGAGATTAAATTGAGCAGGTGATGAGGGTGATTAGAGATTAGAGGTAAAATAATTCAGAAAATTGAAAATCGGGAAAAAAATTCAAAAATAATAAAAAAAAATTCAAAAAAAATCCTTTAGTACCGGTTCGTGTTACCAACCAGGACTAAAGGTGGACCTCCAGGCAGCAGCCACGTGGAGGGCCTTTAGTCCCGGTTCGTATAAGAACCGGGACTAAAGGGTGGAGCATTTGTATCGACCCTTTAGTCTCGGTTCCGGAACCGGGACTAAAGGACCGCACGAACCGGGACAAAAGGCCATTTTTCTACTAGTGACACCAGGCCATGCGACAATCGAACAAAGAATGCCACCAAGAGTCCACTTCTTCATTGCATATTGAACATGCCGGTGAGGTCGCCATCTTCCTGCTATGGCGCACCGTCCCCGTTGGCAATGACATCTGAGTCAACCTCTAGACAAATACTCTTACCTTTGATGGGATTTTCACTTTTCAAATCTGAGACCATGCTTTCTTCTCTGCCTCCTTGTTGGAATTGCTCGCACGGTGTTCTAGCCACTCCTCTCGCTAATGTTTGATACCTGAGATCATCATGTACGCAGACCGTACATAAAACACTCCTCTCTTATCATAGTGCCAAGCCCAGAAATCACATCAACATCCGGCTTCACAAAATGCTGCATAAGGACTGGTCTATTCCATGTCCGTGATGTTGGATTAATAAGCTTCGAGACAGTTTGAGGAGGATCAGGGGAGATCGAACACATAGGTTTTAATTTGTAGTCCCTCGGCAGCCAATTCTCATGCCATATACTTGTGTTCTCCCCCGAGCCTATCCTCTTTATTAAGCCCAAAGCAAGCACATCCGTCCTTCTATCAGTGATCGCCATACCTGGGAGGGATGAGCTCCCAAGGTCGCCTCAAGAATGGATCCGTTCGGGAAATATCTCGCCTTCAGTACTCTAGCACTTAGAGAATTTGGCTCTTGAAGAATCCTCCACACCTGGCGTGCTAGTAGTGCGAGATTAAAGAGCTCAATATCGCGAAAACCCATTCCTCCCATAAATTTTGGTTTGCACATTGTTTCCCATGATACCCAAGCCGGCTTCCTCTGCCCTTATTTGCTGCCCCACCAGAACTTCCTAAGAAGACTGTTTATATGCTCACATAGACCACGCGGTAGCTTGAAGCACGCCATAGAATACGTTGGTATTGCTTGAGTGATAGATTTAATAAGGACTTCCTTCCCTCCTGCAGACAAGCACTTCTCCATCCAGCCTTGGACATGCTTCCAGATTCTGTCTTGGACCTCCTTCTCCTCATGGCTCGGCCCGACACGGTCCGGTGCAGATCTCAGTGCTGCTAGTTTCAACCGAAGCTCCCTCAGCTCCTGGCGGACAGACCCAAAGGTCCTCCGTCCCCAGATTTTCAGTTGTGTTGCTACCGTCCTAAGCTTTGCCGAAAGCATTGCAGCTGTGTTAGCTGGCTGCTGCTCCGTCCGGATTTGCTCAATGTGAGTTTTAAAGCTCGGCTCCCTCTCCCACATGCATTCATACCTGAATGGTTTCCTCATAGACAGCCGTACCTCGCTTGTATCAAGCTTGTTGCTCAATAGAATAGGGCTATGATCTGACTTTGCCGTCGTCAAGTGCTCTAACATGGCAAACGGAAACATTGATGACCATGTCGGGCTAGCCAAAGCACGGTCCAGCCGAACACGGCAATAATCACCGCCCACAATTCGTTTCTCAAAAGTCCAATCTAGTCCCTTGTATCCTAGATCTGCCAGCTCGGAAACATCAACCGCATCTCTGAAGCCAGCAACCTGAGCAGCATCTCGCTCGTTTGGTCCAAACTGCTCATCAGGCCTCAAGATCTCATTGAAGTCGCCAATGCAAACCCAAGGCAGTGAGTTCTCACCACGAAGGAATTTCATAGTGCCGCACGTTTTATATCTTAAACTCCTATTAGCAGCCCCATAGAAGCATGAGAGCCGCCAAGGATCCATCCCTGGTTCCGTCACCACCGAGTCGATGTGATACTGTGAGAAAGTTTTTATTTCAACATTGACATTGTTCTTCCAGTACAAGCATAAACCTCCACTCCTCCCACTACTACCTACTCGAAAGCTACTATCAAAACCTAGTCTACCCGCCAAGCCTTCCACCCGGTACTTTGCAATTTGCGTCTCCACAATACATAGCACCATTGGCACACACGCCTCCAAAAGATCGTGGAGCTCACGAACTGTCGTGGGATCACCAATTCCACGACAGTTCCAACATAAGGTCTTCATTGGGCTCGGCGATCCTCCTCGCGGGAGGCCGCCGCTGATACATCCATGTCATCCGTCTCCTCCCTCCCATCTTGCTTCCTCCTCTTGATCACTTGGTTCTTCTCTGGAGTAGAGATCATCTTGTTTACTTCTGAAGTAGATCCCTCAATCATGAGGACATTCCCCGCAACCTTGCCAGCAAGATTAGGCACCGGCTGACCCCTAATCATGAGTGTGCCATCTGCAGCAACAAGGCGCTTGCGTGCCCCCTTCTCTTCTCCCTCATTCCCGGTCTGCTTCCTCACCTCCATCCCCGCTGTGTTGGGCATCCCATCCTCCCGCCCTACTGTCGTCCCTCCCCTACCTCCTGCTACTCCCGCACCTCTCCCACCTCTGCCTCCTCTTTCACCTCTTCCTCCCATCCTTCCACGGCCTCCCCCATCATCACCGGCCCGACCGTTCCAAGGACGATCTACTGGGTTCTCAGAATCCCATAACAAGCAATCACCCCACTCAAAGGTCCTAGGATCATGAACTCCATCGCCACACTCATCTGCCAAGTGACCCACCCGGCCACACGCGTAGCAAAAGCCAGGTAGCTTCTCGTAGTAGACGCTGAAATTCTTGTGTTCTTTCAGCGTAATTGGTACAAAGCGGACCAGGGGTGTATTGACATCAAGAAACACCCTTGCCCGTAGAGTGCTTGCGCGGTTTATCCTTCCCTCATTGACAATAACATTAAACGGCGACTCCCCAATCTTCGCTGCCACTCTTTCTGCAAGCTCCTTCCTCCTCGTTAACCCATCCGGCAGTCCTTTAACTCGAGCCCACACTGGAAACTTGTTCAGCCTGTACTTCATAACATCTAAAAAGCCATCATACTCCAGCAACACCGCCGGAGCCCTCCCGAACAGCCATGGCCCGCCTTCCATGATCTTCTTCCAATCCCCTAAGCAGTGGCACTAAACAATAAAAAGGTTTGGTCCTTTGACGTTGAAAGTGACCCCCTAAGCCGCCATCCATGCATTCCTCATCTGAGACAAGAGAGCCACATGGCTAAACGACATTGTGGTATGGACACGAGAAAGAGCCAGCCAGCGTACATCTTTCACCAGATCCTCAACCTCCTCCGAGAAATCGAGGTCTTGTTCCTCCTCTCCGTGTAGCCTCATGCCAGCGAATTGATCTTCCAAGTCAGGTTGAGGTCCTAAGAACTCGCCAAAAACTTCCTCCTCCTGTTCCGATCTACCTCCTCCCCCAAGCCACCTCCTGGTCCGCTCCTGTCCTCCATCCTCCCACCTCGTGCCGCCCTTCCCGACTCTCCCCGATCGCCTTGCCATCGTTTCCAGATCCCATCTCTCCCCTCTGATCGCCATCTAACCCTAACCCCGTCTCTTCCATCCCCTCCGCCCCATTCATCTTCGGATCGGCCATGCAGATCGCCCCGCACAGCCGCATGTGGTAGTCCTCGTTGGCCCGATCGAGACGAGCGGACGCCGACGAGGTTTGTCGTGGACCCTGGCTTGATCGCCAGAGGAGAAGGTGGAACCCTAGGAAAACCATAGGGGAAAAAACTTTTCATCCAGAAAATTTCCTTGCTTGCTCGTACAGTTTCGGCTTTTATCCAACTAGTGGTTGGGGCCCACCAATTGCAGGCCCCTTAAAGAAAGCCGTGCACGTATTTCTCCCTCTAAAAGAAAAAAAAACTCATCTTCATCTAAAAAACTCGCAACACATGGACATCACATTCGTCTCAAAAAGAAAAGGGAAAGCCTAAAAATATCTCAAAAAGAAAAAGAGTCTCAATCCCATCTTCGAAAAATAATCTTCAAAAAAACTTTTCTCAAAAGAAAAAATTCTCACTTTCGTCTTCCAAAAATAATAAAAAATAAAAATAAAAAAGTTTCTTGCCACGGCCAACCAGCATGCACCGTGTGGCCATGCTGGTTGGCCGCCCTTCTCCCACACGTTAATGTGTTTAAATCTTCTAAAAATAATCAAAAATAAAAATAAAAAAGTTTCTTGCCACGGCCAACCAGCATGCGCCACGTGGCCATGCTGGTTGGCTGCCCTTCTCTCGCACGTTAATGTGTTTAATTGCTCGCTTGCTTGAAAAACAAAACAGTACATGCTAGCTAAAAAATCAACTACCCATTTTTTCACAGTTTGTAAAAATAGTCACGGGTCTTGAAAAATGTTAGTGGATTTTTCTAAATTTTGAAAAACATTTATGAATAGTTAATTATTTGCAGATTAACTTTTTTCAAAATATCCATGTATTTTAAATATATTTGTGAATTTAACAAATGATCATGGATTGTTTAAAAATTTATGGATTTCAAACTATTCATAAATTTTAAATATTTCATGAGTTTCGAAAAGTCATGAATTTTAATAATGTTATACAATTATGAAAATGTTCAAAAATTAAAAGTGTTGATGAATTAAAAAAACGTGACTTTAAAAATATTGTGATTTCTAAATTTAAAACAAATAGAGTGAACAAAAAAACTGGTTGAAAACCCTGAAGAAAAACTAAAAGAAAAAAAGAAAAAAACTAAAAAGGAAACACTAAAAAGAAAACCGGAGGAAAACTTGTGTGTGTAGGGTGTCGGTGTCAAAACCTGCAGATCTTGGGTAGGGGTGCCCAAACTATGCGTCTAAGGATCGATGGTAACAGGAGATTGTGGACACGATATTTACCCAGGTTCAGGCCCTCTCGATAGAGGTAATACCCTACTTCCTGCTTGATTGATCTTGATGAATATAGGGTTACAAGAGTTGATCAACTCAAGACCGTAATGGCTAAAACCCTAAGAGTCTAACCTATGTAATTGTGATTCTGCTACCCTCTATAGACTAGACCCTCCGATTTATATATCCACTTGAGGAGACCTAGGGTTACAAAGATTACTTGGGAAGAAAGGAATCATTACATCCGAACATCTATTCTGCCTTTCTATATATACAGGAGTCCTAACCAGACACGGAGACGTCAGTTTATCTTCATCTTCACGGCCCATCTATTCGGCCCAGCTTCGGTAAACCGGATCCTCATGGACCCCCAAATCCAGGACTCCCTCAGTAGCCCCCGAACTTGCCATCAATGACAAAATTGTATCCGGCCTTATGTCTTCGATCTTGCAAGGCAGGTTCTTCTTCGGAATAGATGATATTTCGGCTTCATATTTAATATTATATCCTGTCGATTCCTTGCCGTCGTCGCCTCGGCTTCCACGTGTCAGGTGAATGCGAACCGTCTGGGTATTTTTACAAATAACCCCTTGACTACGTAAGGAAGGCGCCTATTTATAAGGAGATTAAATCTCAGATGCCATTCCACTGCACGCAGAAAATCCTTAGAGCTTGCCACGGAAAATTTCCAAACATGGTCGGCGTTCCCAGTTCTTCCTCATGCCCTCATGGCCCTCAAGCAGGCGATTGGGAAAGTTGCTCAGTATCCCACGCGCATTGATGACCCACAAGTGTAGGGGGTCTATCGTAGTCCTTTCGATAAGTAAGAGTGCCGAACCCAACGAGGAGCAGATGGAAATGATAGGCAGTTTTCAGTAAGGTATTTTCTGCAAGCACTGAAATTATAGGTAACAGATAGTTTTGTGATTAGGTAATTGGTAGCAAGTGACAAAAGGTAAAAGTGAATAAGGTGCAGCAAGGTGGCCCAATCCTTTTTGTAGCATAGGACAAGCCTGGACAAATTCTTATATAAAGGAAAGCGCTCCCGAGGACACATGGGAATTATCGTCAAGCTAGTTTTCATCACGATCATCTGATTCGCGTTCGGTACTTTGATAATTTGGTATGTGGGTGGACCGGTGCTTGGGTGCTGTCCTTACTTGGACAAGCCTCCCACTTATGATTAACCTCTAATGCAAGCATCCGCAACTACAAAAGAAGTATTAAGGTAAACCTAACCATTGCATGAAACATATGGATCCAAATCAGCCCCTTACGAAGCAACGCATAAACTAGGGTTTAAGCTTCTGTCACTCTAGCAACCCATCATCTACTTATTACTTCCCAATGCCTTCCTCTAGGCCCAAATAATGGTGAAGTGTCATGTAGTCGACGTTCACATGACACCACTAGAGGAGAGACAACATACATCTCATCAAAATATCGAACGAAGACCAAATTCACATGACTACTAAGAGCAAGACTTCTCCGATGTCCTCAGGAACAAAAGTAACTACTCACAAGACATTATATTGTTCATGATCAGAGGGGTATTAATATGCGTAATGGATCTGAACATATGATCTTCCACCAAATAAACCAACTAGCATCAACTACAAGGAGTAATCAACACTACTAGCAACCCACATGTACCAACCTGATGTTTGGGTACAAAGATTGGATACAAGATATGAACTAGGGAGATGGTGCTGGTGAAGATGTTGATGAAGATAGCCCTCCCCAAGATGGGAGAATTGTTAGTGATGACGGCGGTGACGATTTCCCCCTCCCAGAGGGAAGTATCCCCGGCAGAACAGCTCTGCCGGAGCCCTAGATTGGTTTCCGCCTCTGTTCCACCTCGAGACGGCGGCGTCTAGTCCTGAAAGCCTCCTCCTGATTTTTTCCAGGTCAAAACACCTCATATAGGAGAAGATGGGCATCGGGGGACCTTCGGTGGGCCCATGAGATAGGGGGGCACGCCCTGGGCAGGGGGGCGCGCCCCCACCCTCGTGGACAGCCGGTGGCCCCCCTCGTGAACTTCTTTCGCCAGATATTTTTTATATTTTACGAAACAGAGTTCTGTTGAGTTTCGGGGCTTTTGGAGTTGTGCATAATAGGTTTCCAAAGTTTGCTCCTTTTCCATCCCAGAATCCCAGCTGCCGACATTCTCCCTCTTCATGTAAACCTTGTAAAATAAGAGAGAAAAGACATAAGTATTGTGACAAAATATGTAATAACAGCCCATAGTGCAATAAATATCAACATATAACTTTTATTATATAGCTCACGAACTCGATTACAAAGGGTAAAGATCATAAAGCAAAAGCTCACACTAAATCATGCTAACTTTATTCTACTAGATCAAGATACTACAAAAAGGATCGAACTAAGAAAAACGGTAAAGATAGGAGTGATGGTGATACGATACCGGGGTCACTCCCCCAAGCTTGGCAGTTGCCAAGGGGAGTGCCCATACCCATATGATTATGTCTCCTTTTTCGGGGGTGGTGATGATGGAGTCTTCCTTAGCTTGCTCTTAAGGACAGAATTTTGCTCCTTTAGATCATTGATCTCTTGCTCAAGATTTAATATCTTCTTGCATAGTGCCTGCTTGTTTTCCTGCAAGAGGTTAAAAGGGATAAATTCGATCTTGGGTTTCTTTACTCTGTCGGGGAGGTTTGACTTTTTGAACTCCACATGCATATCCCCAGGTTGAGGTAGTGGGACTTCGTCTTCATCCAAGCTAGTCCAATCCTTCCCCGTTGCATCATGGTCCTCTTCTTCCTCCGTGGTCCAACCATAATGCTCCCAGTCCCCATAGACCTTAGGGTCAGCAAGGGGATCAGCCACATAGCTTTCTCCCTCCGAATCTTGGGACGACATGTTGCTTTTATCTGCGACAGAAACAACTCGAAACAAAAACAGAGGATTTTTGCGTGATACAGAGGTCAAAACCTTCGGGAGTATATATAATGATTTTTTACCGACCAAAGGGAGTAACCCACAAGAAAATGGAGTCCATGAGGCACACGGGGTGCCCACGAGGCAGGGGGGCGCGCCCTGGGCAGGGAAGCGCGCCCTCCACCCTCGTGGACGCCTCGTGTCTCTTCCGGACTGCTACTTATTTTTCTATTTTTCTAAATATTCGAAAACGGAGAAAATTTGCCTTTAGAGCTGTTTTGGAGTCGGTTTACTTACCGTATCACATACCTCTTCCTTTTTGGAGGCTGAATTGTTCTGGAAAGTGTCCCTTATGTATTCCTCCGGGGTTACGGTTTCAATAACATTGGTTCCAACATTTATAGGATTACCTGATATAATGTTTTATTCTTTGACCGTTCACCACCTTTGGATTTGTGCCTTCGAAGTTGTTGAGTTTTATGGCACCAGAACGATAGACCTCCTCGATAACGTAAGGTCCTTCCCACTTGGAGAGAAGTTTTCCTGCAAAAAATCCTAAACGAGAGTTGAATAGCAAGACATAATCACCTACGTTAAACTCACACTTTTGTATCCTTTTGTCATGCCATCTTTTAACTTTTCCTTTAAACAGCTTGACATTCTCGTAGGCCTGGGTTCTCCATTCATCAAGGCAGCTAATGTCAAATAGCCTCTTCTCACCGACAAGTTTGAAATCATAATTGAGCTCTTTAATAGCCCAATATGCCCTATGTTCTAGCTCAAGAGGTAAGTGACAAGCTTTTCCATATACTATCTTATATGGAGACATACCCATAGTATCTTTGTATGTAGTTCTATAGGCCAATAATGCATCATCTAGTTTCTTGGACCAATTCTTCCTAGACCTATTAACTGTCTTTTGCAAAATTAATTTCAACTCCCTATTACTTAGTTCTACTTGACCACTAGTCTATGGGTGATAAGGGGGTGCGATTCTATGGTTGACATCATACTAAGCAAGCATCTTACGGAAAGCACCATGAATAAAGTGTGAACCACCATCAGTCATTAGATATCTAGGGACTTCAAACCTCGGAAAAATTAACTTCTTTAAGCATCTTAATAGAGGTGTTATGATCAGCACTACTAGTTGGAATAGCCTCTACCCACTTAGTAACGTAATCAACAACAACTAGAATATGTGTCTACCCATTAGAGGCAGGAAACGGTCCCAAATAATCAAAGCCCCAAACATCAAATGGTTTAATAACAAGTGAATAATTCACAGGCATTTCTTGATGTCTACTAATATTACCAATTATTTGACATTCATCACAAGATAAGACAAACTTACAGGCATCCTTGAAGAGAGTAGGCCAATAAAAACCGGATTGCAATACCTTGTGTGCAGTTCTATCTCCCGCATGGTGTCCTCCATAAGCTTCGGAGTGGCACTTGCATAGGATATGTTCCTGTTCATGCTCAGGTACACAACGTCTAATAATACCATCTACTCCTTTATAAAGATGTGGGTCATCCCAGAAGTAATGTCTCAGATCATAGAAGAACTTTTTCTTTTGCTGGTATGTGAAGCTAGGAGGTATAAACTTAGCAACAGTATAATTAGCATAATCAGCATACCATGGAGCAGTACGAGAAGTATTTATGACAGCTAATTGTTCATCAGGAAAGCTATCATCAATAGGTTGTGGGTCATCAAGTACATTTTCTAACCTAGACAAGTTGTCTGCAACGGGGTTCTCACCTCCCTTTCTATCAATAATATGCAAGTCAAATTCTTGCAGCAAGAGAAGCCATCTAATAAGTCTAGGTTTAGCATCTTTCTTTTCCATAAGGTATTTGATAGCAGCATGATCAGTGTGAACTGTTACTTTAGAATCAACAATATAGGTTCTAAACTTATCACAAGCAAATACAATTGCTAAAAATTCTTTCTCAGTAGTAGCATAATTTCTTTGGGCACTATCTAGAGTTTTACTAGCATATTGGATACCATTCAATTTCTTATCAACTCTTTGCCCTAAAACATCACCTACAGCATAATCACTAGCATCGCACATAATCTCAAAAGGTAAATTCCAGTCAGGAGGCTGGACAATAGGTTCAGAGATCAATGCTTTCTTAGGTATTTCAAATGCTTCTAGGCAATCATCATCAAAGACAAAAGGAATATCTTTTTGTAAGAGATTAGTTAGAGGCCTGGAGATTTTGGAGAAGTCCTTTATGAACCTCCTATAAAACCCGGCATGACCAAGGAAACTTCGTATACCTTTGATGTCTTTGGGGCATGGCATCTTTTCAATAGCATCCACTTTAGCTTTGTCAACTTCAATACCTCTTTCAGTAATTTTATGTCCCAAGACAATGCCTTCATTAACCATAAAGTGGCACTTCTCCCAATTCAAGACAAGATTAGTGTCTTTACATCTCTGCAAAACTCGATCAAGGTTGCTTAAGCAATCATCAAAAGAAGTTCCGTAAACGAAGAAATCATCCATGAAAACCTCAACAATCTTTTCACAAAAATCAGAGAATATAGCCATCATGCATCTTTGAAAGGTAGCAGGTGCATTACATAAACCAAAAGGCATACGTCTATAAGCAAAGGTACCAAAAGGACAAGTAAAAGTGGTCTTTTCTTGATCCCCTTTTGACACAGGTATTTGAGAGAAACCAGAATAACCATCTAGAAAGCAAAAATGAGTATGTTTGGATAACCTTTCTAGCATTTGATCAATAAATGGCAAGGGGTAATGATATTTCTTAGTAGCTTTATTTAACTTACGGAAATCAGTTACCATCCTATAACATGTAACTATTCTTTGCGGGATCAATTCATCTTTATCATTAGGGACAACAGTCATACCTCCTTTCTTAGGAACACAATGGACAGGACTTACCGACTCGCTATCAGCAACGGGATAGATAATACCTGCCTCTAGAAGTTTTAGTATTTCCTTCCTTACCACTTCTTTCATCTTAGGATTTAACCGTCGTTGATGATCAATAACCGATTTAGCATTTTCTTCCAAAAATTTTCTGGTGTTGGCATATAGTGAGACTAATGCCCTTGAGAACATCCAGAGTATATCCAATAGCAGCACGGTGCTTCTTCATAGTTTTCAATAGTTTTTCTTCTTCCTGCTCTGAAAGGTTAGCACTAATAATAACAGGATATATCTTCTTTTCATCAAGATAAACATACTTAAGATTATCAAGTGAGGTTTAAGTTCAAACACGGGATCACCCTTGGGTGGAGGAGGATCCCCTAGGATTTCAACATGCAAGTTGTTTTTCAGTACGGGTCCTTGTTTAAAGAATATTTCATCTATTTCCCTTCTCTCATTCATATGCATATCATTTTCATGGTCTAGCAAGTATTGTTCTAAAGGATCATTGGGTGGCACGACAATAGAGGCAAGACCAATAATTTCATCCTTACTGGGTGCTTCCTTTTCAAGGGGTTGTCTATGGAATTTAGCAAAGTTAAAATCATGAGACATATCCCCTAACCCAATGGTGACAATATCTTTCACGCAGTCTATCTTGGCATTAACAGTATTCAAGAAGGGTCTACCAAATATAATGCGACAGAATTCATCTTGCGGGGAACTAAGAACAAGATAATCAGCAGGGTATTTAACCTTCCCACACAAGACTTCAACATCTCTAACAATCCCAACTGGTGAAATAGTATCTCTATTAGCAAGCTTAATAGTAACATCAATCCCCTCTAACTCAATAGGTGCAATATCATGCATAATTTCTCGATATAAATCATGAGGGATAATACTCGCACTAGCACCTACGTCACATAAACCATGATAGCAATGATCTCCTATCTTAACAGAGATAACATGCAAGCCCACAATAGGTCTATGTTTGTTCCTAGCATTGGGTTTGGCTGTTCTAGCAGACTCTTCTTGGAGGTAAATAACATGTCCATATAAATCTTCTACCAAGAGATCTTTAACCATAGCAACACTAGGTTCAACTTTAATTTGCTCAGAGGGTGTAGGTGTAATAGTATTACTTTTACGAACTACATTTGAAGCTTGAGCATGATCCTTTATCCTAAAAGGGAAAGGTGGTTTCTCAATATAAGCAGTAGGTATAACAGGATCAACATTATAAGTGATAGTCTTTTCTTCAACTTTAACAGGTTCAACTACTCTTACTTCAATAGGGGGTGGTATTTAAACCACTTCTCTTTGGGGAGATCAACATGAGTAGCAAAAGATTCACAGAAAGAAGCTACTATCTCAGAGTCAAGTCCATATTTAGTGCTAAACTCACGAAAAACATCGGTATCCATAAAAGCTTTAACACAATCAAACTTAGGGGTCATACCTGACTCCTTACCTTCGTCGGGATCCCAATCTTCAGAGTTGCGTTTAATTCTTTCCAATAAATCCCATTCGAATTTAACAGTCTTCATCATAAAAGAGCCAGAACAAGAATTATCGAGCATGGTGCGATTATTGAGAGAAAGCCGAGCATAAAGATTTTGAATGATCATTTTTCTTGAGAGCTCATGATCGGGGCATGAATATAACATTGACTTAAGCCTCCCCCAAGCTTGAGCGATGCTTTCTCCTTCGCGAGGCCAGAAATTATAAATTTAATTACGATCACGATGAACCTGGTGCATAGGGTAGAACTTCTGATGAAATTCCAACTTCAGACGATTATAGTTCCATGATCCCATATCATCACATAGCCTAAACCATGTCAATGCATCTCCCTTCAAAGATAAAGGGGAGACCTTTTTCTTGATAACATCCTCGGGCATACCTGCAAACTTAAACAATCCACAAACTTCATCCACATAGATTAAGTGTAAGTCGGAATGTAGTGTTCCGTCTCCTGTAAAAGGATTTTCAAGCAGTTTCTCTATCATACTCGAAGGAATTTCAAAGCAAACATTTTCAGTAGATGCAGTAGGTTGAGGAGAAACTCTTTGCTCTTCTGGTCGGGGTGAATATACCCCGAACAATCCCCTCAAAGGATTTTGAGCCATAGTAACAAGTGACAATAAATTTCAGCACACTATATAAACTTTTCCTTACCAAATTCCACTCACCAAAGGCGCTTCACTCCCCGGCAATGGCGCCAGAAAAGAGTCTTGAAGACCCACAATTGTAGGGGATCTATCGTAGTCCTTTCGATAAGTAAGTGTGTCGAACCCAACGAGGAGCAGAAGGAAATGATAGGCAGCTTTTAGTAAGGTATTTTCTGCAAGCACTGAAATTATAGGTAACAGATAGTTTTCTGATAAGGTAATTGGTAGCAAGTGACAAAAGGTAAAAGTGAATAAGGTGCAGCAAGGTGGCCCAATCCTTTTTGTAGCAAAGGACAAGCCTGGACAAACTCTTATATAAAGGAAAGCACTCCCGAGGACACATGGGAATTATCGTCAAGCTAGTTTTCATCACGATCTTCTGATTCGCGTTCGGTACTTTGATAATTTGGTATGTGGGTGGACCGGTTCTTTGGTGCTGTCCTTACTTGGACAAGCCTCCAACTTATGATTAACCTCTAATGCAAGCATCCGCAACTACAAAAGAAGTATTAAGGTAAACCTAACCATAGCATGAAACATATGGATCCAAATCAGCCCCTTACGAAGCAACGCATAAACTAGGGTTTAAGCTTCTATCACTCTAGCAACCCATCATCTACTTATTACTTCCTAATGACTTCCTCTAGGCCCAAATAATGGTGAAGTGTCATGTAGTCGACGTTCACATGACACCACTAGAGGAGAGACAACATACATCTCATCAAAATATCGAACGAAGACCAAATTCACATGACTACTAATAGCAAGACTTCTCCCATGTCATCAGGAACAAAAGTAACTACTTGAAATGATCGATATGGTTGACTAGAGGGGGGATGAATAGGCAACTAACAATTTTTAGCTTTTCTTAACCAAATTAAACTTAGCAACAAAGTAAGTTGTCTAGATATGCAACTAGGTGGACAACTTATAGGAAGCAACAATAACAACCACACAAGCAAGCAAGCTAAGGTATACAAAGAAAGCTTGCACAAGTAAAGGAAAGAAATAACCACAAGTGGAGCCGGTGAACACGAGGATGTGTTACCGAAGTTCCTTCTCTTTGAGAGGAAGTACGTCTCCGTTGGAGCGGTGTGGAGGCACAATGCTCCCCAAGAAGCCACTAGGGCCACCGTATTCTCCTCACGCCCTCACACAATGCGAGGTGCCGTGATTCCACTAGTGGTGCCCTTGAAGGCAGCGACCGAACCTTTACAAACAAGGTTGGGGCAATCTCCACAACCGAATTGGAGGCTCCCAACGACACCACGAAGCTTCACCACAATGGAATATGGCTCCGAGGTGACCTCAACCGTCTAGGGTGCTCAAACACCCAAGAGTAACAAGATCCGCAAGGGATTAGTGGGGGGAATCAAATTTCTCTTGGTGGAAGTGTAGATCGATGCCTTCTCAAGCAATCCCGAGGAAATCAACAAGTTTGATTGGATAGGGAGAGAGATCGGGCGGAAATGGAGCTTTGAGCAACAATGGAGCTTGGGGAGGAAGAGGTAAGTCTTCTTGGGGAAGAAGACTCCCTATATATAGTGGGAGGGGAAATCCAACCGTCATCCCACAATTCTGCCCGCAGAGCACGGTACTACCGCACAGGGTGCGGTACTATCGCTGGCGCGGTACGAGCCAGAACTAGCCCATGTTGCGTTAAAACACCGGGCGGTAGTACTGCCGGAGCGGTACTACCGCAAGGTAGGGTCAGATTAGCCGAGGAGGAGTGCGGACTAAAAAAATACGTCTGCATCTACTTCCACAGAGTTACGGTCGTTGCAAAAACCCGACACGGTACTACCGCTTGCTTGAAGCGGTACTACCGCGTAGGACTCGGAAGTAAAAAATTGCTTCCGCGCCTACTACCGTACTAGTTACGACGCTGGGCCGGTCACACGGTACTACCGTGTCCGTGGTACGGTACTACCGCATGGTGCGGTACTACCGTAACCCTGTAGCGGTACTACCGTGGGGCCGTGCGGTACTATCGCGTTCTTTGAGCGGTACTACCGCATGCCCAACAGTGGTAGTAGTAGGAAGCCATTGTTTTTGTAACGACAAGGAAAACAGCCGGAGCTCCACAGAAGCGAAGGAAAGGTGGTGCGAATAAATAGACGTGTACGTGTTGATTCCACCCAAACCTTTCCGAAGCGGACCCCCTCTTAATAGTACGGCTTTCCTATGACTCAATTCCACAGAAAAGAAACAAAAGGAAACACCGTCTTCCATAGGTTCCGAGGGGCACTTAATCGTCTTGTGCCTAGGTGTGATATATCTGAAAAGCTTAGTGCACACGATTAGTCCGCAAAAGCATTGTCATCAATCACCAAAACTACTTAGGGAGAAATATGCCCTTACAATCTCCCCCTTTTTGGCGGATTGATGACAATACGAGATTTGCACAAAGATATATATATAACATGGTAGTAAGCAAACCCAACATAATTATAAAATATAGGTAAGCTCCCCCTAGATGTGTGCATACATAAGATGGTGCTTTGGACTGCACATCACACATACTAGGATCAACGCCCCCCCTATAGTTTATAAACAACATACTCCTTTCAACAAAGAATAAGATTCTACGCATGGATGTAAGGAGGATAACGTGAGCACATATTAAGGGCAAGTGAAGCAACCGCTCACAACCTAGCATATATCATAGACATAATAACAAGATAAAGAGTAGAGTGCATATGTCTCACACCATACGTAAGGTCTCACACACATGACACAAACCAACGAAAGCAGATAAGGTTCGACCAACGAAAAGCAAATAAAATACGGCACAAGACGCAAATCCTACGCACTCTCTCCCCCTTTGGCATCGAGACACCACAAAGGGATAGAGGACACCTAAGACATAGGTGGTAGCTCAGGCGGAAGAAATCAGTTGTCACGTGCTTCGTCAGACTCCTGCTGCTCCTCCTCGGAATCAGACCACGTGAAGCCCTGTTTGGCAATCCACTCAGCCTCTGGAGTGATGATCTCCTCTGACTCATTAGACGCATCCTCACCAAAGATCCTCATTATCTTCTTGTCACGCTGGTGAGCCTGCTTCTGAGTCACATGAGCCTTGTATTGCCCCTTTTCCTGCATACAAAACAGAGCCTTCATCTTCCTCTTCAACTTCTTAGCCCACGAGGGCTCAGACGAGGGGGGAGCATACCCTCCAGAACTGTCCTCATCAGCCGCCTCCTTCTCAACTTGCTCCTCATCCTCATCCATCTTAGCTGCAGCAGCCTCTGCACGGGTAGTAGTGTTAGCCCATCGACTCTTGATGCAAAGTCGGATAGGATCATGACGAACCCAGTGAGGGGCCTCAAAATCCTCATCAGGATATAGCTTCTCCCAAGTCTTGGAGATCAGCAAAAACAGATAAGGACCGTAGATAGGCACTTTGCGGGTGAATATTGCAAAGCGGAGCTCACACCACATGACATGTGAGATATCAAGTGGTTGAGTCTAAGCACTGCGGGACTCCTCACACATAAGCATCATGTCCACGAGGTATGCATGTACCTTGTCCTTGTCCCCAATGCGAGGAAACAATGAGTTGCGGAAGATCCTATGCATGATATCCAGAAAGGGGTTCATCACCCAAGTCTTCTTGCCACTAGCGAGCGTCTTCTCCACATAGAAAGGCAGCAGCCGGTCCTTGTTGACAGATTCTTAGTTGGCATGAGGGCGAGCTCCAACAGGAGTGTGGAGCCCCTCACCAGCAACCTGAAGCAGATCCATAAAGTCCTTCCATGTAGTAGTCATCTTATGTCCATTTGTCATCCAAGTCATGTTGCGTTCCTCCTTAGGATGGAAGTGAACCGAAGCATAGAACTGTGCCACAATCTCTGGGTCAAAGTCCATCTGAAATGACATGATGTGCTCAATGCCAAATTGCTCCACAAGATCTAGAGCCTCAGCAAAATAGGCCCGGTGCTCCTCCTTCCTCATGTGAGTCATGTCAATCCAATGTGCATCCACATATAAGTTGTGTTTGCTCTTGAGTACTTCTGTGAAGATACGATACTGCTGCTTGGTCTAGAACAATTCATCACCATGGAACTGAGCTCGGGGATCTGCATAAGGATTGAGCTTCCTCCTAGCAATGAACTCATGTGATGGCATCTCGTCCATGTTCATAGTTGGTTCCTTGTTCTTGGTGGCAGTGGTCTTGGTTCTGCGTTGGGGGCATTGGAGCCCTCAGGAACATCACTTTCGGTGCGCAGACGCTTTGACCCTGTGTCACGGCTGGGATTGGAGCGACGGACATTGGAACCGGAGCCACCACCTATGACACAAACACAAGAACACGAAAGAAAGACAAAGAGAATCAATGCAAAAGCCACAATAAAGCACAAGAAACATGTAGAAAAGATAATATGTATGTGCTACGAAGTAGGTGTGGACCAAATGGTAGTACTGTTCGAATCTGCGGAAGTAAATTTTTAGTGCCGCCAAGGGGGCGGTAGTACCGCACCGAAGTGTTACGGTAGTACCGCACCAGACGCGGTAGTAAAAATTTACTACCGCGCCGTAGGAGTGGTAGTACCGTAACGCATTAGAGCGGTAGTACCGCTGCCAGCCAGCGGTAGTACCGCTCGGGGTCAGATCCGAAAGTGGATCTGGACAATGAACGCGTGGGACGGGCGAACGGTACTACGGCTGATCACAACTTCTTTGTAGCAACATACTTACTAGCATTTCTACTGCACTACAACTTTCTTACACCCTAACCTTCCATGGATAAGGTCAACAAGAACACAAGAACAACATGCATCTCCCCAAAACCTAGAAACAACAAAAGAGCAAGAAGAAGAGGGGATTTTGGGGAGAAACCTTCATCCATGGCAATAGGTCGAGGTGGGGAACGATCCCACCGGTCGGAATGCGAGGAGAGTGGCCGTGGACGGAGATCCGGCGAGGTCCTCCGGCATCGTTCTTGAGAGAGAGAGAGAGAGAGAGAGAGAGAGAGAGAGAGAGAGAGAGGCGGCATGGGGGAGACGAGATGAAAGGGTATGGGGGAGTTAGAACTCCCACTGCCCGCTTATAACCCCCAGTCGTTCAAACAAAAGCGGTAGTACCGCGGTCATCGCAGTAGTACCGCCCTGGCGGAAGTACCGCACGCAGGGCGGTAGTACCGCTCTCCAGCGGCAGTAAAAAAATACTGCCGTGCTGGTTGCGGTAGTACCGACGTTCTCTCTTGCGGTAGTACCGTGACAGTTCACGGTAGTACCGCTCCCCCAAGAAAGTGCAAGTTTCGATAAGAAGGCTTAAGCAAAGCAACTGCGGGCAAGAGCGCACACACACGACAAACGGAAAGAAAGACAACAGACAGCTGGAACAACACACGAGACACTCCTCCTTGAAGGAGGTCGGTGGTCGAAGCCACCTATGTTTGAGTTATTTGGTATGGCACCGTGAAGAATTATCCTTGGGCCCATGACCAACACTCGTCTTGAAGCACTCATACCATCTAACATGGCAAACAATAAAGACTTGATCGATTTATGCATAACGGGGGGAGGAAGAGTTCATTGAGAGAACAATACTCCCCCTATGTCCATGCCTACATCTAGGCAAGATAATCATGTTGAGTGGGAGGAGTGTGTGCAAGGTTTCAAGCCACACTACTCAAATCTATGATATTTAGCTCATGCCTTAACTCGCGAAATCTTGCTTCATCCAATGGCTTCGTGAAGATATCTGCAAGGTTATCATGAGTGTTGACATAGTGAATCTCTATTTCTCCTCGCCGAATATGATCCCAGATGAAGTGATACCGAATCTCAATATGCTTCGTCTTGAAGTGTTGCACCGGGTTGAGAGAAATCTTGATGGCACTTTCATTGTCACACCAAAGAGGCACTTTGTCACAAGTGACACCGTAATCCTTTAAAGTTTGCCTTATCCGTAGAAGTTGAGCACAACAACTGCCAGCTGCCACATACTCCGCTTCGGTGGACGAGAGAGACACACAACTTTGCTTCTTGGAAGACCAACTTACTAGAGAGCAACCAAGGAATTGGCACCCTCCGGAAGTGGACTTCCTATCCACTTTGTCTCCCGCCCAATCCAAATCAGAGAAACCTACAAGGTTGAAGTTTGCTCCTGTTGGGTACCATAAGCCAAAGTTTGAGGTATGAGCCAAATATCGAAAGATTCGCTTAACTGCCACAAAATGACTTTCCTTAGGTGAGGCTTGAAACCGTGCACAGATTCCCACACTCAACATAATATCCGGTCTAGATGCACAAAGGTAAAGCAAGGAACCAATCATAGAACGATATACCTTTTGATCCACCGCTTTACCATTGGGATCAATGTCAAGTTGGCACTTGGTTGGCATTGGGGTAGTAGCCGGCTTGACATCACTTAGATTAAACCTCTTGAGCATGTCTTGAGTGTACTTGGCTTCTTTTATGAAGATTACTTCTCTTCTTTTCTCAATCTCAAACCCAAGGAAGTACTTCAACTCTCTCATCATGGACATCTCAAAATGCGTGGTCATGAGTGCGGCAAACTCATCATTGAAAGCTTTGTTAGGTGAACCAAAAATAATATCATCAACATATAGTTGGCAGACAAACAACTCCCCTTTGACCTTCTTAGTAAAAAGAGCGGGGTCGATTTTCCCAATTTCAAACCCATGATCTTGCAACAACTCGGTAAGATGCTCATACCACACACGTGGGGCTTGTTTAAGGCCATAGAGTGCCTTATCGAGTTGATACACGTGATTGGGGGAACTTAGGATACTCAAACCCCGGGGGTTGTTTGACATAAACCAACTCATTAATAAGACCATTAAGAAATGCACTTTTCACATCCATTTGTTGCAATTTAAAGTTATGATGAGAAGCATAGGAAAGAAACAAATGAATAGATTCAAGGCAAGCAACGGGGGCAAAGGTTTCACCGTAGTCGATACCCTCTACTTGGGAGTAGCCTTGAGCCACCAAGCGTGCCTTCTTGCGAATGACAATGCCATGAGCATCCTGCTTGTTCTTAAAGATCCACTTGGTTCCAATGACATTATGGTTCTCCTTTGGCCTTGGCACCAGACGCCACACTTTGTTGCGCTCTAATTTATGGAGTTCTTCATGCATGGCATTGAGCCAATCAGGGTCTTCGAGCGCCTCATAGACCTTTTGAGGTTCAACACAAGAGACAAAAGCTTGATGAGCACAATAGTTTGCTAATTTTCTATGAGTGCTTACCCCCTTTGTGATGCTTCCAAGAATATTCTCCATGTGATGTTCTCTAGAAGCAAGCCTGGAGGCAATTTTTGCAGCACGACGCTCCAATTGCTCTTCAAGTGATAATTGAGGAGCACTGAGTTGATCATCTTGAGCGACGTCAAGAGCTTGATCTTGATCTTGAGCTTCCTCTTGATCTTGATCTTGCTCAGAGGAGACAACTTGGCCTTGTGCATCATTTGGTGGCTCACCACCATCTTGTGATTGATCTTGTACTTGGCCTTGTTCGTCCGGTTGAGGGCCTTCACTTTGTTCTTTGGAAGCGTGTGGGTCTTGGGTTGATGATCGTTCCACTTGTGTGGAACATTGCCCTTCTCCTTCGGCCACAAGGGGTTCCTCAATGGGTATGATATAGCCAACACCCATTCTTCTTATGGCTTGAGGAGGATTTCATCACCTACATCACAAGTACCACTTTGCTCCACTTGGGAGCCGTTATTCTCATCAAACTCTACGTTACACGTCTCCTCAATGAGTCCATTGGACTTGTTGAGGACACGGTAAGCATGAGAATTTGTAGCATAACCAACAAATATGCCCTCATGAGCTCTAGACTCAAATTTAGACAAACGAGCACCTTTCTTGAGGATGAAACACTTACACCCGAACACCTGGAAGTACTTGAGATTGGGCTTGTTATCGGTAAGAATCTCATACGGAGTCTTGTTTAAGCCTTTGCGGAGATAGAGCCGATTGGATGCATGACACGCGGTGTTGATGGCTTCAGCCCAAAAGTTGTATGGAGACTTGAATTCTCCCATCATGGTCCTTGCCGCGTCCATCAATGTCAGGTTCTTTCTCTCCGCTACACCATTTTGTTGAGGGGTATAAGGTGCGGCATATTGATGTTTGATCCCCTCGTCACTAAGAAACTCATCCATGGTGTAGTTCTTGAACTCGGTGCCGTTGTCACTTCGGATCATCAAGATCTTTGCCTCATGTTAACGTGAGCTTCATTTGCAAAGTTGATGACGGTTTGTTGGGTCTCGCTCTTTTTCTTGAAGAAATATACCCATGTGTACCTTGAATAATCATCTACAATCACCAAGCAATACTTTATGCCCCTAAGACTATCAAAGGATGGAGGCCCAAAGAGATCCATGTGAAGGAGCTCTAACGGTATTTTTGAGTAGATGATAGTCGTGGGAGGGGTGAGCTGTCTCATGTAACTTTCCTTCAATACAAGCACTGCAAGCACGATATTTGGCAAAGCTAACATTTGTTAGTCCACGGACATGGTCCCCCTTGGGAAGACTTTGCAAAGATCTCATATTTACATGGGCTAACCGGCGATGCCAAAGCCATCCCACATCAACTTTAGCCATTAGGCATGTCGCGGTCTTAGTGGGTTGCTCCGAGAAGTTAACCACATAGAGACCGTTCTCGACATGTCCAACATAGGCCACTTTAAGAGTCTTGCTCCACAAGAGGACCACAGTATCAATATCAAAGATTGTGGCAAAGCCCAGGAGTTCAAGTTGACGAAGAGAAAGTAAGTTGTATGCAAGGGACTCAACAAGCATGACTTTCTCGATCGTGAGATCATGAGAAACAACAACCTTGCAAGCCCCAATACCTTAGAAGATGAAGTATCACCCCATTCGACGTTGGTGGCCATGGATGAACCTTGATGCACGTCCACCACCAAGTCTTTGCTTCCGGTCATATGATTTGTGGCTCCACTATCGAGCAACCATGATCCCCCACCGGAAGCAAACTCCTACATGAGATCAATGCTTGGATTTAGGTACCCATTTGGTAATGGGTCCTTTGAGGTTAGTAACAAGGGTCTTAGGAACCCAAATAGACCATTCAATGTACTCATAAGAAGAACCAACAAATTTAGCAAAAACATGACCATCACTAGCACGACATAAAACATATGAAGGATTAAAGTCGCCGGCTATGTTTGATGGCATGGCGGGGTTTTTCTTGACTCCACCACTTTTCACATTGGTCTTCTTCTTAGAAACACCCTCTCCCTCTTTCACAAAGGTTTGTTTGAGAGGAGGAGGTTGCTTGGTCTTGTCGTTCTTCTTCTTCTTGGGCTTGGGAGCAAACCCAATTCCTTCCTTTGCCACAACTTCCTTTTGATTGTTCAAAAGATCATTGAGGTTCTTCTCACCTTGTATACATGACACAGGGCCTTTCTCAAGCTGCTTCTTCAACTTGGCATTCTCTTCAACAAGATGCACATGCTCGCAACATGGGTTAGTAGCATTTGCATTATCAATCAACACCATGCGAGGAAAGATAGCTTTCTCCTTGGTTAGCGAAACTTGAAGTTGATCATGAGACTCCTTGAGAGAAGCATGTACACCTTTCAAGGCCTTGTGAGCCTTGTCAATCGTAACAAACTCCTCCTTGAGTCTAGCATGGTCAACCACAAGCTTTGCCTTCTCGGAATTAATCACACGAGAGACAACTAAAGCATGATCAAGATCTTTCCTTAAGTTAGCATGATCATCGTTGTGTGACTCCTCAAGAGCCAAACAAGGACCATGCTCTTCCTCTAGAGCATTAGAGAGATCCGATATCTCATCAGCATAGTCTCGACTATGACCTTCCATTTTAGAAATGGTCTCCTTGTGAGCCTCGATCATGTCATTGGCCTCACCAAGTTGTTCCAAGAGAGCAACGAAGTGCTTCTTGGGTTTGCCCTTGAGTTTACTCATAAACAACTCAAATTCATTTTCTTCCTCCTCTGCTCCCTCACTCTCATCAATACAATCCATCAATGAAGGATTAGAGGTGATGGTAGTGTTGATGTTGGGAGTTACCTTGTTGGTGGCCTTAGCCATGAGGCACTTGGCGGTGATGTTCTCATTTGGTGAGTCAAAGAGAGATGGGCGTGGAGTAGTTGCAATAGCAATGGTGGCCATAGTGACCATATCATCATCTTCATCATCATCATCATCATCCTCAACATATTCTTCTTGGGCCACCAACCCTTTGGGAGGGGTCTTCTTGTTGAGGTTGTTCTTGTTGGGATAAGACTTGGCCTTGTCCTTTCCGATAAGCTTGCCTCCATTGTCTTCTCTTTTCTCATATGGCGAATCTACAACAAAGTGGCTCACATTCCCACATTTTTAGCACGTCCTCACTCGTTGCTTTCCCTTGTTTCCACTTGAGTTGTTCTTGTTGAAGTTGAGCCTTGAGTTCTTCTTGTTGCCCCAAAATTGCCGTGATGCAAGAGTCATGTGCTCATGATAGGCATTTTGGTGTCCTCGGGGCAACTCTCATCGTCATCCTCTTCCTCCTCTTCTTCCACACACGCCTTGGACTTCAAGGCAAGGTTAGGCTTCTTTGATCGTTGAGTTCTTAAAACCGCATTGTCGGCGGTTTTGTCCAAGATCCTCATGGCAACGAACTCATCCAACACTTCACTTGATGACAAAGTGTGGAAGTCCGGTCTTTGGCGAATGACGGAGGACATGGCCTTGTGGTAAGGCATCATGGCCTTGAGAAACTTGCGCTTGATCCAATTGTCATCTGTGTCCTTGCTCCCATGATCTCGAAGTGAAACCGCAAGAGTGGTTAATCTCTGATAAAGTTCACGGGGATCTTCATCTTCGATCATAGCAAACTCATCGGCTTCATCTTGCACAACTTCATAGTTTGAGCGTCGAATGCTTGCGCTTCCCTTGTACATGGAACCAACATGCTCCCATGCTTCCTTGTCCATGGTGAAGGGTCGGAGATGTGCAATGTATTCGGGAGGGATAGCATCTTGAAGTATGCAAAGAACGGACTCGTTGAATTGATGATCCACAGCTTCTCTTGGAGTTAAGTTGTCGGGATCATGTGGGTAGAAACCTTGCTCAATGATTCTCCAAAGATTAGTAGAACAATGATTTAAATGACGTCTAAAGCGAAACATCCAAGTAGTAAAATCAGAATTTTTCACAAACTTAGGAGGAGGACCAACGGAATTGAAATGCGGAGTAGGAACGGGTCCTCCATAGTGGGTAGGAGGAGCGGAGTGGGAAAAAATCCCACTCCCAATCTTAGTAACCGTGACTTGCTCACTACTAGCTTCTCCCTTGTCGGGAATAGCCTCCGACACGTTGGTAGCGGGACGAACCACTTCCAACGGTGTGGTGGATAATTTGAGTCCCTCAAGTAATTCCTTAAACATGCCTTTGACCTTGTAGCTAGTGATTCTTTCAATGTGTCCATCGCCACATTGAACTCCTCACGAGAGACCACGGTTCCCCCATCGGACGTAGGCAAGGACGGAGTTCCACCGGAGTGTCCCTCCGTCTCGACTATGTTGTCACCCATACTCTTTGGACGGTAAAGTCCTTATAAAGAGACGAGGCTCTGATACCAATTGAAAGGATCGATATGGTTGACTAGAGGGGGGGGGTGAATAGGCAACTAACAATTTTTTGCTTTTGTCAACCAAATTAAACTTAGCAACAAAGTAAGTTTTCTAGATATGAAGTAGGTGGACAACTTATAGGAAGCAACAATAACAACCACACAAGCAAGCAAGCTAAGGTATACAAAGAAAGCTTGCACAAGTAAAGGAAAGAAATAACCACAAGTGGAGCCGGTGAACACGAGGATGTGTTACCGAAGTTCCTTCCCTTTGAGAGGAAGTACGTCTCCGTTGGAGCGGTGTGGAGGCACAATGCTCCCCAAGAAGCCACTAGGGCCACCGTATTCTCCTGACACCCTCACATAATGCGAGGTACCGTGATTCCACTAGTGGTGCCCTTGAAGGCGGCGACCGAACCTTTACAAACAAGGTTGGGGCAATCTCCACAACCGAGTTGGAGGCTCCCAACGACACCACGAAGCTTCACCACAATGTAATATGGCTCCGAGGTGACCTCAACCGTCTAGGGTGCTTAAACACCCAAGAGTAACAAGATCCGCAAGGGATTAGTGGGGGTAATCAAATTTCTCTTGGTGGAAGTGTAGATCGATGCCTTCTCAAGCAATCCCGGGGAAATCAACAAGTTTGATTGGCTAGGGAAAGAGATCGGCCGGAAATGGAGCTTTGAGCAACAATGGAGTTTGGGGAGGAAGAGGTAAGTCTTCTTGGGGAAGAAGACTCCCTATATATAGTGGGAGGGCAAATCCAACCGTTATCCCACAAATCTGCCCGCAGAGCACGATACTACTGCACTTAACATGCGGTACTACCGCACGGCCCAGCGATACTACCGCATAGGGTGCGGTACTACCACTGGCGCGGTACGAGCGAGAACTAGCCCCTGTTGCGTTAAAACACCGGGCGATAGTACTGCCGGAGCGGTACTGCCGCACGTCCTTGCGGTACTACTGCAAGGCAGGGTCAGACTGGCCGAGGAGGAGTGCGGACTAAATAAAATATGTCTGCAGCTACTTTCGCAGAGGTTACGGTCGTTGCAAAAACCCGACACGGTACTACCGCTTGCTCGAAGCGGTACTACCGCATAGGACGCGGAAGTAAAAAATTACTTCCGCACCTACTACCGTACTAGTTACGATGCTCGGCCGGTCACACGATACTACCGTGTCCGTGGTACGGTACTACCGCATGGAGCGGTACTAGCATAACCCTGTAGCGGTACTACCGTGGGGCCGTGCGGTACTACCGCGTTCTTTGAGCGGTACTACCGCATACCCAACAGTGGTAGTAGTAGGACGCCACTGTTTTTCTAACGACAAGGAAAACAGCCGGCGCTCCAGAGAAGCAAAGGAAAGGTGGTGCGAATAAATAGACGTGTACGTGTTGATTCCACCCAAACCTTTCCGAAGCGGACCCCCTCTTAATAGTACGGCTTTCCTATGACTCAATTCCACCGAAAAGAAACAAAAGGAAACACCGTCTTCCATAGGTTCTGAGGGGCACTTAATCGTCTTGTGCCTAGGTGTGATATATCTGAAAAGCTCAGTGCACACGATTAGTCCGCAAAAGCATTGTCATCAATCACCAAAACTACTTAGGGAGAAATATGCCCTTACACTACTCACAAGACATAATATTGTTCATGATCAGAGGGGTATTAATATGCATAATGGATCTGAACATATGATCTTCCACCAAATAAACCAACTAGCATCAACTACAAGGAGTAATCAACACTACTAGCAACCCACAGGTAACAATATGAGGTTTGGGTACAAGGACACAAGAGATGAACTAGGGTTTGAGAGGAGATGGTGCTGGTGAAGATGTTGATGAAGATAGCCCTCCCCAAGATGGTAGAGTTGTTGGTGATGACGGCGGTGACGATTTCCCCCTCCCGGAGGGAAGTATCCCCGGCAGAACAGCTCTGCCGGAGCCCTAGATTGGTTTCCGCCTCGGTTCCACCTCGAGACGGCGGCGTGTAGTCCCGAAAGCCTCCTCCTGATTTTTTCCAGGTCAAAACACCTCATATAGGAGAAGATGGGCGTCGGGGGACCTTCGGTGGTCCCACGAGACAGGGGGCGCGCCACCCACCCTCGTGGACAGCCGGTGGCCCCCCTCGTGAACTTCTTTTGCCAGATATTTTTTTATATTTTTTGAAACGGAGTTCTGTTGAGTTTCGGGGCTTTTGGAGTTGTGCAGAATAGGTTTCCAGAGTTTGCTCCTTTTCCAGCCCAGAATTCCAGCTGCTGGCATTCTCCCTCTTCATGTAAACCTTGTAAAATAAGAGAGAAAAGGCATAAGTATTGTGACAAAATATGTAATAACAGCCCATAGTGCAATAAATATCAATATATAAGCATGATGCAAAATGGACGTATCACACATCTAAGTAAACTTCAGGCGCAGGGGTATCTCCCTCCCGCGGATCTAGTCCTCGTCCGGGCTGGATTAACTTCTATTGACGGTGAAGCCCTGGCGGAAAATTTCCCAAATCCTACCAAGGAGGAGCGGGTGTGCTTTGTCTTGTTCCTCTTGAGAGGCGTAGGATTTCCTATCCATCCTTTCCTCAGGGGATTCCTGGAGTTCTATGGTCTCCAGCTGCACGATCTTACGTCAGGCTCTAAATTGCACATCTCGGGCTTCATCGCTCTTTGTGAGCTGTTTCTGGGCTGTGAGGCTCATTTCGAGCTATGTCAAAAATTCTTCTACCTCATCCCCCGCTCCCAAAAGGGATCTATATTCAAGGTGGGCGGCGCCGAAGTGTGGCGTATAGCAGGGACATGCTACCTATCCGGCACTCCGAAGAAGGCATCCAAAGATTGGCCCTCGGAATGGTTTTATATTGAAGAAGTTGTTCTTCTGGATCCAATCCGGCGGGGCCTTCCCGAATATTCCAGTGCTCCTTTAAAGAAGCGTTTCAACTGGTGTCCTCGAAGCCTCAAGGAAGAAGATAGTGCGGAGATCAAAGGCTAGTAAGCAAGATCAGATTACTTGCCCACTCTGAACTGACAATAATTCAAGTGGTGGCGATCTCGATAACATGATGCGTGCAGCCGCTTCAAGCTAGAGGGTTTCCTATGTGGCATTATAATGGGCAAGACGATGCCTCTCGCTGTCTACGGAAGGGTCCGGACAACCCTGCCGCCCTGGCCGCCATCCTAGCTGACCTCTACAAAGGGGACAAGGAGGACTTTCTTCGCTTGAAGTGTCGGGAAGGTTTCTCTATGTACAACCCCATCGACTAGGTAAGTCTTTCTCTAATCGCTAGTTTTGCTCAATTTTTCCGTTGAGAGTTGAGACACACTACCCGAACTGAATTCGGTTATCTCCAATAGGAGTGGAGGAAGGTGGTCGAGGGGATTCTTATCCCCATTTCGCAGCCAGAGGACCATATTCGAGACATGGATCCCGGATTTGAAGAAGATCCGGACATAGGCATAGAGCTTAGGGATGGAGTTTTCTATCAGGCTAGCCATGATGGTACTGAAGTGGCTATCATAGCCGATTACCCTGGCCTTCTTTCTTCCTCCCGCGTAAGTACCCAGGAGACACCTCTTCGAAGTGAGTTTTCCCAGCGCGCCTCACCCATCGCACTGTCTCGTGCTAAAAAGGGCGGCACTCGTCTCACCATACTGCATCAAGGGTGCCCTCTAGGAAAGCGACGCCCGCGCAGGGCGACTCTTTGAAATGGAAGGAAACCGTAGACATCACCGAACCTCCTCCTTTACCGAAGAGGTATAATTTTTTAAGTTATGCTCGGCAGCAAGGACGGATTATAATATTTTCCGCTTTGTCTTATTTTAGGAGGAGCATACGCCGGACTATGTCCGGGGATCCTGCTGGCCACACCCCGACAAATCCGACACCGGGTCCATCCAGGGTTAATACGGGCATAACACTGGATTATCCTCTCCAAGAGGATTCAGATGAGGTATCTGTTACCAATTCCGAAGTGGAAAGCGTGATGAATCATCAGCAGCGAAAAGCGACCATGCGTGACCTGACTTTTACTGAAGAGGCATTTAAAGCCCTCAGTTCTGCGGATGCATATGTCCGAGCTGCTCGAGACGGACTTGCCGGAGCCACTCACCAGCTTTCCAAGGATATACGGGTAAGAAAGTGTAGATTTAATCATATGCCAACAGCCCCAAGACTTGAAGCAGTTGGCCCAACTGATTTAAGGATTGTTGTATCTTCAAGCACTCAAGGAAAAGAATAACATACTATTCAAGGAGCTTGAAGAATGCCGTACCAAGCTAACTGCCGTCACCACCGAATTAGAAAAGTCGAAGAGGTCCAAGAAAGGCTCTCATGGTAAGAACAATAGTGTCCAGAAAGTATGATCCTGCACCAATCAATGTTTTTACATGCACATTATTTTAACCGCAGTAGCAGGGTCAACAGACCAACTGGGGGAGAAGCTAAGGGCTACACTAGCGGACAAGAAACACGCCGAAGGGCAAGCATCCGCTGGTCAACGTGTATTAACACGAACCATAGAGGAGAAGAACAAACTGCAGGATACAAATATCAAGCAAGCCGAAGAGCTAAAGGACATACGAGCCCAACTCTCGGATACCTTGAATGAGAACATGAAGCTAAAAGGCGGCATATTCAGTATGACTTTGAACCTAGCTTTCATTACAGTCCCTTGATTCAATGTTTTGACAAAACTGTTCCTGTAGGTTTGTTATCTGGGCGGCCCGAGGGAGAGGTGTCCGGATTTCAAGGCGACCTGCTGCAAGAGCTCTCCAAAGTACACGAGCGAGCTCGGAAAGCCATTAAGAATATGGCCAAGGCCTTATGGCCAGCCGATTCACCTCCAGAAATTATGGAGGAACTGACGAATTTGTTCAAAGGGGCTCGACGCCGCTTTGAACTGTGGAAGGCATCAGCATGTCGAGAAGGTGCTCGAGAAGCCTGGGCTATGGTGAAGACACGCTACACCAGACTTGATCCGAATCATATGACCCGGATTGGACCTCGAGGGACGGACGGACTAGAAATCCCTGTGAGCTCGGTGTATGACCGAGTAAAGACATCCGCCAAATTTTCACAACAAGACTGTAAATTAGATAGTCTTATAGATGGTATAGATGAAGAGTAGGCGTTTGATTCCATGTAACAATGTACTTTATCATCAAACTTATCTCCTGCTGGATTTATTTGAAAGATTATCATGGCAGACCTTCCACTTTGACCTCCGAAACCCAAGGGCTGGAGTGTTTCCGAATACTACACCTGTGGTAAACACGTGGTATGTTCGGGAATCAGGAAATCCGGTCATCTTTGCTTAAACACACAAACTATGTTCGGGGAGTTATGTTATATTACTATTTAACGTATGAAACATCTTCCAGAGAGAATAGTTCCATTAAGGGTTCCTTTCCCTGGGTCAGCATGCATATATATGCGTGCCTAGGCTTTGATAGGATTATAGGGAGCCTATCCTATGAGTTTGAAAGATTATGCACCAAAAAGCGATCCGTCGTTTGTCTGCGGACCAGTAATTCCCTTAAGAACGCTAGCTTTCGGCTTCACCCGTCTGAGGTACAGGTCCGGATTACCCGGTTGTAACAATCACAAAGGTGCTCCCTTTACACCCTAGCCGAACAATCGGGTACGTATGGTATAAACATAGGAGCCATGCAACCCAGCTTGGCAAAAACTTAAGTCATAAAGGTGCATATAATGGCGAGGTGACTGTATGAAACAAGCGACATGATTATTGTAAGCAATATTCTTTTTAATAATGAGCTTCCTTATAGAAGCCCCAAGGTATTTTGAGGTATATACATTTGAGGATGTTTTACCCCGTAGCAGTTCGATTAAGCCGAACACTTTTTGGTAAGGAAAAAAATAAGAAAAGAAGAGGAGAACTAAAATAAAACAAGGGATAAGGCCTAAACGGAAAAAAAAGTTGCTACCGGACTATCCGTTGAATCGTCGGAGCCTGGCAGCGTTCCATGGATTCAGCTCAAGGCGATTGTTTGATGTGTTTCGAAGGCGATAGGCTCCTCCGGTGAGTACTTCTTCAATAATGAAGGGGCCCTCCCATCTTGGTTTGAGCTTGTCCTTTTTCTTCCCCGGGAGGCGCAAAACGAGTTTGCCAACATTGTATGTTTTGGCCCGCATTTCTCTGCTTTGGTATCGCCTGGCCTATTGTTGATAGAACGCGGAACGGTCCTGCGCGATATCGCGCTCCTCTTCGAGACCGTCTAGGTCGTCCTTCCGATCGAGCTCGGTCTCTCGCTCTTCATACATGCGCACTCGATGTGAGTCATGAATAATATCGCAGGGCAAAACAGCCTCTGCGCCGTACACCATGAAAAAAGACATGTATCCGGTTGTCCGGTTAGGTGTGGTCCGCAGCCCCCAGAGTACGGAGTCGAGCTCCTCGGCCTAGTGTTTATCTGACTCCCGCAGGGAGCGCACTAGTCGGGGTTTAATGCTGCTCATTATCAAGCCATTGGCTCTTTTGACTTGACCATTTGTTTGAGGATGGTACACAGAGGTGTAATCTAGTTTAATACCTAACTTAGCGCACCGAATTTTCACCTCATCAGCTGTGAAGTTGGAGCCGTTATCTGTGATAATACTGTGCGGGACACCATAATGGTGTACTACACTAGATATAAAATCTATCACTGACCCTGCCTCAGCTGTTCTGACTGGCTTGGCTTCGATCCATTTAGTGAATTTGTCCACCATGACTAGTAAATACTTCTTTTTGTGGCTTCCCCCTTTAAGAAGTCCGACCATATCCAGCCCCCAGACCGCAAAGGGCCAAGTAATGGGGATGGTTCTCAGAGCGGTGGGAGGCATATGACTTTGATTTGCGAAACGCTGAAATCCAACACAATGTTGGACTAGGGTTTGAGCATCTGCTCGGGCAGTTGGCCAGAAGAAACCAGTTCGGAAAGCCTTGCTTACAAGAGGCCGAGCTGCGGCATGATGGCCGCCCATGCCAGCGTGTATTTCGGCTAGAAGTTTCCGTCCCTCCTCTTAGGAGATGCACGTTGGAGAATACCAGTAGTGCTTTTCTTGTATAGTTCACCTTCGTGAAATTTGTAGGCTTTAGAACGCCGAATTATGTGGCGGGCCTCATTTTGGTCATTGGGGAGCTCCTGTCTATTAAGGTAGGTTAGGAAAGGCTTGGTCCAGGGGGCTATGACAGCCATGATCTCGTGAGCCTAGGATGTTATTTCCATGTCCGAGTCCCTGATGATATCTGTATTGGGTTCGGCTGGTGGGGGAGTGTTCGGGTCCGCATCAGCGTCTCTGCTCTCGTCGTGCCATGTCACTGATGGATTGAACAGCCTTTCTACAAAGGTGTTAGGCAGGACTGGGTCGCGTTTAGCGCCCATACGAGCGAGTATATCCGCTGCCTGGTTACTGTCCCGAGCTACATGGTGAAATTTCATCCCCTCATATCGAGCCGACATTTTTAGTATGGCATTTCGATAAGCTGCCATCTTTGTATGCCCATGGATAAAGCCATGCGGAGACCGTGCAGTAGCGCCTCATATTCGGCCACATTATTTGAGTCTGTATACATGATCTGCTTTACGTAGCGGACTGTATCCCCTGTTGGAGATATCACGATGACGCCGGCCCCCAATCCGGCTAGCATTTGGGAGCTGTCAAAATACATGGTCCGCTGGGAGTATGCTCCGTACTCTTTAGGGAGTTTGGCTTTGGTCCATTCTACGACGAAGTGGGCCAACACCTGGGACTTAATAGTCCGGCGTGGTTTGTATGTTATTTCGAACGGTAAGAGCTCGATGGCCCATTTGGCTATGCGTCCTGTGGCGTCTTTATTGTTTATGATATCGTTGAGTGGTACTTCAGATGCCACTGTGATCGAACACTCTTGAAAGTAGTGTCGGAGTTTCTGAGATGCCATGAACACCGCATAGGAAATTTTCTGGTAATGGGGGTATCGTGATTTACATGGTGTGAGAACCTTTGATACATAGTATACAGGCTTTTGAACGGGGAATTTATGTACCTCTTCGTCTGGTTCGATGACGAGTGCCGCACTCACTACCTGGTGAGTGGCTGAGATATAAAGCAGCATTCGTTGGCCAACACCTGGAGCGGCTAGGATTGGGTTACCCGCTAATAGGGTTTTTATATCCTCCAATCTGGTCGTGGTTGCATCCGTCCATTCAAAGTTGTTTGTGCGCCTCAACAGTCTATAAAGTTGTAGTGCTTTCTCTCCTTATGTGGAGATAAAGCGGCTCAAGGCCGCGACGCAACCTGCTAGCTTTTGCACTTGTTTTAGATCGGTTGGTGTAGTTAACTGTGACAGGGCCCAAATTTTAGTTGGGTTCGCTTCAATTCCTCTATGGGATACAGTGAACCCTAACAGCTTTCCGACCGGAACGCCGAAGATGCATTTTTTCCGGATTGAGCCGTATGTCATATGTTTGGAGGTTATCGAACGTAAGGCAGAGATCATCCACCAATGTTTCGACGTGTTTATTCTTGATGACTACATCGTCGACGTATGCCTCCACTGTCTTGCCATTGTTTTTTCTCTAAGCATGTTTGAATCATGCGTTGATACGTGGCACCAGCGTTTTTGAGTCCAAATGGCAAAGTGTTGAAACAAAAGGGGTCGTACGGAGTGATAAATGTCGTCGCGGCCTGGTCGGATTCCTTCATTTTTATCTGATGGTATCCGGAATAAGCGTCGAGGAAACACAACGAGTCATGTCCTGCGGTTGCATCGATAATTTCATCAATGCGGGGCAGTGGAAAGGGATCCTTAGGTCAAGCCTTGTTTAAGTCCGTGAAGTGGACACAAAGACGCCAGAATTTGTTCCTCTTTGGTACCATGACTAAGTTGGCTAGCCAGTCCGGGTGTTTAATTTCTCTTATGAACCCAGCTTCTAGTAACTTGGCCAGCTCTTCCCGCATCGCTTGTCTTTTGGGTTCAGAAAATCGTCGTAGTGACTGCTTGACTGGCTTGAACCCTTTGATGATGTTAAGGCTATGTTCAGCCAGCCTGCGTGGGACTCCCGGCATGTCTGAAGGATGTCAGGCGAATATGTCTCAGTTTTCATGAAGGAATGCGTGCAAGGCGTTGTCTATCGTCGGGTCCAGCTGTGCCCCAATGGATGTCGTCTTGTTGGGGTCCGTTGGGTGCACTTGAAATTTGATAAATTCATCTGCTGGCTTGAAGGAGATTTATTTTTGATCTCTTGTCAAGGACTACGTCATCCTTGTCCATCGTAGCGTAAGGTGGTTAACTCTTTGGCCGCGAGGGCTTCGGATAGTGCCTCTAGGGCTAAGGATGCCGTTTTGTTCTCGGCACGGAGTGCTCTATCCGGATCACTTGCTACTGTGATTATTCCATTGGGTCCTGACATTTTGAGCTTCACGTACCCATAATGGGGTATGGCTTGAAAGCGTGAGAAAGCATTCCGCCCGAGAAGGACGTGGTATTCGTTGTTGAAGGGGACAATGTGGAAGAGTAGTTCCTCCGACCTATAGTTCTTGGGTGTACCGAATACCACTTGGAATTTAATGCTTCCCAAACACCGGGCTTCCCGGCTGGGAATAATTCCACTAAAGGTTGTATTACTTTGTTCAATGCAGGATTTATCGACCTGCATTTTTTATGGGGAACGTAGTATTTCAAAAATTTCCTATGATCACGCAAGATCTATCTACTAGATGCATAGCAACGAGATGGGAGAGTGTGTCTGCGTACCCTCGTAGACCGAAAGCGGAAGCGTCTATTGACGCGGTTGATGTAGTCGAACGTCTTCGCGATCCAACCGATCCAAGCACCGAACGTACGGCACCTCCGCGTTCAGCACACGTTCAGCTCGATGACATCCCACGAGCTCTTGATCCAGTTGAGCTTCACGGGAGAGTTTCGTCAGCACGATGGCGTGGTGACGGAGATGATGAAGCTACCGGCGCATGGCTTCGCCTAAGCACTGCAACGATATGACCGAGGTGTGTTTCTATGGAGGGGGGGCACCGCACACGGCTAAAATAATGTTGCTTGTGTGTCTTTGGGTGCCCCCCTGCCCCTGTATATAAAGGATCAAGGGGCGAGGGCCGGCCGGCCATGTATGGCGAGCCAGGAGTAGGATTCCTACTCCTAGTAGGAATAAGAATCCCCTTCCCTATTCCTACTAGGAGTAGGAAAGGAAGAAGGAGAGGAGAAGGAAAGAGAGGGGCGCCTCCCCCCACTCCTAGTCCAACTAGGATTCCTAGGGGGGGCGCGACCAGCCCTATGGGCAGCCTCTCTCTTTTCCCTCAAGGCCCACTATGGCCCATACTCTCCCCAGGGGGGTCCGGTAACCCCCTCCGGCACTCCGGTTATACCCGATAACACCCGGAACACTTCCGATGTCCGAATATAGTCGTCCAATATATCAGTATTTATGTCTCGGACATTCCGAGACTCCTCGTCATGTCCGTGATATCATCCGGGACTCCAAACTACCTTTGGTACATCAAAACTCATAAACTCATAATATTGATCATCATCAAACGTTAAGCGTGCGGACCCTACGGGTTCGAGAACTATGTAGACATGACCAAGACTCATCTTCGGTCAATAACCAATAGCGGAACCTGGATGCTCATATTGGCTCCTACATATTCTACAAAGATCTTTATCGGTCAAACCGCATAACAACATACGTTGTTCCCTTTGTCATCGGTATGTTACTTGCCCGAGATTCGATCGTCGGTATCTCAATACCTAGTTCAATCTCGTTACCGGCAAGTCTCTTTACTCGTTCCGTCATACATCATATCGTGACTAACTCATTAGTCATTTGCTTGCAAGGCTTATTATGATATGTATTACCGAGAGGGCCCAGAGATACCTCCCCGACACTCGAAGTGACAAATCCTATTCTTGATCTATGCCAACACCACAAACACCTTCGGAGACACCTGTAGATCATCTTTATAATCACCCCGTTATGTTGTGACGTTTGATATCACACAAGGTGTTCCTTCGGTATTTGGGAGTTGCATAATCTCATAGTCATAGGAACATGTATAAGTCATGAAGAAAGCAATAGTAGTAAAACTACGCGATCAAGTTGCTAAGCTAACAGATAGGTCTTGTCCATCAAATCATTCTCCTAATGATGTGATCCCGTTGATCAAATAACAACTCATGTCTATGGCTAGGAAACATAACCATATTTGATCAATGAGCTAGTCTAGTAGAGGCATACTAGGGACTCTCTGTTTTGTCTATGTATTCACACATGTACTAAGTTTCCGGTTAATACAATTCTAGCATGAATAATAAACATTTATCATGATATAAGGAAATAAATAATAACTTTATTACTGCCTCTAGGACATATTTCCTTCAGTCTCCCACTTGCACTAGAGTCAATAATCTAGTTCACATCACCATGTGATTTATCACCAATAGTTCACATCCTCATGTGATTTAACACTTTATAGTTCACATCGCCATGTGACCAATACCCAAAAAGGTTTACTAGAGTCAATAATCTAGTTCACATCGCCATGTGATTAACACCCAAAGAGTACTAAGGTGTGATCATGTTTTGCTTGTGAGAGAAGTTTAGTCAACGGGTCTATCACATTCAGATCCGTATGTATTCCACAAATTTCTATGTCTACAATGCTCTACATGGAGCTACTCTAGCTAATTGCTCCCACTTTCAATATGTATCTAGATCGAGACTTAGAGTCATCCAGCTCGGTGTCAAAGCTTGCATCGACGTAACTCTTTACGACGAACTCTTTGTCACCTCCAAAATCGAGAAACATTTCCTTATTCCACTAAGGATAATTCTGACCGTTGTCCAGTGATCCACTCCTGGATCACTATTGTACCCTCTTGCCAAACTCATGGCGAGGTACATAATAGGTCTGGTACACAACATAGCATACTTTATAGAACCTATGACCGAGGCATAGGGAATGACTTTTCATTCTCTTTCTATTTTCTGTTGTGGTCGGGTTTTGAGTCTTACTCAACTTCACGCCTTGTAACACATGCAATAACCCTTTCTTCGACTGATCCATTTTGAACTTCTTCAAAATTTTATCAAGGTATGTGCTTTGTGAAAGTCCAATTAAGCGTCCTGATCTATCTCTATAGATCTTGATGCCTAATATATAAGCAGCTTCACCGAGGTCTTTCATTGAAAAATTCTTATTCAAGTATCCTTTTATGCCATCCAGAAATTCTATATCATTCCCAATCAACAATATGTCATCTACATATAATATCAGAAATGCTACAGAGCTCCCACTCACTATCTTGTAAATACAGGTTTCTCCAAATGTCTGTATAAAACCATAAGCTTTGTTCACCTTATCAAAGCATATATTCCAACTCCGAGATGCTTGCACCAGTCCATAGATGGATCACTGGAGCTTGCACACTTTATTAGCACCTTTAGGATCAACAAAACCTTCTGGTTGCATCATATACAACTCCTCTTTGAGGTATCCATTTATGAATGCAGTTTTGACATCCATTTGCCAGATTTCATAATCATAAAATGTGGCAATTGCTAACATGATTAGGACAGACTTAAGCATCGCTACGGGTGAGAAAGTCTCATCGTAGTTAACTCCTTGAACTTGTCGAAAACATTTCACAACAAGTCGAGCTTTGTAGACAGTAACATTACCGTCGGCGTCGGTCTTCCTCTTGAAGATCCATTTATTTTCAATGGCTTGCCGATCATCGGGCAATTCAACCGAAGTCCACACTTTGTTCTCAAACATGGATCCCATCTCATATTTCATGGCCTCAAGCCATTTTGCGGAATCTGGGCTCATCATCGCTTCCTCATAGTTCGTAGGTTCATCATGGTCTAGTAGCATGACTTCCAGAACAAGGTTGCCGTACCAATCTGGTGCGGAACGTACTCTGGTTGACCTACGAGGTTCTGTAGTAACTTGATCTGAAGCTTCATGATCATCATCATTAGCTTCCTCACTCATTGTTGTAGGAATCACTGGAACTAGTTTCTGTGATGTATTACTTTCTAATTCGGGAGAAGGTACAATTACCTCATCAAATGATGTCTACTACACAACCATCTTCTTGTAGACGTTGTTGGGCCTCCAAGTGCAGAGGTTTGTAGGATAGTAGCAAATTTACCTCAAGTGGATGACCTAAGGTTTATCAATCCGCGGGAGGCGTAGGATGAAGATGGTCTCTCTCAAAAAACCCTGCAACCAAATAATAAAGAGTCTCTTGTGTCCCCAACACACGCAATACAATGGTAAATTGTATAGGTGCACTAGTTCGGCGAAGAGATGGTGATACAAGTGCAATATGGATGGTAGATATATGTTTTTGTAATAAGAAAATATAAAAACAGCAAGGTACAAATGATAAACGTGAGCATAAACGGTGTTGCAATGATAGGAAACAAGGCCTAGGGTTCATATTTTCACTAGTGCAAGTTCTCTCAACAATAATAACATAACTGGATCATATAACTATCCCTCAATATGCAACAAAGAGTCACTCCAAAGTAACTAATAGCGGAGAACAAACGAAGAGATTATGGCAGTGTACGAAACCACCTCAAAGTTATTCTTTCTGATCGATCTATTCAAGAGTCCGTAGTAAAATAACACGAAGCTATTCTTTCCGTTCGATCTATCATAGACTTCGTACTATAATAACACCTTAAGACGCATATCAACCAAAACCCTAATGTCACCTAGATACTCCATTGTCACCTCAAGTATCCGTGGGCATGATTATACGATATGCATCACACAATCTCAGATTCATCTATTCAACCAACACAAAAGAACTTCAAAGAGTGCCCCAAAGTTTCTACCGGAGAGTCAAGACGAAACTGTGTGCCAACCCCTATGCATAGATTCACAAGGTCACGGAACCCGCAAGTTGATCACCAAAACATACATCAAGTGCATCAATAAAATAACCCATTGTCACCACGGGTATCCCACGCAAGACATACATCAAGTGTTCTCAAATCCTTAAAGACTTAATCCGATAAGATAACTTCAAAGGGAAAACTCAATCCATTACAAGAGAGTAGAGGGGGAGAAACATCATAAGATCCAACTATAATAGCAAAGCTCGCGATGCAGCAAGATCGTGCCATCTCAAGAACACGAGAGAGAGACATAGAGAGAGAGAGAGAGAGAGAGAGAGAGAGAGAGAGAGAGATCAAACACATAGCTACTGGTACATACCCTCAACCCCGAGGGTGGACTACTCCCTCCTCGTCATGGAGAGCGCCGGGATGATGAAGATACCCACTGGAGAGGGATTCCCCCTCCGGCAGGGTGCCGGAACAGGGTCTAGATTGGCTTTCGATGGCAACAGAGGCTTTCGGTGGCGGAACTCCCGATCTAGGTTACTTTTCGGAGGTTTCAGTATATATAGGAGGTGTTGGAGTCGGGGCCAAGCAAAGGGGGTCTACGGGTTGTCCACGAGGCAGGGGGCGCACCCCCACCCTCGTGGGTAGCCCGTGGGTCTTCTTGTCCCCCTCCGGCACTTCCTGGGCTTCTTTTGCTCCAAAAACGTCCTCCGTTGAGTTTCAGGTCAATTGGGCTCCGTTTGATATTCCTTTTCTGCGAAACCCTATAACAGGAGAAAAATAGAAACTGGCACTGGGCTCTGGGTTAATAAGTTAGTCCCAAAAATCATATAAAAGTGTGTATAAAAGCCCATAAAACATCCTAGAAGGATAATATAATAGCATGGAATAATCAAAAATTATAGATACGTTGGAGACGTATCAAGCATCCCCAAGCTTAATTCCTGCTCCTCCTCGAGTAGGTAAATGATAAAAACAGAATTTTTGATGTGGAATGCTAACCAACATAATTTTCAATGTAATTCTCTTTATTGTGGCATGAATGTCCAGATCTGAAAGATTCAAGACAAAAGTCTATATTGACATAAGAAATAATAATACTTCAAGCATACTAACAAAGCAATCATGTCTTCTCAAAATACCATGGCTAAATAAAGTTATCCCTACAAAATCATATAGTCTGGCTATGCTCCCTCTTCATCACACAAAATATTCATATCATGCACAACCCCGGTTTCAGCCAAGCACTTGTTTTCATACTCTAATCTTTCAAACCTTTCAACTTTCACGCAATACATGAGCGTGAGCCATGGATTAAGCACTATGGGTGGAATAGAGTGGTGGTTGTGGAGAAGACAAAAAGGAGGGAGATAGTCTCACATCGACTAGGCGTATCAACGGGCTATGGAGATGCACATCAATAGATATCAATGTGAGTGAGTAGGGATTGCCATGCAACGGATGCACTAGAGCGAAAAATGTATGAAAGCTCGACAAAAGAAACTAAGTGGGTGTGCATCCAACTTGCTTGCTCATGAAGACCTAGGGCATTTGAGGAAGCCCATCGTTGGAGTATACAAGCCAAGTTCTATAATGAAAATCCCCACTAGCATATGAAAGTGACTAAACATGAGACTCTCTACCATGAAGAACATGGTGCTACTTTGAAGCACAAGTGTGGAAAAAAGATAGTAGCAATTGTCCCTTTTTTTGGAGGGGCCTTCTCTTTTTTTGGCCTTCCCTCACATGGGACAATGCTCTATAATGAAGATCATCACACTTTTATTGATTTACAACTCGATTCTAGAACAAAGTATGACTCTATATGAATGCCTCCGGCGATGTACCGGGATGTGCAATGAATCAAGAGTGACATGTATGAAAAATTATGCATGGTGGCTTTGCCACAAATACGATGTCAACTACATGATCATGCATGTCAATATGACAATATGAATCGTGTCATATGAACGAAACAGTGGAAAGTTGCATGACAATATACCTTGGAATGGCTATGGAAATGCCATGATAGGTAGATATGGTGGCTGTTTTGTGGAAGGTATATGGTGGGTGTATGGTACCGGCGAAAGTTGCGCGGTACAAGAGAGGCTAGCAATGGTCGAAGGGTGAGAGTGCGTATAATCCATGGACTCAACATTAGTCATAAAGAACTCATATACTTATTGCAAAAATTTACGAGTCATCAAAACAAAGAAATCAATGCATGCTCCTAGGGGGGAGATTGGTAGGAGTTAACCATCGCGTGCCCCCGACCTCCACAGAAAGGATGACACTCTACAAATACTTCATGCTCTAACTTCGTCACATAGCGGTTCACCATACGTGCATGCTACGGGAATCACAAACTTTAACACAAGTATTTTTCAATTTCATAATAACTCCACTAGCATGACTCTAATATCACTATCCTCATATCTCAAAACAATTATCAAGTATCAAACTTCTCATCATATTCAATGCACTTTGTATGAAAATTTTAACTACATTCATCTTGGATGCCTATCATATTAGGACTAGTTTCATAACCAAAGCACATTACTGTGCTGTTCTAATAGACTCTCAAAAAGATATAAGTGAAGCATGAGAGTTCATCTATTTCTTCAAAATAAAACCACCACCGTGCTCTAAAAGATATAAGTGAAGCACTAGAGCAAATGACAAACTACTCCAAGAGATATAAGTGAAGATCAATGAGTAGTTGAATAATTATGTAACTATGTGAAGATTTTCTAACATTTAAGAATTTCAGATCTTGGTATTTTATTCAAACAGAAAGCAAAAGAAAAGAAAATAAAATGACGCTCCAAGCAAAACACATATCATGTGGTGAATAAAAATATAGCCTCAAGTAAAGTTACCGATGAACAAAGACGAAAGAGGGGATGCCTTCCCAGGGCATCCCCAAGCTTAGGCTTTTGGTTGTCCTTGAATATTACCTTGGGGTGCCTTGGGCGTCCCCAAGCTTAGGCTCTTGCCACTCTTTGTTCCATAGTCCATCAAAGCAATACTCAAAACTTGAAAACTTCACAACACAAAACTTAGCCAAAAATCTCGTGAGCTCCGTTAGTATAAGAAAACAAACCACCACTCAAAGGTACTGTAATGAACTCATTCTTTGTTTATATTTGTGTTAAACCTACTATATTCCAACTTCTCTATGATTCATATCCTCCAATACTACTCATAGATTCTTCAAAATAAGCAAACAACACACGAAAAACAGAACCTGTCAAAAACAGAACAGTCTGTAGTAATCTGTAACTTTCGCATACTTCTGTAACTCCAAAAAAATGAAATAAATTGGTAAACGTGGGGAATTTGTCTATTAATCATCTGAAAAAAGAATCAACTAAATTGCACACTCCAGTAAAATCTGGTGACTATTCTAGTGAGCGCTAACGATTCTGTTTTTTACAGCAAGATCATATAAACTTCACACAAGTCTTCCCAAAGGTTCTACTTGGCACAAACAATAATTAAAACAAAAAACCACATCTAAACAGAAGCTAGATGCAATATTTATTCCTAAATAGAAGCAAAAAGAAAAGAACAAAGATAAAGTTGGGTTGCCTCCCAACAAGCGCTATCGTTTAACGCCCCTAGCTAGGCATGATGGTTTATATGATGCTCGCATAAAGGATAAAAATTGAAACATAAAGGGAGCATCATGAAGAATATGACTAGCACATTTAAGTCTAACCCACTTCCTATGCATAGGGATTTTGTGAGCAAACAACTTATGGAAACAATAATCAACTAGCATAGCAAAGCAAAACAAGCATAGCTTCAAAACTTTAAGCATATAGAGAGGAAACTTGATATTATTGCAATATGTAGAAGCATATGATCCTCTCTCATAATAATTTTCAGTAGCATCATGAATGAATTCAACCATATAACCAGCACATAAAGCATTCTTTTCATGATCTACTTGCATAGAAATTTTACTACTCTCCATAGAAGCAAAATTCTTCACATTCATAGTAGTGGGAGCAAATTCAACAGAATAACTATCATGTGAAGCATAATCAAATTGAAAACTAAAATTATGATGACAAGTTTCATGGTTATCATTATTCTTAATAGCATACAAGTCATCACAATAATCATCATAGATAGCAACTTTGTTCTCATAATCAATTGGAACCTCTTCCGAAATAGTGGATTCATCACTAAATAAAGTCATGACCTCTCCAAATCCACTTTCATCAATATATTCATCATAAATAGGAGGCATGCTTTCATCATAATAAATTTTCTCATCAAAACTTGGGGGACTAAACATATCATCTTCATCAAACATAGCATCCCCAAGCTTGTGGCTTTGCATATCATTAGCATCATGGGTATTCAAAGAATTCATACAAACAACATTGCAATCATGCTCATCATGCACATATTTTATGCCAAGCATTCTATGTAATTCTTCTTCTAGTACGTGAGCACAATTTTCCTTCCCATCATTTTCACGAAAGATATTAAAAAGATGAAGCATATGAGGTAACCTTAATTCCATTTTTTTGTAGTTTTCTTTTATAAACTAAACTAGTGATAAAACAAGAAACTAAAAGATTCGATTGCAAGATCTAAAGATATACCTTCAAGCACTCACCTCCCCGGCAACGGCGCCAGAAAAGAGCTTGATGTCTACTACACAACCATCTTCTTCTAGACGTTGTTGGGCCTCCAAGTGCAGAGGTTTGTAGGACAGTAGCAAATTTCCCTCAAGTGGATGACCTAAGGTCTATCAATCCGCGGGAGGCGTAGGATGAAGATGGTCTCTCTCAAACAACCCTTCAACCAAATAACAAAGAGTCTCCTGTGTCATCAACACACCCAATACAATGGTAAATTGTATAGGTGCACTTGTTCGGCGAAGAGATGGTGATACAAGTGCAATATGGATGGTAGATATATGTTTTTGTAATAAGAAAATATAAAAACTACAAGGTAGCAAATGATAAACGTGAGCATAAACGGTGTTGCAATGATAGGAAACAAGGCCTAGGGTTCATACTTTCACTAGTGCAAGTTCTCTCAACAATAATAACATAACTGGATCATATAACTATCCCTCAATATGCAACAAAGAGTCACTCCAAAGTAACTAATAGCGGAGAACAAACGAAGAGATTATGGCAGGGTACGAAACCACCTCAAAGTTATTCTTTCTGATCGATCTATTCTAGAGTTCGTAGTAAAATAACACGAAGCTATTGTTTCCGTTCGATCTATCATAGAGTTCGTACTATAATAACACCTTAAGACACATATCAACCAAAACCCTAATGTCACCTAGATACTCCATTGTCACCTCAAGTATCCGTGGGCATGATTATACGATATGCATCACACAATCTCAGATTCATCTATTCAACCAACACAAAAGAACTTCAAAGAGTGCCTCATAGTTTCTACCGGAGAGTCAAGACGAAAACGTGTGCCAACCCCTATGCATAGACTCCCAAGGTCACGGAACCCGCAAGTTGATCACCAAAACATACATCAAGTGGATCAATAGAATAACCCATTGTCACCACGGGTATCCCAGGCAAGACATACATCAAGTTTTCTCAAATCCTTAAAGACTCAATCCGATAAGATAACTTCAAAGGGAAAACTCAATCCATTACAAGAGAGTAGAGGGGGAGAAACATCATAAGATCCAACTATAATAGCAAAGCTCGTGATACATCAAGATCGTGCCATCTCAAGAACATGAGAGAGAGAGATCAAACACATAGCTACTGGTACATACCCTCAGCCCCGAGGGTGGACTACTCCCTCCTCGTCCGGGAGAGCGCCGGGATGAATTAAGATAGCCACCGGAGAGGGATTCCCCCTCCGATAGGGTGCTGGAACAGGGTCTAGATTGCTTTTCGGTGGCAACAGAGGCTTTCGGCGGCGGAACTCCTGATCTAGGTTACTTTCCGGAGGTTTCAGTATATATGGGAGGTGTTGGAGTCGGGGCCAAGCAAAGGGGGTCTACGGGCTGTCCACGAGGCAGGGGGCGCGCCTAGTAGGGGGGGCACGCCCCCACCCTTGTGGGCAGCCCGTGGGTCTTCTCGTCCCCCTTCGGCACTTCATGGGCTTCTTTTGGTCCAAAAACGTCCTCCGTTGAGTTTCAGGTCAATTGGGCTTCGTTTCATATTCCTTTTCTGCGAAACCCTAAAACGGGAGAAAAACAAAAACTGGCAGTGGGCTCTGGGTTAATAAGTTAGTCCCAAAAATCATATAAAAGTGTGTATAAAAGCCCATAAAACATCCTAGAAGGATAATATAATAGCATGGAACACTCAAAAATTATAGATACGTTGGAGACGTATCATCAAGTTCTACTTTCCTCCCACTCACTTATTTCGAGAGAAACTCCTTCTCTAGAAAGGATCCATTCTTAGCAACGAATATCTTGCCTTCGGATCTGTGATAGAAGGTGTACCCAATAGTTTCCTTTGGGTATCCTATGAAGACACATTTCTCCGACTTGGGTTCGAGCTTATCAGGTTGAAGCTTTTTCACATAAGCATCGCAGCCCCAAACTCTAAGAAACAACAACTTTGGTTTCTTGCCAAACCACAGTTCATAAGGTGTCATCTCAACGGATTTAGATAGTGCCCTTATTTAACGTGAATGCAACTGTCTCTAAAGCATAACCCCAAAACGATAGTGGTAAATCGGTAAGAGACATCATATATCGCACCATATCTAATAAAGTACAGTTACGACGTTCGGACACACCATTACGATGTGGTGTTCCGAGTGGCGTGAGTTGTGAAACTATTCCAGATTGTTTCAAATGAAGACCAAACTCGTAACTCAAATATTCGCCTCCACGATCAGATCATAGAAACTTTATTTTCTCGTTACGATGATTCTCCACTTCACTCTGAAATTCTTTGAACTTTTCAAATGTTTCAGACTTGTATTTCATCAAGTAGATATACCCATATCTGCTCAATCATTAGTGAAGGCCAGGACATAGCGATACCCGCCGCGAGCCTCAACACTCATTGGTCCACATACATCAGTATGTATGATTTCCAACAAATCTGTTGCTCGCTCCATTGTTTTGGAGAAATGAGGTCTTAGTCATCTTGCCCATAAGGCATGGTTCGCAAGCACCAAGTGATTCATAATCAAGTGATTCCAAAAGTCCATCAGTATGGAGTTTCTTCATGCGCTTTACACCAATATGACCTAAACGACAGTGCCACAAATAAGTTGCATTATCATTATCAACTTTGCATCCTTTTGGCTTTAATATTATGAATATGTGTATTACTACGATCGAGATCCAACAAACTATTTTCATTGGGTGTATGACCATCGAAGGTTTTATTCATGTAAACAGAATAACAATTATTCTATGACTTTAAATGAATAACAGTATTGCAACAAACATGATCAAATCATATTCATGCTCAACGCAAATGCAAAATAACATTTATTTAGGTTCTACACTAATCCCGAAAGTATAGGGAGTGTGCGATGATGATCATATCAATCTTGGAACCACTTCCAACACACATCGTCACTACACCTTTAACTAGTCTCTGTTCATTATGCAACTCTCGTTTCGAGTTACTAATTTTTAGCAACTGAACCATTATCAAATACCCAGGGGTTGCTATGAACACTAGTAAAGTACACATCAATAATCTGTATATCAAATATACCTTTGTTCACTTTGCCATCCTTTTTATCCGCCAAGTATCTAGGGCAGTTCCACTTCCAATGACAATTTCCTTTGTAGTAGAAGCACTAAGTTTCAGGCTTGAGTTTAGCTTTGGGTTTCTTCACGAGAGTGATGATACGTCTCCAACGTATCTATAATTTTTGATTGTTCCATGCTATTATATATTATGTTTTGGATGTTTAATGGGCTTTATTATACACTTCTATGTTATTTTTGGGACTAACCTACTAACCCAAGGCCGAGTGCAGATTGCTGTTTTTTTTGCCTATTTCAGGGTTTCGCAGAAAAGGAATATCAAACGGAGTCCAAACGGAATGAAACCTTCGGGAGAGTTATTTTTGGAACGATATCAACGCAGAAGACTTGGAGTACACGCGAGGGAACGAAGGAGGCGGCCACGAGGGTCCAGGGCGCACCCCCACCCTCGTGGCCCCCCTCTGGCTCCCCCAATGCCCTCCTTCCTCCTATATATATATATATATCCATGTACCCTGAAAACATTGAGGCAACAGAGAAAACCCTAATTCCACCGCCGCAACCTTCTGTTCCCGTGAGATCCCATCTTGGGGCCTGTTCCGGAGCTCTGTCGGAGGGGGGGATCTACCACGGAGTGCTTCTACATCAACACCATGAGTTGTGAGTAGTTTACCACAGACCTTCGGGTCCATAGTTATTAGCTAGATGGCTTCTTCTCTCTTTTTGGATCTCAGTACCAAGTTCTCCTCGGTCTTCGAGGAGATCTATTCGATGTAATCTTTTTGCGGTGTGTTTGTTGAGATCCGATGAATTGTTGGTTTATGATCAAGATTATCTACGATAAATATTTGGTTCTTTTCTTAAACCATGTGAGGAAAGGCCAAATAAAAAAATATGGCCCAAAAAAATAGAGAGGGGCTAAAAAAGAGAGAGAAATCCCCTCCAAAAAAATGAGAGAAAAGAGAGAAGGGACAATACTACTATCCTTTTCCACACTTGTGCTTCAAAGTAGCACCATGATCTTCATGATAGAGAGTCTCTTGTTTTGTCACTTTCTTATACTAGTGAGAATTTTTATTATAGAACTTGGCTTGTATATTCCAACGATGGGCTTCCTCAAATGCCCTAGGTCTTCATGAGCAAGCAAGTTGGATGTACACCCACTTAGTTTCTTTTGTTGAGCTTTCATACACTTATAGCTCTAGTGCATCCGTTGCATGGCAATCCCTACTCACTCACATTGATATCTATTGATGGGCATCTCCATAGCCCATTGATACACCTAGTTGATGTGAGACTATCTTCCTCCTTTTTGTCTTCTCGACAACCACCACTCTATTCCACCTATAGTGCTATATCCATAGCTCACGCTCATGTACTGCGTGAAAGTTGAAAAGTTTGAAACTTTTTGAGTATGAAAACAATTGCTTGGCTGAAACCAGGGTTGTGCATGATATGAATACTTTGTGTGATGAAGAGGGAGCATAGCCACACTATATGATTTTGTAGGGATAACTTTCTTTGGCCATGTTATTTTGAGAAAACATAATTGCTTTGTTAGTATGCTTGAAGTATTATTATTTCTTATGTCAATATAGACTTTTGTCTTGAATCTTTCGGATCTGAACATTCATGCCACAATAAAGAAATTACATTGAGAATTATGTTGGTTAGAATTCCACATCAAAAATTCTGTTTTTATCATTTACCTACTCGAGGACGAGCAGTAATTAAGCTTGGGGATGCTTGATACGTCTCCAGCGTATCTAATTTTTTTATTGTTCCATGCTATTATATATTATGTTTTGGATTTTGAATGGGCTTTATTACACACTTTTATATTATTTTTGGGACTAATGTACTAACCCAAGGCCCAATGCAGATTGCTTTTTTGTGTGCCTATTTCAGGATTTCGGAGAAAAGGAATATCAAACGGAGTCCAAACGGAATGAAACCTTCGCGTGAGTTATTTTTGGAACGATATCAACGCAGAAGACTTGGAGTACACGCGAGGGAACGAAGGAGGTATATATATATATATATATATATATATATATATATATATATATATATATATATATATACCCTGAAAGCATCGAGGCAACAGAGAAAACTTGGGGCCTGTTCCGGAGCTCCACCGGAGGGGGGATCTACCAAGGAGTGATTCTACATCAACACCATAGCCTCACCATGACTTGTGAGTAGTTTACCACAAACCTTCGGGTCCATAGTTATTAGCTAGATGGCTTCTTCTCTCTTTTTGGATATCAATACCAAGTTCTCCTCGGTCTTCGAGGAGATCTATTCGATGTAATCTTTTTGCGGTGTGTTTGTCGAGAACCGATGAATTGTGGGTTTATGATCAAGATTATCTATGAGAAATATTTGGTTCTTTTCCGAAATCTTTTATGTATGATTATAATATCCTTGCAAGTCTCTTCGAATTATTGGTTTGGTTTGGCCTACTAGATCTATAGTTCTTGCAATGGGAGATGTGCTTGGCTTTGGGTTCAATCTTGCGGTGTCCTTTCCCAGTGACAGCAGGGACAGCAAGGCACGTATTGTATTGTTGCCATCGAGGATAAAAAGATGAGATTTATATCATATTGCTTGAGTTTATCCCTCTACATCATGTCATCTTGCTCAAAGCATTACTCTGTTCTTATGAACTTAGTACTCTAGATGCATGTTGGATAGCGGTCGATGTGTGGAGTAATAGTAGTAGATGCAGAATCATTTTGGTATACTTGTCACGGACGTGATGCCTACATATAATGATCATGCCTAGATATTCTCATAATTATTCACTTTTCTATCAATTGCTCGACAGTAATGTGTTCACCCACCGTAGAATTCTGCTATCATGTGAGAAGCCACTAGTGAAACCTATGCCCCCGGGTCTATTCTCAACATATTAATCTACCATCTACTTTACTTTGCTTTATTTACTTTATGTTCTTATATCCAAAAATACCAAAAACATTATACTATCCTATCTATCAGATCTCACTTTCATAAGTGACCGTAAAGGGATTGACAACCCCTTATCGCGTTGGCTGTGAAGTTCTTATTTGTTTGTGCAGGTGCGAGGGACTCGCGCGTGGTCTCCTACTAGATTGATACCTTGGTTCTCAAAAACCGAGGGAAATACTTATGCTACTGTGCTTCATCACCCTTTCCTCTTCGAGGGAATACAAAGCAAGCTCGAGAAGTAGCAAGTGACAACTTGCTTGTCATTCTTCTTGAAGTTCCCCTTCTATCCCTTTGCCCTTTACTTGAAACAAGTGGTCTTGTTAACCATCAACACTTGATGCTCTTTCTTGATTTCTACCTTCGCCGATTTCAGCATCGCGAAGAACTCGGGAATTACTTTCGTCATCCTTTGCATATTATAGTTCATCACGAAGTTCTACTAACTTGGTGATAGTGACTAGAGAATTTTGACAATTACTATCTTATCTGAAAGATTAATTCCCACTTGATTCAAGCAATTGTAGTACCCAGACAATCTGAGCTCATGCTCACTGGTTGAGCTATTCTCCTCCATCTTGTAGGCAAAGTACTGTCAGAGGTCTCATACCTCTTGACACGGGAATGAGTATGAAATACTAATTTCAACTCTTGGAATATCTTTATATGCTCCGTGGCGTTCAAAACATTTTGAAGTCCCGATTCTAAGCCGTAAAGCATGGTGCACTAAACTATTAAGTAGACATCATATTGAGCTTTGCCAAACGTTCATAACATTTGCATTTGCTCCTGCAATAGATCTGTCACCTAGCGGTGCATCAAGGACATAATACTTCTGTGCAGCAATGAGGATAATCCTCAAATCACGGACCTAGTCCGCATCATTGCTACTAACATCTTTCAACTTATATTTCTCTAGGAACATATAAAAATAAACGGGGAGCTACATCGCGATCTATTGATCTACAACATAGATATGCTAATACTACCAGGACTAAGTTCATGATAAATTAAAGTTCAATTAATCATATTACTAAAGAACTCCCACTTAGATAGACATCCCTCTAGTGATCTAAATGATCACGTGATCCAAATCAACTAAACCATGTCCGATCATCACGCGAGATGGAGTAGTTTTCAATGGTGAACATCTTATGTTGATCATTTCTACTATATGATTCACGCTCGACCTTTCGGTCTCCAGTGTTCCGAGGCTATGTCTGTACATGCTAGGCTCCTCAAATTTAACCCGAGTATTCTGCATGTGCAAAACTGTCTTACACCCATTGTATTTGAACATAGAGCTTATCACACCCGATCATCACGTGGTGTCTCGGCACGACGAACTTTCGCAACGGTGCATACTCAGGGAGAACACTTTTACTTTGAAATTTTGTAAGGGGTCATCTTATAATGCTACCGCCGTACTAAGCAAAATAAGAAGCATAATAAGATAAACATCACATGCAATCAAAATATGTGACATGATATGGCCATCATCATCTTGTGCTTTTGATCTCCATCTCCAAATCATCATCATGATTTCCATCGCCACCGGCTAGACACCATGATCTTCATCGCAGCGTCGTGGTCGTCTCACCAACTATTGCTACTACTACTATCGCTAACTCATAGTGATAAAGTAAAGCAATTACATGGCCTTCGCAATTCATACAATAAAGAGACAACCATAAGGCTCCTGCCGGTTGCCGATAACTGTACAAAACATGATCATCTCATACAATAACGTATAACTCACCACGTCTTGACCATATCACATCACAACATGCCCTGCAAAAACAAGCTAGACGTCCTCTACTTTGTTGTTGCAAGTTCTACGTGGCTGCTACGGGCTTAGCAAGAACCGTTCTTACATACGCATAAAAAAACCACAACGATTTTTCGTCAAGTATGTGTTGTTTTAACCTTCACAAGGACCGGGCGTAGCCACACTTGATTCAACTAAAATGAGAGAGACAGACACCCGCCGTCACCTTTAAGCAATGAGTGCTCATAACGGTGAAACCAGTCTCGCGTAAGCATACGCATAATGTCGGTCCGGTCCGCTTCATCTCACAATACCGCCGAATCAAAGTATAACATGCTGGTAAGCAGTATGCCTATTATCGCCCACAACTCATTGTGTTCCACTCGTGCATATAATCTACGCATAGACCTAGCTCATGATGCCACTGATGGGGAACGTAGTATTTCAAAAATTTCCTATGATCACGCAAGATCTATCTACTAGATGCATAGCAACTAGAGGGGAGAGTGTGTCTACGTACCCTCGTAGACCGAAAGCGGAAGCGTCTAGTGACGCAGTTGATGTAGTCGAACGTCTTCGCGATCCAACCGATCCAAGCATTGAACGTACGACACCTCCGCGTTCAGCACACGTTCAGCTCGATGACGTCCCACGAGCTCTTGATCCAGTTGAGCTTCACGGGAGATTTTCGTCAGCACGACGGCGCGGTGACGGAGATGATGAAGCTACCGGCGCAGGGCTTCGCCTAAGCACTACAACGATATGACCGAGGTGTGTTTCTGTGGAGGGGGGCACCGCACACGGCTAAAACAATGTTGCTTGTGTGTCTTTGGGTGCCCCTGCCCCCGTATATAAAGTAGCAAGGGGCGAGGGCCGGCCGGCCATGTATGGCGCGCCAGGAGTAGGAATTCTACTCCTAGTAGGAATAGGAATCCCCTTTCCTATTCCTACTAGGAGTAGGAAAGGAAGAAGGAGAGGAGAAGGAAAGAGAGGGGCCCTCCCCCCCCCCACTCCTAGTCCAACTCGGATTCCTAGGGGGGCATGGCCAGCCCTATGGGCTGCCTCTCTCTTTTCCCTCAAGGCCCACTATGGCCCATACTCCCCCGGGGGGGGGGTCCGGTAACCCCCTCCGGCACTCCGGTTATACCCGATAACACCCGGAACACTTCCGGTGTTCGAATATAGTCGTCCAATATATCAATCTTTATGTCTAGGACATTCCGAGAGTCCTCGTCATGTCCGTCATATTACCCGGGACTCCGAACTACCTTCGGTACATCAAAACTCATAAACTCATAATACCGATCGTCATCGAACGTTAAGCGTGCGGACCCTACGGGTTCGAGAACTATGTAGACATGGCCGAGACTCATCTCCGGTCAATAACCAATAGCGGAACCTGGATGCTCATATTGGCTCCTACATATTCTACGAATATCTTTATCGGTCAAACCGCATAACAACATACGTTGTTCCCTTTGTCATCGGTATGTTACTTGCCCGAGATTTGATCGTCGGTATCTTAATACCTAGTTCAATCTCGTTACCGGCAAGTCTCTTTACTCGTTCCATAATAGATCATCTCGTGACTAACTCATTAGTCATTTGCTTGCAAGGCTTATGATGACGTGTATTACCGAGAGGACCCAGAGATACCTCTCCGACACTCGGAGTGACAAATCATATTCTTGATCTATGCCAACACCACAAACACCTTCGGAGACACCTGTAGAGCATCTTTATAATCACCCAGTTACGTTGTGACATTTGATAGCACACAAGGTGTTCCTCTGGTATTTGGGAGTTGCATATTCTCATAGTCATAGGAACATGTATAAGTCATGAAGAAAGCAATAGTAGTAAAACTACACGATCAAGTTGCTAAGCTAACGGATGGGTCTTGTCCATCACATCATTATCCTAATGATGTGATCCCGTTGATCAAATAACAACTCATGTCTATGGCTAGGAACCATAACCATCTTTGATCAATGAGCTAGTCTAGTAGAGGCATACTAGGGACTCTCTGTTTTGTCTATGTATTCACACATGTACTAAGTTTCCGGTTAATACAATTCTAGCATGAATAATAAACATTTATCATGATATAAGGAAATAAATAATAACTTTATTATTGCCTCTAGGGCATATTTCCTTTAATTTTTGCAAGCGTGTCCTCATATATGAGGTTGAGTCCGCTGCCCCCGTCCATGAGTACTTTAGTGAGGCGAAAGCCGTCTACTATTTGGTTTAGTACAAAAGCGGCTGTGGCTCGGACCGGCCGGACTCGTGGTTCGTCTTCGGCAAAGAAAGTAATTGTCATGTCGCTGCATGGGCTTGCAGTGCCGGTTTGATGAACCTCAGCAAGTTCGCGATTTGCTCTCTTGTGTCGGTTGTTTGAGGAGAATGTCTCGAAGACAGTAAAGACATCAAAATCTTTCTCCCCTGGCGTTGCGGTGGCGAGGATTGCTTCACCACTTTTTGCTACCTGCCGAAGTACCCAACATGCTCTAAGGCAGTGGGTTGGGATAGTGTCCGGGGCGGCATGTATTTGGCAAGGCTTATCCAACAGCTCGTCCAGAACGGACTCGTGTCCTGTGAAAAGTCTGTTTTTCTTGCCGGTGTATGTTAGCAGATGCCCTCCTCGGGTATGTCCGTTTCGCTTTAGTGGCGTATTGTCCGAAGATGGACTGTTCTAAAGGTGTATTATGGGCTTTCCAAGTATTTTCCATAGCGCGGTACTTTCATACTAAATGTGATGATTCTGCAAAGCTCCGTATTCGATGGCGGTTGAGGGCGTTCAAGACTCCCTCGTCCGCGCAATTGCGGTAAAATATGGGAATCGTGTCATCGTCGTAGCAGTCCTTAATCTTGTTTTTAAGAAGTAGGAATCTTGCCCAGAAGTGATGAACCGTCTCTTAGGGATGTTGTTGTATGTACGTGAGATCACATATCTCCGGTAATCCAGAGTTACTTGGAGAGCGTGTGCTGTGGTCGGTGGGTATGGATAAATTTGAGTCCCGACCCAACGTAGTGTCCGGGGTTCGTGTAACCTCCGATGTGGACGATCTAGGCCCTGCGGGATCTGAATGTTCCGCGGGCCCGACGTCTGTCCGTGAGCTCGAAAGACACGAAGTGCCACCTAACAGAGGTGTGTTCGGCTCGAAGGGTTCGGAGATCCGAATAGCGCCGGTCTCTGTTTCAAGAGGGGGAATATCTTCGGCTCGGTCCTTGATGACCGCCACCAGGTGAGTGATCGGGGTGGAATTGACTTCCTCCTGATCGGATTTAAGTCCGATCTGATCATTGGGTGACGAAAGCCCCAAGGCGGCAATGCGATCCAACGACTCGTTTAAGGACGAGGAATCCGCCGAAATCGCGTCATCAGAGTGGTCGGAGCCGATATAGGAGTGGTGCTCGATGACCACGGGTGGCGCGGCCGGCCTGGCGGCCACGCGGGCGCATACAGCAAACCCGCCGAGCTGGAGGATCTGGCCCGAAGCCAAGTTGTTTCCGAGGGTGATATCGTCGTTAATGACGGGACGAGCCATCGATCGCTTCTCACGAGCACACAACGGATCTCTCAACGGAGCACCTAGGGTTCCAAAGATTAGTTGGGAAGAAAGGAATCATTACATCCGAACATCTATTCTGCCTTTCTACATACACAGGAGTCCTAACCGAACACGAGGACGTCAGTTTATCTTCATCTTCACGGCCCATCTATTCGGCCCAGCTTCGGTAAACCGGATCCTCATGGACCGCCAAATCCAGGACTCCCTCACAGGGTTGGGGGAGTAAGCCGAAGGACGCCCGATGACCTGTAGGAGGAATCAAAAAGTGACAAAAGGACCCCCTCGGCCGAAAAGAAATTGCCTGAGCAATATTTTTTTAGAGAACGAGGGAGTTTCATTGCTCAATAATGTTCATTGGCATACAAGAGGGGTTCACAGGCCCTGGTAACCAGATATGCCTCCCCCCCCGGATGGGAAGGACATGGCAATAATGTTGAGACATGGCAAATTTAACAACTTGGTTTGTCATGGCATCATGTTTTGGATTCAAACAAATGCTTTTCCCTAAAAATCACGGCAAAATAGCCATGGGTACAACAAATGTTAAGTTGCCATCCAACAACACTAGCTAACAAGCGATAGAGCAGATCACACAATGAAAACAATAGATGTAGTAGCTAGCAAGTAGTAAAGCATTATATTAGAACAAGAAAAATACTAGCAAACACGCACTAACTAATTTATTGTCGGTGTTCCTCGCCGACGACGGTTGCTGCCCGCACGCACCACATTGCTGCCCGCACGCACCACATCGCATGAGCGTGTGGTCTTTGGCTCGAGCTCTTTTTTTTCGAGGGTACGCAAATTGCGTACCTTAGCTTTATAGAAGGAGAGAAATAAAACATACATCAACGTCTACCACTCGCTGCGAACAACGAAGGCGACCAACTCCACACCCGGTTCGTACAAAGACAACCAAACACAATAACACAGCTACGACACAAGAAGCCTACCCATCACCGAGCCCCTCGCCGCGTCTCGGCCGACACTGAACCTCCGAAGAACAGCAACTCCAGCTTCCTTGGATTAGCCAGCGACGACCGTACATGACGCCGAAGGAGAAAGATCCGGGCAGCGGTGAACACCGGAGGAGCGCATCATGAGACCTCGAGTCTCCGAACACAATGCTCCCAACAGAGTAACAACCTCAAAGACATTGCCATCGTGCCGATCCAACGAATCAAGGCTTTCGCCCCGGAGACAGTCGCCGATACGAGGTCGCGAGGAAGATGGCGTTGCACTCGACGAAGCCTCCAGGAAGGTGAATGACACCCTCAGGTGCCATCAACGCCGGTCCGGCCACAACCGAACAGGATTTTCATCCGTCGCGCTGCACATCTCCACGTCTCCAAGATCCCGGCCAGTCCCGATCAAATGCCTCGCACCGCCGTCACCGCACAACTTGCCATCGAAGCCCCCCTCACTGTCGAGGGAACACGGCTAAAGCCATCACCTTCAACATCGACTAGGAGCCACAGCAACCACCGAGCGGTGCAAAGCCAGTTCCGCCGCAGTGGCCTTCACCCGCGCCAGGGGACTGCCACCAGAATGGATCCGACCCGCACCTCTGACCACACTCTGGCACCCGCACCACCGAGGCATCGCCGCACGCCTCACACGGAAGCAACCGAACGCCCGCTGCCCGCCAAGACCCTTCCTGGCAAGGCCTCGCAGCGCCGCCGCCGCCATGGCTGCGCTCGCACCGCCACCATCGCCAGTGCCGGTGCACCACCTACACCCTCCATCCTGCTACGCGCCACGCAAGGATCCAGAGACAACCGCCGCACTCCCTGCCGTGAGCATCCCAAGGACGCTGGCCAGTGCCGAATACGCATCAGATCCGGGCCGAGAACCCCGGATCTGTGCTCCGGGCACCGCCAGCCAGCACCACCAACCCGCCGCAAGCCATCCACCGGCCGCCTGCACCACCATTGTGCCCCACGGCCATGGAGGCCTTACGACACCACGCCTGAAGGTAGCAGCGACGCCCAGGTCTCGACCAGCCAGATCCAAATCGGGGGATCGGGATGGAGTCGAGGTCTCTGGCCGTCGCAGCCGCAGGCAACACCGCCGAACGAAGCTCAGCCACCCCCGCAGCCACCGCGCCATGCCGCCGCCGCGCCCTCGCAGCACCACGCCGCCAAGCACCGTCGAGGACCGAGCACCGCGCCATGGCCATGGGACGGGGAGCCGCGCCGAGGAGAGGCCTCGCCGCCGCCGGCTCTGCCAGGGCTTTGCCCAGCAGAGGCCCACGGCGACGGCGAGGGGGAGGGGAGGGAGGAGGACGTCCGGCGGCGGAGATCTGGCGTTCCCCCGTGTCGCCTCGAGGAGGGGACGCGGGGGTCGGGGGTCCACACAATAATGCGCCCTCCTGTCTTTGGCTCGAGCTCGTCAGAGCATTGGCCGAGCCCCACCCCATGCGTCTCCGGCTCGAGCTCGTCAGAGTCTAGGCCAAGCCACGTCGCGCCACCTCTCTGCCGCCGCCAGGCGGGCTCCCCGCGCCATCACCTTCCCCCACACCCGTGCTCAGTGGCAAGAGCACGGCTGTGTGCCTTGGCAGACCCGAGTTCGAATCCTGTGGGCCGAATTTATTTCGCGGATGTAAAACTCGGTGTCTCACACCTTCCTTCTTCTTAATAATAATGCCCCGGGGTTCCTCCCCCGTTGGTCTAATTTACATCATGACGACTTGTAGAGTTGCACTAACCACACTCTGCATCTAAATAGAAATAACAATCCCTGGTCAGCTATCCTTTGAACTACTATCAAATCATGGTTCCAGTGTAGGTGTAGCCACGGCCGACACGGAAGAAACGTGGTCTCGTTTACGTCGCTTTTCATTTGCTGTCTTCACATATACTGTACGATATAGTCTTATTTTTAGCTACTCCCGGTCCCTAAACTGAGAAAGTACCCGCCCTGCTCCCTCGGCCACGGATTCCTCTTAGGCTGGTGCCAACGCACCGCCCCACTATCGCCCCGCCACGTCAGCTTTTACCCTCACTCTCACCCCACTCTCACCCCACTCTCACATCACGGTGCCAGTGCACGGGCTGTAGTGGCAGACTACCGCCACGTCATCTTCTCTCTCCTCAGATTTAGTTATTTCACTCGCATTTCTTTAGACATTCAAAATAATGTAAGAAAATAATTTTATTCAACTACAAATTGTACTGATTACATAATAAATAAAAAAATTACATAATAAATAAAAAAATTACATAAAAAATTAAAAAAATTACATAATCTAGGCATGATTATTTGCCCACACATGCTCAATCAAATCCTCCTGGAGCCGTGCATACATCGGTGAGTCCCTCATTTCGGTGTCCATCTGAATCCTGGCTGCTAGGCTTGGTGGTGCATTGGTATGTATCGGCGGCCCGACATTGGACGCAACTGTCTCATAGATGGCGTCCAAATTGGTACCACGCTCATCGTCGATGATCATGTTGTGCAGAATGACACATGCACGCATGATCAACCCAAGAGTACGCTGCGAGAAGGAGCGTCCGGGAACTGCTAGAATGTTGAACCTAGACTTGAGCACTCCAAAGGCACACTCGACATCTTTGCGCCAAGCTGATTGAGCTTTTGTGAATAGCCGATGCTTTTCACTTTGTGGAAGGGTAACACCTTTCATGAACACGGGCCAGGAGGGGTAGATGCCGTCGGCCAGGCAGTAACCCCTGTTGTACTCGTGTCCATTCACCGTGAAGTTCACTACGGGTGCTTCTCCCCTAAGCACATCAATGAACAACGGCGACTGATTGAGTACATTGATGTCGTTGTTGGACCCGGCCACTCCAAAAAATGCATGCCAGATCCAACGATCATACGATGCAACGGCTTCTAAGATTATGGTAGGGTGTTTGATGTCTCCCCTTGTGAATTGACCGGCATGCGCCACTGGGCAGTTCCTCCACTGCCAATGCATGCAATCGATGCTCCCTAGCATGCCCGGAAAGCCACGCGCCTCGGCTTTCGCTAGTAGACGCTGAGTATCCGCGACAGTTGGTCGACGGCAAAACTCATCCCCGTAACAGTGAATGATGCCTTCACAGAATCTCTCTAGACAATCTGAAGAAGTTTGTCTAGCTAGCTTTAGCCAGTCATCTACCGTATCCGCAGCGGCTCCATAAGCTAACAAGCGCAAAGCCGCAGTACACTTTTGTAGGGGAGAAAAACCAAGACGGTTGATAGCATCAACTCTTTGCGTGAAATACGGAGAGTATTCACCCAATCTATCCACAATGCGTAGAAAAAGTTGTCGCCTCATCCGATACCTTCGCCGAAAGAAGTCCGGAGGTAAATTACAGTTGATGGCGAAGTAGTCCTCGTAGAGCCGATCGTGGGCACCCTCACGATCACGCCTGAAGAACCGACGACGGCGTCGCCTCCTCCTCGAGGTTGACTCCGCCTCGAGATTGAGCATCCCCTCATACTCCGCTTGCAATGCATCTATCATAGCACCCTCCATTCCTTCGCTCGAACTGCTGCTGGACGAAGACATGGCGTCTAGAGGAGTGGAAATGGAGAGTGGAGGAGAGAAATGAGATGAAATGGGGTGTGGAATGAGTGAACCCGGTGTGGGGGTATTTATAGGGGTTGGGGATGAAATTTGGAATTTTTTGGATTTTTTTTCAAATTTTTTGGAGCTCCAACGGATACATCAACGGCTAGCTGACGTGGACGAATCAGAGCGCGCCACGTTGCCGCCCCCACTACCGCCTCACTACCGCCCCGCCACGCCATCGCGCCGCCCCGCCTCCCGCCCCACTACCGCCCGCCTGCCGCCGCCAACGCGGGCGAGAGCGGGGCGATAGCGCCCGCTCTCGCCCGGCGACGGATCCACCGCCCGCCGCTCTCGTCTCGCCCCTCTCTCGCCCCGCTACCGCCCGACCGCGGGCGGTACCGCCCCCACTACCGCCCGCGTTGGCACCAGCCTTATCCTACGTGACCAATAAGCTTGCGAGCAGCACAGGCGACGCAGTACTCATCACATGCGCAGCTAGCTCCACAACAGTACAGGCTGGTCCCAATGGGGTGGAACTTAGGAGTAACATCACTTATTCCAATACAACATTGCTTATGTGGCACATATTTAATGAAGAGAGAAGTGCTAGTGGTAACTAGCTAAGTTACCGGAACATCACATACTCCAAGAAAAATGAGTCTATAAGCTAATAAATGCATCGTTGCATGACACTACCTACATGTTCCTACCCACTGTGGAGGTAGTAACATAGTCTAGATAAATGTGTAGGTTACTACCTTATGTTCCTGCCCATTGTGACCAGCCTCAGCCTCACTCAAGTTCCTGCTCACCACCCAAAGTGCCAAACGCGCACCGAAAAATCTCAGGGCATCATCAAACATTCAAACATCACTTCATCATCGTACAGCTGGGCTGGGGGTGTCATGTCGCAACATTTCCACCTGCGCAGCTCGGCTCTTCCCCTGTCCTCCTTCCCCGGCGAGCTCGGCGCCCGGTTCTCGCCCGCTAAGCCCAGGCCTCCGGCGAGCAGCGTCAGCGTCGCCGCTGCGTCGCCGTCAAGAACCCTGCGGCCCCACATGGCGAAGGCGGTGGCGAAGGAGGTGGGGGCGCAGGAGGCGGCGCAAGGCAGCGCGGCGCTCGGGTGGGCGGCCAGGGACTCCTCCGGTGTCCTTTCCCCGTTCGACTTCACAAGAAGGTGCGTGCTACTGTGCTAGAGTGTGTGTATTTGTTCTCGCCGTCAGCAAGTTGATGTGCCGTTTATGCTGCACTGTGCGCAGCACACTCTGCTAGAGATATATAGTTGCTAGTTAATGAGTTCAGTCTATGCTCTCGAGATATACCTTGTTTCTTCTTTTTCCTTTTTTTTTAGAAACAGAGGATTTCGTGAATGTTACGGCTTGAGTCTTATACTACAAGAATAAAGAAGGCTAAATGTTATCAACACACATGGACAAAACGTTTCTTTTTTTAGACACGCATGGACAAAATGTTAAATCAGGCGTTTTCTACGATTTTGATTGCAGAGTATATTTGGGATAGCGAAATGTTTAGTGTTCAGACCTCTTAAGCTGGTTGCACTTGACAGAATGAGATATTCGTCTTGTGGTTGCGGTACTTCGCTGAATTGCTCTGTGCAGCTAGGAGGTCAGCTGGTGGACTCATTGACGGTTAGTTACAATTTCAGGGCTCAAAAAGATGACGATGTGACGATCAAGGTGCTCTACTGCGGGATCTGCCACACTGACCTCTACACCATCAAGAACGAGTGGGGCACCGCCATGTACCCCGTTGTTCCCGGGTAATCAAATCCCTCAACATAATGGAACAATTTTTACGTGGTACCGGAGTGAGATAATGGCCTGGGCAGGCACGAGATCCTGGGCGTGGTGACCAGCGTCGGCAGCGGCGTCAGCAAGTTCAAGGCCGGCGACACGGTGGGCGTGGGCTACTTCGTCGGGTCGTGCCGCTCCTGCGAGTGCTGCGGCAACGGCTACGAGAACTACTGCTCCGGCATGGTGCTCACCTCCAACGGCATCGACCCAGAGCACGGCGGCGCGGTCACCCAGGGGGGCTTCTCCGACGTCATGCTCGTGAACGAGGACTACGTGGTCCGCGTCCCGGACGGGCTGCCGCTGGACAAGGCCGCGCCGCTGCTCTGCGCCGGCGTCACGGTGTACAGCCCGATGATGCGCTTCGGCCTGAACGCGCCGGGGAAGCACCTGGGCGTCGTCGGCCTCGGGGGCCTCGGCCACGTCGCCGTCAAGTTCGGCAAGGCGTTCGGCATGAGGGTCACCGTCATCAGCACCTCTCCCGGGAAGCGCGAGGAGGCGCTGGAGCGGCTGGGCGCGGACGAGTTCCTGGTGAGCCGGGACCCCGAGCAGATGCAGGCGGCGGTGGGCACCATGGACGGCATCCTCGACACGGTGTCGGCGTGGCACCCGATCTCGCCGCTGTTCGCGCTGATGAAGCCGATGGGGCAGATGGTGTTCGTGGGCGGGCCGACCAAGCCGCTGGAGCTGCCGGCGTACGCCATCGTGCCGGGAGGGAAGGGCATCGCCGGGAACTGCGTCGGCGGCATGAGGGACTGCCAGGCCATGCTGGAGTTCGCGGCGAAGCACGGCATCACCGCGGAGGTGGAGGTGATCAAGATGGACTACGTCAACACGGCGCTCGAGCGGCTCCAGAAGAACGACGTCCGCTACCGCTTCGTCATCGACGTCGCAGGCAGCCTCGGCTCAACATCCTGAGCTGGAATGGCCACCTTGTTGATGGTTGCGTTAATTTTCTTCGGCCGTTCGGCGAATGCATGCATATTTAGAGCTTTTAGTAACTGTGCCAGTTAAATCACTGTTGTGATGTGTTGTGTGGATTCGCTCTTACATGAAGCTTCGTTATGAAGGTGTGACATCAGGACATCAGCAAATATTGTATACTGAGCAGACATAGAACACTGTCCCACCTCCAGTTTTTTGGAGTTACAGCGGCAAAAAAGGGTGCACTGTTTATGAATGTTCGCAAATCAGGTTTCAGAATTTTTTTACTTTTTCCTCAATTGCTAAATTACTTTTCACAAATCAGATTCATCTACACCTAGGTTCGGAGTGGTGTTTATCTTTGCCATCTTCAATACCGAGCATGAAACAACTGAGCAAGTGATGTGGACCATCCAAGAGTGAAGTTCATGCTAGCACAAATGTTGAACCATTATAGCAACCAAAGGAAGACATGAGCAAAACCGTCGTCTTAGTTGGGAAGCTTCCGGTGCCTATTTTGGAAGAAATGACGCATCAGATTTCCAGCTGCAACTTCCCACCTAAACCCAATTAATTCTGGAATGCTCTAGCACGTTATTGAAGGAAATATGCCCTAGAGGCAATAATAAAGATGTTATTTGTATTTCCTTATATCATGATAAATGTCTTTTATTCATGCTAGAATTGTATTAACCGGAAACTTAGTACATGTGTGGATACATAGACAAAACAGTATGTCCCTAGTATGCCTTTACTAGACTAGCTCATTGATCAAATATGGTTATGTTTCCTAGCCATAGACATGAGTTGTCATTTGATCAACGGGATCACATCATTAGGAGAATGATGTGATGGACAAGACCCATCCGTTAGCATAGCTCTATGATCGTTTAGTTTTACTGCTATTGCTTTCTTCATGACTTATACATGTTCCTATGACTATGAGATTATGCAACTCCCGAATACCGTAGGAACACCTTGTGTGCTATCAAACGTCACAACGTAACTGGGTGATCATAAAGATGCTCTACAGGTGTCTCCGAAAGTATTCGTGGTGTTGGCATAGATCAAGATTAGGATTTGTCACTCCGAGTGTCGGAGAGGTATCTCTGGGCCCTCTCGGTAACACACATCACAATAAGCCTTGCAAGCAAAAGACTAATGAGTTAGTCACGAGATGATGTGTTACGGAACGAGTAAAGAGACTTGCCGGTAACGAGATTGAACTAGGTATAGAGATACCGACAATCGAATCTCGGGCAAGTAACATACCGTTTGACAAAAGGAACAACGTATGTTGTTATGCGGTTCTGACCGATAAAAGATCTTCGTAGAATATGTAGGAGCCAATATGAACATCCAGGTTCCGCTATTGGTTATTGACCAGAGATGAGTCTCGGTCATGTCTACATAGTTCTCGAACCCGTAGGGTCCGCACGCTTAACGTTTGATGACGATCGGTATTATGAGTTTTTGAGTATTGATGTACCGAAGGTAGTTCGGAGTCCCGGATGAGATCACGGACATGACGAGGAGTCTCGGAATGCCCGAGACATAAAGATTGATATATTGGACGGCTATATTCGGACACCGGAAGTATACCGGAAAAGTTTCGGATTTATCGGGAATGCCGGAGGGGGTTACCGGAACCCCCTACGAGAGGGGATGGTCCATAGTGGGCCTAAAGGGTGAGAGAGAGACAGCCCATAGGGCTGGCCGGCGCCCCCACCTAGGAATCCTAGTTGGACTAGGATTGGGGGGGCGCCACCTCTCCTATTCCTTTCCCCCTTCTTCCTTTCGGTGAATCCTACTAGGAATAGGATTGCAATCCTATTCCTAGTAGGACTCCCTCCCTAGCCGCACCAGGAGAGGTTGGCCGGCCTCCCTCCCCTGCTCCTTTATATACGGGGGCAGGGGGGCACCCAAAGACACACAAGTTGAATTGTTTTAGCCGTGTGCGGTGCCCCCCTCCACAGAATCACACCTCGGTCGTACCGTCGCGGAGCTTAGGCGAAGCCCTGCGCCGGTGAACACATCATATCTGTCACCACGCCGTCGTGCTGACGAAACTCTCCCGTGAAGCTCAACTGGATCAAGAGCTCGTGGGACGTCATCAAGCTGAACGTGTGCTGAACGCGGAGGTGCCGTACGTTCGGTGCTTGATCGGTTGGATCGCGAAGAAGTTCGACAACATCAACCGCGTCACTTGACGCTTCCGCTCCCGGTCTACGAGGGTACGTAGACACACTCTCCCCTCTCGTTGCTATGCATCTGGTAGATAGATCTTGCGTGATCGTAGGAAAATTTTAAAATACTACGTTCCCCAACACGACCACTGCAGAAGATAGAGAGAAAATGAAAGTCATTCCCTATGCCTCAGCCATAGGATCTATCATGTATGCAATGCTGTGTACCAGACCTGATGTGTGCCTTGCTATAAGTCTAGCAGGGAGGTACCAAAGTAATCCAGGAGTGGATCACTGGACATCGGTCAAAAACATCCTAAAGTATCTGAAAAGAACAAAGGATATGTTTCTCGTATATGGAGGTGACAAAGAGCTCGTCGTAAACGGTTACGTCGATTCTAGCTTTGACACTGATCCGGATGACTCAAAGTCACAAACCGGATATGTATTTTTATTGAACGGTGGAGCTGTCAGTTGGTGCAGTTCCAAGCAGAGCGTCGTGGCGGGATCTACGTGTGAAGCGGAATACATAGCTGCTTCGGAAGCAGCAAATGAAGGAGTCTGGATGAAGGAGTTCATATCCGATCTAGGTGTAGTACCTAGTGCATCGGGTCCAATGAAAATCTTTTGTGACAACACTGGAGCCATAGCCTTGGCGAAGGAATCCAGGTTTCACAAGAGAACAAAGCACATCAAAAGACGCTTCAATTCCATCCGCGATCTAGTCAAGGAGGGAGACATAGAAATTTGCAAAATACATACGGATCTGAATGTTGCAGACCCGTTGACTAAGCCTCTTCCACGGGCAAAACATGATCAACACCAAGACTCCATGGGTGTGAGGATCATCACTTTGTAATCTAGATTATTGACTCTAGTTCAAGTGGGAGACTGAAGGAAATATGCCCTAGAGGCAATAATAAAGATGTTATTTGTATTTCCTTATATCATGATAAATGTCTTTTATTCATGCTAGAATTGTATTAACCGGAAACTTAGTACATGTGTGGATACATAGACAAAAACAGTATGTCCCTAGTATGCCTCTACTAGACTAGCTCATTGATCAAAGATGGTTATGTTTCCTAGCCATAGACATGAGTTGTCATTTGATCAACGGGATCACATCATTAGGAGAATGATGTGATGGACAAGACCCATCCGTTAGCATAGCACTATGATCGTTTAGTTTTTCTGCTATTGCTTTCTTCATGACTTATACATGTTCCTATGACTATGAGATTATGCAACTCCCGAATACCGTAGGAACACCTTGTGTGCTATCAAACGTCACAACGTAACTGGGTGATCATAAAGATGCTCTACAGGTGTCTCCGAAAGTATTCGTGGTGTTGGAATAGATCAAGATTAGGATTTGTCACTCCGAGTGTCGGAGAGGTATCTCTGGGCCCTCTCGGTAACACACATCACAATAAGCCTTGCAAGCAAAAGACTAATGAGTTAGTCACGAGATGATGTGTTACGGAACGAGTAAAGAGACTTGCCGGTAACGAGATTGAACTAGGTATAGAGATACCGACGATCGAATCTCGAGCAAGTAACATACCGATGACAAAAGGAACAACGTATGTTGTTATGCGGTTTTGACCGATAAAAGATCTTCGTAGAATATGTAGGAGCCAATATGAACATCCAGGTTCCGCTATTGGTTATTGACCGGAGATGAGTCTCGGTCATGTCTACATAGTTCTCGAACCCGTAGGGTCCGCACGCTTAACGTTTGATGACGATCGGTATTATGAGTTTATGAGTTTTGATGTACCGAAGGTAGTTCGGAGTCCCGGATGAGATCACGGACATGACGAGGAGTCTCGGAATGTCCGAGACATAAAGATTGATATATTGGACGACTATATTCGGACACCGGAAGTGTTCCGGAAAAGTTTCAGATTTAACGGGATTGCCGGAGGGGGTTACCGGAACCCCCTACGAGGGGGGATGGTCCATAGTGGGCCTTAAGGGAAAAAGAGAGGCAGCCCATAGGGCTGGCCGGCGCCCCACCTAGGGTTCCTAGTTGGACTAGGATTGGGGGGGGGGGCGCCACCTCTCCTTTTTCCTTTCCCTCTCTTCCTTCTTTTGGTGATTCCTACTAGGAATAGGATTGCAATCCTATTCCTAGTAGGATTGCAACCCTAGCCGCACCAAACAAGGGCCGGCCGGCCTCCCCCCTTGCTCCTTTATATACGGGGGCAGGGGGCACCCAAAGACACACAAGTTGAATTGTTTTAGCCGTGTGTGGTGCCCCCCCTCCACAGAAACACACCTCGGTCATACCGTCGCGGAGCTTAGGCGAAGCCCTGCGCCGGTGAATACATCATATCCGTCACCACGCCGTCGTGCTGACGAAACTCTCCCGTGAAGCTCAACTGGATCAAGAGCTCCTGGGACGTCATCAAGCTGAACGTGTGCTGAACGCGGAGGTGCCGTACGTTCGGTGCTTGATCGGTTGGATCGCGAAGAAGTTCGACAACATCAACCGCGTCACTTGACGCTTCCGCTCCCGGTCTACGAGGGTACGTAGGCACACTCTGCCCTCTCGTTGCTATGCATCTAGTAGATAGATCTTGCGTGATCGTAGGAAAATTTTAAAATACTACGTTACCCAACAGTGGCATCATGAGCCAGGTCTATGCGTAGATGATATGCACGAGTAGAACACAATGAGTTGTGGGCGATACTAGTCATACTGCTTACCAGCATGTCATACTTTGCTTCGGCGGTATTGTGAGATGAAGCGACCCGGACCGACATTACGCGTACGCTTACGCGAGACTGGTTTCACCGTTACGAGCACTCGTTGCTTAAAGGTGACTAGCGGGTGTCTGTCTCTCTCACTTTAGCTGAATCAAGTGTGGCTACGCCCGGTCCTTGTGAAGGTTAAAACAGCACATACTTGACGAAACATCGTTGTGGTTTTGTATGCGTAGGTAAGAACGGTTCTTGCTAAGCCCGTAGCAGCCACGTAAAACTTGCAACAACAAAGTAGAGGACGTCTAACTTGTTTTTGCAGGGCATGTTGTGATGTGATATGGTCAAGACATGATGAGTTATACGGTTTTGTATGAGATGATCATGTTTTGTAAAGTTATCGACAACTGGCAGGAGCCATATGGTTGTCGCTTTATTGTATGAAATGCAATCGCCATGTAATTGCTTTACTTTATCACTAAACGGTAGCGATAGTCGTAGAAGCAATAGTTGGCGAGACGACAACGATACTACGATGGAGATCAAGGTGTCGCGCCGGTGACGAAGGTGATCATAACGATGCTTTGAAGATGGAGATCAAAAGCACAAGATGATGATGGCCATATCATGTCACATATTTTGATTGCATGTGATGTTTATCTTATTATGCTTCTTATTTTGCTTAGCACGACGGTAGCATTATAAGATGATCCCTTACTAAATTTCAAGGTATAAGTGTTCTCCCTGAGTATGCACCGTTGCGAAAGTTCGTCGTGCCGAGACACCACGTGATGATCGGGTGTGATAAGCTCTACGTTCAAATACAACGGGTGTAAGCCAGTTTTGCACACGCAGAATACTCGGGTTAAACTTGACGAGCCTAGCATATGCAGATATGGCCTCGGAACACTGGAGACCGAAAGGTCGAGCGTGAATCATATAGTAGATATGATCAACATAAGATGTTCACCATTGAAACTACTCCATCTCACGTGATGATCGGACATGGTTTAGTTGATTTGGATCACGTGATCATTTAGATGACCGGAGGGGTGTCTATCTAAGTGGGAGTTCTTTAATTAATATGATTAAATTGAACTTTAATTTATCATGAACTTAGTCCTGATAGTTATTGCATATCTATGTTATTGTAGATCAATGGCCTGTGCTACCGTTCCTTTGAATTTTAATGCATTCCTAGAGAAAGCTAAGTTGAAAGATGATGGTAGCAATTACACGGACTGGGTCCGTAACCTGAGGATTATCCTCATTGCTGCACAGAAGAATTATGTCCTTGAAGCACCGCTTGGTGACAAGCCCCCTCCCGCTAATGTGGACGCTTTGAACGTCTGGCAATCGCGGTCTGATGACTACACGATAGTTCAGTGTGCCATGCTTTACGGCTTAGAACCGGGACTTCAACGACGTTTTGAACGTCATGGACCATATGAGATGTTCCAGGAGTTGAAGTTAATATTTCAAGCAAATGCCCGGATTGAGAAATATGAGATTTCCAATAAATTCTACAGCTGCAAAATGGAGGAGAATAGTTCTATCAGTGAACACTTGCTCAGAATGTCTGGGTACTACAATCATATGACTCAACTTGGTTGCAAGGTTGACGAGGATAGTGTTATTGATAGAGTTCTTCAATCACTGCCACCAAGCTATAAAGGCTTTGTGATGAAGTATAATATGCAAGGGATGCAAAAGACAATTCCCGAGCTCTTCGCCATGCTCAAAGCTGCAGAGGTAGAAATCAAGAAGGAGCATCAAGTGTTGATGGTTAACAAGACCACTAGTTTCAAGAAAAAGGGCAAGGGAAAGAAGGGGAACTTCAAGAAGAATAGCAAGACAATTGCTACTTCCACGAAGAAACCCAAATCTGGAGCCAAGCCTGAAACTGAGTGCTTCTACTGCAAGGGGACTGGACACTGGAATAGGAACTGCCCCAAGTATTTGGCGGATAAGAAGGATGGCAAGATGAACAAAGGTATATGTGATATACATGTTATTGACGTGTACCTTACTAATGCTCGTAGTAGTACCTGGGTATTTGATACCGGTTCGGTTGCTAATATTTGTAACTCGAAACAGGGACTATGGATTAAACGAAGATTAGCTAAGGACGAGGTGACGATGCGCGTGGGAAACGGTTCCAAAGTCGATGTGATCGTCGTCGGCACGCTACCTCTACATCTACCTTCGGGATTAGTTTTAGACCTAAATAATTGTTATTTGGTGCCAGCGTTGAGCATGAACATTATATCTGGATCTTGTTTGTTGCGAGACGGTTATTCATTTAAATCAGAGAATAATGGTTGTTCTATTTTAATGAATAATGTCTTTTATGGTCATGCACCCTTAAAGAGTGGTCTATTCTTATTGGATCTCGATTGTAGTGATACACATATTCATAATATTGAAACCAAAAGATGCAAGGTTAATAATGATAGTGCAACTTATTTGTGGCACTGCCGTTTAGGTCATATTGGTGTAAAACGCATGAAGAAACTCCATAATGATGGACTTTTGGAATCACTTGATTATGAATCACTTGGTGCTTGCGAACCATGCCTCATGGGCAAGATGACTAAAACTCCATTCTCCGGAACTATGGAGCAAGCAACAGATTTGTTGGAAATCATACATACTGATGTATGTGGGCCAATGAGTGTTGAAGCTCGCGGCGGGTATCGTTATTTTCTGACCTTCACTGATGATTTGAGCAGATATGGGTATATCTACTTAATGAAACACATGTCTGAAACATTTGAAAAGTTCAAAGAATTTCAGAGTGAAGTAGAGAATCATCGTAACAAGAAAATAAAGTTTCTACGATCTGATTGTGGAGGAGAATATTTGAGTTACGAGTTTGGTCTTCATTTGAAACAATGTGGAATAGTTTCACAACTCACGCCACCCGGAACACCACAGCGTAATGGTGTGTCTGAACGTCGTAGCCGTACTTTATTGGATATGGTACGATCTATGATGTCTCTTACCGATTTACCACTATCGTTTTGGGGTTATGCTTTAGAGACAGCTGCATTCACGTTAAATAGGGCACCATCTAAATCCGTTGATACGACACCTTATGAACTATGGTTTGGCAAGAAACCAAAGTTGTCGTTTCTTAAAGTTTGGGGCTGCGATGCTTATGTGAAAAAGCTTCAACCTGATAAGCTCGAACCCAAGTCGGAGAAATGTGTCTTCATAGGATACCCAAAAGAGACTGTTGGGTACACCTTCTATCACAAATCCGAAGGCAAGATATTCGTTGCTAAGAATGGATCCTTTCTAGAGAAAGAGTTTCTCTCGAAAGAAGTGAGTGGGAGGAAAGTAGAACTTGATGAGGTAATTGTACCTTCTCCCGGATTGGAAAGTAGTACATCACAGAAAATTGTTCCAGTGATTCCTACACCAATCAGTGAGGAAGTTAATGATAATGATCATGAAACTTCGGATCAAGTTTTTGCTGAACGTCGTAGATCAACCAGAGTACGTTCCGCACCAGAGTGGTACGGCAACCCAGTTCTGGAAATCATGTTACTAGACCATGATGAACCTACGAACTATGAGGAAGCGATGATGAGCCCAGATTCCGCAAAATGGCTTGAAGCCATGAAATCTGAGATGGGATCCATGTATGAGAACAAAGTGTGGACTTTGGTTGACTTGTCCGATGATCGGCAGGCCATCAAAAATAAATGGATCTTCAAGAGGAAGACCGACGCAGACGGTAATGTTACTGTTTACAAAGCTCGACTTGTTGCGAAAGGTTTTCGACAAGTTCAAGGAGTTGACTACGATGAGACTTTCTCACCTATAGCGATGCTTAAGTCTGTCCGAATCATGTTAGCAATTGCCGCATTTTATGAATATGAAATCTGGCAAATGGATGTCAAAACTGCATTCCTGAATGGATATCTCAAAGAAGAGTTGTATATGATGCAACCAGAAGGTTTTGTCGATCCAAAAGGTGCTAACAAAGTATGCAAGCTCCAGCGATCCATCTATGGACTGGTGCAAGCATCTCGGAGTTGGAATATACGCTTTGATGAGGTGATCAAAGCATATGGTTTTATACAGACTTTTGGAGAAGCCTGTATTTACAAGAAAGTGAGTGGGAGCTCTGTAGCATTTCTAATATTATATGTGGATGACATATTGTTGATTGGAAATGATACAGAATTTCTGGATAGCATAAAAGGATACTTGAATAAGAGTTTTTCAATGAAAGACCTCGGTGAAGCTGCTTATATATTAGGCATCAAGATCTATAGAGATAGATCAAGACGCTTAATTGGACTTTCACAAAGCACATACCTTGATAAGATTTTGAAGAAGTTCAAAATGGATCAGTCAAAGAAAGGGTTCTTGCCTGTATTACAAGGTGTGAAGTTGAGTAAGACTCAATGCCCGACCACTGCAGAAGATAGAGAGAAAATGAAAGTCATTCCCTATGCCTCAGCCATAGGATCTATCATGTATGCAATGCTGTGTACCAGACCTGATGTGTGCCTTGCTATAAGTCTAGCAGGGAGGTAGCAAAGTAATCCAGGAGTGGATCACTGGACAGCGGTCAAAAACATCCTAAAGTATCTGAAAAGGACAAAGGATATGTTTCTCGTGTATGGAGGAGACAAAGAGCTCGTCGTAAACGGTTACGTCGATTCTAGCTTTGACACTGATCCGGATAACTCAAAGTCACAAACCGGATATGTATTTTTATTGAACAGTGGAGCTGTCAGTTGGTGCAGTTCCAAGCAGAGCGTCGTGGCGGGATCTACGTGTGAAGCGGAATACATAGCTGCTTCGGAAGCAGCAAATGAAGGAGTTTGGATGAAGGAGTTCATATCCGATCTAGGTGTAATACCTAGTGCATCGGGTCCAATGAAAATCTTTTGTGACAACACTGGAGCCATAGCCTTGGCGAAGGAATCCAGGTTTCACAAGAGAACAAAGCACATCAAAAGACGCTTCAATTCCATCCGCGATCTAGTCAAGGAGGGAGACATAGAGATTTGCAAAATACATACGGATCTGAATGTTGCAGACCCGTTGACTAAGCCTCTTCCACGGGCAAAACATGATCAGCACCAAGACTCCATGGGTGTGAGGATCATCACTTTGTAATCTAGATTATTGACTCTAGTTCAAGTGGGAGACTGAAGGAAATATGCCCTAGAGGCAATAATAAAGATGTTATTTGTATTTCCTTATATCATGATAAATGTCTTTTATTCCTGCTAGAATTGTATTAACCGGAAACTTAGTACATGTGTGGATACATAGACAAAACAGTATGTCCCTAGTATGCCTCTACTAGACTAGCTCATTGATCAAAGATGGTTATGTTTCCTAGCCATAGACATGAGTTGTCATTTGATCAACGGGATCACATCATTAGGAGAATGATGTGATGGACAAGACCCATCCGTTAGCATAGCTCTATGATCGTTTAGTTTTACTGCTATTGCTTTCTTCATGACTTATACATGTTCCTATGACTATGAGATTATGCAACTCCCGAATACCGTAGGAACACCTTGTGTGCTATCAAACGTCACAATGTAACTGGGTGATCATAAAGATGCTCTACAGGTGTCTCCGAAAGTATTCGTGGTGTTGGCATAGATCAAGATTAGGATTTGTCACTCCGAGTGTCGGAGAGGTATCTCTGGGCCCTCTCGGTAACACACATCACAATAAGCCTTGCAAGCAAAAGACTAATGAGTTAGTCACGAGATGATGTGTTACGGAACGAGTAAAGAGACTTGTCGGTAACGAGATTGAACTAGGTATAGAGATACCGACGATCGAATCTCGGGCAAGTAACATACCGATGACAAAAGGAACAACGTATGTTGTTATGCGGTTTTGACCGATAAAAGATCTTCGTAGAATATGTAGGAGCCAATATGAACATCCAGGTTCCGCTATTGGTTATTGACCGGAGATGAGTCTCGGTCATGTCTACATAGTTCTCGAACCCGTAGGGTCCGCACGCTTAACGTTTGATGACGATCGGTATTATGAGTTTATGAGTTTTGATGTACCGAAGGTAGTTCGGAGTCCCGGATGAGATCACGGACATGACGAGGAGTCTCGGAATGTCCGAGACATAAAGATTGATATATTGGACGACTATATTCGGACACCGGAAGTGTTCCGGATAAGTTTCGGATTTAACGGGATTGCCGGAGGGGGTTACCGGAACCCCCTACGAGGGGGGATGGTCCATAGTGGGCCTTAAGGGAAAAAGAGAGGCAGCCCATAGGGCTGGCCGGCGCCCCACCTAGGGTTCCTAGTTGGACTAGGATTGGGGGGGGGGGGGCACCTCTCCTTTTTCCTTTCCCTCTCTTCCTTCTTTTGGTGATTCCTACTAGGAATAGGATTGCAATCCTATTCCTAGTAGGATTGCAACCCTAGCCACACCAAACAAGGGCCGGCCGGCCTCCCCCCTTGCTCCTTTATATACGGGGGCAGGGGGCACCCAAAGACACACAAGTTGAATTGTTTTAGCCGTGTGCGGTGCCCCCCTCCACAGAAACACACCTCGGTCATACCGTCGCGGAGCTTAGGCGAAGCCCTGCGCCGGTGAATACATCATATCCGTCACCACGCCGTCGTGCTGACGAAACTCTCCCGTGAAGCTCAACGGGATCAAGAGCTCGTGGGATGTCATCAAGCTGAACGTGTGCTGAACGCGGACGTGCCGTACGTTCGGTGCTTGATCGGTTGGATCGCGAAGAAGTTCCACAACATCAACCGCGTCACTTGACGCTTCCGCTCCCGGTCTACGAGGGTACGTAGACACACTCTCCCCTCTCGTTGCTATGCATCTAGTAGATAGATCTTGCGTGATCGTAGGAAAATTTTAAAATACTATGTTACCCAACAGTTATAGAGGCTGGAAAAGATGGTCTTTGAAGTCAGCTTTCATTCAAAAAACGGTGCATCATTTGAGGTCTTGAGTCAAAAGTTGTGCAAGTTTCTATGCAAGTTGTCCAGAAATTTATTACAGCGCGAGGCTCAACAAGTTTGCTCCTGCTACAACTTGGGGCTCACGAATTTATCCTTCATTTTGAGTTGTTTTCATACCTAACTATTGGGTGCTTCTAGTATAAATACTCCCTAGCTGTTCCATGTGAAGGGGAGATGAGATTTCTGAGTTTATGTTTGTAGACAGCCGATGAGGTTATGTTGTGTTGTGAGCACTAGTATCGTTGAGTGTTAGCTCGTATGTGTGGATTGGAGGGCCTGTCCTCAATTCACATAGGATCCTTGTGGTTCCCTCTTGTGATTCTTCATAGGTTCACAAGCTTCATGGTTTGGGTTGCATCCTTGTAAACCAAGCTAGTTATCCGCTGCAATTTATCTGAGAGTGTTTCCTTTGGTTCTTGCCTCTCGAGAGAAACAAAGTGTGTTGAAACAAATTTCGAGTGAGTTTGTTGCTGCTCCTTGTGAGTTCTTTGGCACCATGAAAGATTGTTTCCGAGGCGTCCCGTATCATCTTCGTATCAGAGCTTTAGGTTCATCACGGTGTTATTTTCTCTCTCGCTGATTTTGTTCTTGAGAAGCTTCCATGGGTTCGAGGAGGCCAAGCAGTGTTGATGGTGTGCATGGAGGTGGGCGCCTCATGGAGGAGGAGCTGCTACTTCCCGTGTATGATCCTAGGTTGCAGCCACCTATGTGGTAGCATTGGAGGATACACGGGAGTATGTGTTGAACAAGGTGGAGCGGCGCATATCGACCGTGGAGACAAACCTTGGCCGGAGAATTGACTCCCTCACCGAGGAGCTCCGTCAAGATAGGCTTGCTGCACGGGGTCGACATCCAGTGGCGGAGACAAGGGGGGCGAGCAGGGGCCTGGCCCCCCCTAACGATCGAGTGATGCTACCTAATTAACGATACGAACGCACGTATTTCTCAGGATTATACATACTCGCC
>LR738713.1:484667212-484703124 GCA_902687465.1 Secale cereale
CCCCCCCCCCCCCCCCTATCTGGACGCTAACTTTAGAAAAAGGGAAGAGGCCCATGTGAAGCCCACTATCGGCCAGGTTGGGCGATTGGCTTTGTTCTCCTGGCCCGGGCGTTGCATTCTTGTGTGATTTGATTAGCCTATACATGAAACTAGATCATGATGGCGCGCTTTACCGCGCCCATCTATTTTTATAATAGAATAAAAACTATATCTATAAATATGACAAGGCCCATGAATATTAATTCACATTTGTCAATTTGTAGAAGGGATTTAATCTATTTCGAATAGTGAGTTATCATCACACACACACACACACAAAAGAATAAAATATAAATAATTGATTGAAGCACAAGCACTTATGCAAATTTATTGATGGCTAAAAATGAGTATCAATATTAAGTGCAATAACAAGACTACATATGCCTACAACCAAGTATAACCCATCAGGCCATCATGTAAAAAATTAGCTTTCTACGCTCTTCTCTAAATCGAAGTTGCATTATCTCATCATCAGAATCTGCATTCTTGCAAAGCATCTTGATGCAGTGGTAAACTGCGTGAAAAATCTTCCAAGGAGATAAGGCGCTGGAAAAAGAACAACAAACTATAACCATCCAAATTAGAATAAAAGAGAAGAAAATATCTTGTAGCGCCTCTGTATTGATTAATAGTCACTGTTCAGTCTCCTATTCGTCTGCCAAAGCAGTCACCGGAAATGGCATGCGGGTAAGAACACCCCATAAGTTTTGGTTATCTTCAAAAATAAAAGTAGAGAATAATGAGTAATAGATGAAAAAAAAACTCAATTACTGAACCCTCATGCATGCATCTGTGATCTGTGTGCTAAACAAAATCACACAAATCAGTTTAAGAACTCAAAATCTGCTAGTTTAGTCCAAGTTTGGAAACGGCATGGAGGAAACTCTGCTGCACGCATCCATTTTTACTAATGCAATTTTCATGAGAGCTAAGAGCATAATAAGCTTCTGTACATTGAAACACAGTACAATCATATAGCAGCGGCAACCATCATCGGCAAGGTCTCAGTGTGTATTATTAATACTGAATATGAGGTAGATCTCTTGGGCAGACAATGAAGGAAATATGCCCTAGAGGCAATAATAAAGTTGTTATTTATATTTCCTTATATCATGATAAATGTTTATTATTCATGCTAGAATTGTATTAACCGGAAACTTAGTACATGGGTGAATACATAGACAAAACAGAGTGTCCCTAGTATGCCTCTACTAGACTAGCTCATTGATCAAAGACGGTTATGTTTCCTAACCATAGACATGAGTTGTCATTTGATCAACGGGATCACATCATTATGAGAATGATGTGATGGACTAGACCCATCCGTTAGCATAGCACTTTGATCGTTTAGTTTTACTACTATTGCTTTCTTCATGACTTATACATGTTCCTATGACCATGAGATTATGCAACTCCCGAATACCGTAGGAACACCTTGTGTGCTATCAAACGTCACAACGTAACTGGGTGATCATAAAGATGCTCTACAGGTGTCTCCAAAAGTATTCGTGGTGTTGGCATAGATCAAGACTAGGATTTGTCACTCCGAGTGTCGGAGAGGTATCTCTGGGCCCTCTCGGTAATGCACATCATAATAAGCCTTGCAAGCAAATGACTAATGAGTTAGTCACGAGATGATGTATTACGGAACGAGTAAAGAGACTTGCCGGTAACGAGATTGAACTAGGTATAGAGATACCGATGATCGAATCTCGGGCAAGTAACATACCGATGACAAAAGGAACAACGTATGTTGTTATGCGGTTTGACCGATAAAGATCTTCGTAGAATATGTAGGAGCCAATATGAGCATCCAGGTTCCGCTATTGGTTATTGACCAGAGATGAGTCTCGGTCATGTCTACATAGTTCTCGAACCCGTAGGGTCCGCACGCTTAACGTTTGATGACGATCGATATTATGAGTTTATGAGTTTTGATGTACCGAAGGTAGTTCGGAGTCCCGGATGAGATCACGAACATGACGAGGAGTCTCGGAATGTCCGAGACATAAAGATTGATATATTGGACGACTATATTCGGACACCGGAAGTGTTCTGGAAAGTTTCGGAATTTACCGGAGTGCCGGGGGGGGTTACCGGAACCCCCCGGGGGAATGGTGGGCCCTGGTGGACCGTAGGGGAGAGAGAGGGCAGCAGCCAAGAGGTGGCGCGCCCCCTCCCTAGGAGGAGTCCGAATAGGACTAGGGGAGGGGGGCGCGGCCCCTCTTTCCCTCTCCCTCTCCCTCTCTTTCCTTCCCCCTTCTTCCTTCTTTGGTAGATTCCTACTAGGAATAGGATTGCAATCCTATTCCTAGTAGGATTGCAATCCTATTCCTAGTAGGATTGCAGCCCTAGCCGCACCATAGGAGGGCCGGCCGGCCTCCCCCTTGCTCCTTTATATACGGGGGCAGGGGGCACCCAAAGACACACAAGTTGAATTGTTCTAGCCGTGTGCGGTGCCCCCCTCCACAGAAACACACCTCGGTCATACCGTCGCAGTGCTTAGGCGAAGCCCTGCGCCGGTAGATACATCATATCCATCACCACGCCGTCGTGCTGACGAAACTCTCCCGTGAAGCTCAACTGGATCAAGAGCTCGTGGGACGTCATCAAGCTGAACGTGTGCTGAACGCGGAGGTGACGTAATTTCTGTGCTTGATCGGTTGGATCGCGAAGAAGTTCGACGACATCAACCGCGTCACTTGACGCTTCCGCTTCCGGTCTACGAGGGTACATAGACACACTCTTCCCTCTCGTTGCTATGCATCTGGTAGATAGATCTTGCGTGATCGTAGGAAAATTTTAAAATACTACGTTTCACCAACAGTGGTATCAGAGCCAGGTCTATGCGTAGATGATATGCACGAGTAGAACACAATGAGTTGTGGGCGATACTAGTCATACTGCTTACCAGCATATCATATTTTGCTTCGGCGGTATTGTGAGATGAAGCGGCCCGGACCGACATTACGCGTACGCTTACGCGAGACTGGTTTCACCGTTACGAGCACTCGTTGCTTAAAGGTGACTGGCGGGTGTCTGTCTCTCTCACTTTAGCTAAATCAAGTGTGGCTACGCCCGGTCCTTGTGAAGGTTAAAACAACACATACTTGACGAAACATCGTTGTGGTTTTTGTATGCGTAGGTAAGAACGGTTCTTGCTAAGCCGTAGCAGCCACGTAAAACTTGCAACAACAAAGTAGAAGACGTCTAACTTGTTTTTGCAGGGCATGTTGTGATGTGATATGGTCAAGACATGATGAGTTATACGGTTTTGTATGAGATGATCATGTTTTGTAGTGTTATCGGCAACTGGCAGGAGCCATATGTTTGTCGCTTTATTGTATGAAATGCAATCGCCATGTAATTGCTTTACTTTATCACTAAGCGGTAGCGATAGTCGTAGAAGAAATAGTTGGCGAGACGACAACGATGCTACGATGGAGATCAAGGTGTCGCGCCGGTGACGAAGGTGATCATGACGTTGCTTTGGAGATGGAGATCAAAAGCACAAGATGATGATGGCCATATCATGTCACATATTTTGATTGCATATGATGTTTATCTTATTATGCTTCTTATTTTGCTTAGAACGACGGTAGCATTATAAGATGATCCCTTACTAAATTTCAAGGTATAAGTGTTCTCCCTGAGTATGCACCGTTGCGAAAGTTCGTCGTGCCGAGACACCACGTGATGATCGGGTGTGATAAGCTCTACGTTCAAATACAACGGGTGTAAGCCAGTTTTGCACACGCAGAATACTCGGGTTAAACTTTACGAGCCTAGCATATGTAGATATGGCCTCGGAACACTGGAGACCGAAAGGTCGAGCGTGAATCATATAGTAGATATGATCAACATAAGATGTTCACCATTGAAACTACTCCATCTCACGTGATGATCGGACATGGTTTAGTTGATTTGGATCACGTGATCATTTAGATGACTAGAGGGATGTCTATCTAAGTGGGAGTTCTTAAGTAATATGATTAAATTGTACTTTAATTTATCATGAACTTAGTCCTCGTAGTATTAGCATATCTATGTTGTAGATCAATAGCTCACGATGTTGCTCCCCGTTTATTTTTTATATGTTCCTAGAGAAAACTAAGTTGAAAGATGTTAGTAGCAATGATGCGGAATTGTTCCGTGATCTGAGGGTTATCCTCATTGTTGCACAGAGAATTATGTCCTTGATGCACCGCTAGGTGACAGACCTATTGCAGGAGCAGATGTAGACGTTATGAACATTTTGACAAAAGCTCGGTATGATGACTACTTGATAGTTTAAGTGCACCATGCTTTACGGCTTAGAACCGGGAATTCAAAAACGTTTTGAACGCCACGGAGCATATAAGATGTTCCAAGAGTTGAAATTAGTATTTCATGCTCATACCCGTGTCGAGAGGTATAAGACTTCTGACAGTACTTTGCCTACAAGATGGAGGAGAATAGCTCAACCAGTGAGCATGTGCTCAGATTGTTTGGGTACTACAATTACTTGAATCAAGTGGGAGTTAATCTTCTAGATAAGATAGTAATTGACAAAGTTCTCTAGTCACTATCACCAAGTTAGTAGAACTTCGTGATGAACTATAATATGCAAGCGATGGCGAAGGTAATTCCCGAGCTCTTCGCGATGCTGAAATCGGCGAAGGTAGAAATCAAGAAAGAGCATCAAGTGTTGATGGTTAATAAGACCACTTGTTTCAAGTAAAGGGCAAAGGGATAGAAGGGGAACTTCAAGAAGAATGACAAGCAAGTTGTCACTCCCGTGAAGAAACCCAAAGCTAAAACTCAAGCCTGAAACTAAGTGCTTCTACTGCAAAGGAAATGGTCACTGGAAATGGAACTGCCCTAGATACTTGGCGGATAAGAAGGATGGCAAAGTGAACAAAGGTATATTTTGATATACAGATTATTGATGTGTACTTTACTAGTGTTCATAGCAACCCCTGGGTATTTGATACCGGTTCAGTTGCTAAAATTAGTAACTCGAAACGAGAATTGCAGAATGAACAGAGACTAGTTAAAGGTGAAGTGACGATGTGTGTTGGAAGTGGTTCCAAGATTGATATGATCATCATCGCACACTCCCTATACTTTCGAGATTAGTGTAAAACCTAAATAAATGTTATTTGGCATTTGCGTTGAGCATGAATATGATTTGATCATATTTATTGCAATACGGTTATTCATTTAAAGTCATAGAATAATTTTTATTCTGTTTACATGAATAAAACCTTCTATGGTCATACACCCAATGAAAATGGTTTGTTGGATCTCGATCGTGTGATACACATATTCATAATATTGAAGCCAAAAGATGCAAGGTTAATAATGATAGTGCAACTTATTTGTGGCACTGCCGTTTAGGTCATATTGGTGTAAAGCGCATGAAGAAACTCCATAGTGATGGACTTTTGGAATCACTTGATTATGAATTGATACGTCCAAAACGTATCTATAATTTCTGCTTGCTCCATGCCTCTTTTGGGTGATATTGCTATGATATTTATACACTTCCATACACTTTTGATCATATTTGGACTAACCTATTAACTCAGTGCACCCCAGTGCCAGTTTCTGTTTTCTGCTGTTTTTGTATTTCAGATTTTCCCATTACGAAAACTGCCAGAAAAATTCCGGAAAAATTATATAAAAAATCAGCGTTCCAGAAGCTTCCCGGCAGCCGAAGTAGGCCCGGAGGGGGGCCACCAGGGCTCCAGGCGCCCTGGTGGCGCGGCCCCCCTCCTGGCCGCGCCGGCGGGGGGGGGGGGGCGCCTGGGCCCCCCAGGCCTCCGCTGATGCCCCCCTTTGGCATATATTTAACACGCGTCCCGAAACCCTCGAGACGGGAACCCTTTTTCGTGATCTCATCTCTGTTCTGTCGCCGCCGCGCTTCCAAGATTGGGAGCACCAGGAGAACTCTTCCCGGCACCCTGCCGGAGGGAAGGATCACCACCGGGAGCCTCTCCACCACCATGGACGCCTCCCGGATGAGTTGTGAGTAGTCTACCTTGGACCATGGGTCCATGACCAGTAGCTATGTGATGTTCTCCTCCCCTTCTTGTGCTTCACTAATTAGACCTCGTGAGCTGCCCTACATGATCGAGGCACATATGTAATCCTTATGTTGTTGCTATGTTGAGTTTGCTGGGATCTAATGGATTGTGAGATTATGTTCAGATTGTGTTTGAGTAATATATTTGATTCACCTCTTTTATATTTATGTTCATAAGTAATTCTTGCATGTTCTCCGTTGTTATTTATTGCTTTGGCCAAGTAGTAGGTAGTGACTCCAAGAGGGAACGTTATGCTTGATTGTGGGTTCATGCCCCTCGATGACTAGCTTGAGTGACAGAAACATGAGTCTAGGGGATGTGCTGTTGCCACAAGAGGGAAAACAACGGTGCTTGTGCCCGCGGGTGCAAGGATTGCTTACTTTACGCAAAGTTCTTTTAATGCAGTTGTCTGTTGCTTTGAGTTTACACTATGGCTGGGACTCGCAACTTAATACCAGCGAGATGTTCTGGATAGATATCTCAAGGTGGATGATTAGTAGTAGATGCAGATGGATTTCGGTCTACTTGCCTTGGCGTACCGCCCATGCTTTGAACCTCTACCTTTCTTGCAACATAGTTAGCATTGGTTTGCGCACATAATTCTGTCAATTGCCCAGCAGTAATTCGTTTACCTCACATAGCTGTTTTATCGTCTTTTGGGAGAGAGACATCACTAGTGAACATCATGGTACCCCGGTCCATATTACCATCATTGATCACATCCGCTATTTACCTTCCGCTTTTACTTACTATTTGCAATTATACCTATCACTATTATCACTTGCTTCTGATCCTTTGTAAACGACAAGGCCGGAGGGATTGACAACCTCTCTGTACTCGTTGGGAGCAAAGTTATTTGTATCTGTGTGCAGGTCCATGTTGATTGCTAATATCTGGCGCCGTTAGCAGTTAACACCTTCTTGTTGAAACTGGGAGTCTCAGGGGAAATCGATCCTTGGTATCTTTGCCAAGGGAAAACTTCCGCTACACTGCATCTCAAACCTTCCACTTGGGGTAACCAACGAGGGGCGAGAAGCCATCAAGCAAAGTTTTCTGGCGCCGTTGCCGGGGACTCCACTCTTCAAGATAGGGGAGTTGCATGCTATCTTTTACCTTTGCTTTTAGTCTTGTTAGTTTACCTTTCAGTTTTTGCTTTAGTATCTTTTATCAAAAATCACAAAAATAGTTATCTTGCTTGCTTGCTGCTATGGGTTCCACCAAAAACACTAAATGGGAGGAGTACACCCCTTCTTCCATCACGCCAATCACCACTGTCGGGATCTACAAAAGTAATAAACCTTGTGATTATGTTAGTCTTAACGGAGAGTTATGCCCATGGCATGGTCTTCCAGGAAAAGAGTATGAGCCTCAGTTTAAAGTTGCTCACATGCTTCCCCAAACTTGGGAAGACGTTCAAACTCTTATAATAGAGAGAAATTCAAACAAAGAAGATGACACTACAATTCTGCTCAATAATGATAAAATTGATTTTGATAATTGTAGTATCTTGGAAGTTGTCACCTTTCTACAAAGAATGGCTAAAGATCCCCACACTAGCACGCTTAACCTTGCCTTCACAGAGCATATCACTAATGCTCTCATCAAAGCTAGGGAGAAGAAACTTAGAGTAGAAGCCTCCATACCTAGAAAGCTAGAAGATGGTTGGGATCCTATGATAAAAATTAAGTTGAATAACTTCTCTTGCTATGCTTTATGTGATGTTGGAGCTAGTACCTCCGTTATGCCCAAAAGAATATATGATATGCTTAAATTGAAACCTTTTGATTCTTGATCTTTTGGTGTTCGTCTTGTTGATTCTTCCATAAAGAAACCTTTGGGGAGGATCGACGATGTTCTTATCGTTGTCAATGACAATTACGTTCTCGTTGATTTTACTATTATGGACATTGAATGTGAACCTTCTTGTCCAATTATTTTGGGACGTCCTTTTCTACGCATCGTTGGTGCTATCATTGACATGAAAGAGGGGAATATAAGATTTCAATTTCCTCTCAAGAAAGGGATGGAACACTTCCCTAGAAAGAAGATTAAGTTACCTTTTGAGTCCGTTATACGGGCTAGCTATTCTTTTACTCTTGATAAAACTTGATCTTTTTGCATTATGCCTAGCTTAAAGGCATAAAAGAAAGCGCTTTTGGGAGGCAGCCCACATGAATAAAATTTTATTTTGCTTTTGGTGTGTCTTGATGTTGTTACTACAGTAGCATCATCATTGTATCTTTACTTTTCAACTTTGTGCCAAGTGTAGCCTCTGATTGCAAGAAAATTCAAAAGTTGTGACGTGCTGTCCAGGAAACAGATTATGTCCTTGGATAGAAAAATTCGTATAAAATCACCAGATCATCTTTTTGGTCTGAATTTTTTCGACAGCGTGCTCTATACAATTGTCTTTCGGGCGTCTGTCCTGAGTTTTTATATTAGAGTTGCAGAAGTGCCCCGAAAAAATCATTTACTACCTGCTGGTCTGTTTTTCACAAATTCTGTCCTGTTTTGCCTTTCCTACATTTTGCAAACCTTGAGCTTGCTTTTTCTTTGCAAAAACCTTTTGGCAATCTTGAGAAACAGTAGACCTTCAAGAATATCCTTATTTCCAGCAAGGAACAATTATTTTATTATGGGTACTAACCTCGCTAATCAGATTATGATGAGTTATGTATGAAGGGAGTTTTCAAGTGTGCGAGGGAAGATGATAAAAAGATTCAGGAGTGTCAAACACTCAAGCTTGGGGATGCCCCCATGCACCCCCAAGAAATATTCAAGGAGACTCAAGCGTCTAAGCTTGGGGATGCCCCCGTGCATCCCCTTCTCCATCAACATTATCAGTTCGTCTTTCGTTCCACTATATTTTTATCACTTCATGTGTTATGTGCTATGCTTGGAGCGTCTTGCTCTTAGTTTCCTTTTTAGTTTTCTTTAGCTTTTCATAACGAGTCGGAACTCAGCTTTCTTTATGTGGGAGAGAAACACGCTCCACTTCTACCTAGAACATAACATAGAATTTTCATGTCTATCTTTGCTGTGTGTGTTTTTTGTCTTTCAATAGCTACTATCATGTTCAGCTCTTAGTTTTCATGCTTATCTTTTTAGCTTTTGTTTAGTTGGTTGCTTGAACTCTCTTTAGTTATCATGCTTATCTTATTAAGAGAGTTTGCTTCTGTTGCATTGGTTGATATGTCTATGATAAAAATGCTACGTGCATAATGGTGCTTAGTAGTTCATGTTTTCTTATGGTTAGTCTCAAATAGCTGGGGGGTTTCCAATGTGTTATTGGAGTACCAACATGATTTGTTTGCCTATGATGTGGTATGGTTTAGTAATATCTTCCTTCAAGAATTTATTTTGATTGACTTGGCGTATGCTCACGCATATTTAAGACTGTAAAGAAAGTCTGTCAAGCCTTGATGATCTTTAGTTTCTGAGTAGCGATATAACTTCCATGCCTGATTCAAAGTTGCTTTGTCGCTCTGCATGATTATGACCGTCATTGCTCTTTTAGTTGGTCGCTCCCAGTCTTTTGCTAACCTCCACCTGTACTAAGCGGACTGACTGCTTGTGCATCCAAAATCCTTTAAACCAGTTATGCCATATGAGTCCACCATACCTTCATATACATGGTATTTACCTGCCATTCCTAACGGAGACTTTCATGTACCATCTCGAAATTATTCAAAAAAAATGCATTTCTGTTTTGTGCCTCTGTTTTAGTTCATGAGGAAGTAGTAGTTAATTCATGATCTTTTTAAGTTGGACAAGCTTCACCCCGGGATTGCATGTCTAATGTGCAAACTCATAATACGAGAAGGAACTGGCAAAGAGTGCGCCCGGCTCAAAATTAATATAACAAACAAACCCTCCTTCACGCTTTGTTCATGAGAAATTAGAAAACTTTGGTAGTGATAAACAAAGGAGATTAAGAGGATGTGATCGTCCTCATTCGGGAGCCGTTCCTCGAAACTTGTCCATCTCAAGAAGTGATTGAGTTATCTGCTAGCATTCGTTGACGGAACATGCATAATCTAAAAAATAATTATTACCTCTGTTTTTAAAACCAAGAGCTCTGGTACATGTTTTGTCTTTGTTTCCGACTACGGGTTTTCAACCTTGCCAACAAAAGCCACGGTTCGAGAGTCTCCACCTTTTTTTAAAGCACCAACTATTAAGAGCATGATTGTCATTCTGAGTGTAATGTGCATTGTTCCAAAGTAGCATTGTCTTTTGCATGATTATGATATCATTTATTCTGAAATCATTGTATCTAGTCACCACTTAAACCTTGGAGGTCCCCCTGCATTTATGTTTTGCTTCACTAAAGGGGGCAAGCGAGATATCACTTTATCATATTTGCACACCATGCTCATTACAAATCTATTTGATGTTTCAGTATCATATTGTAAAACTTTCAGTTCCTTATGATTTTCTCATGAGGCAACTTAATTACTACAGATTCATTGTCTCAGTAAGCTTTTGTCATATGACTATGAAAAAGTCCTATATGGTTAATAGCATGTCACCACAGAAATTATTCTTGTTATCATTTACCTACTCGAGGACAAGCAGGAATTAAGCTTGGGGATGTTGATACGTCCAAAATGTATCTATAATTTCTGCTTGCTCCATGCCTCTTTTGGGTGATATTGCTATGATATTTATACACTTCCATACACTTTTGATCATATTTGGACTAACCTATTAACTCAGTGCACCCCAGTGCCAGTTTCTGTTTTCTGCTGTTTTTGTATTTCAGGTTTTCCCATTACGAAAACTGCCAGAAAAATCCCGGAAAAATTATATAAAAAATCAGCGTTCCAGAAGCTTCCCGGCAGCCGAAGTAGGGCCGGAGGGGGCCACCAGGGCTCCAGGCGCCCTGGTGGCGCGGCCCCCCTCCTGGCCGCGCCGGGGGGTGCCTGGGCCCCCCAGACCTCCGCTGATGCCCCCCTTTGGCATATATTTAACACGCGTCCCGAAACCCTCGAGACGGGAACCCTTTTTCGCGATCTCATCTCTGTTCCGCCGCCGCCGCGCTTCCAAGATCGGGAGCACCAGGAGAACTCTTCCCGGCACCCTGCCGGAGGGGAGGATCACCACTGGGAGCCTCTCCACCACCATGGATGCCTCCCGGATGAGTTGTGAGTAGTCTCCCTTGGACCATGGGTCCATGACCAGTAGCTATGTGATGTTCTCCTCCCCTTCTTGTGCTTCACTAATTAGACTTCGTGAGCTGCCCTACATGATCGAGGCACATATGTAATCCTTATGCTGTTGCTATGTTGAGTTTGCTGGGATCCGATGGATTGTGAGATTATGTTCAGATTGTGTTTGAGTAATATATTTGATTCACCTCTTTTATATTTATGTTCGTAAGTAATTCTTGCATGTTCTCCGTTGTTATTTATTGCTTTGGCCAAGTAGTAGGTAGTGACTCCAAGAGGGAACGTTATGCTTGATTGTGGGTTCATGCCCCTCGATGACTAGCTTGAGTGACAGAAACATGAGTCTAGGGGATGTGTTGTTGCCACAAGGGGGGAAACAACGGTGCTTGTGCCCGCGGGTGCAAGGATTGTTTACTTTACGCAAAGTTCTTTTAATGCAGTTGTGTGCTGCTTTGAGTTTACACTATGGGTGGGACTCGCAACTTAATACCAGCGAGATGTTCTGGATAGATATCTCAAGGTGTAAGATTAGTAGTAGATGCAGATGGATTTCGGTCTACTTGCCTTGGCGTACCGCCCATGCTTTGAACCTCTACCTTTCTTGCAACATAGTTAGCATTAGTTTGCGCACATAATTCTGTCAATTGCCCAGCTGTAATTCGTTTACCTCACATAGCTATTTTATCGTCTTTTGGGAGAGAGACATCACTAGTGAACATCATGGGACCCCGGTCCATATTACCATCATTGATCACATCCGCTATTTACCTTCCGCTTTTACTTACTATTTGCAATTATACCTATCACTATTATCACTTGCGTTTGATCCTTTGTAAACGACAAGGCCGGAGGGATTGACAACCTCTCTGTACTCGTTGGGAGCAAAGTTATTTGTATCTGTGTGCAGGTCCACGTTGATTGCTAATATCTGGCGCCGTTAGCAGTTAACACCTTCTTGTTGAAACTGGGAGTCTCAGGGGAAATCGATCCTTGGTATCTTTGCCAAGGGAAAACTTCCGCTACACTGCATCTCAAACCTTCCACTTGGGGTAACCAACGAGTGGCGAGAAGCCATCATGGATCACTTGGTGCTTGCGAACCATGCCTCATGGGCAAGATGACTAAAACTCCGTTCTCCGGAACAATGGAGCGAGCAACAGATTTGTTGGAGATCATACATACAAATGTATGTGGACCAATGAGTGTTGAAGCTCGCGGCGAGTATCGTTATTTTCTGACCTTCACTAATGATTTGAGCAGATATGGGTATATCTACTTAATGAAGCACAAGTCTGAAACATTTGAAAAGTTCAAAGAATTTCAGAGTGAAGTGGAGAATCATCGTAACAAGAAAATAAGAGTTTCTACGATATGATCGTAGAGGTAAAATATTTGAGTTAGCGAGTTTGGTCTTCATTTGAAACAATGTGGAATAGTTTCACAACTCACACCACCTGGAACACCACAGTGTAATGGTGTGTCCGAACGTCATAACCGTACTTTATTAGATATGGTGCGATCGATGATGTCTCTTACCGATCTACCACTATCGCTTTTGGGGTTATGCATTAGAGATAGCTACATTCACGTTAAATAGGGCACCATCTAAATCCGTGGAGATGACACCGTATGAACTGTGGTTTGACGAGAAACCTAAGCTGTCATTTCTTTAAGTTTGGAACTGCGATGCTTATGTGAAAAAGTTTCAACATGATAAGCTCGAACCCAAATCGGAGAAGTAAATCTTCATAGGATACCCAAAAGAAACTGTTGGGTAAACCTTCTATCACAGATCCGAAGGCAAGGTCTTTGTTGCTAAGAGTGGATCCTTTCTAGAGAAGGTGTTTCTCTCGAAAGAAGTGAGTGGGAGGAAAGTAGAACTTGATGAGGTAATTGTACCTTCTCCCGAATTGGAAAGTGGAACATCACAGAAACTAGTTCCAGTGATTCCTACACCAATTAGTGAGGAAGCTAATGATGATGATCATGAAACTTCATATCAAGTTTCTGCTGAACGTCGTAGATCAACCAGAGTACATTCCGCACCAGAGTGGTACAGTAACCCAGTTCTGGAAGTCATGTTACTAGATCATGATGAACCTACGAACTATGAGGAAGCGATGATGAGCCCAGATTCCGCGAAATGGCTTGAGGCCATAAAATCTGAGATGGGATCCATGTATGAGAACAAAGTGTGGACTTTGGTTGACTTGCCCGATGATCGGCAAGCCATCGGAAATAAATGGATCTTCAAGAGGAAGACTGACGCTGACGGTAATGTTACTGTTTACAAAGCTCGACTTGTTGCAAAAGGGTTTCGACAAGTTCAAGGAGTTGACTACGATGAGACTTTCTCACCCGTAGCGATGCTTAAGTCTGTCTGAATCATGTTAGCAATTGCCGCATTTTAAGAAATCTGGCAAATGGATTACAAAACTGCATTCTTTAATGGATTTATTAAAGAAGACTTGTATATGATGCAACCAGAAGGTTTTGTCAATCCTAAAGGTGCTAACAAAATGTGCAAGCTCCAGCGATCCATCTATGGACTGGTGCAAGCATCTCGGAGTTGGAATATACGCTTTGATAAGTTGATCAAAGCATATAGATTTATACAGACTTGCGGTGAAGCCTGTATTTACAAGAAGTGAGTGGGAGCACTACAACCTTTCTGATAAGTATATGTGAATGACATATTGTCGATCGGAAATGATGTAGAATTTTCTGAAAAGCATAAAGGAGTGTTTGAAAGGAGTTTTTCAAAGAAAGACCTTGGTGAAGCTGCTTACATATTGGGCATCAAGATCTATAGAGATAGATCAAGACGCTTGATAAGACTTTCGATGAGTACATACCTTGATAAGATTTTGAAGTAGTTAAAAATGGATCAGTCAAAGAAGGAGTTCTTGCCTGACTTGTAAGGTGTGAAGTTGAGTAAGACTCAAAGCCAGACCACTGCAGAAAAATATAGAGAGAATGAAAGTCATTCCCTATGCCTCAGCCATAGGTTCTATAAAGTATGCCATGTTGTGTACCAAACATGTTGTGTACCTTGCCATGAGTTTGTCAAGGGGGTACAATAGTGATCCAGGAGTAGATCACTGTACAGCGGTCAAAATTATCCTCAGTAACTGGATGACTAAGGAAATGTTTCTCGATTATGGAGGTGATAAAGAGTTCGTCGTAAAGGGTTACGCCGATGCAAGCTTTGACACTAAATCCAGATGACTCTAAGTATCAATTTGGATGCGTATTGAAAGTGGGAGCAATTAGCTAGAGTAGCTCCATGCAGAGCATTGTAGACATAGAAATTTGCGAAATACATACGGATCTGAATGTGACAGACCCGTTGACTAAACTTCTCTCACAAGCAAAACATGATCACACCTTATTACTCTTGGGTATTAATCACATAGCGAAGTGAACTAGATTATTGACTCTAGTAAACCCTTTGGGTGTTGGTCACATGGCGATGTGAACTATGGGTGTTATTCACATAACGATATGAACTATCGGTATTAAATCACATGGCGATGTGAGCTAGATTATTGACTCTAGTGCAAGTGGGAGACTGAAGGAAATATGCCCTAGAGGCAATAATAAAGTTGTTATTTATATTTCCTTATATCATGATAAATGTTTATTATTCATGCTAGAATTGTATTAACCGGAAACTTAGTACATGTGTGAATACATAGACAAAACAGAGTGTCCCTAGTATGCCTCTACTAGACTAGCTCATTGATCAAAGATGGTTATGTTTCCTAACCATAGACATGAGTTGTCATTTTATCAACGGGATCACATCATTAGGATAATGATGTGATGGACTAGACCCATCCGTTAGCATAGCACTTTGATCGTTTAGTTTTACTGCTATTGCTTTCTTCATGACTTATACATGTTCCTATGACTATGAGATTATGCAACTCCCGAATACCGTAGGAACACCTTGTGTGCTATCAAACGTCACAACGTAACTGGGTGATCATAAAGATGCTCTACAGGTGTCTCCAAAAGTATTCGTGGTGTTGGCATAGATCAAGACTAGGATTTGTCACTCCGAGTGTCGGAGAGGTATCTCTGGGCCCTCTCGGTAATGCACATCATAATAAGCCTTGCAAGAAAATGACTAATGAGTTAGTCACGAGATGATGTATTACGGAACGAGTAAAGAGACTTGCCGGTAACGAGATTGAACTAGGTATAGAGATACCGACGATCGAATCTCGGGCAAGTAACATACCGATGACAAAAGGAACAACGTATGTTGTTATGCGGTTTGACCGATAAAGATCTTCGTAGAATATGTAGGAGCCAATATGAGCATCCAGGTTCCGCTATTGGTTATTGACCGGAGATGAGTCTCGGTCATGTCTACATAGTTCTCGAACCCGTAGGGTCCGCACGCTTAACGTTTGATGACGATCGATATTATGAGTTTATGAGTTTTGATGTACCGAAGGTAGTTCGGAGTCCCGGATGAGATCACGGACATGACGAGGAGTCTCGGAATGTCCGAGACATAAAGATTGATATATTGGACGACTATATTCGGACACCGGAAGTGTTCTGGAAAGTTTCGGAATTTACCGGAGTGCCGGGGGGGTTACCGGAACCCCCCGGGGGAATGGTGGGCCCTGATGGGCCGTAGGGGAGAGAGAGGGCAGCAGCCAGGAGGGGGCGCGGCCCCTCTTTCCCCCTTGCTCTTTTATATACGGGGGCAGGGGGGCACCCAAAGACACACAAGTTGAATTGTTCTAGCCGTGTGCGGTGCCCCCCTCCACAGAAACACACTTCGGTCATACCGTCGCAGTGCTTAGGCGAAGCCCTCGCCGGTAGATACATCATATCCGTCACCACGCCGTCGTGCTGACGAAACTCTCCCGTGAAGCTCAACTGGATCAAGAGCTCGTGGGACGTCATCAAGCTGAACGTGTGCTGAACGCGGAGGTGCCGTACGTTCGGTGCTTGATCGGTTGGATCGCGAAGAAGTTCGACTACATCAACCGCGTCACTTGACGCTTCCGCTTCCGGTCTACGAGGGTACGTAGACACACTCTTCCCTCTCGTTGCTATGCATCTAGTAGATAGATCTTGCGTGATCGTAGGAAAATTATAAAATACTACGTTTCACCAACAGACAATAATACAGTTGGAACGTAAAAGTTGAATTTTTGTAGGAAATGGAAAGTTCTTTGTCCCTCAATTAGTACACCTCTTAGTACGATGACCAACATCTACTGAGGCCAAGTTTGGGTACATGAAGCTCACCCTTTATGAGCTAAACAGCATTCTCGTATCAAGTAAATGCAAAAAGGAAATTCTAGATAGTGGCCGTTTTGCACATAAACCGGAAAATACTAATGTTGATGTATACTTTTGATGACCGACCTTCCAACCGAGCAGAACCAACCCACCCAGCAGAACTGAGCTCGAATCAGTTGAGAACCTGCATTCATTTTGGAGTAGAGAGAGCAGATGAACAATTTGTGGAGGATGGGAGGTAGGAAGGAGGGAAGATTGGTAGGATGGGGAAGATAATTAGCGTCAACCATGGCCGACGGTGGAGGATTTGCTGATGTAATGAGGGGAGTGGAGAAGAAGCATAGGCACAATGGAGATTTATATACACGGGCTCGAGTAAAGAAAGAATATGAATCAAAATCGCATTATCGGACACCATTAATGGCAGCTGCATTTACGTCCTTAATCACGCACGAGTCGACTCCAATCGCAGCCGACGCTTCGCTACCCCGCCACCGCGCCGGAGCAGCGGGCCACCATGGGGATCCGCGCAGGAAGAGTGAAGGGAAGGGATGCCGAAGCAAACCTACCACAGAAGGTGGCCGCCAGGACGGAGGACGGCGACGGTGCAGCTTCAACGAAACAGAGGAGCAGCTCGGGCATAAGGGAAACGCGACCGCGAGAAAAACTGGACGACCTGGCCTGTTCCGAGATAAGGAGATTTGCTTTGCGGTTGCACTGGATCCAGGCCTGGTATGTTATTACAGCCCAATTACCGACAAAAACTGTAGCTAACTCTGTGGAGCAGCGGCCCGCAAAACATTTCTTTCTATAAGTACGTGACGAAGGTGGATGCCTGAGCAATCCTGCACGCTGACTTGCATGATCTGACGGCTGGGAGGCTAAAATCGCCGTGAGGGCTCCTAGCTAGTTGAGTCTTACTGTTTAGTAATTAGTCGCCGCCGTTCCGTGCCCTCGCATTCCCGGGCGCCTCTGCTCGCTCTCCCGGCCCCGCTGCTGCCGATCCTATCCATACGCCTATGGCGCTACGCAACCTTCTTCACTTGTCAAATCTTCCGGATCCAACAAGCGGGAAGTAGGCAAGAACCCAAGGCTTAACACATCAGTACATCATACCATGCATCTTCTAATCTCAATCCTCATCTTGTATCATATTGAACTTATACATCAGACTTTCGTCGTTTACTTGTTTCAGTTGTACGATTTCTGATGCTATGATTCTGTGAAGAATTCCTATCTTGCAGGTGTCCTAAAATTTATTGTGATCATGATGCAAATTATCTTGTATGAATTCTTATTTCTGATGCAAAAATTCCCTATGTCCAACTTGTCCAATATTGCTAATTGCTGATTGCAATTCAGCAGCTATGAAGAGAAAAGCACCACCAAACATTTGTTAAGATTGATTTGGTTTTCTAAGTCGATTGCTTCAAGTTCTCAACCTACTAAAATTGTTAATGAGGCTGATGTGCAACATATTAAACCCGGTACAATTGACAGTCACGATCAGGATATGCCTGACATGGTAAATATTGCAGAACAAGCAAAGGCATGTCAAATTGGGAACCGCCACCGGACAAGCAAGATAAAGCTCAACATTTTTATATATCTGAGGGACTATATCAGGTGGGAAGTGCCCCAAACACTCTAAATATCAATACATCTTTTAAGAACCAAACATGAGACTTACTTCGGCATTGCATGATCATATGCGTCAAAACAATATTAGCAGGTAAGTTCTCTTCCGGTGAAATAATTAATTATTTGTCATCTTATTGGTAATTATAGAGGCAAATTTAAACTCATACAACTGTATCCATGTTTTGTAGCGTGTAGCGCATACTACAGTACGATGGTAAAAAAAACAATTTGGTCGAGAAAGAAAGTTACAAACTTGACTTGCCCCCCCCCCCCTTACCAAAATCCTGGCTCCGCCCCTGTCGACATCGACAACTCCCCGAACAGCAGGGCCAACACCGCCTTGAGGAGGGGCATGGAGAGCACCCCCACATCTACTTGGGTGATGCTCATAGCTACTACGCTACACCACCTCGGCGTGCTCGCCACGACCAGCGAGGTGCTACTTGGGCGCCACCGTCTCCACCACGAGATGGCTTGCTACACGGGGTCGACACCGACAACTCCCCATACAGCAGGACCACCATGGAGAGCATTGGAGCGACCACTCTGATGATGCTCGAAACTACTACGAACCTCTACCACGACTTGCTCATCATGATCGTCGCGGAGAAGGCCAAGAAGGCTTTGTCATGGGAGGAAGAGGTCATGGGTGTGCTCATCGTGACCATGAAGATGATGGGATTGGTAAATTCAAACTTACCATACCATCGTTCAATGGGAAAACCGAGTCCGATGATTATTTGGAGTGGGAGATGCGTGTGGATAAGATATTTGATAGCCACCGCTATACAGAGGAGAAGAAGGTACGGTATGCATCCATTGAGTTTACCGGATATGCTTTGATTTAGTGGAACCAATTATGTCATGCTGGAGGTCGTCCGGAGACATGGGTGCAAATGAAAAATCTGTTGCGGAGGCGGTTTGTTCCTGAACATTTCACAAGAACCTTGTACGATCGACTCCAACGGTTGTACCAAGGTAATTCTAGTGTTGATGAGTACTATAAAGAGATGGAGATTTTGATGATTAGGACAGCAGTGAATGAGCCAGAGGAGGCCACAATGTCAAGATTCTTTCATGGGTTGAATGAAGATGTGCAAGAAAGGATAAAGATGGTTACATATCAAGATTTGCAAGAACTTGTGCATCAAGCTATTCGTGTAGAGCAGCAGCTGAAGCGTCGCCAAAATCGCAGCCAAACCTATACATCAAGCACTTGGAGAGGTTCAGTTCAGCTCACCATGGGAGGTCTAACAAGTATTCTTTCATGCATGAAGGAGTGAACCATGTTTTGGAACCTATGGTGGATCAAGCACTCAAGGTTGAGCAATTCCCACAAGTGAAGAAGCCCAAGAAGAATACCTCAAAACCGAGGACGGTTTTGTTTGAAGGAAGGGAGGATGACGTGGACCAGATCATGACCAAGGCATCCAAGAGTGAAGTTCATGCTAGCACCAATGCTAAACCATTAGAGAAACCAAAGGAAGATATGAACAAAACCATCATCTTAGTTGGGAAGCTTCCGGTGCCTATTTTGGGAGAAATGACACATCAGATTTCCAGTTGCAACTTCCCACCTAAACCCAATTAATTCTGGAATGCTCTAGCACGTTATAGAGGCTGGAAAAGATGGTCTTTGAAGTCAGCTTTCATTCAAAAAAAATGGTGCATCATTTGAGGTCTTGAGTCAAAAGTTGTGCAAGTTTCCATGCAAGCTGTCCAGGAATTTATTACAGCGCGATGCTCAACAAGTTTGCTCCTGCTACAGCTTGGGGCTCACGAATTTACCCTTCATTTTGAATTGTTTTCTCACCTAACTAGTGGGTGCTTCTAGTATAAATACTCCCCAGCTGTTCCATGTGAAAGGGGGATGAGATTTCTGAGTTTGTGTTTGTAGACAGCCGGTGAGGTTGTGTTGTGTTGTGAGCAAGTGTTAGCTCGTGTGTGTGGATTGGAGGGTCTGTCCTCAATTCATATAGAATCCTAGTGGTTCCCTCTTGTGATTTTTCATAGGTTCATAAGCTTCATGGTTTGGGTTGCATCCTTATAAACCAAGCTAGTTATCCTTATAAACCAAGTGCTTCCTTTGGTTCTTGCCTTTCAAGAGAAACAAAGTTTGTAGAAACAAATTTCGAGTGAGTTTGTTGCTGCTCCTTGTGAGTTCTTTGGCACCGTGAAAGATCATTTCCGAGGCGTCCCGTATCAGCAAGGCTTTTGAAGAGTAACAACCAAGCATTTCAGTTCCATCTAAGGCATCATTCAGACATTACGCCACAAGTCCGGCCCTCTAAGCTAGAAAAGAAAAAAAAACATTTGTAAACCAAGAAAAATATATTATTCTAAGAACCACAAGAAATATCCCAGCCCTTGCTGAAAAACCCCAAAAGACAAAGAAAAAACTATACTAATCCAGACAAAACTATTCTAGCCTTGGTGAACACATAGAAAGATAAGAGACAGTTACTATAACCTTTTATGCAAAAAATAAAATAAAATCGCATCAATGGAATCTACATGCAAAAATCTGCCAAAGTTACACAACACCTAGCACTGAAATGGTATGTATTTGTTGTCCACCGGATATCTTTTTAGTTTTCTCAGTTGTGCATCAAGCTAAAAATGATGGAACAGAAAAATATGTAATAATATAAAAGGCATTTCCAAAGCATATGGCGATTAGCGGCCAATATTGAGTGTAAAACTGAACACCAGTTTGCAGAAGAGTTGAACGCTTATAAAGCTGAATAGTTAAAACATAAAACTGAACTATGATATAACTTCATTTAAGATTTATGTGTCCAGAAGCAAAAGAATATGCAAGAAGGAAATACCACTTCTAATATGTAAGAAGATAAGAAGGGTAGCATAGCATTTCCTCCAGCCACAATTCTGCCCAGCACATATATATCATATAAAAAAGGGGCAACAAGAGATGTTTAACAGAATGGAAACTATGCAGGATTCCTCCTAGATGGAATAACAGAAGAGTGCCATTACCAGAAAGCTCTCATGCAACTGATGATAACCAAAGCTATGATTCATTGAACTTGCCTTAACTATTATAAGTCCTTACGACGAGGTAAAGCAACACCTTACACATCACAGGAAGAAATTAATCAGCCATGCATTGCAAAATCGGAAAACACAGGGTCACTGTCCATACAGTACATAACTTGATGGCCAGAAAGCTCATCTAATGATCCATCTACTTGTCATGTGGACCTAATACACACAATATTCTCTTCTGCCTCAGCCCTCAGGACATCTAATCAGACTCGTCTAACAATAACAACAACAATTGCGACCATTACTACCACAACAACAGCCACCCCGTACATTCTCTTTGCAAAACTTGTGGTAATCCTTCATCCTTCGTATTATCAGATGAGCTATCCAGTTGCCAATACCACTTCCCTTGAAGATTATCGGGTTCTCATCATTTAAGTTGATATCCAATGGAAACCCATCCACATGTCCGGAACTCTCCGTTCCGCATATCAATTTCCTAATATGTTGAAGACCATATACAATGCAGCTTTCTAGGGTGATACCGAAAAACCGACCTACATTTTGGATCAGGGCATTAAGCCGGGCACGATCCTGCACGTAGTTGGAGCCCAAGATAAAAAGGATTATCAAGGAAACAGCCACAGGCGTGTTCATCGTTCTTTTGGCCTTTATTAGGATGTAGTTAAGCGAGGGACAGGCAGCGACCTGCACAGAGAAAAAGAAATCATGCATTAATTCTGAGGCCACTACCATTTGTTTCGGTGCTTGGTTCAAACCATAACTTTCAAAATATAACAACGACAAAAAAACTACATATTATTCTTAAATCCCTACAAACTCTAAGCTCGCTGGTTCGTCGTGGGCTTTGGAGAACATGGAACCCACCCTGTTATCCTTCCTTACCAACACGTATGGCCCATTACAAGCGATACCAACACGTATGGCCCATTACAAGAGATGTGCATACCTGGTCTACAGAGAAGTAGTCATATCTGTAGAAGAGAAGTTGGGGAAGGGGAGGTGTGCGTGTGAAACACGGGCGAGAGAGCCGAAGGCAAAGAAATTGAGGGCATACGGTGGCAGGGGCAAGCTTGGCCGCCGTTGGAGGCGCCACAACCGGGGGTGATGCGTTGTGGGAGGCGGCGGGGTGGCCAGCGGGGGCGTGGTTAGAGGTGGGTCGGTGGTGTGAAGACCGGCACGGTGGTCGTGCGGGAGTTGCAGCTGCGCACCCGCATGCTGGGGTTGCGCAGACGCGTGTCTGATGTGTGCTGGGTGCTGAGAGATTGAAGAGATTAATACTGATATGAATATATGATTGAGAGATTGAGAGCCAGATGCCGGGAGGTTGAGGCTTTGTTTGGTGGGACAGATCGGTTTCTCTTTGTATGGCGTGGCAGCCTAATTAGCTTGATTTGTTTTGTTTTGGTTTGTTTGTTTGAGCTTGTGAGTCTGTCCGAGTCTGTCCAACCAATTAATAGAGTTCTGATAGTTATTCTTTAGTGTGCCTAATTAGGTGCAGGTTAGACAGCTTGCCGTTCATGTTCAGTGCAGCTTGATAAGATAACCCTGGATAGACTCCATACTTCATCCATCAGTGCAGCTTGGTAAGATAACCCTGGAAAGATTCCATACTTCATCCATCGACCTTTTCTTCTACAAATATGACTACTTCTCTCTAATCAGTACAATGGCTTAGCAAGACAGTGAATTATTTTGCTTTTATGCCAACTTATCACAGAATAAAATGGGCAGAGCAGACCCCTGGTGCAGTCCCTTTTTTCATGCATTGCAAAAGAAATATCTACAAATATTGCATATTAATCATAATACTTGACAGATCACATGCAAGTATTATGATTAGTATGCAATATTTGCAGATATTTCTTTTGGAATGCATGAAAAATGGACTGCACCAGGGATCAGCTTTGAGCCCTTATCTTAGGCTTGGCGAGCCAACCTAAAAACTCAGCCACTCCTATGGAGATGAAACCCAAAAGATTTTTGTTGGGGCGTAACCCTCTCAGCGACGCGCCACATCGGAACCCGGGTGTGGTGTCAAATGCGAAAGGGCCGGGCCATCACCCCCTGGTGGCGCACCGTATCTTGATCTGGATACGGTGGCAAGGAGCGAGGATCGGGTCGTCGCATCCTTAGTGGCGCCCTACATCGGCGCCTGGATGTAGTGGAAAATGAGCAAGGGTCTTCGCATTTGACTCGACGAGTGCGAAGGGTAAGGAAGCTAGCCGAGCCTAGGAGGATTCGCTTAGGTAGCTGGAACGTAGGGTCTTTTAGAGGGAAGCTTAGGGAGCTAGTTGATGCAGCGGTGAGGAGAGGTGTTGATATCCTTTGCATCCAAGAAACCAAATGATTGGGACAGAAGGCGAAGGAGGTGGAGGATACCGGCTTGTACACGGGGACGGCTGCAAACAGAAATGGCATAGGCATCTTGATCAACAAGAGCCTCAAATATGGAGTTGTAGGCGTCAAGAGACGTGGGGACCGGATTATCCTAGTCAAGCTGGTAGTTGGGGACTTAGTTCTCAACGTTATCAGCGTGTATGCCCCGCAAGTAGGCCACATTGAGAACAACAAGAGGGAATTCTAGGAAGGCCTGGAGGGCATGGTTAGGAGTGTACCGATTGGCGAGAAGCTCTTCATAGGAGGAGACCTCAATGGCCACGTGGGTACATCTAACACAGGTTTTGAAGGGGTTCAGATGTTCAGAGTTGTACTAATTACCGTGGAATTAAGCTGATGAGCCATACAATGAAGCTATGGGAGAGAGTCATTGAGCACCGCTTAAGAAGAATGACAAGTGTGACCAAAAATCAGTTTGGTTTCATGCCTGGGAGGTCGACCATGGAAGCCACTTTCTTGGTACGACAACTTATGGAGAGATACAAGGAGCAAAAGGACTTGCATATGGTGTTCATTGACTTGGAGAAGGCCTATGATAAGATACCACAGAATGTCATGTGGTGGGCCTTGGAGAAACACAAAGTCCCAGCAAAGTACATTACCCTCATCAAGGACATGTACCATAATGTTGTCACAAGTGTTCGAACAAGTGATGAGTGATGTCGACACTGATGACTTCCCGATTAAGATAGGACTGTATCAGGGTCAGCTTTGAGCCCTTATCTTTTTGCCTTGGTGATGGATGAGGTCACAAGAGATATACAAGGAGATATCCCATGGTGTATGCTCTTTGCGGATGATGTGGTGCTAGTTGACGATAGTCGAACGGGGGTAAATAGGAACTTAGAGTTATGGAGACAAACCTTGGAATCGAAAGGGTTTTGGCTTAGTACAACTAAAACCGAGTACATGATGTGCGGTTTCAGTACTACTAGGTGTGAGGAGGAGGAGGTTAGCCTTGATGGGCAGGTGATGCCTCGAAGGGCACCTTTCGATATTTGGGGTCAATGCTGCAGGAGGATGGGGGTATTGATGAAGATGTGAACCATCGAATCAAAGCCGGGTGGATGAAGTGGCGCCAAGCTTCTGGCATTCTCTGTGACAAGAGAGTGCCACAAAAGCTAAAAGGCAAGTTCTACATGACGGCGGTTGGACCCGCAATGTTGTATGGCGCTGAGTGTTGGCCGACTAAAAGGCGACATGTTCATGTGTATGTTGAGATGGATGTGTGGCCACACAAGGAAGGACCGAGTCCGGAATGATGATATACGAGATAGAGTTGGGGTAGCACCAATTGAAGAGAAGCTTGTTGTTATGACCGGCGTAACTTATACCCGGAGGAGGCCCACAGGGCGCGTTTAAGTTAGGGGCTTAGCCCAAGTTGTTTTATTTTTATTAGCCTCAAGATTATATAAACAGATGTAAGACACCTTTTTGAGATTAAGCAATAAGTCATAACCTATTGCCCGGCTCCCAGAGGAGCCGGAACCCTAAGCCCTAGCCTCCGCCTTGCTCATCGCCGCCGCCCCCTCCACCGCGCAGGACGGCGCCCAGCCGCCGGCCGCCGCGAGTTCACCCTCGCCCTCCTCCATCCTTCCCCTACAACCTACGGTCCAGACCCGGTAGAGCCCTAGTTCCTACCACTTTGGTATCAGAGACGAGCGGACATGCTCTTACCGGTGATGATTTACGGTGAGCGCCTGGTGGCCCTCCTGGATACGGGCTCCATGCATAACTTCCTGCCCGAGGCGACCATGCGCCGCTTAGCTCTTCAGCCCACGGGCGGGGAACAACTCCGGGTCACTGTGGCCAACGGCAACCGCCTCCGGTGCCACGGGCTGGCACGGAACGTGCCCATCACCATCGGCGACGAGCACTTCACCATCACGTGCGCCGGCATCGACTTGGGCTGCTTCGACTTCATCCTCGGCGTCAACTTCTTGCGGACCCTCGGTCCCATCCTCTGGGACTTCGACGCCATGACGATGACCTTCTGGCGCCAGGGTCGCCGGATCCGGTGGGAGGGCGTGGGTGGCACCCCCCAGCGCCACCGCAGCTGCAGCTGGCCACGGCTGCTACCAAGCCCGAGCATCCCCTGTTGGATCACCTACTGCAACAGCACAGCGACCTATTCGACGAGCCTCAGGGCCTTCCGCCAGCCCGGGTGTATGATCACCGCATTCATCTCCTACCGGGCACGGCGCCGGTTGCGGTGCGCCCATACCGCTATCCCCAGCTGCAAAAGGACGAGCTGGAGCGGCGGTGCGCACTCATGCTCGCCTTGGGCATCATCCGGATCTCCACTTCACCGTTTTCGGCGCCGGTCCTCCTCGTCCGCAAGTCGGACGGCACGTGGCGTCTCTGCATCGACTACCGCGCCCTCAACGCCCTGACGCTCAAGGACAAGTTTCCTATTCCGGTCGTCGACGAGCTCCTGGACGAGCTACATGGGGCGCGCTTCTTCACCAAGCTCAACCTTCGTTCGGGCTACCATCAGGTGCGGATGCACCCGGACGATGTCGCCAAGACAACGTTTCAAACTCATCACGGCCACTTCGAGTTTTTGGTGATGCCTTTTGGCCTCTCCAACGCCCCGGCGACCTTCGAGGCCTTGATGAACGACGTCCTCCGCCCTTACTTGCGTCGGTTTGTGCTCGTTTTCTTTGATGATATTCTTATCTACAGCACCTCGTGGGCGGAGCACCTTCAGCACGTCGCCGTCGTCTTCAACAAGCTTCGAGCGCACCATCTTCATCTTAAGCGCTCGAAGTGCTCGTTCGGCACGCCGTCAGTCGCCTACCTCGGCCACGTCATCTCGGCCGAGGGTGTAGCTATGGACGCCGACAAGGTGGCGGCCGTCGCGGCCTGGCTGACACCACACTCACCGCGAGCTCTCCGCGACTTCTTGGGCCTCGCGGGGTACTACCGAAAGTTTATCCGGGAGTTCGGCCTCATCGCGTCTGCACTCACGCGCTTGATGCGTCGCGATGTCTTTGCCTGGGATGCGGAGGCGACAGAGGCATTCGAGGCTCTCAAGGGGGCCCTCACGACGAGTCCCATCCTCCAGATGCCTGAATTCGATCGGCCGTTCCTCATGGACTGCGACGCCACCGCTGTGGGGTTCGGCGCCGTCCTTCATCAGGGTGACGGACCGCTCACATTCTTCAGAAGGCCTTTCGCCGCGCGCCATCTTAAGCTCGCGGCCTATGAGAGGGAACTCGTTGGCTTGGTGCAGGCCGTGCGCCACTGGCGGCCCTATCTTTGGGGCCGGTCATTCCGGATTCGCATGGATCACTACAGCCTCAAGTTCTTGTTGGACCAGAGGTTGTCTACCGTGCCGCAGCATCAATGGATCAGCAAGCTCTTTGGCTTCAACTTCACCGTCGAGTATCGTCCGGGGCGCCTTAACACCGTGGCCGACGCCCTGTCCCGCCGCGACACCGACAACACAGCCGTCGGCGACTCCGAGGGGGTGGCGCTCTACATCCGCTCAGAGCCCTCCTTCGCCCTCTTCGCCGACATCCGCAGGGCCACCACGGACGCGCCAGACGCTCAGCTCCTTCGGCAGCGCCTGAAGGCCGGCAATTTGGAGGAGTCGTGGCGCTTGGCGGATGGCTTGTTTCTGCATGGGCGTCGTGTCTTCGTGCCGGACCACGGGAACCTCCGTCACCAGGTTCTGATGCTGGCTCACTCGGCCAACCACGAGGGTGTGCAGAAGACCCTCCATCGTCTACGCGCCGACTTCTACATCCCCGATGATCGGGCCCTGGTCCGAGACTGGGTGCAGTCTTGTGTGACATGCCAATGCAACAAGACGGAGACACTGCGACCAGCCTTTGGAGGTGCCCTCTCAGGTCTGGGCGGATATTTCCATGGATTTCATCGAGGGCCTCCCCAAGGTGGGCGGCATGTCTGTCATCCTCACGGTGGTCGACTGCTTCTCCAAGTACGCGCACTTCATCGCGCTCGGCCATCCCTACAATGCTGCATCCGTGGCCCGAGCCTTCTTCGACGACATCGTCCGCCTCCACGGGTTTCCCTCTTCGATCGTCAACGACCGGGACCCGATGTTCACGGGGCATGTATGGCGCGATCTCTTCCGGATGGCGGGCGTGAAGCTCCGCTTGAGCATGGCTTTCCATCCTCAGACGGACAGCCAATCCGAGGTGGTTAATAAGGTGATTGCCATGTATTTGCGTTGTGTCATAGGCGATCGTCCTCGCGCTTGGGTGGACTGGCTAGCATGGGCGGAGTACTACTACAACACCTCTTATCACTCCGCCCTGCGCGCCACGCCGTTCGAGGTGGTCTACGGCCGACCGCCCCCGGCCATCCTGCCGGTTGACCCGGAGACGGCTCGGACAGAGGCGGCGGGAGACCTTCTTCGCAGTCGCGACGAGATGCTTGCCGAGGTGTCTCATTCAGGCCCAGCAGCTGGCCAAGCACTACTACGATGGCCACCACCGCGAGGCGGAGTTTGCGGTGGGCGATTGGGTCTGGCTGCGCCTTCTTCACCGCTCTACACAGTCTCTTGACCCGCGCGCGAAGCGCAAGCAGGGTCCTCACTACGCGGGACCATTTTCCGTGCTGGAGCGCATCGGAAAGGTGGCCTACCGCCTTCAGCTTCTGGCCGGTGCTCGCATCCACGATGTCTTCCATGTGGGGCTGTTGAAGCCTTTCCGGGGGGAGCCGCCGGTGGACACACCGGCGCTTCCTCCGACCTTCGACGGGCGTCTAGTTCCTGGACCAGCAAAGGTGTTGCAGGCCCAGCTGCGTCGCGGGGTGTGGTACGTCTTGATCCAGTGGGAAGGCCTTCAAGAGGAGGACGCTACTTGGGAGCAGCGCGACGAGTTCCGCCGTCACTATCCAGACTTCCAGCTCAAGGACGAGCTGTTTACGCAGGCGGGGAGAGATGTTATGACCATGGTAACTTATACCCGGAGGAGGCCCACTGGGCGCGTTTAAGTTAGGGGCTTAGCCCAAGTTGTTTTATTTTTATTAGCCTCAAGATTATATAAACAGATGTAAGACACCTTTTTGAGATTAAGAAATAAGACATAAACTATTGCCCGACTCCCAGAGGAGCCGGAACCCTAAACCCTAGCCGCCGCCTTGCTCATCGCCACCGCCCCCTCCACGGCGCAGGACGGCGCCCAGCCGCCACGAGTTCGCCCTCGCCCTCCTCCATCCTTCCCCTACAACCTACGGTCCAGACCCGGTAGAGCCCTAGTTCCTACCACTTGTCCAACATCGTCTGAGATGGTTTGGGCATATTCAGCGAAGGCCTCCAGAATCTCCAGTGCATAGCGGACGGCTAAAGCGTGATGAGAATGTCAAGAGAGGTCAGAGTAGACCAAATTTGACTTGGGAGGAGTCCATTAAGAGAGACCTGAAGGATTGGAGTATCACCAAAGAACTAGCTACGGACAGGGGTGCGTGCAAGCCTGCTATCCATGTGCCAGAGCCATGAGTTGGTCGCAAGATCTTATGGGTTTCACCTCTAGCCTACCCCAACTTGTTTGGGACTAAAGGCTTAGTTTTTGTTGTTGTTGTTGTTATTGTTGATGGATGAGGTCACAAGGGATATACAAGGGGATATCTCATGGTGCATGCTCTTTGCGGATGATGTGGTGCTAGTCAATGATAGTTGGGCGGGGTTAATAGGAAGCTAGAGCTATGGAGACAAACCTTGGAATCGAAAGGTTTTATACTTAGTAGAAGTAAAACCGAGTACATGAGGTGCAGTTTTAGTACTACTAGGCATGGGGAGGAGGTTATCCTTGATGGGCAGGTGGTGCCTCAAAAGGACACTTTTTGATATTTGGGGTCAATGCTATAGAAGGATGGGGATATTGATGAAGATGTGAACCATCAAATCAAAGTCGGATGGATGAAGTGCGCCAAGTTTCTGGCGTTCTCTGTGACAAGAGAGTGCCACAAAAGCTAAAAGGCAAGTTCTACAAGACAGCGGTTGGACCCGCAATGTTGTATGGCGCTGAGTGTTGGCCGACTAAAAGGCGACATGTTCAACAGTAAGGTGTGGTGGAGATGTGTATGTTGAGATGGATGTGTGGCCACACAAGGAAGGACCGAGTCCGGAATGATGATATACGAGATAGAGTTGGGGTAGCACCAATTGAAGAGAACCTTGTCCAACATCATATGAGATGGTTTGGGCATATTCAACGCACGCCTCCAAAAACTCCAGTGCATAGCGGACGACTAAAGCGTGTTGATAATGTCAAGAGAGGACGGGGTGGACCAAGCTTGACATGGGAGGAGTCCGCAAAGGGAGATAAAAAGAAGTGGAGTATCACCAGAGAACTAGCCATGGACATGACAGGGGTGCGTGGAAGCTTGTTATACTTATCCATGTGCCAGAACCATGAGTTAGTTGCAATATCTTATGGGTTTTAGCTCTAGCCTACCCCAACTTGCTAGAGACTAAAGGCTTTGTTTTTGGGCGAACGACTAGTCATGACTAGTCATCAACTAGCCGATGAGTCGCAACTGGTAGGTCGACTCAACATGTCGACTCAACTAGTTGGCTGAGTCGAGTGACTCGATCGACTAGTCTCGACTAGTCGTGGTTTTTGAGTCAAACGAGTCAAATTGGCCCCACTTGTCATATATTTTTCTCTATTTGTGTGCCAAATCGGTGGAGTGTTGCATGAGATCTTCCTAACCACTTCTTAAAGCTTTAAGGATCGCTGATGGTGACGAGACTCCGACTGTGGCCAGCCATGGATGTTGCAAAGACCCACATAAAAAAAGCTTTGACACATAAGCAAAACCTCCTAGGTCAAGTGCTAGCTATTGTTGATAAGAGGTAGGATAATCAGATGGAACAAAAGTTACATTTGATTCCATTGTTCTTGAACCCAAATAAATTCTTTGCCATTAGGGAGGCCAACAACTCCGACTATGTTGTCTCAACATAGCCGGTCCCAAGCCCGGGTAAAGGAGGAGGGTTGTGATAGGCTTGGCGAGCCAATGTCAAACGCAGCCACTCTTATAGAGATAAAACCCAAAAGATTTTTCTTGGTACGTGCCACATCGAAACTCGAGTGTGGTGTCAAATGGCCAAGGGTCGGGCCATCACCCTCCCAGTGGCGCGCCGCATCTTGATATGAACACGGAGGCAAGTGAGCGAGGATCGGGTCATCATCAACGCCCGGATGTAGTGGAAAATGAGCAAGCGTCTTCGCATTTGACTCGATGAGTGCGAAGGGTAAGGAAGCTAGCCAAGCCTAGGAGGATCCGCTTAGGTAGGTGGAATGTAGGGTCCCGGTAAAATCTTCGGGAGCCAATTGATGCAACGGTGAGGGGAGATGTTGATATCCTTTGCCTCCAAGAAACCAAATGGAGGGGACGGAAGGCGAAAGAGGTGGAGGATACCGGCTTCAAGCTATGGTACACGGGGAAAGCTGCAAACACAAATGGAGTAGGCATCTTGATCAAGAAGAGCCTCAAGTATGGAGTGGTAGACGTCAAGAGACATGGGGACCGGATTATCCTGGTCAAGCTGGTAGTTGGGGACTTAGTTCTCAATGTTATCAGTGTGTATGCCCCGCAAGTAGACGACAATGAGAACACCAAGAGGGAGTTCTCGGAAGGCCTGGAGGACATGGTTAGGAGTGTACTGATTGGAAAGAAGCTCTTCATAGGAGAATACCTCAATGGCCACGTGGGTACATCTAACACAGGTTTTGAAGGGGTGCATGGGGGCTTTGGCTATCGCATCAGGAATCAAGGAGAAGATATCTTAAGCTTTGCTCTAGCCTACGACATGATCGTAATCAAGACCCTTTTTAAAAAGAGAGAATCACATCTAGTGACTTTTAGTAGTGGTCAACACTCTAGCCAGATTGATTTCATCCTCTCGAGAAGAGAAGACACGCGCGCGTGCCTTGATTGCAAGGTGAAACCTGGAGAGTGTTGTCCCTCAGCATAAGCTTGTGGTTGTTAACTTCCGCTTTCGGATTCGTGTCTAGCTGGATAAGCATGCCAAAGTCGCTAGAACAAAGTGGTGGGAGCTCAAGGGGGAGGTAGCACATCATTCAAGGAGAGGGTCATTAAGGAGGGCCCGTGGGGGGAAGGAGGGGATGCAGACAATATGTTGATGAAGATGGTGATTTGCATCCGTAAGGTGGACTCAAAGGAGTTTGGAGTGTCCTGGGAAGTAGAAGCGAAGCTGAAGATACCTGGTGGTGGAATGATGATGTCCAAAAGACTATTAAGGAGAAGAAAGATCGTTTCAGACGCCTATACCTGGATAGGAGTGAAGACAACATAGAGAAGTACAAGATGGCAAAGAAGGTTGCAAAGAGAGCTGTGAGTGAAGCGAGGGGTCAGGCATATGAGGACCTCTACCAGCGGTTAGACACAAAGGAAGGCGAAAGGGAAATCTATAAGATGGCCAAGATCCGAGAGAGAAAGACGAGGGATGTTGACCAAGTCAAATGTATCCAGCTCCTAGTGAAGGACAAGGAGATTAAGCATAGATGGCGGGAGTACTTCGACAAGTTGTTCAATGGGGAGAATGAGAGCTCTACCATTGAACATGGCGACTCCTTTGATGATACTAGCAGGCGTTTTGTGCGGCGAATCCAGCAGTCTGAGGTCAAGGAGGCTTTAAAAAGGATGAAAGGAAGCAAGGCGATGGGCCCTGATTGTATCCCCATTGAGGTGTGGAGCAGCCTCAGGGACATAGCGATAGTATGCCTACGAAGCTTTTCAATCTCATTTTTCGGGCAAACAAGATGCCAGAAAAATGGAGATTTGAGTATATTAGTACCAATCTTCAAGAACAAGGGGGGTGTTCAGAGTTGTACTAATTACCGTGGAATTAAGTTGATGAGCCATACAACGAAGCTATGGGTGAGAGTCACTGAGCACTTCTTAAGAGGAATGACAAGCAGGACAAAAATTCAGTTTGGTTTCATGCCTGGGAGGTCGACCATGGAAGCCATTTTCTTGGTACAACAACTTATGGAGAGATACAGGGAGCAAAAGGACCTGCATATGTTGTTCATTGACTTGTAGAAGGCCAATGATAAGATACCGCAGAATGTCATGTGGTGGGCCTTGGAGAAACACAAAGTCCTAGCAAAGTACATTACCCTCGTCAAGGACATGTATGTTAATGTTGTGACAAGTGTTCGAACAAGTGATGGCGACACCGATGACTTCTCGATTAAAATAAGACTGCACCAGGGGTCAGCTTTGAGCCCTTATATTTTAGTTATGGTGATGGATGAGGTCACATGGGATATACAACGAGATATCACATGGTGTATGCTCTTTGCGGATGATGCGATGCCAGTCGATGACAGTCGGACGCGGGTCAATAGGAAGTTAGAGCTATGGAGACAAACCTTGGAATCGAAAGGTTTCAGACTTAGTAGAGCTAAAATCGAGTACATGAGGTGCGGTTTCAGTACTACTAGGCACGAGGAGAAGGTTAGCCTTGATGGGCAGGCGGTGCCTCAGAAGGACAACTTTCGATATTTGGGGTCAATGCTGCAGAAGGATGGGGATATCAATGAAGATGTGAACCATCGAATCGAAGTCGGGGGGATGAAGTGGCGTCAAGCTTCTAGCATTCTCTAGGACAGCGATTCAACCCGCAACGTTGTATGGCACTGAGTGTTGGCCGACTAAAAGGCGACACGTTCAACAGTTAGATGTGGCGAAGATGCGCATGTTGAGATGGATGTGTGGCCACACAAGGAGTCCGGAATGATGATATACGAGATAAGAGTCGGGGTAGCACCAATTAAAGAGATGCTTGTCCAACATCGTTTGAGATGGTTTGCGCTTATTCAACGCGGGCCTCCAGAAGCTCTGGTGCATAGCGGACGGCTAAAGCGTGTTGATAATGTCAAGAGAGGTCGGGGTAGACCGAACTGGACATGGGAGGAGTCCGCAAAGAGAGATCTGAAGAACTGGAGTATCACCAAAGAACTAGCCATGAATAGGAGTGCGTGGAAGATTGTTATTCATGCGCCAGAACCATGAGTTGGTCACGAGATCTTATGGGTTTCACCTGTAGCCTAACCCAACTTGTTTGGGACTAAAGGCTTTGTCATTGTTGTATTAGGGAGGCCAACAAAGACAAGCTACCCATCTCTGTTGAATGTTCAATGATGTGCTATGGAAGATGGTGCTCGATGATGACCTACAAGCAATTATAAGTAGGGACGCTGACGACTATGAGCGGACGGAAGGTGAATGTTTCTTGAAGCCATTGTCAATTAAAGACGACGACAAAAAGGGCCCTCATAAGTATAAATTTTATGGCAGCTTGTGCCTTCTCTTTCAACTCAATTATTCCATTAGTTGTTGGTTATTTTGGCCTTCTCTTTAATGTTGGACTTGCTGATTTTGTAGTTCTTTGGTAGAGTGCTTATGGTGGCCTTGCTTTTGACCTCCAAACTCTTGCAAAGCTAATCATTAGTCTATGTTGTTCAGCATCTGGCTGCGAGCGCAATAGGAGTGTATTTGCTCATGTAAGTAGCCATTAGTTTGCTAGATTGATAGGCTAATTTCAGCAGCTTCTCACATATTTGTGTGCTTGCAGATCCGCACCAAAGGGAGAAACCGTCTAGAGTACCAGAGATTGAACAGGCTATCATATGTCTCCTACAACCGGAAAATGGAAGCTAGGTTTCAAAATCTGGGTGAGCAAGGCTTTAAATCAACGAAATCTAATCCACTTGTCCTGGAAGAATTTCAATGGGATAATGAATGGGTTGATATCAATGCTGAAATGATCCATGAACATGAAGCTCAAGTCATGGACGGTGAAACACCACTACTTTGGTCTCAAGTTGACGAAGCTATGGGTGCGTCGACTTCTCTAGCAGGTCGCAACTTCCCTAGGAGAGCTCGTTGTGATCCTGGCGAGTCTATTGCACGAGCCATAGGCCCTTATATCACCTACACTCGGAACCACTCAGGAACAAGGCTAGTTGTGCATGATGAAGAGTCGAGGGCTGAATTAGAAGTGGCAGAATATGATCAAGACATGGAGAGCAACGATGAAGATAATGATGATTCACCAAATGATCAAGACGCCCATTTTCAGCTTGAAGACATGGATCTTGAGGCTTGATTGCTTGAAGATGTGTTGTTCTTGTTTCTATCTAGCATTCATGTTTTGCTGTTGAAGTGTTGAACTTATTTACTTGCATTCGAATCTGGTTGGATGTAACTTAACGTTGGACCTGTTGTGTTTTAATTTCATTGTTGAACTTCTTTATTTGCTACCCTATTCGTGCTAAGTTTGATATTTGATCATTGGGCTGGACTATTGGAGTGTTGAACTTCATTCTTAGTTTATTACTTTCGTATACAAATCTGATTGTTGTAATGCTTGTGGGCTGCTGGTTCATGGAGAAGAGGAAGACCATGGACACTGTATAAAAATGCACAGGTTTGTATTACTGACTATTAATAAGTATATACATTTAATATGGTAATTTTATTGTACCTATTGCTTAACTCGTGTCGACTCGTCGACCATGAGTCTTGACTAGTCACGACTAGTCAAGAGTCGCTACCCCAGAACGACATCGACTCAAAAACATTGATCTCCATTCATTTCCGGGTTTTTTTTAATTTGGAGTATAATTGTACATATCATGTGTCTACTCTATCACCCACTACTGAACTACTATGAAACCAAAATGCTACTTTGGTTGGCTCAGTTTCTATATCCGTTAAAATTTGCTGTTCACTATTTTCTTTTACTCAACTTTTAGGTAGCCATTTGCCTGTGCAAAGTACACTGAACTTGTACAAAACTGATTCTAGAGGAATTGTGTTACTTTCCAAGGTGCCTCTGAACACAAGTTTGACTCAGTGCTGCTTGGAAAGAGCACCAATACATTTTCTTTTAATGGGTTTGATAGAGTTAATTTATCAAGACAAGAATAAAATCAGGTAGCAGTACAAGTTGCATTTTTTTTTTCTCTAAGGATGGCATCTAGACATCTAGCATTATTGTTGAATTGCCGCTTCAGTTAAGTCATTGGTTTTAAAGAGGTATTATTATGATGAGAATGAAGTCTTTTTTTTACCATGTAGTATAATTAGGTTGGATTATAAGTCCTGCCACTACATCCACTATATATTATAAATACTGCATTTAGCATCTGCAAATTATTACTCTAATTCATGAAGAAAAAGAAGAAAAACAAATACAGAAACAAACAAATGTTAGGGAAACGGTGCGTCATCTTCTAGTTGAATTGTATGCTACAATGAATCAATCCATCCATTAAGGCCCATCCTC
>LR738713.1:484712379-484735755 GCA_902687465.1 Secale cereale
GGATTGGAGGCAGTCAACCTGCTCCACCTCGCCCGGAGCTACCTTGCTACCCGATCACCGTCTCCCCCCGTCGTCGACGCCGCACCGTTGCTCCGCCGCCGAGCTCCGTCGTCGGATCATCCTCGCGCCCTACCGCCACGCAGGCGCCGCCCCGTCGCCGGATTCGCATCCCCGCCTCCCCCTCGACGGCTCCACCGAGCCACGCCGACCCCCTGCCCGCCATCGCCGGTGAGGGCCATGCCCTCCTCCGTCTCTCCCTCCGCAGCCCGCGGTCACGAGCACCCACGCCGTAATCTCATCACACGGTCACTGTGCCCGCGCCGGCTACGCCCGACGCGCGCCTGCGCTGCCTCCCCGCACCCCCTGATCCCGCGGCTCCTCCCCGTCCGCCGTGCCCCCGCCTGACCCACTCCCGCATCGCCTCGCCTGGTCGCGCTACCCGCCGAGCCTGCTGCTCGCGCCCACGCCGCCTCGCGCTGGCCATACGCGCATGCTTCGCCTGCAGCCGCTGCTGCTCGTGCCGCTCGCCGCCCGCGCATCCCCGCGGCCTGCTGCGCCCGCATCGACTTCCCTGCAGCGCCGCTTCGCCTCGCCGCTACCTCGCGCACGACCTCGCTCCCCTGCCGCGCGCTGCTGCTACTCCCCTCCCCCGCTGCTCGCCGCCGCTTCCCTGCCGCTGGCTAGCCCCGCACAGGCCGCACCACCCCCCGTTTCGCCCCTCACCGCCGGCCCCAGGCCACCGCGCCTCACCCCTCCGCTCGCTCACCGCGCTGCGCCGCTTCGGCCACAGTCGCCGGCGTCTGGCCGCAGCCCCCGCTAGGTGGCCAGTCGGGCACCACCCGCCCCGTGCGCCCGAAACCCACTAGCCCCCCTGGCCCACTGCCAAGTGGGACCCAGGCCCCAGGAACATTAAAAAAAGGAATTAATAAATATAATAATAATCATTATAATAAAAATAAATAAAAAATAGTAATTAATTAACTTAATTAATTGTGATTAATTAACCTAATCAATTAACTAAACTAATTAAGTATGTTTAATTAGTCTTAGTCAATGACGAACGGGACCCACACGCGTGTTGACCCCATCAACAAACGGTTGACGACTGACATCACACTGGCGTCATAATTATATTTTCTAATTAAATTAATTCTGTTAATTCAAAAAAAGAATTAAATCTTTGAAAATTAATATAAAATAATCCGTAACTCGGATGAAAATACTTTGTACATGAAAGTTGCTCAGAACGACGAGACGAATTCGAATATGCAGTCCGTTCATCCACCGCACGTCCCTAGCATAGCGGACCTACAACCGCCCCCCTCCGGTCCGTCTGCCCGAAAATGTGAAACTACGGGAATACCTTCCCGGATGTTTTTCATCCTCGCCAGTATCACTTAGTACCGCGTTAGGTCACACGTAGCACCGCGCATTGCTATGTTATGCTTTGTGGTGCGATGTTTGCTTTATAATTATTGTTTCTTCCCCATCTTCTCTCCGGTAGACTACAAGACCAAAGCTGCTGCTGCCCCGATCGACCACGATGTTGACGATTCCTCCTTCGCTGCCGAGCTTCCAGGAAAGCCCCCCACATTGATCAACCTGATATCGCCTATTCTTCTCTCTACTGCTTGCATTAGAGTAGTGTAGCATGTTACTGCTTTTGATTGATCCTACTCTGCCGCGTAGCCTGTCATTGTTGCTACAACTGTTGATACCTTACCTGCAATCCTAAATGCTTACTATAGGATGCTAGCATTCTATCAGTGGCCCTACACCCCTGTCTGTCTGCCCTGCTATTCTATCGGGCCGTGATCGCTTTGGGTGTGATCACGGGTATATACTATATACATACTTTACATGATACATGATGTGACTAAAGTCGGGTCAGCTCATTGAGTACCCGCAAGTGATTCCGATGTGGGGGCTGAAAGGGCAGGTGGCTCCATCCAGGTAGTGGTGGGCCTGAGTTCCCGACGGACCCCGAGTGGATCTTTGTGGCAGAGCGACAGGACGGGTTGAGACACACAGTCGAGAGGTGGCCTGGCCTTGGTCGTTGTCCGCGGTGATTTCATAATAACCCTCTTAACGAGTTTGGATATTTGATCTGAGTCTGGCCACTGGCCTATATGCACTAACCAGCTACGTGGGAATAGTTATGGGCTCTCGACGTCGTGGTATCAGCCGAAGCCTTCTTGATGTCAGTGACTTAGTGGCGCGCGCCGGGTTGGACCGTGTAACGCAAATTCCTTAGTAATGGAGGTTGCTAGGTCTGCTCACCGGCCGCGTACGCAACGTGCAGGTGTGCGTTGGGTGATGGGCCCAGACCCCTGCGCGCTTAGGACTTAGACCGGCGTGCTGACCTCTCTGTTGTGCTTAGGTAGGGTTGCGACGTGTTGATCTTCCAAGGCCGGGCATGACCCAGGATAGTGTGTTCAACCAAATGGGATCGAGTGTGCTGGGTAATGTGGTGCACCCCTGCAGGGAAGTTAATCTATTCGAATAACCATGTCCCTCGGTAAAAGGACGACCCGGAGTTGTACTCCGACCTCATGACAACTAGAACCAGATACTTAATAAAACACACCCTTTCAAGTGCCAAATATAACCCAGTGATCGCTTTCCCACAAGGCGACGAGGAGAGGATCGCCGGTAGGATTATGCTATACGATGTCACTTGGTGAACTTACCATCTACTCCCTTCTACTGCTACAAGACAGAGGCTGCCAGAAGCGAGGATACTTGTTGCTTACCAGCTACTCTCTTCTACTGCTGCAAGATGGAGGTTGCCATAAGCATAGTATTCGATTGGATTAGCTATCCTCCTTTTATTCTGGCATTCTGCAGTTCAGTCCACAAATATTACCCCTTTATATAGATACCATTGCATATATAGTGTAGATCCTTGCTTGCGAGTACTTTGGATGAGTACTCACGGTTGCTTTGCTTCCCCTTTTCCCCTTTTGTCCATTCTTCTCGGATGACGCAACCAGATGGTGGAGTCCAGGAGCCAGAGGATCCTGAGGATGTTTCTACATGGAGTTCGGCTTCGAGGAGTAGTTAGGAGGTCCCAGGCAGGAGGCCTTGCCTTTTCGATCGTTGCTAGTTTTGTACTAGCCATCTTATGGCACCTTGTTTAACTTATGTCTGTACTCAGATATTGTTGCTTCCGCTGACTCTTGTGTATTCGAGCCCTCGAGGCCCTGGCTTGTAATATAAAGCTTGTATTATTTTTAATTTGTGTCTAGAGTTGTGTTGTGATATCTTCCAGTGAGTCCCTGATCTTGGTCGTACACATTTGCGTGCATGATTAGTGTACGGTCAGATCGGGGGCGTCACACATGGAGTCCCTTTCTTCACCACCCTTGATACAAAATTGCCTCTGGATGTCGTCGTGGTGCTCGTCTGGAATTCTGATCCATGCACGGGCAAGCATGATCTTGTCACTACTTGTGTCGACGCTAGCGAAAGTTATCGCTTTGCGTTGCAGGAACTCAACCAACGTCTGGCAATGCTCGGACCTGTAATGACTTGGAGTTGAAGTCAGAGGTGTCCCGAGGAGGCCACAAGCCTCAGAGGCGCGCCCCTGGGCTTGTGGGTCCCCCAAAGCTCCCCTGAACCGCCTCCGAGTACTATAAATCCTACTATCGGTGTCAAGACCGACAGATCTCGGGTAGGGGTGCCCAAGTTGTGTGTCTAAGGATTGGTGGTAACAGGAGACTGTGGACACGATGTTTAACTCAGGTTCAGGCCCTCTCGATCGAGGTAATACCCTACGTCCTTCTTGATTGATCTTGATGAATATGGGTTTACAAGAGTCGATCTACCTCAAGATCGTAATGGCTAAACCCTAGAAGTCTAGCCTATGATATTGTGATTCTGCTACCCTCTACGGACTAGACCCTCTGGTTTATATATCCACCGGAGGAGACCTAGGGTTACAAAAATTGTTTGAGAAGAAAGGAATCATTACATCCGAACATCTATTCTGCCTTTCTACATATACAGGAGTCCTAACCGGACATGGGGACGTTAGTTTATCTTCATCTTCATGGCCCATCTATCCGGCCCAGCTTCGGTAGACCGGATCCTTATGGACCCCCAAATCCAGGTCTCCCTCGGTAGCCCCCGAACTTGCCTTCAACGACGAGATTGTATCCGGCTTCATGTCTTCGGTCTTGCAAGACAGGTTCTTCTTCGGAATAGATGATAGTTCGGTTCCATATTTAATATTATATCTTGTTGATTCCTTGCCGCCGTCGCCTCGGCTTCCACGTGTCAGATGAATGCGAACCGCCTGGATATTTTTACAATTAACCCCTTGACCGTGTAAGGAAGGCGCCTATTTAAAGAGACTAAATCTCCGATGCCCTTCCATTCCACGCAGAAAATCCTTAGAGCTTGCCACGGAAAATCTTCAAACATGGCCGACGTTCCTAGTTCCTCCGCATGCCCTCATGGCCCTCAAGCAGATGATTGGGAAAGTTGCTCAGTGTCCCATGTGCGTTTGAGTAAACTTTAGGCGCAGGGGTATCTCCCTCCCACAGATCTAGTCCCCATCCGGGCTGGATTAACTTCTATTGACGGCAAAGCCCTAGCGGAAAATTTCCCCAATCCTACCAAGGAGGAGTGGGTGTGCTTCATATTCTTCATCTTAAGAGGTGTAGGATTTCCTATCCATCCTTTCCTCATGGGGTTTCTGGAGTTTTATGGTCTCCAGCTGCACGACCTTATGCTGGGGTCTATCTTGCACATCGCGGGCTTCGTCGCTCTTTGTGAGATGTTTCTGGGCTGTGAGGCTAATTTCGAGCTATGGCGAAAATTCTTTTGCCTCGCCCCTCGCTCCCCAAAGGGATCTATATTCGAGGTGGGCAGCGCCGAAGTATGGCGTATAGCAGGGACAAGCTATCTGTCCGGCACTCCGAAGAAGGCATCCGATGAGTGGCCTTCAGAATAGTTTTATATTGATGACGTTGTTCTTCCGGACCCAATCCGGCGGGGGCTTCCCGAATACTCCAGTGCTCCCTTAAAGAAGCGTTTCAACTGGTGTCCCCGAAGCCTCAAGGAAGAGGACAATGCGGAGATCAAAAGGCTAGAAAGAAAGATCAGATTACTTGCCTACTCCGAGCTAACAATAATTGAGGTAATGGCAATCACAATAAAGTGATGCGTGCAGCTGCTTTAAGCCAGAGGGTTTCCTATGTGGCATTATAATGGGCAAGACGATGCCTCGCGCTGTCTATGCAAGGGTCTGGACAACCCTGTCGCCCTGGCCGCCATCCTAGCTGACCTCTACAAACGGGAGAAGGAGGACTTTCTTCGCTTGAAGTGTCGGGAAGGTTTCTCTATGTACAACCCCATCGACTAGGTAAGTCTTTCTCTAATTGCTAGTTTTGCTCAGTTCATTCTCTTGAGACATACTGACCGAACTAAATTCAGTTATTCCCCAATAGGAGTGGAGGAAGGTATTCGAAGGGATTCATAGCCCCATTCCGTAGCCTGAGGACCATATTCAGTACATGGATCCCGTATTTGAATAAGATCCGGACATAGGCATAGAGCTTAGGGATGGAGTTCTCTATCAGGCTAGCCATGATGGCACTGAGGTGGCCATCGTAGCTGATTACCTTGGTCTTCTCCCTTCCTCCCGCGTAAGTACCGAGGAGACACCTCTTCAAAGAGAGTTTTTCCAGCGCGCCTCACCCATCGCACTGTCTCGTGCTCAAAAGGGGCAGCGCTCGTCCCGCCGTACTGCATCAAGGGCGCCCTCTAGGGCGGCGACGCCCGCGCAGGGCGAGTCTTCAAAACGGAAGGAAACATGAGACTTCACTGAACCTCCTCCCTTACCGAAGAGGTATAATTTTTTAACATATGCTCGGCAGCAAGGCCGAATTTTAATATTTTCCGCTATTTTATTTTAGGAGGAGCATACGCCGAACTGTGTCCGGGGATCCCGCTGGTCATGCTCCAACCAATCCGGCACCAGACCCATCGATAAGGACTTGGGTTGATACGGGTGTAACGCCGGATTGTCCTATCCAAGAGGATTCGGATGAGGTATCTGTTACCAATTCCGAAGTGGAAAGCGCGATGAATCACCGGCGGCGCAAAAGCAACCATGCGTGATGCAGCTTTTACCGAGGAGGCGTTTAACGCCCTCAGTTCTACGAATGCGTATATCCGAGCCGCTCGAGACGGACTTGCCGGAGCCACTCACCAACTTTCCAAGGATATGCGGGTGAGTGTAGATTTAATATTCATATGCTAGTAGCCCCAGAGACTTAAAGCAGTTGGCCCATCTGATTTAATGATCGCTGTGTCCATAGGTACTCAAGGAAAAGAATAACATATTATCCAAGGAGCTGGAAGAATGCCGGACCAAGCTAACTGTTGTCACCACCGAATTGGAAGATTCAAAGAAGTCCAAGAAGGGCTCTGATGGTAAGAACAATAGTGTACGAAAAGTATGATCCTATGCCAATCAATGATTTTTGAATGTACATTGTTTTAACTGCAGCAGTAGGGTCAACAGACCAACTGGGGGAGAAGCTAAGGGCTGCTCTGGCGGAGAAAGAACAAGCCGAAGGGCAAACAGTCGCTGGTCAACGTGTACTAACACGAACCATAGAAGAGAAAAACAAACTACATGATACAAATATCAAGCAAGCCGAAGAGCTAAAGGACATACGAGCCCAACTCTCGGATGCCTTGAAAGAGAACAAGAAGCTAGAAGGCGGTATATTCAGTATGACGTCGAACCTAGCTTTTATTATAGTCCCTTGATTCAAAGTTTTTTACGAAACTGTTCCTGTAGGTTTGTTAATTGGGCGGCCCGAGGGAGAGGTGTTTGGATTTCAAGGTGACCTGCTGCAAGAGCTCTCCAAGGTACACGAGCGAGCTCGGAAAGCCATGAAGAATATGGCCAAGGCCTTATGGCCAGCCGATTCTCCTCCAGAGATTATGGAGGAACTGGCGAATCTGTTCAAAGGGGCTCGACGCCGCTTTGAACTGTGGAAGGCATCAGCATGTCGAGAAGGTGCTCGAGAGGCCTGGGCTATGGTGAAGACACGCTACACCGGACTCGATCCGAATCATATGGCCTGTGTTGGTCCTCGAGGACCAGACGGACTAGAAATTCCCGTGAGCTTGGTATATGACCAAGTAAAGGTGGCCGCCAAGTTTTCACAACAAGACTGTAAATTAGACAGCCTTATAAATGGTATATATGAAGAGTAGGCGTCTGATTCTATGTAACAACGTACTTTATGATCAAACTTATCTCTGCTTTGACCTCTGAAACCCAAGGGCTAGTGTGTTTTCGAATACTATACCTGTGGTAAACACGTGGTGTGTTTGGAAACCAGGCAATCCGGTCATCTTTGCTTAAACAAACAAAAAGTGTTCGGGGAGTTATGTTATATTACTATGTAATGTAAAAAACATCTTCCAGAGAGAATAGTTCCGTTAAGTGTTCCTTTCCGTGGGTCAGCATGCATATGTACGCGTGCCTAGGCTTTGATCCGTAAAAATAGGATTATAGGAAGCCTATCCTATGGGATTGAATGATTATGTGCTTAAAAGCGGTTCATCGCTTGTCCGCCGACCAATGATTCCCTTAAAAATGCTAGCTTTCGGCTTCACCGGTCGGAGGTACAGGCCTGGATTACCCGGTTGTGACAATCGCAGAGGTGCTCCCTTTACACCTTAGCCGAACAATCGGGAACGTAGGGTATAAACACATGAGCCAGGCAACCCAGCTTGGCAAAAACTTAAGTCATAAAGGTGCATATAATGGCAAGGAGACTGTATGAAACATGCGACATAAGTATTGCAAGCAATATGCTTTTTAATAATGGGCTTCGTTATAGAAGGCCCCCAGGTATTTTGAGGTATATACATTTGAGGATGCTTTACCCTGTAACAGTTCGGTTAAGCCGAAAACTTTTTGGTAAGGAAAAATAAGAAAGGAAGAGGAGAACTAAAATAAAATAAGGGATAAGGCCTAAGCTAGAAAAGAGAATAAAAGGTGCTACCGAACTATCCGTAGAATCGTCGGAGCCTGGCAGCGTTCCATGGGTTCGGCTCAAGGCGACCGTGTGATGCATTTCGAAGATGATAGGCTCCACCGGTGAGTACTTTGTCAATAATGAAGGGTCCCTCCCATCTTGGTTTGAGCTTGTCATTTTTCTTCTCTGGGAGGCCTAAAATGAGTTCGCCAACATTGTATGTTTTGGCATGAACTTCTCTGCTTTGGTATCGCTTGGTCTGTTGCTACCTCTTGAGCATGCGTTGGTTTTCCCTTAAAGAGGAAAGGGTGATGCAGCAAAGTAGCGTAAGTATTTCCCTCAGTTCTTGAGAACCAAGGTATCAATCCAGTAGGAGACTACACGAAAATCCCTAGTACATGCACAAACAATTAAGAACCTTGCAACCAACGCGATAAAGGGGTTGTCAATCCCTTCACGACCACTTGCAAAAGTGAGATCTGATAGAGATAATAAGATGAATACTTTTGGTATTTTTGTTGTATAGGTTGAAAAGTAAAGATTGCAAAATAAACTATGATAAAAATAGCTAGTTAACTGGAGATTAATATGATGGAAAATAGACCTGGGGGCCATAGGTGTCACTAGTGTCGTTTCTCAAGATAGCATATTTTACGGTGGGTGAACAAATTACTGCCGAGCAATTGATAGAAAAGCGCATAGTTATGAGAATATCTAGGCATGATCATGTATATATGCATCACGTCCGTGACAAGTAGACTGAAACGATTCTGCATCTACTACTATTACTCCACACATCGACCGCTATCCAGCATGCATCTAGAGTATTAAGTTCATAAGAACAGAGTAATGCATTAAGCAAGATGACATGATGTAGAGGGATAAAGTCAAGCAATATGATATAAACTCCATCTTTTTATCCTCGATGGCAACAATACAATACGTATCGGTTCCCTTTCTGTCACTGGGATCGAACACCGCAAGATTGAACCCAAAGCTAAGAACTTCTCCCATTGCAAGAAAGATCAATCTAGTAGGCCAAACCAAATTGATAATTCGAAGGGACTTGGAAAGATATCAAATCATGCATATAAGAATTCATAGAAGAACCAAATATTGTTCATAGATAATCTTGACCATAAGCCCACAATTCATCGGATCTCGACAAACACACCGCAAAAAGTATTACATCGAATAGATCTCCAAGAAGATTGAGGAGAACTTTGTATTAAGATCCAAAGAGAGAGAAGAAGCCATCTAGCTAATAACTATTGACCCGAAGGTTTGTGGTAAACTACTCACACATCATCGGAGAGGCTATGGTGTTGATGTAGAAGCCCTCCGTGATCGATTCCCCCTCCGGCGGAGCGCCGAAAAAGGCCCCAAAATGGGATCTCACGGGTACAGAAGGTTGCGGCGGTGGAAATAGGGTTTCGTGGTGCTCCTGGATGTTTTCAGGTATATGAGTATATATAGGCGAAAGAAGTAGGTCGGTGGAGCTACGAGGGGCCCACGAGGGTGGGGGGAGCGCCTACCACCTGGGCGCACCCTCCTGCCTCGTGGCCGCCTCATTGCTACCTTGACGTCCACTCCAAGTCTCCTGGATTGCGTTTGTTCCAAAAATGATCCTCGCGAAGGTTTCGCTCCGTTTGGATTCTATTTGATATTCCTTTTCTGCGAAACACTGAAATAGGCACAAAAAACAACAATTTGCGCTAGGCCTTTGGTTAGTAGGTTAGTCCCAAAAATAATATAAAAGTGCATATTAAAGCCCATTAAACATCCAAAACAGATAATATAATAGCATGGAACAATAAAAAATTATAGATACATTGGAGACGTATCACTTGTTGTGGATAGAATGCGGAACGGGCCTGCACAATATCGCACTCCTCATCAAGGCCGTCTAGCTTGTCCTGTCGATCGAGCTCGGCCTCTTACTCTTCATACATGCGCACTCGAGGTGAGTCATGAATAATATTGCTGGGCAAAACAGCCTCTGCGCCGTACACCATGAAAAAAGGTGTGTATCCTGTTGTCCGATTAGGTGTGGTCCACGGCCCAAGAGTACGGAGTCGAGCTCCTCAACCCAGTGTTTATCTGACTCCCACAGGGAGCACACTAGTCGGGGTTTAATGCCGCTCATTATCAAGCCATTGGCTCTTTTGACTTGACCATTTGTTTGAGGATGGTACATAGAGGCGAAGTTTAATGCCCAAATTAGTGCACCAATTTTTCACCTCATCTACTGTGCAGGACACCATAACGGTGTACTACACCAGATATAAAATCCAACACTAGCCCTGCCTCAGTTGTTCTGACTGGCTTGGCTTCTATCCATTTAGTGAATTTTTCCACCATAACCAGTAGATATTTCTTTTTATGGCTTCCCCCTTTAAGAGGTCCGACCATATCCAGCCCCCAGACCGCAAAGGGCCAGGTAATGGGGATGGTTCTTAGAGCGGTGGGAGGCATATGACTTTGATTTGCGAAAAGCTGGCATCCAACACAATGTTGGACAAGGGTCTGTGCATCTGCCCGCGCAGTTGGCCAGAAGAAACCAGTTCGGAAAGCCTTGCTTACAAGAGCTCGAGCTGCGGCATGATGGCCGCCCATGCTAGTGTGTATTTCGGCTAGAAGTTGTCGTCCCTCCTCTTTGGAGATGCACCATTGGAGAATACCCGTGGTGCTTTTCTTGTATAGTTCACCTTCGTGAACTTTATAGGCTCTAGAGCGCCGAATTATGTGGCGGGCCTCATTTTGGTCATCTGGGAGCTCTTGCCTATTAAGGTAGGCTAGGAAAGGCTCGGTCCAGGTGAAAGAACATGCGGTGCCCCCATGTTTGGTTTTGGTAATTGATGACAATCTCTATGGACTAATGGTTGCCTTGAGTTATATTTGAAGGGTTTGTCCATAGGCTTTTCTTGGACTTCATTTGTTGGTTTCAAGGAGAGTTTGTGATGACCAAGGTGCTATTAACGAATTATCCACATATTGCTCTTGTGAGTGTTGAGCTTATTGCAAGCATGTCTTGAAGAAGAAGAGTGTGTTATCATTCATGTTTACCTTCAAGACATCATCCAAATGAAGAGAGTTGGAAATATTCAAGGTTGATCAAGACTAAGTGAAGGAGTGAATCAAGTTGATCAACACACAAAGTGTAGAAGATGTACCGAGAGGGATCAAGCAATCCTATGGTATGGTAAGCATTGTCAATCACGCTTTGTGTACTAACTCATGGTCTTCATGAGAGTTCTTTGTGGGGTTAGGTTGCGGTGCGCAAGTTCAAGTGGAGCATCACGAAGAAATCAAGTGCTTGAAGCTTGCCGTCCATTGTCGTGACAATGGACTTGTGAAGATATGCCGAAGAGTGGCTCACCCATAGAGGAGTATGGGGGAGCAATCTACTAGTCTTCACCGAGACAACGCAATCAAGAAAGGTGGTCCAACTTGAGGAAGTCAAGATCGTCTACATCTAGCTCAAGTGGACTTTGTGCAAAGCAAAGGTTTGCCCTTGATAGGTTTTCTATTTTACCGGTCTTGTGGTGGTAGTTGGGAGACCGGGTTATAGGATCGTTTGCCGTACTATCAAGGGGGGCTCTCAAGTTGGTAGCTTGATCGTATCGTTAGTAGAGAGCTCAAACCATTGCATCCTTGCATCATGTTTCTTGGTTCTTGTTTGGTTCTCTTTGTGAGTCTTAGAGCTTATGGTCATCTTGATGACAAGCTTGAGTTCATCGAAAAAGGAGTTCACATGTGTCTTCTATGATGTTTTTGGTGTTGGGTGTTTTACCGGTCTTATCCGAGGAAGGGTTCTCACCATTTTCTTATGGGACTTTTATAATTTGATTCTTATTGGTTTTTCTATCAAGATTGTGTTAGACCTTGTCGCTAGCTTTCCAACAAACTTGGTTTCATCGAATTCGGAGTCCGTATGCAAAAGTTATTGACGTTTTGGTGTACTGAAAAGGCTGCAGCGGTACTACCGCGGGTAGGAGCGGAAGTAATTTTTTACTACCGCTTTCGGAAGCGGTACTACCGCTTTCGGGAGCGGTACTACCGCTTGGAGCAGTACTACCGCGGCAACTTCCGTGGCTACTTCCGCTCGGGACCAAAAACTCATCACAAGTCCAGCGGTGGTAGGCACGGATGTAATTTTTTAGTACCGCTCGCAAGCAGTAGTACCGCTACCCTTAGCAGTACTACCGCTACCCCTAGCGGTAGTACCGTGAGGTCAAGCGGTACTACCGCTCCGACGGTTTTTCTGGCCTTTTTGCCTCCTCGCTGTTGTTTTTCTAAGGGGTACTAATGCCCTAGCGGTAGTACCGCTCCTGGAGCGGTAGTACCGCTCTGTGCGGGCTGTGAGCATAACGGTTGGATTTTTCCCCACCTATAAAAGGGGCTCTTCTTCCCCAATGAACCTTATCTCTTGAGCTCGTGTTCTTCCCCCATTGTTGACCTTCTTAGAGCTTGCTATCTCTCAATCCCTCCATGGATTCTTGCTAGTTTTTGGGGGAAAAGAGAGAGGAGATCTAGATCCACATTTCCACCAATCACTTTCTCCTCTAGGTGAGGGGAACCCCTTGGATCTTGATCTTGGAGTTCTTGGTGTTCTCCTTCTTGTTCTTCCTCTCATTTCCCTCCCTAGCATTAGTTGCTTTGGTGGGATTTGGGAGAGAAGGACTTGGGCACTCCGTGTGCCCTTGCCATTGCATTTGGTGCATCGGTTTGAGTTCTCCACGGTGATACGTGGAAGTGAAGTTGAGAAGCTTATTACTCTTGGGTGCTTGGTACCCTTGAGCTTGTTCCTCTTGGGTGCTTGGGCGCCCTAGACGGTTGTGGTCACCTCGGAGCCATATTCCATTGTGGTGAAGCTTCGTGGTGTCGTTGGGGAGATAGCCCCAACCTTGGTGTTCGGAGCTCAGTCATTGTGGTGTAAAGCTCCGGGCAAGCGTCGGGGGTCTCCAATTAGGTTGTGGAGATCGCCCCGAGCAATTTGACGGGTTCCGGTGACCGCCCCCAAGGGTTGCCAAAGTGTACGGGTTCGGTGACCGCCCCCAAGGGTTGCCATTTGTACGGGTTCGGTGACCGCCCTCAAGGGTCCCTTAGTGGAATCACGACATCTTGCATTGTGCGAGGGCGTGAGGAGATTACGGTGGTCCTAGTGGCTTCTTGGGGAGCATTGTGCCTCCACACCGCTCCAAACGGAGATTATCATCCGCAAGGGTGTGAACTTCGGGATACATCGTCGTCTCCACGTGCCTCGGTTATCTCTTACCCGAGCCCTTTACTTATGCACTATACTTTGTGATAGATATATTGTTTCTTGTCATATATCTTGCTATCACCTAGTTGTTTTTCTTGCTTAGCATAAGTTGTTGGTGCACATAGGTGAGCCTAGTTGTTGTAGGTTTTGTGCTTGACAAATTAACCGCTAGGTTTATTCCGCATTTGTTCAAGCCTTAACCGTAATTATTTTAAAGCACCTATTCACCCCCCCTCTAGGCGACATCCACGATCTTTCACCACGGGGCTATGACAGCCATGATCTCGTGAGCCGAGGATGTTATTTCCAAGTCCGAGTCCCTGATGACATCGTTATTGTGTTCGGACGGGGGCGTGTTCGGGTCCGGGTTAGCGTCCTTGCTCTCGTCCTGCCATGTTACTGATGGCTTGAACACACTTTCCACAAAGGTGTTAGGCGGGTGGGTCGCGTTTGGCACCCATACGAGAAAGTATATCCGCTGCCTGGTTACTATCCCGAGCTATATGGTAAAATTCTAGCCCCTCAAATCGAGCCGACATTTTTAATATGGCATTTCAATAAGCTGCCATCTCTGAATCCTTCACGTCAAATTCTCCGTTTACCTGAGATATGGCGAGGTTTGAGTCTCCACACACCTCGAGGCGTTGTATGCCCATGGATACGGCCATGCGGAGACCATGCAATAGTGCCTCGTATTTGGCCGCATTGTTTGAGTCCGTATACATGATCTGCTGTTGCTACTTCTTGAGCTTGCATTGTATTCCCTCGAAGAGGAAAGGGTGATGCAGCATAGTAGTGTAATGCCCATGATGCGACTATATCTCCTACGTGTCGAGGCACGACTTAGAGACATAAGCGCATTCTGGAATGATCGCAAGCGTGGTATCTTTGCACAACTCATGTAAAAGTTTAGGGATGAAAGAGTAAAATAGTTGGCTTACACTCGCCACGTCACACAATGAATACAATAACATACATCCATCCAAATAACATAGGGTCCGACTACGGATGAAAACTAAACGAGAAAGATACCACTAACACAAGCCCTGATCGCCCCTAGTAGGAACCACTACTGATCGTCGGGATACGATACATAGTAACGACCACGCTCTTCATCGAACTCCCATTGAAGTTCTGATCCATCTCCTGCATCGTTCTCGGCTATACCTGCATCTGGTGTGTGTAGTAATCTGTGAGTCACAAGGACTCAGCAATCCCATTCCCGGGTATGAAAACTAACAATGCCTTTAGGTGTGGTGAGGTAATAAAGTGGCTGCAGCAAGCACTAAGCATACTAGCTTACGAAGTCAGAGCGAGAAGAGAATATGTGCCAGCAGTCACCAAAGATGATCAATAAGTGATCCTAGCTACTCACGGTCATGCATAACCCCACAGTGTTCACTTTTTGAAACCCTCTGAAAAGAGACCATCACGGTTACTCACACAGGTAGTGTATTCTTAAAGATATGGTGTCAAGTTATATACAACCGGATATTAACAAATTCCCATCTGCCACATAACCGCGGGCATGGCTTTCGAAAGTTCAAAACCCTGTAGGGGTGTCCCAACTTAGCCCATCACAAGCTCACGATCTGCAGAGTCGCAACTCCATGTTGGGAAGACCCGAGTATTCTCGGAATCCCGTGCTCAAGATATTTCGACAAAGGTAAAACTAATCCAGCAAGACCTCCCGGCATGCCGGCACCCTGATAGTAGCCACGCATATCTTGTCTCAGGCCACGACCGGATGGGACATCCTACGGGAGCCAAACCTTGAGTTTCCCCGTGGTGGCCCCGCAGTCTGCCCGTTTGGGACCAACACCATCAGCACTGGCCCCCCTTGTTATGTAGAATTAAGAACCCGGGGACATGACCCCCTATGCAATTAATTAATTAAGTTTTTTATTATGAGGCAAATTAAAACCAATGTTGGGCCTTGCTGGAAAAGCTTTAAGCAGTGCAAATTATCAAGGGGGGCCCATAAATCCCAACCATGTTAGGAACGCAAAATCAAGGAACATAACACCGGTTTATCGGGTCCTAAGGTGGCATGAGTGGAACAAAACACCAAGCAGAAGGCCAAGCCTTCCACCCATTACCAATATATATGTGCATTAATAATTAAGATATATATTGTGTTATCCCAATAAAGAAGTCCAAACATGGAGCAATCTTCAACTTCACCTGCAACTAACAACGCTATAAGAGGGGCTGAGCAAAAGCGTACTTAGTCAATCAACGGTTTGCTAGGAAGGCGGATAGAGTGTTTCATGGCAACATAGGAGGCTGACAAGACAAGAATGGACATCAAGGCATAACTATAGAGCGAGACAACTAGAAAGGCAAAGATAGAGGTGATATCGGGGAACGGTCATCTTGCCTGGGATTCCACAAGGAAGAAGAACGAGTCCATGACGAAGACAAACGGACATAGTCGAATGAATCCTCACAACTCCGGAATGGAACCGAAGCTAATGAGATAAGCATACCGGAAAGAAGCAAACAACATGGTAAACACACAAGCATAAACATGGCATAATGCACAACCAAGTATGATGCATGTCCGTTTTAAATATGCATGCATGGCAAAGTGCACAAACAACACTACAACTTAAGTGGAGCTCAATATGCAACGAGTTGCATATTGACAAAACACCACATTAGATTATTTAGTTTGATCTCATTATGAACCAAACAAGCTTAAATGTTTTTTAAACATGGCAAGAGGTGAAGCATAAGTAAACTAGCTATCTAAGCAATTTAAATGAGGCCGGAAATAATAACAACAACAACTCCAGAAACCCCATGTGCATGTTTAGCAATTATTAAAGCACACAACAATTTTTAACCATTTAAATGTTGTTATCATGATGCGGATGACAAATGCAAGTTTTATGCAATTTTTAGTTAAAAGTTGACATGAGCAAGATATGGAGCATTTCGTCACCGAGGTGGAAAGAGAAGGTGCCATGGCGACGAATCCGAAAATGATGCCACGGCAACATATCGGTGATCCGACACCTCGTTGAGATATCGGTACAAAAGAAGGACGACGGGAGCGTGTGATGCAAGAATGGTGGGGTGATCCCAGTTACCGGGTTCCCACGGGTCGGCGACCAGACATCGAAGGTCAACGTGCAAGGACAAACGGGCACGGTGCAAAAACTGGGCATCTCATACAACACATGCATTCGTCCACGAGTCGTCTCGGTGGTTATACCTTTGAAGCATGCATTTCGGGGCGGTTCGAGTCGTCGAGGGAAGTAGCCGTTCACGTTCGTAGTCGTACACGTCGACGGTAGTCATACTCATCTTGTCGTGGAAGTAGTGGTACTCGGCGACGGTAGTGGAACCCGGGGCATCGGGGAACTTGGCGAACAACGGTAGTCCTGGTACTTGGCGATTCCGGAAACGCGGTAGATGAACTTGGCGTGTCGCCGTGTAGTCGTACTCAGGGCCAGTTGGGCATCGGTGCTGGTTGGACTTGCCGGTCTCGACGTTCCAAAACGAAGCAGTAGCAAGGACGGCCATGGCAGGCACGAGGCTGCCGCGGTCTGCAGGGGGGTGCAACGGCGCGAGAACTCACCGGATCTAGCGCGAGGAGGACGGGAACAGATGGTCCAACGACGAGGCAGCCGGAGCTTGACGGAGATGGTGGCGGAGCTCCCTGTTCGTCCTTCAGATCGCCGGCGGCAGGGTCCTGCTTGCCGGACACAAAGCAAAAGTCGAGGAGGAAGCAAGGTCGGAGACGACACGGAACGCTGATGGGGTCTTGGACCCTGACGAGATGGGGAAGGCGGCCGGCGTGATCGTCTCCCCATGTACCCGAGGCACGGGAGGAGCGGGCTTGGAGCGGCCGTCCATGGCGCTCCTGGTCGGCAGCTCGGGCGCGAGGAACGCAGGGGCCGCGGGAGAGCTCGCTCGGGGAGCTCCTCAGGCGCGGGAAGGAGGCCCAGGGGACGGTGGGTCTCCGCTGGCGCTCGCCGGCACGAAGGAGGCGGGCAGAGGAGAGCCGGCAGGGGCGGAGGCGCTGCAGAGGCGAGATAGAGGTGGGGATCGAGAGGCGCGGGCTGAGCGTGTGTGTGTGTGCGACGGCGGCGTGGGAGGACGAGGGGGAAAACAAGAGGAGGGGGGAGAGCTGGGCTAGGGTTATGGAGGGAAGCGGGCTGCGGGGAGATGGGCCTTAGAGGCCGGCCCAGTTGGGGCAGAAGTAGGTGGGCTGGCAGAGAGGGATGGGCCGGCTGATGCTCTTGCTCCCTCCCTCTCAAAATTAAGAGAGAGAGAAAAAGAAAGAAAAAATAGAGAATCAAAAGAAAATAAAGAGGGGGTTAGGAGCAGAGTTTGGGCACGGGGGTTATTTCTTGGACTCGCAAAAATGCGCACATCCACGAAAGAAAATAGGAGAGGCATGAATGCAAGAGTTAAATTCACACTCATTTGAATTTTATTCAAATGGGTTTGAACTAGGACTAGGTTTTTGAAGTGTCCAAAAATGTTCGGATTTTTGGAGGAACCTCGGCAAAAGAGATAAGAATTGTTGGCGGGGTTTGGGAGTCAAAACTTGAAGTAGAGAAGTCATGGGAATTTTGCAAGTGTGTTTGATGATTCCAAAATAACGGAATAATTTTATAATAGCTCCATAAAATATTAAGAGGATATGTTATAAAGAGAAGTCGCTCTTCCCTCAATTTGAATGGATCGAAGATCCACACAATTTATTTAGTTGAGATGCAAAAGATTTATGACATGATGGCATGATGATATGATGCAAGCACAATTAAAATGAAGCAAACAAATAAAACACACGGCGAAACCCGGAACATTAGGAAGTCTTCTGGAGCGTCGGTCTCGGGGCGTCACTACTCTCCCACACTAACAGAGGATCTTGACCCGAGATCCTGGAGATGGCACCGGATAGGAGAGGATAAATGAAGAGGTGAAACAAAGTTTCTTCTTTTACAAACGAGTGAAACCACGAACTTGAGAGGTTGACCAAATTGAAAGAAGAATACAATGGAGATGAATGAAGATGAAAACACTCCGTTGGAAAAGAGGAACAAGGAGCATTACGAGAACCTTGTAGGTTGAAAGGCATGAAACACGAGCTCATGGATCATGGAAGAATTTAAACCACTCCGGTTGAATAAAGCTAGAGAAGGAATAAGAAGGAAAGAATTTGGACAACATTCCGACTAAAAATGGAAGGAATTTAACATGAACTTGGGAATATGGAATAATACTTGATGAGAGAAACAACACAATGCCTCTGGAAGAATTGAAAAGAGTGAAATGACAAGAACAGATAAGAGAATCACAACTTCCACCACAAAGGAATTTGAAAGAGCACCTTCAAAAGAAAGGCTTGAACGGAGTTGTTGAGAAAATCAACACAAAAGAATAAGCCTGTTGTGGGCTTATGGAAATCATCCCAAAACTTTAGGTGAAATTCTGCCACTAACGGAAACAATTGATTTGATTGAGAGCACCAAAGAGATGAAAAAAATTATATCACCAGAGGAATAGAAGAAGAAGTTGGGTCATTTATAAGCACCATAAATAGCAACAATTCTCAGGGAAAGCTTTAGGTGAATTATAACCCAAGTTAAATCCAACGAATAAATTGAAGGGTTGGAAAGATCTCCTGAACAAAGAAAATGATGGGTTTAAATATCTCATTCCTGACAATTTGTGAATCATGAAACATGAAGGGAAATAGTCAAGAATGTCATACCACCATCTCAAACGATAAGGTAGATAGAATTGCACTTCAAAATGCAAGATGAAGAATGCTTGAGCTCCAAGAAAAATCTTGATGAAGACTTCGAGGATGAATTAAATCATGATGAACCACCATGAAGAACTCCGATAAGAAAAGGATGAGAAGTGAAGGATGAAAAGATTAAGATTTAAGCCTCACAATGATTAGATGGAGCTTTGCAAAGATATAATTGAAATAACTTGGAGCTCCGGAAAGTAAGATGAACAACCAATAATTTGAAATCATGAACGAACTTCAGACAAAGGAATTAAATCACCTTGAAGAAATAAGAATAAGAATTATCTCATGCTTATCCTTCACCAATTTAAATTGATGACAACCAATGGATTTGGCATACTACTTATTCTTGTTGCAAAGAATTAAAGAGAGATCTCGCACAAACTTGGGTAAATCTTCAACGAACCACCAGTAGGATTATGAAAAGAACAAATGAATTGATACGATACAACGGAAGAGTAATCTTGAATGAACCACCGTAATAATATGGAGATGACGAAGAGGCATTAATTAAGAATAGTTGGAGGACGAAGTTGAAAACTGAGAACGAAGAAATCTTCAGAAATGATGGCCTTCGGAGGATCACAATGGAAAGAATTCATGAAATGCTTCGGATAGGTATGAAAACAATTCCCACAATCGAAACAATTTTGAGGATGGCATGAAGCTAGAACCACGAATCTTCAAGAGAACGGGCCAAGATTTAGGAGACATTCTTCTTGGGTCTTCACAATTTTAGAATGGCGATGAGATACACCTTGAAGAATTTGGGATACTCCAAAATAATGAAAAGGGGAAAGGTTAAGCTAAAATTAAAATAATTGGAAACAATCTTGGAGAAGGCATGTGACTGATGGAAATCATTCTTACGTCACACTTTGAAAAGAATTCCGTAATAACTTCGGATAATTAGAAGAGTCAGGTAAGATCCTGGGAAAAGACCTGTGGGTTAGGGCCCACTCAAAAGAAATACCGTTGGGAAAGATTGCTTAAGAGATATTGCACCGGATGAATTAAATGGCTTGAATAAGATGACGATCCTCAAAATAGCTTGAACGGATTAAGAATTGAAACACGAATCTTCTGAGATACCTTGAAAACTCCGGATAAGAATTAGAGAGAGTTGAATAAGCAAGAGAGACTTTGACAAGAATTCCAACATGGGAAAACATGTGAAACAAGAAGAAGAGATATGATCATAACCAAAGCTTGGATTTAGTCCACCGAAGAAGAAACTTGAATGGAGAATGATAAACTTGAAGCTTCATGAGCATCTTCACAAGAATTCACCGGCTAAGAACATTGAAGGAAGGAATGATGAACTTCACACGAATAAAAGGATACTTGAATTGAGATCTCAACTCCGAGAAGAAGAGGGGCGGGAGGGTGGGGAAAACAAAGACAATTTGGGATGAATGAAACAGACACTGTTGAGAAAAAACCAGACTTGGTCTTGCACATATTAAAAGGATCAGGTTAACTTGAAGAGAAGCACGCCGGTTGAGAAGAGTTTCACATAACAATCTCGATGATCAAGAAGGACTAGCACTCCCATAGAAATATGAGAACACCGCTTAGAAAAAGGTATGGAATCGACATTTGACTTCGAAGCAACTCGACTGCCACAATCAAAACAAAAACAATGGATAGACATGTTGCAACATAATCTTCACAATATCATTTGAATAGAGAATTGAACGAATGAATTCCGTAGCTTAATGGTACATCAACTTGTTGAGAAGCCACGTGAAAGATTGAAGAATAAACCAACAAGGTAACAGATGGAACAAATACATAATAGAGGTTTCATTCCACATGTTCGTGCTGATGCCCCATCTCACGTGTTACAAAGGGCATTGTGATACGTCTCCAATGTATCTACTTTTCCAAATCCTTTTGCCCTTGTTTTGGAATCTAACTTGCATGATTTGAATGGAACTAACCCAGACTGACGCTGTTTTCAGCAGAACTGCCATGGTGTTGTTTTTGTGCAGAATAAAACGTTCTCGGAATCGCTTGAAAATCAACGGAGAATTATTTTGGAAAATATAAAAAATATCTGCAAGAATTATCAAACGGCGCCCTGGTGTGGATCTTCTTGCAGATATTTTTTATATTTTCCAAAATAATTCTCCGTTGATTTTCAAGCGATTCCGAGAACTTTTTATTCTGCACAAAAACAACACCATGCCAGTTCTGCTGAAAACAGCGTCAGACCGGGTTAGTTCCATTCAAATCATGCAAGTTAGAGTTCAAAACAAGGGCAAAAGGGTTTGGAAAAGTAGATACGTTGGAGACGTATCAACTCCGCCAAGCTTAAACCTTTGCTTGTCCTCAAGCCATTCAGTTGATAAACTGAAAGTGATAAAGAAAAACTTTGACAAACTCTGTTTGCTCTTGTTGTTGTAAATATGTAAGCCAACATTCAAATTTTCAACAAGATCATGAACTAACCACATTCACAATAACTTTCAGGTCTCAAGACTACTCACATCAATGACATAATCAGCTAGCGAGCAATAATAATAAACCTCGGATGACAACACTTCCTCAAAACAATCATGATATGATATAACAAGATAGTATCTCGCTAGCCCTTTCTGAGACCGCAAAACATAAATGCAGAGCACCTTCAAAGATCAAGGACTGACTAGACATTGTAATTCATGGTAAAAGAGATCCAGTCATGATCATACTCAATGCAAATTCATAGTAATACATGCAACGACAGAGGTGCTCTCTTACTGGTGCTCTTTGATAAGAGGATGATGACTCTGCATAAAAGTAAATAGATAGGCCCTTCACAGAGGGAAGCGGGGATTTGTAGAGGCGCCAGAGCTCGATTTTTAAATAGAGATGAATAACATTTTGAGCGGTATACTTTCATTGCCAACATAGTAACCAAGAATCTCGATATCTCCCATGCTACGCACATTATAGGCCGTTCCCAGATAGAATGGTAAAGTTTATACTCCCCCAACCACCAACAAGCACACTCCATGGCTAGCCCGAAACAACGGGTATCGTCCAAACCAGCAACAACCCTGGTGAGTTTTGTTTAATTATTATGATTTTGAGCATGGGACTAGGCATCCCGATTACCAGCCATTTTCTCATGAATGATGAGCGGAGTCCACTCATCGTGAGAATAACCCACCTACCATGGAAGATATAGACAGCCCTAGTTGATACATGAGCCGTTCGAGCATACAAAATAGAATTTCATTTGAAGGTTTAGAGTTTGGCACACACAAATTTACTTGGAACGACAGGTAAATACCGCATATAGGAAGGTATAGTGGACTCATGTGGAATAACTTTGGGGTTTATGGAGTGGATGCACAAGCAGTATTCCCGCTTTGTACAGGTGAAGGCTAGAAAGAGACTGGGAAGCGACCAGCTAGAGAGCAACAACGGTCATGAACATGCATTAAAATTAATCAACAATGAATGCAAGCATGAGTAGGATATAAATCACCTGTTTAATACTTTACCCTCGGAAATTGTTGCGATCCCCTACACTTGTGGGTTATCAAGACTATTTTCTCGCGCCATTGCCGAGGAGCATAGCTCTATTCTTTAACTCACTTGGGATTTATATCTGTTGATCACTATGAAGAATTTGAAGGACTCAAAAACCAAGATCTTACCCTCAACTACGAGGGGAGGTAAGGAACTGCCATCTAGCTCCGCACTTGATTCTCCTTCTGTTATGAGTAAACTTGCGACACCTACTCCTGCTATTGAATCTGATATGTCGTATGTTCTTGATGATGCTACTTCTGCTATGTATGATGAAACTGCCTCTATGCCTAATACTGTACCACTAGGTGAATTTATAGATGAACAAATTGCTAAGGTTAGGGAGAATGCAAATGTTGAAACCGATGATATTTATGAAAGTGATGATGAAACTACTCCCAATAGATATGAATTGCCTATTGTGCCTGAGGGTTATGTTTGTTGGGGAACGTAGCAGAATTTTAAAATTTTCTATGCATCACCAAGATCAATCTATGGAGTCAACTAGCAACGACGGAGAGGGGAGTGCATCTACATACCCTTGTAGATTGCATGCAGAAGCATTCAAGAGAACGAGATTGATGGAGTCGTACTCGTCGTGATCCAAATCACCGATGACCAAGCGCCGAGCGGATGGCACCTCCACGTTCAACACACGTACGGAGCAGAGACGTCTCCTCCTTGATCCAGCAAGGGGGGAGGAGAGGTTGATGGAGATCCAGTAGCACGACGGCGTGGCGGTGGAAGAAGCGGGATTCCAGCAGGGCTTCGCCAAGCGCAACTGGAGGAGGAAGAGGTGTCACGGG
>LR738713.1:484735907-484785237 GCA_902687465.1 Secale cereale
TTGCCCCCCAAGTCAGGTGGGGCGCTGTGACGCCCGGGTAATGAAGCTACAGTAAAACTTCGCTAATGATGCCACATCACCTCGATTACTATGATGAAACCCGTGTTAGTTCGAAACCGAGTCAAATTCAAATTTAAAATCAAGCAAACAATAAAAGTTTTAAAACATTAAAACTAAAATGTTCTAGATGTGTCAAAATAAATCATGAGTAAATATGATGAAGGTACCACATTTTGATAAAATGCTTAAATGCTCTAAAACAAATAAATCACGGGCCAAAACTATTATTTAAATGCTTTTAAATGATAAACAAATATTAAACTAGTTTGTTTAGTGACCAAATTTTTTGTGGGGGTGGCCTATATTGTTATGCTAATTTAGGAGCAAGGGTTAACTTTTTGTAAAACTAATTTTGTAACTAAAATGAAGAAAACAGAAAAGATTTAAAAGAACAAACAAAAAAGAAACAAAAAAAAACAAACAAACAAAAGGACCCCCCCAGCTGGGCCTCGACCCAGCAAGCTGTCGGCCCAGCCGGCCGGCCCAGTCACCCCAGCCTATATGGCCTCCCCACACCGAACCCTAACCCAACTAACCACGCCCCACTACCCCACTCCCTTCGATCCCCTCTGCCCCAATCTGGATCGAACCAGCCCCCCCGCCACCATTCGCCGTCGCCGGTGTCGCCCGACGCCGCCTGGACCTCGCCGGAGACCACGTTGCCGGAGCTCCTCCCCGCCGGACTGCCTCCCCGCCTCCGACGCATCGTCTGCGTCCTCCTCCTCAACCACACACTGCCCCGTGCCCTGCACCCCCCGTGAGGCTCCCCTCCTTCTCCTCTGCCTCCGCCGTGCTGTGCCGCTCCTCCCCCTCTGCGCGGCCGCTGCTCTGCCAACACCGCCGCCCGTGCAGCCCTCCCCTCAGCGCCGTCCGCTGCGTCGATCCACGCCCCCGCTCCCCCCTTCACTTGCCTCGACGCGCTCCGGCCGCGCCCATTGAGCGCTCACCGCGCACCCACCACGGCCGCTTGCGGCGATGGCCGCCGGAGCCTCACCGCCGACCCCCCCTCCGACGACTGCCCGCACCGCCGCTGGAGCCTTGTCTCCGCCTGCCCTCGCCTCGCAGCACCGGACCGCGGCCTCTTTTGCCCTGCTCCGTCCAGCCGTACCCTCCTCCGGCCGCTGGCCCCGCCGACGCCGCCGATCTGCTGTGGTGCTGCAGCCGCGCCGGCCACGCCCGCCTCCGGCGGGGACTCCCGCACCCTCCGCCGGCTCGTCCGGTGCCGCTTGGCCCCAGGCCGCGCCCCGCCGGCGCCCCCGCGGTGTCCCATCGCCGATGCCCGGGTCCGCCCCGTTGGGCGCCCGTAACCGCCCGCACGCTCGGGGCTCCGCCCCAGCAAACGCACCCGTTAGCCCGCTAGCCGCTGTGGGCCAATGACAAGGGGCCCCACCCCTAGAACGATTTAAAAAATAAGAAGTTAAAATAATAATAATAATAAGTAAATAAAAATGGTAATTAATTAATTAATAAACTAAATTAATTAACTTAATTAATCCTGTTTAATTAAACTAATTAAACATTAGTTACCTAATTAACTAATTAAACTGATTAATAGGTTGATTAGGTTTTAGTTCCTATGACATGCGGGACCCACACGTCAGCGACCCAGTCAACACCTCTGTTGACTGCTGACGTCATGCTGACATCAGCAGACACTATTATGGGTAATGTTAGATTTAAATAATTAATTAATTCTAGAAAATGTTATAAACTTTAGAAAATCATATAAAATAAACCGTAGCTCGGATGAAAATAATTTATATATGAAAGTTGCTCAGAATTTCGATACGAATCCTAATACGTGGTCCGTTTGTCAACCACACGTCCCTACCATACCAAACCTGTAACTTTCCCCCTCTGTTTCATCCGCCCGAAAACGCGAAACACCGGGAATACTTTCCCGGATGTTGCCCCCCTTCGTCGGTATCACCTCCTACCGCGTTAGGTCACACGTAGCACCGTGTTTTGCCATGTTATGCTTTGTGATGCTTTGATTGCTCTGTTATTTATTGTGTTCCCCCTCCGTTATTTCTCTCCGATAGACATCGGGACTTGACTGCTGACGGTGCCTCTGTGATCGACTGCGTCGACGAAGACCCCTCCCTCTTGCCAGAGCAACCAGGCAAGCCCCCCCCCTTGATCACCAGATATCGCCCATTCTCCCCTATCTTATTCTTGCATTAGGTTTGCTACTGTTGTTGATTCGATAACTCCTATTCTGATGCATATCCTGTCATTGTTGCTACCACTGTTGATACCTTTACATGTTATCCTAATACTTAGTATAGGATGCTAGTATTCCATCAGTGGCCCGACATCCTTGTCCGTCTGCCATGCTATACTATCGGGCCGTGATCACCTCGGGTGGTGATCACGGGTATATACTTTATACATACATTACATGACACATGATGTGACTAAAGTCGGGTCGGCTCATTGAGTACCCGCAAGTGATTCCGATATGGGGGCTGAAAGGACAGGTGGCTCCATCCAGGTAGTGGTGGGCCTGAGTTCCCGACGGCACCCGAGTGGATCTTGGTGGCGGAGCGACGGGGCAGGTTGAGACACCCAGTGGAGAGGTGGCCTGGCCCTGGTCGTTGTCCGTGGTGATTTCATAATAACACGCTTAACGAGTTTGGATATTTGATCTGAGTTTGGCCGCTGGCCTATACGCACTAACCAGCTACGTGGGAATAGTTATGGGCACTCGACGTCATGGTATCAGCCGATGCCTTCTTGACGTCAGTGATTGAGTGGCGCGCGCCGGGTTGGACTGCATAACGCAGCTTCCTTAGTAATGGAGGTTGCTAGGTCTGCTCACCGGCCGCGTACGCAACGTCCAGGTGTGCGTTGGGCGATGGGCCCGGACTCCTGGGCGCCTAGGACTTAGACCGGCGTGTTGACCTCTCTGTTGTGCTTAAGTAGGGCTGCGACATGTTGATCTTCCGAGGCCGGGCATGACCCTGGAAAGTGTGTCCGGCCAAATGGGATCGAGCGTGCTGGGTTATGTGGTGCACCCATGCAGGGAAGTTAATATATTCGAATAGCCGTGTCCCTCGGTAAAAGGACGACCCGGAGTTGTACTCCGACCTCATGACAACTAGAACTGGATACTTAATAAAACACACCCTTACCAGTGCCAGATACAACTCGGTGGTTGCTCTCTCACATGGTGATGTGCGGGAGGATTGCCGGGTAGGATTATGTTATACGATGTTACTTGGTGAACTTATCATCTATTCTATTCTACTACTGCAAGACGGAGGCTGCGAGAAGCGAGGATACTTGTTACTTTCCAGCTACTCTCATCTACTGCTGCAAGATGGAGGTGGCCAGAAGCGTAGTCTTCGATTGGATTAGCTACCCCCCTCTTATTCTGGCATTCTGTAGTTTAACCCACATATATTACCCCTTTACATAGATACCATTGCATGTGTAGTGTAGATCCTTGCTTGCGAGTACTTTGGATGAGTACCCACGGTTGCTTTTCTCCCCATTTTCCCCTTTTGTCCCTTCTTCTCGGATGACGCAACCAGATGGTGGAGTCCAGGAGCCAGATGTTCCCGAGGATGTTTCTACGTGGAGTTCGGCTTCGAGGAGTAGTTAGGAGGTCCCAGGCAGCAGGCCTTGCCTCTTCGATCGTTGTTACTTTTGTGCTAGCCTTCTTAAGGCAAACTTGTCTAACTTATGTCTGTACTCAGATATTATTGCTTCCGCTGCCTCTTGTGTTTTCGAGCTTTTGTATTCGAGCCCTCGAGGCCCCTCGCTTGTAATATAAAGCTTGTATTATTTTAATTTGTGTCTAGAGTTGTGTTGTGATATCTTCCAGTGAGTCCCTGATCTTGGTCGTACACATGTGCGTGCATGATTAGTGTACGGTCAAATCGGGGGCATCACAGGCGCCCCCACCCCTAGGGATTCCAACCCTAGGCGCAGGGGGAGGCCCATGGGGGGCGCACCAGCCCACCAAGGGCTGGTTCCCTTCCCACTTCATCCCATGGGGCCCTCCGGGATAGGTGGCCCCACCTGGTGGACCCCCGGGACCCTTCCGGTGGTTCCGGTACAATACCGGTGACCCCCAAAACCTTCCCGGTGGTCGAAACTAGACTTCCTATATACAAATCTTTACCTCCGGAGCATTCCGGAACTCCTCGTGACGTCCGGGATCTCATCTGGGACTCCGAACAACTTTCAGGTTACCGCATACTTATATCTCTACAACCCTAGCATCACCGAACCTTAAGTGTGTAGACCCTACAGGTTCGGGAGACACGTAGACATGACTGAGACGACTCTCCGGTCAATAACCAACAGCGGGATCTGGATACCCATGTTGGGTCCCACATGCTCCACGATGATCTCATTAGATGAACCACGATGTCAAGGATTCAATCAATCCCATATACTATTCCCTTTGTCTATCGGTATAGCACTTGCCCGAGATTCGATCGTCGGTATACCGATACCTTGTTCAATCTCGTCATGGCAAGTCTCTTTACTCGTTCCGTAACACATCATCCCGTGACCAACCCCTTAGTAAGATTGATCTCATTATGATGATGTCTTACCAAGTGGGCCCAGAGGTACCTCTCTGTCATACAGAGTGACAAATCCCAGTCTCGGTTCGTGCCAACCCAACAAATGCTTTCGGAGATACCCGTAGTGTACCTTTATAGCCACCCAGTTACGTTGTGACGTTTGGCACAACCAAAGTATTCCTACGGTATCCGGGAGTTGCACAACCTCATGGTCTAAGGAAAGGATACTTGACATTGGAAAGCTTTAGCATACGAACTACATGATCTTGTGCTAGGCTTAGGAATGGGTCTTGTCCATCACATCATTCCTCTAATGATGTGATCATGTTATCAATGACATCCAATGTCCATGGTCAGGAAACCGTGACCATGTGTTGATCAACGATCTAGTCAACTAGAGGCTTACTAGGGACCCGTTGTTGTCTATGTATTCACACATGTATCACTGTTTCCGGATAATACAATTAAAGCATGAATAATAGACAATTATCATGAACAAGGAAATATAATAATAATCATTTTATTAGTGCCTCTAGGGCATATTTCCAACAGTCTCCCACTTGCACTAGAGTCAATAATCTAGTTACATTGTGATGAATCGAACACCCATAGAGTTCTGGTGTTGATCATGTTTTGCTCGTGGAAGAGGTTTAGTCAACGGATCTGCGTCATTCAGTTCCGTATGCACTTTACAAATATCTATGTGTCCATCTTGAATATAATTCCGGATGGAGTTGAAACGACGCTTGATGTGCTTGGTCTTCTTGTGAAACCTGGGCTCCTTGGCAATGGCAATAGCTCAAGTGTTGTCACATAAGAGAGTCATTGGGCTAAGGATGGCAATGGGTAGGGTATGGGCGGGTAGAGCAATACTATACCCATACCCGTGTAGTCAATGGGTACAAAATTCTACCCATACCCGTACCCATGGGTATGAAACTTTACCCGTACCCATACCCGATGGGTATCCATACCCATTGGGTAACCAATGGGTAGATCAAATAGTACACACGTTATTCACAATTTTACATTCATCCACAGTACATTTGACAAAAAAATATTTATCTAAACTCAATAATGAATAGATGAGTATCACACAATCTCAATTCAAAATGACAATTAATGACAACTTTAACATAGGTTCACGAAATGACCAAATAACATCCGACATGTAACATGTCAGTATAAATGGGTAGGGTATGGGTATATCCATGGGTACAAGCCTATACCCGTGCCCTACCCATGACTTAATGGGTAGGTTATGGGTACTACCCATGGGTATAAATTTCTACCCATACCCTGCCCATGCGGGTACGGTATCCGCGGGTACCCGTACCCATGGGTAAAATTGCCATCCTTACATTGGGCCTGACCCGCTTGGAATAACTCCTAGGTCAGTGATGAACTCCTTCATCCAGACTCCTTCATGTGCTGCTTCGGAAGCAGCTATGTACTCCGCTTCACATGTAGATGCCGCCACGACGCTTTGCTTGCAACTGCACCATCTGACTGCCCCTCCATTCAAAATATAACGTATCCGATTTGTGACTTGGAGTCATCCAGATCTGTGTCGAAGCTAGCATCGACGTAACCCTTTACGACGAGCTCTTCATCACCTCCATAAACGAGAAACATATCCTTAGTCCTTTTTAGGTACTTCAGGATGTTCTTGACCGCTGTCCAGTGTTCCATACCGGGATCACTTTGGTACCTCCCCACCAAACTTATGGCAAGGTTCACATCAGGTCTAGTACACAGCATGGTATACATAATAGAACCTATGGCCGAGGCATAGGGGATGACACTCATCTTTTCTCTATCTTCTGCCGAGGTCGGGCATTGAGCTGTGCTCAATCTCATACCTTGCAACACAGGCAAGAACCCTTTCTTGGACTGATCCATATTGAACTTCTTCAATATCTTGTCAAGGTATGTGCTTCGTGAAAGACCAATGAGGCGTCTCGATCTATCTCTATGGATCTTGATGCCTAATATGTAAGTAGCTTCTCCAAGGTCCTTCATTGAAAAACACTTATTCAAATAGGCCTTTATGCTTTCCAAGAGTTCTACATCATTTCCCATCAGCAATATATCATCCACATATAATATGAGAAATGCTACAGAGCTCCCACTCACTTTCTTGTAAATACAAGCTTCTCCCCAAGTCTGTATAAAACCAAACGCTTTGATCACCTCATCAAAGCGAATGTTCCAACTCCGAGATGCTTGCACCAGCCTATAGATTGAGCGCTGGAGCTTGCATACCTTGTTAGCATTCTCAGGACCGACAAAACCTTCCGGCTGCATCATATACAGTTCTTCCTTGAGGAAGCCATTAAGGAATGCCGTTTTGACGTCCATTTGCCATATCTCATAATCATAGAATGCGGCAATTGCTAACATGATTCGGACGGACTTCAGCATCGCTACGGGAGAGAAAGTCTTGTCGTAGTCAATCCCTTGAACTTGTCGATAACCTTTAGCGACAAGCCGAGCCTTATAGATGGTCACATTACCATCCGCGTCAGTTTCCTTCTTAAAGATCCATTTATTTTCTATGGCGTGCCAATCATCGGGCAAGTCCACCAAAGTCCATACTTTGTTATCATACATGGATCCTACCTCGGATTTCATGGCTTCAAGCCATTTGTTGGAATCCGGGCCCGCCATCGCTTCTTCATAGTTCGAAGGTTCACCGTTGTCTAACAACATGATTTCCAGGACAGGGTTGCCGTACCACTCTGGTGCGGAACGTGCCCTTGTGGACCTATGAAGTTCAGCAGTAACTTGATCTGAAGCTTCATTATCATTATCATTAACTTCCTCCCTAGTCGGTGCAGGCACCACAGGAACATCTTCCTGTGCTGCGCTACTTTTTGGTTCGAAAGGGGTGACAATCACCTCATGAAGTTCCACTTTCCTCCCACTCACTTCTTTCGAGAGAAACTCTTTCTCTAGAAAGGATCCATTCTTGGCAACGAAGACTTTTCCTTCGGATCTGAGGTAGAAGGTGTACCCAATATTTCCTTAGGGTATCCTATGAAGACGCATTTTTCCGATTTGGGTTTGAGCTTTTCAGGTTGAAGTTTCTTGACATAAGCATCGCATCCCCAAACTTTTAGAAACGACAACTTAGGTTTCTTGCCAAACCAAAGTTCATACGGTGTCGTCTCAATGGATTGAGACGGTGCCCTATTTAAAGTGAACGCGGCAGTCTCTAAAGCATAACCCCGAAATGATAGCGGTAAGTCGGTAAGAGACATCATAGATCGCACCATGTCCAACAGAGTACGATTACGACGTTCGGACACACCATTATGCCGAGGTGTTCCAGGCAGCGTCAATTGTGAAACAATTCCACAGTTCCTTAGGTGCGTGCCAAATTCGTGACTTAAATATTCTCCTCCACGATCCGATCATAAGAACTTTATTTTTCTGTCACGTTGATTCTCAACCTCATTCTGAAATTCCTTGAACTTTTCAAAGGTCTCAGACTTGTGTTTCATCAAGTAGACATACTACTTAAGTCATATGTGAGGGTGAGAACATAACGATAGCCACCGCGAGCTTCAACACCCATTGGACCGCACACATCGGTATGTATGATTTCCAACAAGTTGGTTGCTTCTTCCATTGTTCCGGAGAACGGGGTCTTGGTCATCTTGCCCAAAAGGCATGGTTCGCACGTGTCAAATGATTCATAATCAAGAGGCTCCAAAAGTCCATCTGCATGGAGCTTCTTCATACGTTTGACACCAATATGACCAAGGCGGCAGTGCCACAAGTATGTGGGACTATCATTATCAACCTTACATCTTTTGGCATTCACACTATGAATATGTGTAACATTACATTCGAGATTCATTAAGAATAAACCATTGACCAGTGGGGCATGACCATAAAACATTTCTCTCATATAAAGAGAACAACCATTATTCTCGGATTTAAATGAGTAGCTATCTCGCATTAAACGAGATCCAGATACAATGTTCATGCTCAAAGCTGGTACTAAATAACAATTATTGAGGTTTAAAACTAATCCCGAAGGTAGATGCAGAGGTAGCGTGCCGACGGCGATCACATCGACCTTGGAACCATTCCCGACGCGCATCGTCACCTCGTCCTTCGCCAGTCTCCGCTTATTCTGCAGCTCCTGCTTTGAGTTACAAATGTGAGCAACTGCACCGGTATCAAATACCCAGTAGCTACTACGAGCGCTGGTAAGGTACACATCAATAACATGTATATCACATATACCTTTGACGTTGCCGGCCTTCTTATCTGCTAAGTATTTGGGGCAGTTCCGCTTCCAGTGACCCGTTCCCTTGCAATAAAAGCACTCAATCTCAGGCTTGGGTCCATTCTTTGGCTTCTTCCCGGCAACTGGCTTACCGGGCGTGGCAACTCCTTTGCCGTCCTTCTTGATGTTCTTCTTACCCTTGCCTTTCATGAACTTAGTGGTTTTATTCACCATCAACACTTGATGTTCTTTCTTGATCTCCACCTCCGCTGATTTCAGCATTGAATACACCTCGGGAATGGACTTCTCCATCCCTTGCATATTGAAGTTCATCACGAAGCTCTTGTAGCTAGGTGGGAGCGACTCAAGGATTCTGTCAACGACTGCTTCATCTGGGAGATTAATTCCCAACTGAGACAAGCGATTGTGCAACCCAGACAATTTGAGTAGATGCTCGCTGACAGAACTATTTTCCTCCATCTTACAACTGTAGAATGCGTCGGAGACGTCATATCTCTCGACTCGGGCATGAGCTTGGAAAACCATTTTTAGCTCTTGGAACATCTCATATGCTTAGTGATGCTCAAAACGCTTTCGGAGCCCCGATTCTAAGCTGTAAAGCATGCCGCACTGAACCAGGGAGTAATCATCACAACGTGACTGCCAGGCGTTCATAACGTCTTGGTTCGCTGGGGCGGGTGCGTCACCTAGCGGTGCTTCAAGGACATATGTTTTCTTGGCAGCTATGAGGATGATCTTCAAGTTACGGACCCAATCCGTATAGTTGCTACCATCGTCTTTCAGCTTGGTTTTCTCTAGGAACGCGTTGAAGTTGAGGACAACATTAGCGTGGGCCATTGGATCTACAAGACATATTGTAAAGATTTTAGACTATGTTCATGACAATTAAGTTCATCTAAACAAATTTAATGAACTCCCACTCAGATAGACATCTCTCTAGTCATCCAAGTGATACATGATCCGAATCGACTAGGCGGTGTCCGATCATCACGTGAGACGGACTAGTCATCAACGGTAAACATCTTTATGTTGACCGTATCTTCTATACGGCTCATGTTCGACCTTTCGGTCTTCCGTGTTCCGAGGCCATGTCTGTACATGCTAGGCTCGTCAAGTGAACCCTAAGTGTATTGCGCGTGTAAATCTAGCTTACACCCGTTGTATGCGAACGTTAGAGCCTATCACACCCGATCATCACGTGGTGCTTCGGAACAACGAACCTTAGCAACGGTGCATAATTAGGTGGAACACAATTCTTGATTTTTTTTAGTGAGAGATCATCTTATTTACTACCACCGTTCTAAGCAAATAAGATGTAAAAACATGATAAACATCACATGCAATCAAATAGTGACATGATATGGCCAATATCATTTTGCTCCTTTTGATCTTCATCTTCGGGGCTCCATGATCATCATCGTCACCGGCAGACACCATGATCTCCATCATCGTGTCTTCATGAAGTCGTCTTGCCAAACATTACTTCTACTACTATGGCTAACGGTTAGCAATAAAGTAAAGTAATTACATGGCGTTTTTAGTGACACGCAGGTCACACAATAAAATAAGACAACTCCTATGGCTCCTGCCAGTTGTCATACTCATCGACATGCAAGTCGTGATTCCTATTGCAAGAACATGATCAATCTCATACATCACATATATATCATTCATCACATCCTTTTGGCCATATCACATCACATGGCACATGCTGCAAGAACAAGTTAGACGACCTCTAATTGTTGTTGCAAGTTTTTACGTGGCTGCTATAAGTTTCTAGCAAGAACGTTTCTTACCTACGCAAAAACCACAACGTGATATGCCAATTTCTATTTACCCTTCATAAGGACCCTTTTCATCGAATCCGATCCGACTAAATTGGGAGAGACATACACCCTCTAGCCACCTTATGCAACTAGTGCATGTCAGTCGGTGGAACCTGTCTGACGTAAGCGTATGTGTAAGGTCGGTCCAGGCCGCTTCATCCCACGATGCCGCCGAATCAAGATAAGACTAGTAGCAGCAAGAGAATTGAACAAATCTATGCCCACAACTACTTTGTGTTCTACTCGTGCAAGATACTACGCATAGACCTAGCTCATGATACCACTGTTGGGGAACGTAGCAGAATTTTAAAATTTTCTACGCAACACCAAGATCAATCTATGGAGTCATCTAGCAACGAGGGAGAGGGGAGTGCATCTACATACCCTTGTAGATTGCGCGCGGAAGCGTTCAAGAGAACGGGGTTGATGGAGTCGTACTCATCGTGATCCAAATCACCGATGACCAAGCGCCGAACGGACGGCACCTCCGCATTCAACACACGTACAGATTAGAGACGTCTCCTACTTCTTGATCTAGCAAGGGGGAGGAGAGGTTGATGGAGATCCAGCAGCACGACGGCGTGGTGGTGGAAGCAACGAGATTCCAGCAGGGCTTCGCCAAGCGCAACAGGAGGAGGAAGAGGTGTCACTGAGGGAGAGGGAGGCGCTAGGGCTTAGGGTGCGGCTGCCCTCCCTCCCCCCACTATATATAGGGGCCCTGGGGGGGGGGCGCCGCCCCCCTAGAGATCCAATCAGAAGGGGGGCGGCGGCCAGGGGGGACTTGCCCCCCAAGTCTGGTGGGGCGCCCCCCACCCCTAGAGTTTCCAACCCTAGGCGTAGGGGGAGGCCCATGGGGGGCGCACCAGCCCACCAGGGGCTGGTTACCTTCCCACTTCAGCCCATGGGGCCCTCCGGGATAGGTGGCCCCACCCGATGGACCCCCGGGACCCTTCCGGTGGTCCCGGTACAATACCGGTGACCCCCGAAACCTTCCCGATGGCCGAAACTGGACTTCCTATATACAAATCTTTACCTCCGGACCATTCCGGAACTCCTCGTGACGTCCGGGATCTCATCCGGGACTCCAAACAACTTTCCGGTTATCGCATACTTATATCTCTACAACCCTAGCGTCACCGAACCTTAAGTGTGTAGACCCTACGGGTTCGGAAGACACGTAGACATGACCGATACGACTCTCCGGTCAATAACCAACAGTGGGATCTGGATACCCATGTTGGCTCCCACATGCTCCACGATGATCTCATCGGATGAACCACGATGTCAAGGATTCAATCAATCCCGTATACTATTCCCTTTGTCTATCGGTATAGCACTTGCCCGAGATTCGATCGTCGGTATACCGATACCTTGTTCAATCTCGTCATGGCAAGTCTCTTTACTCGTTCCGTAACACATCATCCCGTGACCAACCCCTTAGTCACATTGAGCTCATTATGATGATGTCTTACCGAGTGGGCCCAGAGATACCTCTCTGTCACACGGAGTGACAAATCCCAGTCTCGGTTCGTGCCAACCCAACAGATGCTTTCGTAAATACCCGTAGAGTACCTTTATAGCCACCCAGTTACGTTGTGACGTTTGGCACACCTGAAGTATTCCTACGGTATCCGGGAGTTGCACAACCTCATGGTCTAAGGAAAGGATACTTGACATTGGAAAGCTTTAGCATACAAACTACACAATCTTGTGCTAGGCTTAGGATTGGGTCTTGTCCATCACATCATTCTTCTAATGATGTGATCCCGTTATCAATGACATCCAATGTCCATGGTCAGGAAACCATGACCATCTGTTGATCAACGAGCTAGTCAACTAGAGGCTTACTAGGGACCCGTTGTTGTCTATGTATTCACACATGTATCACTATTTCTGGATAATACAATTAAAGCATGAATAATAGACAATTATCATGAACAAGAAAATATAATAATAATCATTTTATTATTGCCTCTAGGGCATATTTCCAACAATGTTATGGATGAAGAAACTGCTAGAGACTTTCTTGCTTGCAATGATAGATATGATCTAAATAAATTATTAGCTAAGCTGAAAGAAAAGTCCTTGAATGCTAGAATGAAACATGACCCTGCTCTTGCTACTTCACCTATATGCGTTACTGATAAGCTTTATGAATTCTCTGTTGATCCTGAGTTAATTACTTTGGTTGAATTTGATCCTTTCCATGGCTATGAGTCTGAAACTGTTGTGGCACATCTTACTAAGTTAAATGATATAGCCACCCTGTTTACCAATAATGAAAAGATTCGCTATTACTATATCCTTAAGCTATTTCTGTTCTCGTTAAAGGGTAAGACTTGGTTTAATTCTCTTGATCCTGGTTGTGTGTGTAGTCCCCAGGATATGATGTATTACTTCTCTGCTAAATATTTTCCCGCTCATAAAAAACAAGCTGCCTTATTGGAAATATATAACTTTGTGCAAATTGAAGAAGAGAGTGTCCCACAAGATTGGGGGAGGCTTCTCCAATTACTTAATACTTTGCCTGATCATCCTCTTGAGATGCATGATATACTTGATGTCTTTTATAATGGACTAACCGATGCTTCCAGAGACCACCTGGATAGTTGTGCTGGTTGTGTTTTCAGGAAAAGAACAGTTGAACAAGCTGAAGTACTATTGAATAATATGCTGGCCAATGAAAATAATTGGACACTTCCTGAACCAGCCCCTAAGCCAACTCCGAAGAAAGGAGGTGTTCTATTTCTTAGTCCCGAAGATATGCAAGAGGCAAAGAAATCTATGAAAGCAAAAGGTATTAAAGCAAAAGATGTTAAGAATTTACCACCTATTGAAGAAATACATGGTCTTGATAACCCGACACATGTAGTAAAGGTAAATTCTCTTTATAGATTTGATGAAGGTGATATTCCTCGTTATAAGTCTGCTAGACAATGCTTAGATGAGTTTGACAATTTTATTGTGAAACAAGAAAACTTCAATGCTTATGTTGGTAGACAATTGCAACACAATGCTTATATGATTGAACGCTCGAGTGATTATCTGTCTAGAGCTAAAGGTGAACTGAAACTCATTAGTATACATGCTTCTATGGTCACCACTCAAGTAGAACAAGTACTTAAGGCTCAGAATGATTTGCTCAATGAATTAAATAGTAAGAATAATGACTATGTTGTTAGAGTTGCAACTAGAGGTGGTAAAATGACTCAACAACCTCTGTATCCTGAGGGCCACCTTAAGAGAATTGAGCAAGATTCTCAGAGAGCTAATTTAGATGCACCTAGTTCTTCTAAGAGGAAGAAAAAGAAAAATGATAGGACTTTGCATGCTTCTAGTGAACCTGTAGCTGACACACCTAAGAATCCCAATGATATATCTGTTTTTGATGTTGAGACACAATCCGGTAATGAACATGAACCTTGTGATAATAATCATGATGATGCTTAACCTAGCAATGATAATGATGTAGAGATTGAACCTGCTGTTGATCTTGATAACCCACAATCAAAGAATCAACGTTATGATAAGAGAGACTTTGTTGCTAGGAAGCACGGTAGGGAAAGAGAACCATGGGTTCAGAAACCCATGCCTTTTCCTCCGAAACCATCCAAGAAAAAGGATGATGAGGATTTTGAGCGCTTTGCTGAAATGATTAGACCTATCTTTTTGCGTATGCGTTTGACTGATGTGCTTAAAACAAATCCTTATGCTAAGTATATGAAAGATATTATTACCAATAAAAGAAAGATACCTGAAGTAGAAATTTCCACCATGCTGGCTAATTACACTTTTGAGGGTGGAATGCCTAAGAAATTAGGAGATCCAGGAGTACCTACTATACCTTGCTCCATTAAGAGAAACTATGTTAGAATTGCTTTGTGTGATCTTGGAGCCGGTGTTAGTGTTATGCCTCTCTCTTTATATCGTAGACTTGACTTGAGTAAGTTGACACCTACTGAAATATCTTTGCAAATGGCTGATAAATCAACTGCTATACCTGTCGGTATTTGTGAGGATGTGCCTGTTGTAGTTGCAAATGTTGGAAATATGCCCTAGAGGCAATAATAAAAGGATTATTATTATATTTCCTTGTTCGTGATAATTGTCTGTTATTCATGCTTGAATTGTATTGTACGGAAACAGCGATACATGTGTGAATACATAGACCACAACGTGTCCCTGGTAAGCCTCTAGTTACTAGCTCGTTGATCAACAGATGGTCACGGTTTCCTGACCATGGCCATAGGATGTCATTGATAACGGGATCACATCATTAGGAGAATGATGTGATGGACAAGACCCAATCCTGAGCCAAGCACGAGATCGTTTAGTTCGTAATGCGTAAGCTTTTCTAGTGTCAAGTATTTATTCCTTAGACCATGAGGTTGTGCAACTCCCGGATACCGTAGGAATACTTTGGGTATGCCAAACGTCACAACGTAACTGGGTGGCTATAAAGGTATGCAACGGGTATCTCCGAAAGTGTCTGTTGAGTTGGTACGAACCGAGACTGGGATATTGTCACTCCGTATGACGGAGAGGTACCTCTGGGCCCACTCGGTAAGACATCATCATAATGAGCTCAAAGTGACTAAAGAGTTAGTCACGGGATGATGGATTACGGAACGAGTAAAGAGACTTGCCATGACGATATTGAACAAGGTATCAGGCATACCGACGATCGAATCTCGGGCAAGTACCGTACCGATAGACAAAGGGAATAACATACGGGATTGAGTGAATCCTAGACACAGTGGTTCATCCGATGAGATCATCCAGGAACACGTGGGAACCAACACGGGTATCCAGATCCCGCTGTTGGTTATTGACCGGAGAGTCGTCTCGGTCATGTCTGCGTGTCTCCCGAACCCGTAGGGTCTACACACTTAAGGTTCGGTGACGCTAGGGTTGTAGAGATACATGCACATGGAAACCCGAATGTTGTTCGGAGTCCCGGATGAGATCCCGGACGTCACGAGGAGTTCCGGAATGGTCCGGAGGTAAAGAATAATATATAGGAAGTCGAGTTTCGGCCATCGGGTGAATTCCGGGGGTCACCGGGAGTGTCCCGGGACCATCGGAGGGGTCCCGGGGGTCCACCGGGTGGGGCCACCCATCCCGGTGGGTCCCGTAGGCCGCAAGGGGGAAGGGGCCAGCCCCTGGTGGGCTGGCGCACCACATGGGCCCCCCTCCATGCGCCTAGGGTTGAAACCCTAAGGGGAGGGGGCGCCCCCTATGCCTAGGGGGGCAAGTCTACCCCTTGGCCGCCGCCCCCTTGGAGATCTGATCTCCCTAGGGCCGGCGCCCCCCTGGCCCCTATATATAGTGGGGGGGGAGGAGAGGGCAGCTGCACCCAAGCCTCTGGCACCTCTCCCCCTCCCGTCACACTTCCTACTCCTCTCGCAGGGCGCCGGCGAAGCCCTGCAGGTTTTCCTGTTGCATCCACCACCACGCCGTCGTGCTGCTGGATCTCCGACAACCTCTCCTCCGCCCTTGCTGGATCAAGAAGGAGGAGACGTTGCTGTACCGTACGTGTGTTGAACGCGGAGGTGCCATCCGTTCGGCGCTGGGATCATTGGTGACGAGGATCGTGAAGAGTACGACTACTTCATCCACGTTCCTTCGAACGCTTCCGCACGCGATCTACAAAAGGGTATGTAGATGCACTCCATTATGCTCGTTGCTAGATGACTCCTTAGATTGATCTTGGTGAAGCGTATGAATTTTTTGGAATTATGCTACGTTCCCCATCAGTGGCATCTGAGCTAGGTCTTTGCGTAGCATCTTGCATGAGTAGAACACAAACAAGTTGTGGGCGTTGAGTTTGCTCAATTTTCTTGCCATTACTAGTCTAATCTTGATTCGGCGGCATCATCGGATGAAGCGGCCCGGACCGACCTTACACGTACGCTTACGTGAGACTGGTTCCACCGACAGACATGCACTAGATGCATAAGGTGGCTGGCGGGTGTCTGTCTCTCCCACTTTAGTCGGATCGGATTCGATGAATAGGGTCCTTATGAAGGGTAAATAGAAATTGACAAATCACGTTGTGGTTTTGGCGTAGGTAAGAAACGTTCTTGCTAGAAAACCTATATAAGCCACGTAAAACTTGCAACAACAATTAGAGGTCGTCTAACTTGTTCTTGCAGCATGTGCTATGTGATGTGGTATGGCCAAGAAGATGTGATGAATTATATATGTGATGTATGAGATTGATCATGTTCTTGTAATAGGGAATCACGACTTGCATGTCGATGATAATGACAACCGGCAGGAGCCATAGGAGTTGTCTTAATTATTGTATGACCTGCGTGTCACTGAATAACGCCATGTAATTACTTTACTTTATTGCTAAACGTTAGCCATAGTAGTAGAAGTAATAGTTGGCGTGACGACTTCATGAAGACACGATGATGGAGATCATGGTGTCGAGCAGGTGACAAAGATGATCATGGTGCTCCGAAGATGGAGATCGAAGGAGCAAGATGATATTGGCCATATCATGTCACTTCATTTGATTGCATGTGATGTTTATCATGTTTATGCATCTTGTTTACTTAGAACGACGGTAGTAAATAAGATGATCCCTCACTAAAAATTTCAAGAATTGTGTTCCCCCTAACTGTGCACCGTTGCTAAGGATCGTTGTTCCGAAGCACCACGTGATGATCGGGTGTGATAGGCTCTAACGTTCGCATACGACGGGTGTAAGCCAGATTTACACACGCAATACACTTAGGGTTCACTTGACGAGCCTAGCATGTACAGACATGGCCTCGGAACACGGAAGACCAAAAGGTCGAACATGAGTCGTATTGAAGATACGATCAACATGAAGATGTTCACCGTTGATGACTAGTCCGTCTCACATGATGATCGGACACGGGCTAGTCGATTCGGATCATGTATCACTTAGAAGACTAGAGAGATGTCAATCTGAGTGGGAGTTCATTAAAATTTGATTAAGATGAACTTAATTATCATGAACTTAGTCTAAATTCTTTACAATATGTCTTGTAGATCAAATGGCCCACGCTCATGTCACCCTCAACTTCAACGCGTTCCTAGAGGAATCCAAGCTGAAAGACGATGGTAGCAACTATACGGACTGGGTCCGTAACCTGAGGATCATCCTCATAGCTGCCAAGAAAACTTATGTCCTAGAAGCACCGCTAGGTGACGCTCCCGCCCCGGAAAACCAAGATGTTATGAACGCTTGGCAGTCGCGTTGTGATGATTACTCCGTGGTTCAGTGCGGCATGCTCTACAGCTTAGAATCGGGGCTCCAAAAGCGCTTTGAGCACCACAGGGCATATGAGATGTTCCAAGAGCTGAAAATGGTTTTCCAGGCTCATGCCCGAGTTAAGAGATATGATGTCTCCAACGCATTCTACAGCTGTAAGATGGAGGAAAACAGTTCTGTCAGTGAGCACATACTCAAGATTTCTGGGTTGCACAACCGCTTGTCTCAGTTGGGAATGAATCTCCCAGACGAAGCGGTCATTGACAGAATCCTCCAGTCACTCCCACCTAGCTACAAGAGCTTCGTGTTGAACTTCAATATGCAGGGGATGGAGAAGTCCATTCCCGAGGTGTATTCAATGCTGAAATCAGCAGAGGTGGAGATCAAGAAAGAGCATCAAGTGTTGATGGTCAATAAAACCACTAAGTTCAAGAAGGGCAAGGGTAAGAAGAACTTCAAGAAGGACGGCAAGGGAGTTGCCGCGCCCGGTAAGCCAGTTGCCGGGAAGAAGCCAAAGTATGGACCCAAGCCTGAGACTGAGTGCTTTTATTGCAAGGGAACGAGTCACTGGAAGCGGAACTGCCCCAAATACTTAGCGGACAAGAAGGCCGACAACGTCAAAGGTATATGTGATATACATGTTATTGATGTGTACCTTACCAGCGCTCGTAGTAGCTCCTGGGTATTTGATACCGGTGCAGTTGCTCACATTTGTAACTAAGCAGGAGCTGCGGAATAAACGGAGACTGGCGAAGGACAAGGTAACGATGCGCGTCGGGAATGGTTCCAAGGTCGATGTGATCGCCGTCGGCACGCTGCCTCTACATCTACCCTCGGGATTAGTTTTAAACCTTAATAATTGTTATTTAGTACCAGATTTGAGCATGAACATTGTATCTGGATCTCGTTTGATGCGAGATGGCTACTCATTTATTTGAGAGATATGTTTTATGGTCATGCCCCGCTGGTCAATGGTTTATTTTTGATGAATCTCGATCGTGATGGTACACATATTCATAGTGTGAATGCCAAAAGATGTAAAGTTGACAATGATAGTCCCACATACTTGTGGCATTGCCGCCTTTGTCATATTGGTGTCAAACGTATGAAGAAGCTTCATGCAGATGGACTTCTGGAGTCTCTTGATTCTGAATCATTTGGCACGTGCGAACCATGCCTCTTGGGCAAGATGACCAAGACTCCGTTCTCCGGAACAATGGAGCGAGCAACCAACTTATTGGAAATCATACATACTGATGTGTGCGGTCCAATGAGTGTTGAGGCTCGCGGAGGCTATCGTTATGTTCTCACCCTCACAGATGACTTGAGTAGATATGGGTATATCTACTTGATGAAGCACAAGTCTGAGACCTTTGAAAAGTTCAAGGAATTTCAGAATGAGGTTGAGAATCAACGTGACAGAAAAATAAAGTTCTTGCGATCGAATCATGGGGGTGAATATTTAAGTCATGAATTTGGCACACACCTTAGGAACTGTGGAATTGTTTCACAATTGACACCGCCCGGAACACCTCAGCGTAACGGTGTGTCCGAACGTCGAAATCGTACCCTGTTGGACATGGTGTGATCTATGATGTCTCTCACCGACTTACCGCTATCTTTTTGGGGTTATGCTTTAGAGACTGCCGCATTCACTTTAAATAGGGCTCCGTCGAAATCCGTTGAGACGACACCGTATGAACTTTGGTTTGGCAAGAAACGTAAGTTGTCGTTTCTAAAAGTTTGGGGTTGCGATGCTTATGTCAAGAAACTTCAACCTGAGAAGCTCGAACCCAAATCGGAAAAATGCGTCTTCATAGGATACCCAAAGGAAACAATTGGGTACACCTTCTACCACAGATCCCAAGGCAAGGTCTTTGTTGCCAAGAATGGATCCTCTCTGGAGAAAGAGTTTCTCTCGAAAGAAGTGAGTGGGAGGAAACTAGAACTTGATGAGGTGACAGTCATCCCTCCTGAACCGAAAAGTAGTGCAGCGCAGGAAATTGTTCCTGAGGTGCCTGCACCGACAAGGGAGGAACTTAATGATGATGATCATGAAGATGCAGATCAAGTTACTACTGAACTTCGAAGGTCCACAAGGACACGTTCCGCACCAGAGTGGTATGGCAACCCTGTCATGGAAATCATGTTGTTAGGCAACGGAGAACCTTCGAACTATGAAGAAGCGATGGCGGGCCCGGATTCCAATAAATGGCTTGGAGCCATGAAATCCGAGATAGAATCCATGTATGAAAACAAAGTATGGACTTTGGTGGACTTGCCCGATGATAGGGACGCCATAGAAAATAAATGGATATTTAAGAAGAAGACAGACGCGAATGGTAATGTGACCATCTATAAAGCTTGGCTTGTCGCTAAGGGTTATCGACAAGTTCAAGGGATTGACTACGACGAGACTTTCTCTCCCGTAGCGATGCTGAAGTCCTTCCGAATCATGTTAGCAATTGCCGCATTCTATGATTATGAGATATGGCAAATGGACGTCAAAATGGCATTCCTTAATGGTTTCCTCAAGGAAGAGCTGTATATGATGCAGCTGGAAGGTTTTGTCGATCCAGAGAATGCTAACAAGGTATGCAAGCTCCAGCGCTCGATATATGGGCTGGTGGAAGCATCTCGGAGTTGGAATATTCGCTTTAATGATGTGATCAAAGCGTTTGGCTTTATACAGACTTGGGAAGAAGCCTGTATTTACAAGAAAGTGAGTGGGAGCTCTGTAGCATTTCTCATATTATATGTGGATGACATATTGCTAATGGGAAATGATATAGAATTCTTGGAGAGCATAAAGGCCTACTTGAATAAGAGTTTTTCAATGAAGGACCTTGGAGAAGCTGCTTACATATTAGGCATCAAAATCTATAGAGATAGATCAAGACGCCTCATTGGTCTTCCACAAAGTACATACCTTGACAAGATATTGATGAAGTTCAATATGGATCAGTCCAAGAAGGGGTTCTTGCCTGTTTTGCAAGGTATGAGATTGAGCAAGGCTCAGTCCCCGACCACGGTAGAAGATAGAGAAAAGATGAGTGTCATTCCCTATGCCTCGGCCATAGGTTCTATCATGTATGCCATGCTGTGTACCAGACCTGATGTGAACCTTGCCATAAGTTTGGTAGGGAGGTACCAAAGTGATCCCGGTATGGAACACTGCACATCGGTCAAGAACATCCTAAAGTACCTGAAAAGGACTAAGGATATGTTTCTCGTTTATGGAGGTGATGAAGAGCTCGTCGTAAAAGGTTACGTCGATGCTAGCTTCAACACAGATCTGGATGACTCAAAGTCACAAACCGGTTACGTGTATATTTTGAATGGTGGAGCAGTCAGCTGGTGCAGTTGCAAGCAGAGCGTCGTGGCGCATTCTACATGTGAAGCGGAGTACATAACTGCTTGCGAAGCAGCACAGGAAGGAGTCTGGATGAAGGAGTTCATCACCGACCTAGGAGTCATTCCAAGCGCGTCAAGCCCAATGACTCTCTTCTGTGACAACACTGGAGCTATTGCCATTACCAAGGAGCCCATGTTTCACAAGAAGACCAAGCACATCAAACGCCGTTTCAACTCCATCCGGAATTATGTTCAAGATGGAGACATAGATATTTGTAAAGTGCATACGGATCTGAATGTCGCAGACCCGTTGACTAAACCTCTTCCACGGGCAAAACATGATCAACACCAGAACTCTATGGGTGTTCGAGTCATCACAATGTAACTAGATTATTGACTCTAGTGCAAGTGGGAGACTGTTGGAAATATGCCCTAGAGGCAATAATAAAAGGATTATTATTATATTTCCTTGTTCGTGATAATTGTCTGTTGTTCATGCTTGAATTGTATTGTACGGAAACAGCGATACATGTGTGAATACATAGACCACAACGTGTCCCTGGTAAGCCTCTAGTTACTAGCTTGTTGATCAAAAGATGGTCACGGTTTCCTGACCATGGACATAGGATGTCATTGATAACGGGATCACATAATTAGGAGAATGATGTGATGGACAAGACCCAATCCCGAGCCAAGCACGAGATCGTTTAGTTCGTAATGCGTAAGCTTTTCTAGTATCAAGTATTTATTCCTTAGACCATGAGGTTGTGCAACTCCCGGATACCGTAGGAATACTTTGGGTATGCCAAACGTCACAACGTAACTGGGTGGCTATAAAGGTATGCAACGGGTATCTCCAAAAGTGTCTGTTGAGTTGGTACGAATCGAGATTGGGATATTGTCACTCCGTATGACGGAGAGGTACCTCTGGGCCCACTCGGTAAGACATCATCATAATGAGCTCAAAGTGACTAAAGAGTTAGTCATGGGATGATGGATTATGGAACGAGTAAAGAGACTTGCCATGACGAGATTGAACAAGGTATCGGGCATACCGACGATCGAATCTCGGGCAAGTACCGTACCGATAGACAAAGGGAATAACATATGGGATTGAGTGAATCCTAGACACAGTGGTTCATCCGATGAGATCATCGAGGAACACGTGGGAACCAACATGGGTATCCAGATCCCGCTGTTGGTTATTGATCGGAGAGTCGTCTCGGTCATGTCTGCGTGTCTCCCAAACCCGTAGGGTCTACACACTTAAGGTTCAGTGACGCTAGGGTTGTAGAGATACATGCACATGGAAACCCAAATGTTGTTCGGAGTCCCGGATGAGATCCCGAATGTCACGAGGAGTTCCGGAATGGTCCGGAGGTAAAAAATAATATATAGGAAGTCCAGTTTCGGCCATCGGGTGAATTTCGGGGGTCACCGGGAGTGTCCCGGGACCACCGGAGGGGTCCCGGGGGTCCACCGGGTGGGGCCACCCATCCCGGTGGGTCCCGTAGGCCGCAAGGGGGAAGGGGCCAGCCCCTGGTGGGCTGGCGCACCACATGGGCCCCCTCCATGCGCCTAGGGCTGAAACCCTAGGGGGAGGGGGCGCCCCTATGCCTTGGGGATCAAGTCTACCCCCCTGGCCGCCGCCCCCTTGGAGATCTGATCTCCCTAGGGCTGGCGCCCCCTGGCCCCGCCACACCCAATCCTCTGGCGCCTCTCCCCCTCCCGTCACACTTCCTACTCCTCTCGCAGGGCGCCGGCGAAGCCCTGCAGGTTTTCCTGTTGCATCCACCACCACGCCGTCGTGCTGCTGGATCTCCGACAACCTCTCCTCCGCCCTTGCTGGATCAAGAAGGAGGAGACCTCGCTGTACCGTACATGTGTTGAACGCGGAGGTGCCGTCCGTTCGGCGCTGGGATCATTGGTGACGAGGATCGTGAAGAGTACGACTACTTCATCCACGTTCCTTCGAACGCTTCCACACGCGATCTACAAAAGGGTATGTAGATGCACTCCATTATGCTCGTTGCTAGATGACTCCTTAGATTGATCTTGGTGAAGCATAGGATTTTTTTTGAATTATGCTACGTTCCCCATCAGCAAATGTTACTATTCTAACGGACTTTGTTATACTTGATATTCCCGAGGATGATAGTATGTCTATTATTCTTGGAAGACCTTTTTTGAATACTGCAGGAGCTGTTATTGATTGCAACAAAGGCAATGTCACTTTTCATGTCAATGGTAATGAGCATACGGTACACTTTCCGAGGAAATAACCTCAGGTCCACAATATCAATTATATTGGAAAAATTTCAACTATCACTATTAGAGGTTTTGAGTGTCCTATCCCTACTATCAAGAAGACATATGACATCCCTATTGTTGGGGACATACATATCCCCATTGAGGTAACCTAGTGTTATTCGAAAATTCTCCGGTTTCATGTTACTCGGAAAGAGTTTATTAACAAGACCTGATCAACCTTGTTAATGGATTCCTTTTGATGAGCATGGGATAGGTGAATCTAGATAGCACAACCTTCTGTATCCTCCTGTTACTTTCTGTTAATTAGGATAAATAAAGCAAAAATAGTATTTTCTATTTGTTTCCAGACTTATCCGTGCAATAAAAAATATCCTGAAAATAAAAGTTCTCCAAATGCCATGAAAATGAAATATGATTTTTTCTAGAATATTTGAGGAAATATGGCACTGAACACACAGCGAGGGGAGCCAGCACGTGGCCACGAGGGTCCAGGGCGCGCCCCCTGATGACCCACAAGTGTAGGGGATCTATCATAGTCCTTTCGATAAGTAAGAGTGTCGAACCCAACGAGGAGCAGAAGGAAATGATAGGCAGTTTTCGGTAAGGTATTTTCTGCAAGCACTGAAATTATAGGTAACAGATAGTTTTGTGATAAGATAATTGGTAGCAAGTGACAAAAGGTAAAAGTAAATAAGGTGCAGCAAGGTGGCCCAATCCTTTTTATAGCAAAGGAAAAGCCTGGAAAAACTCTTATGTAAGGTAAAGCGCTCCCGAGGACACATGGGAATTATCGTCAAGCTAGTTTTCATCACGATCAACTGATTCGCGTTCGGTACTTTGATAATTTGGTATGTGGGTGGACCGGTGCTTGGGTGCTGCCCTTACTTGGAAAAACCTCCCACTTATGATTAACCTCTAATGCAAGTATCCACAACTACAAAAGAAGTATTAAGGTAAACCTAACCATAGCTTGAAACATATGGATCCAAATCAGCCCCTTACGAAGCAACTTATAAACTAGGGTTTAAGATTCTGTCACTCTGGCAACCCATCATCTACTTATTACTTCCCAATGCCTTCCTCTAGGCCCAAATAATGGTGAAGTGTCATGTAGTCGACGTTCACATGACACCACTAGAGGAGAGACAACATACATCTCATCAAAATATCGAACGAAGACCAAACTCACATGACTACTAATAGCAAGACTTCTCCCATGTCCACAGGAAAAAAAGTAACTACTCACAAGACATAATATTGTTCATGATCAGAGGGGTATTAATATGCATAATGGATCTGAACATATGATCTTCCACCAAATAAACCAACTAGCATCAACTACAAGGAGTAATCAACACTACTAGCAACCCACAGGTACCAATCTGAGGTTTGGATACAAAGATTGGATACAAGAGATGAACTAGGGTTTGAGCGGAGATGGTGCCGGTGAAGATGTTGATGAAGATAGCCCTCCCCAAGATGGGAGAGTTGTTGGTGATGACGGCGGTGACGATTTCCCCCTTCCGGAGGGAAGTATCCCCGGCAGAACAGCTCTACCGGAGCCCTAGATTGGTTTCCGCCTCGGTTCCGCCTCGAGACGGCGGCGTCTGGTCCTGAAAGCCTCCTTCTGATTTTTTCCAGGTCAAAACACCTCATATAGGAGAAGATGCGCATCGAGGGCCTGCCGACTGGCCCACGAGGTAGGGGGCGCGCCCTGGGAAGGGGGGCGCGCCCCCACCCTCGTGGACAACCGGTGGCCCCCCTCGTGGGTTTCTTTTGCCAGCTATTTTTTATATTTTCCGGAATGCTGTTCTATTGAGTTTCAGGGCTTTTGGAGTTGTGCAGAATAGGTTTCCAGAGTTTGCTCCTTTTCCAGCCCAGAATTCCAGCTGCCGGCATTCTCCCTCTTCATGTGAACCTTGTAAAATAAGAGAGTATTTGCAACTTGACAACTTACTTGGAAGGATCTTTCTCAATCCATAGGTAGGTATGGTGGACTCTCATGGCAAAACTGGGTTAAGGATATATGGAAGCACAAGTAGTATCTCTACTTAGTGCGAGGAGTTTTGGCTAGCATGAGGGGAAAGGCAAGCTCAACATGTTGGATGATCCATGACAATATACTTTATTTCGGATATAAGAAGACATAACCCATTATGTTGTCTTCCTTGTCCAACATCAACTCTTTAGCATGTCATATTTTAATGAGTGCTCACAATCATAAAAGATGTCCAAGATAGTATATTTGTATGTGAAGCCTCTCCTCTTTTATTACTTCCTATTAATTGCAACGATGACCAAAACTATGTTTGTCACCTCCCAACAACTTTTATTTATCATACTCTTGTATGTGAAGTCATTACTTCCCATAAGATCGATATGATCTCTTTGATATTCTTTATGTTTTCTTTCTTTTTATCATGACCCCAGTGAGGAAATCAAACCCTTGACTCAACACTAATCTTTATTATATAGCTCACGGACTCGATTACAAAAGGGTAAAGCTCACAAAGCAAAAGCTCACAACTAGATCATGCTAACTTTATTCTAATAGATAAAGAAACAACCAAAAGGACCAAACTAAGTAAAACCGTAAAGATACGAGTGATGGTGATACTATACCGTGTTCACTCCCCCAAGCTTGGCAGTTGCTAAGGGGAGTGCCCATACCCATATGATTATGTCTCCTTCTTCGGGGGCGGTGGTGACGGAGTTGTTGATGATGTAGGCTTGTTGTCCACCTTCCAAGGCATAGGTTCACCATCGTAGAAGGATGATCGAGTATCCGGGATAGTCAAATCTGCAGCCACACTCATCTTCTTGAATCTATATTCATACTCATGATGGCTTCTCGCCCCTCGTTGGTTACCCCAAGTGGAAGGTTTGAGATGTAGCGTAACGGCAAGTTTCCCTTGGCAAAGATACCAAGGATTGAATCCCGTGAGACTCCGAGGGTCGACAAGAAGGTGTCAACTGCTAAGGCGCCAGATACTTAGGGGTTGACAGGACCTGCACACAGATACAAATAACTTTGCTCCCAACGAGTATAGAGAGGTTGTCAATCCCTCAAGCCTTGTCGTTTACAAAGGATCAAACACAAGAGATAATAGTGATAGATATGACTGCAACTAGGAAATAAGAACAGGAAGTAAATAGCGGGTGTGATCAGTGATGGTAATATGGACCGGGGTCCCATGATGTTCACTAGTGATGTCTCTCTCCCAAAAGATGATAAAACAACTAAGCGAGGTAAACAAATTACAGGTGGGCAATTGACAGGATTATGTGCGCAAACCAATGCTAACTATGCTGTAAAGAAAGGTAGAGGCTCAAAAGCATGGGCGGTACGCCAAGGCAAGTAGACCGAAATCCATCTGCATCTACTACTAATCATCCAACTTGAAATATCTATCCAGAACATCTCGCTGGTATTAAGTTGCGAGTCCCACCCAAAGAGTAAACTCAAAGCAACAGACAACTGCATTAAAAGAACTTTGCGTAAAGTAAACAATCCTTGCACCCGCAAGTACAAGCACCGTTGTTTTTCCCCCTTGTGGCAACAACACATCCCCTAGACTCATATTTCTGTCACTCAAACTAGTCATCAAGGGGCATGAACCCACAATCAAGCATAACGTTCCCTCTTGGAGTTACTACCTACTACTCGGCCAAAGCAATAAACAGCAACGGAGAACATGCAAGAATTACTCAAGAACATAAATATAAAAGAGGTGAATCAAATATATTACTCACACACAATATGAACATAATCTCATAATCCATCGGATCCCAGCAAACTCAGCAGAGCAACAGCATAAAGATTACATATGTGCCTCGATCATGTAGGGCAGCTCACGAGGACTAATCCATGAAGAACAAAGAGGGGAGGAGAACATCACATAGCTACTGGTCATGGACCCATGGTCCAAGGAGGACTACTCACAACTCATCCGGGAAGCGTCCATGGTGGTGGAGAAGCTCCCGGTGGTGATTCTCCCCTCCGGCAGGGTGCCGGGAAGAGTTCTCCTGGTGCTCCCGATCTTGGAAGCGCGGCGGCGGCGGAACAGAGGCGAGATCGTAAAAAAGGGTTCCGTCCTCGAGGGTTTCGGGACGCGAGGAGTATATATGCCAAAGGGGGTCACCAGAAGCGGAGAGGGGGGCCTAGGCGCCCCCCTAGGGCGGCCAGGGGTGGGGCCACCTGGGCTGGCCGCCTGGGCTGCCCCTGGCTCCCCTTTGGCCCCACTTTGGTTTTTCTCGAAGCTTCCTGTACGCTGATTTTTTCTGTATTTTTCCCGGAATTTTTGGAGCACTTTTAATATGGGGGAAATCTGAAATAGAAAAACAGCAGAAAACAGGAACTGGCACTGTGGTGCACTGAGTTAATAGGTTAGTCCAAATATGATCAAAAGTGTATGGAAGTGCATAAATATCATAGCAATATCACACAAAAGAAGCATGGAGCAAGCAGAAATTATAGATACGTTTTGGACGTATCAACATCCCCAAGCTTAATTCCTGCTCGTCCTCGAGTAGGTAAATGATAACAAGCATAATTTCTGTGGTGACATGCTACCAACCATATAAGAACTTTTTAAGTAAAGCAATCAAGGCATGTAATTCAATTCAAGTCATAACAAGCAAGAGTCTATATTAGCATTGTAACAAGTAACATAAGAACATAAAGGTGCAAGAGCTCTCGCTGTCCGTGACTCGAATGTCTCCAAATGGTGTTTGCGTGCAAGAAAGGGGATAGGGATATACGAGAGAGTAAAACATAGTTTTTATATTGTTGAGAACTTAGGGCCCGTTCGGAACTCATCCCAACTCTCGAAACTCCACGAATCCAGCTTCTTAGATTAGCTTCTTGCTCCCCGTAGCGAAGTCATTCCGTTCTGCAGCATCGCTACGCTTGTCCAACGCTAGCATGGGCTGGCAGCGTCACTGGCCTGCCTAAGCGCCATAACGGGCCATCTGGAGCCAGCCCAGTTCGACCAGCCCTATGTACGAGAGAGGAAACCGCTCCTCTAGCGAATCATTTTCTGTTTCGAGGGGGAGGGTAACGAATCGTTTTCTTTGGCGGTGGCAACATCGCTGTAAATACTCTCAACTCTCACTTTTTGCTTTCGTGGAGCTGGGTTTCCCTCGCTTCTCCGATTTGCACTACGGCCCAGCTCAACTTCTTGTTTCCAGCTTCTACGAGCTAAATCGTTCGGGACAGATTCACTCCAGAATTTTGAGAAGAGAGAAGCTGGAGGAGATCAGAACAGGCCCTTAATCTACTAAAGTTTCACACTTGGTCTTCTTTGGAATCTTATCTTGACTCATCCCCAGACCGTCAGCCAGGTACAAGTCAAAATGATCCACTCCCTTTCGATATTTTGAGCACTCATGCAATGGATGAGCGTAAGCAAGAAAGTCGACACTTCGGATGGCAAAAAGAGAAAAATGATGGAGGGGGAAGACAAAAAAGGTGTGAAAGGCTCACATCAATGAGGACAATCATCGGCGAGAGAAAGCCAAATGATAGATATGATGTGAGGAGTAGGGATTGCCATGCAATAGATGCACATATGAGCTAAGGTAAGCTCTCCAATGGGACTAGTGGGGGTGCATCCAACTTGCTTGCTCAAGAAGACCTAGAGCTCTTTTGAGGAGGCTCATCATTGGAATATACAAGCCAAGTTCTATAGTGTGAAGGTCCCCACATAGCTATATGCATGAATGATAATCTCTATGGAGTACAAAGTATAAGATGGAGTACGAGTGTGGATCTCTCAAAAAGAAATAGTAGTGTGCCCCTTCTCTCTTTTTATTTCTTTTTCTCTTTTTTCTCTTTTTTTATTTTTTTGTGGCCTCAATGGCTCTTTCTATTTAACTCTCATTTGTCCTCTTTGGGATCTTTTGATTTTGTCCTCTTTGGGATCTTTTGATTTGTCCTCTTTGGGATCTTTTCCTCACTTTAGGGGCAACATTCTATGTATTACAAGAAGTATAGAAGATCTTTCACACTTTACAAAAGTACTCAACATAAAGAAAATGAAACTATCATGATGTATGCAAATGTATGCCTCTGCCAGTGTAGCAGGAAATGCAATGATACTAGCGCGTCATGTAGCAATGATTAGGGCAAGGCCCAACTAGCATGCGGCTCATCGATCAAGCAAAAATCATGTATGACATGAAGATCAAGTCATGAGAAGATGGATGTTGCATGGCAATGTATCTCGGAAAGGCTATGGAAATGCCTTGATAGGTAGGTATGGTTGCTGTTTTGAGGAAGGATATAATGAGGCTTATGATGGCAGAGCATATCGTGCCAAGGATATGGATGCACCGGCGAAGTATGCGCCAACTCTCGAGGTGAGAAAGGGCAATGCACGGTACCGAAGAGGCTAGAAAAATATGGATAGGTGGAAGTGTCAACTTTCGAATACTCACATTAGTCCGAAGAACTCATGCACTTATTATCGGTAACTCTCAATCTAATTAGGAGGTTCACAAAGAGACAAGTACCCCGAGGAGGAGTGTATGGGGGTTTGGTTATCCTTGCGCATCCTCGGCTCATGGTACGTGAGTGTACTCTAATATTCGATCCCTCCAAAGATTAGTGATCCATTTAGTAGCTAAAGTTCTCAACTATTTTGTAGGTTTTCGAAAATAAACACGGATTGCCCGAAATATGACATCTATCACTAATAGGCTAAAGCTCTTGTCACCAAAAGTTCAGACATTACTCATGGCAATACCTCAAAACTATTGCAAGTTACTACTAAAATTAAATAGCAACCTCAATTACCTACTTTAAGTCAAGACACACAACTCAGTGCAACAGGCAAACTCTCTTAACAAGGTAAACATGAAAACTCAAGAGAGTTCAACAACCAACTAAACAAAATCTCTTTAAAAAGAAAAGCATGAAAACTAATAGCTAAACATGACAGCAGCTATGGAAAGGCAAAGAACACACACAGCAAAGATAAGCATGAAAATCCTATGTTGTGTTCTAGGTTGAAGTGGAGCGTGTTTCTCTCCCACACAAAGAAAGCTGGGTTCTAACTTGTTATGAACAGCAAGCACAGCTAAAGAAAACTAAAAAGGAAACTAAGAGCAAGACGCTCCAAGCATAGCACATAACACATGAAGTGATAAGAATATAGTGGAACGAAAGACAAACTGATAATTGTTGATGGAGAAGGGGATGCATGGGGGCATCCCCAAGCTTAGACTCTTGAGTCTTCTTGAATATTTCTTGGGGGTGCACGGGGGCATCCCCAAGCTTGAGCGTTTGACCCTCCTGAATCTTCTTTTATCATCTTCCCTCGCACACTTGAAAACTCCCTTCATACATAACTCATCATAATCAGATTAGCGAGGTTAGTACCCATAATAAAATAACTTTTCCCTGCTGGAAATAAGGATAATCTTGAAGAGCTATTGTTTCTCAAGATTGCCAAAAGGTTTTTGCAAAGAAAAAGCAAGCTCAAGGTTTGCAAAACGAAGAAAAGGCAAAACAGGACAGAATCTGTGAAAAACAGACCAGCAGGTAGTAAATAATTTTTTCGGGGCACTTCTGCAACTCAAATCAAAAAACTCAGAACAGACGCCCGAAAGCCAATTGTATAGAGCACGCTGTAAAAAAAATTCAGATCAAAAAATTCAGATCTGGAGATTTTATACGAATTTTTCTGTCCAAGGACAGAATCTGTTTTCTGGACTGCACGTCACAACTTTTGCACTTTCTTGCAATCAGAGGCTAAACTTGGCACAAAGCTGAAAAGAAAAGACACAATGATGATGCTACTGTAGTAACAAACATCAAGAGACAACAAAAGCAAAAAGTAAATCCTAATTCGTTGTGGGCTGCCTCCCAAAAGCGCTTTCTTTTAAGCCTTTAAGCTAGGCATGATGCAAAAAGGAATCAAAAATCATCATAATAATCGGAGTTATAAATTGCTTCAAATGGTTCCTCAACAAGTTCACCCTTGTTCCTTCTAGGAAAGGGGTACGTACCTTTTGCCTTCCCGCGTAGGCGGATTTGTCCCTTACCTATATCGATGAAGCCTTTTACGGCTCGGAGGAAGTCCCTTCCAAGCACTATATTTCCTTGGTTTGGGTTCATGATGAAGAAGTCAACCATTGCAATCCCTTTAAGGAATGTAACTGGCACGTCTTTTATTCTTCCCTGGATCTCAGAAATGTCTCCATTATCATGTTCATGATAGGATGATAATCTGTCCATGTTAAATTTTAATGAATCATGAACAATTTTTGGCATAGTAGAAACCATAGATCCAATATCACAATAAGCAAGGAAGTCTTGATTAGAGATGCTAATCCTAACACAAGGCTCCCAATCATTGTCTATTTCCAAAATATCTCTCTTATTGAGTTTGGGTTTCTCTACCTTCATCAAGTCTAGAGCATCCATTCTCTTCTCAATAGTAGCAAGTCTATCTATGACACTATCAAAACTATGATCATAAACAAAGTAACTAGATAGACCATGTATAATTTCAAGAGCTCTAGCTTCATCACATTCTAGGAAATCTCCTTCAACTATAATATCAAGAGAGTGTTTACACCATTTAAAAAGACCATGGTAATACTTTCTAAGCACAATTTTTATAGGTATCCAAGTCATAATTCTCCTATGTGCATCAGAAATTCTGTCCCATGCCTTCTTCATATTTTCTCCATCCCTTTGATGGAAATCTAGAACTTTTGATTCCCTCAAGCACCAAATCCTAACATGCTTGACTAAACAGAAAGGACTACTAACAGAAAAGCAAATAATAAATTTTTTTGTGATTTTTGGTAAGGGACACTAAAGCAAAAACTGAAAGGTAAACTAACAAGACTAAAAAGCAAAGATAAAAGATAGCATGCAACTCCCCTATCTTGAAGAGTGGAGTCCCCGGCAATGGCGCCAGAAACTTTGCTTGATGGCTTCTCGCCCCTCGTTGGTTACCCCAAGTGGAAGGTTTGAGATGTAGCGTAACGGCAACTTTCCCTTGGCAAAGATACTAAGGATCGAATCCCGTGAGACTCCGAGGGTCGACAAGAAGGTCTCAACTGCTAACGGCGCCAGATACTTAGCGGTTGACAGGACCTGCACACAGATACAAATAACTTTGCTCCCAACGAGTACAGAGAGGTTGTCAATCCCTCCGGCCTTGTCGTTTACAAAGGATCAAACACAAGAGATAATAGTGGTAGATATGACTGCAACTAGGAAATAAGAACAGGAAGTAAATAGCGGGTGTGATCAGTGATGGTAATATGGACCGGGGTCCCATGATGTTCACTAGTGATGTCTCTCTCCCAAAAGACGATAAAACAGCTAAGCGAGGTAAACAAATTACAGGTGGGCAATTGACAGGATTATGTGCGCAAACCAATGCTAACTATGCTGTAAAGAAAGGTAGAGGCTCAAAAGCATGGGCGGTACGCCAAGGCAAGTAGACCGAAATCCATCTGCATCTACTACTAATCATCCACCTTGAGATATCTATCCAGAACATCTCGCTGGTATTAAGTTGCGAGTCCCACCCAAAGTGTAAACTCAAAGCAACGGACAACTGCATTAAAAGAACTTTGCGTAAAGTAAACAATCCTTGCACCCGCAAGTACAAGCACCGTTGTTTTCCCCCTTGTGGCAACAGCACATCCCCTAGACTCATGTTTCTGTCACTCAAACTAGTCATCAAGGGGTATGAACCCACAATCAAGCATAACGTTCCCTCTTGGAGTTACTACCTACTACTCGGCCAAAGCAATAAACAGCAACGGAGAACATGCAAGAATTACTCAAGAACATAAATATAAAAGAGGTGAATCAAATATATTACTCACACACAATATGAACATAATCTATAATCCATCGGATCCCAGTAAACTCAGCAAAGCAACAGCATAAAGATTACATATGTGCCTCGATCATGTAGGGCAGCTCACGAGGACTAATCCATGAAAAACAAAGAGGGGAGGAGAACATCACATAGCTACTGGTCATGGACCCATGGTCCAAGGAGGACTACTCACAACTCATCCGGGAAGCGTCCATGGTGGTGGAGAAGCTCCCGGTGGTGATTCTCCCCTCCGGCAGGGTGCCGGGAAGAGTTCTCCTGGTGCTCCCGATCTTGGAAGCGCGGCGGCGGCGGAACAGAGGCGAGATCGTAAAAAAGGGTTCCGTCCTCGAGGGTTTCGGGACGCGAGGAGTATATATGCCAAAGAGGGTCACCAGAAGCGGAGAGGGGGGCCCAGGCGCCCCCCTAGGGCGGCCAGGGGTGGGGCCGCCTGGGCTGTCCGCCTGGGCTGCCCCTGGCTCCCCTCTGGCCCCACTTTGGTTTTTCTCGAAGCTTCCTGTACGCTGATTTTTTCTGTATTTTTCCCGGAATTTTTGGAGCACTTTTAATATGGGGGAAATCTGAAAGAGAAAAACAACAAAAAACATGAACTGGCACTGTGGTGCACTGAGTTAGTAGGTTAGTCCAAATATGATCAAAAGTGTATGGAAGTGCATAAATATCATAGCAATATCACACAAAAGAACCATGGAGCAAGTAGAAATTATAGATATGTTTTGGACGTATCAACATCCCCAAGCTTAATTCCTGCTCGTCCTCGAGTAGGTAAATGATAACAAGCATAATTTCTGTGGTGACATGCTACCAACCATATAAGAACTTTTTAAGTAAAGCAATCAAGGCATGTAATTCAATTCAAGTCATAACAAGCAAGAGTCTATATTAGCATTGTAACAAGTAACATAAGAACATAAAGGTGCAAGAGCTCTCGCTGTCCGTGACTCGAATGTATCCAAATGGTGTTTGCGTGCAAGAAAGGGGATAGGGATATACGAGAGAGTAAAACATAGTTTTTATATTGTTGAGAACTTAGGGCCCGTTCGGAACTCATCCCAACTCTCGAAACTCCACGAATCCAGCTTCTTAGATTAGCTTCTTGCTCCCCGTAGCGAAGTCATTCCGTTCTGCAGCATCGCTACGCTTCTCCAACGCTAGCATGGGCTGGCAGCGTCACTGGCCTGCCTAAGCGCCATAACGGGCCGTCTGGAGCCAGCCCAGTTCGGCCAGCCCTATGTACGAGAGAGGAAACCGCTCCTCTAGCGAATCGTTTTCTGTTTCGAGGGGGAGGGTAACGAATCGTTTTCTTTGGCGGTGGCAACATCGCTGTAAATACTCTCAACTCTCACTTTTTGCTTTCGTGGAGCTGGGTTTCCCTCGCTTCTCCGATTTGCACTACTGCCCAGCTCAACTTCTTGTTTCCAGCTTCTACGAGCTAAATCATTCGGGACAGATTCACTCCAGAATTTTGAGAAGAGAGAAGCTGGAGGAGATCAGAACAGGCCCTTAATCTACTAAAGTTTCACACTTGGTCTTCTTTGGAATCTTATCTTGACTCATCCCTAGACCGTCAGCCAGGTACAAGTCAAAATGATCCACTCCCTTTCGATATTTTGAGCACTCATGCAATGGATGAGCGTAAGCAAGAAAGTCGACACTTAGGATGGCAAAAAGAGAAAAATGATGGAGGGGGAAGACAAAAAAGGTGTGAAAGGCTCACATCAATGAGGACAATCATCGGCGAGAGAAAGCCAAATGATAGATATGATGTGGGGAGTAGGGATTGCCATGCAACGGATGCACATATGAGCTAAGGTAAGCTCTCTAATGGGACTAGTGGGGGTGCATCCAACTTGCTTGCTCAAGAAGACCTAGAGCTCTTTTGAGGAGGCTCATCATTGGAATATACAAGCCAAGTTCTATAGTGTGAAGGTCCCCACATAGCTATATTCATGAATGCTAATCTCTATGGAGTACAAAGTATAAGATGGAGTACGAGTGTGGATCTCTCAAAAAGAAATAGTAGTGTGCCCCTTCTCTCTTTTTATTTCTTTTTCTCTTTTTTCTCTTTTTTTATTTTTTGTGTGGCCTCAATGGCTCTTTCTATTTAACTCTCATTTGTCCTCTTTGGGATCTTTTGATTTTGTCCTCTTTGGGATCTTTTGATTTGTCCTCTTTGGGATCTTTTCCTCACTTTAGGGGCAACACTCTATGTATTACAAGAAGTATAGAAGATCTTTCACACTTTACAAAAGTACTCAACATAAAGAAAATGAAACTATCATGATGTATGCAAATGTATGCCTCTGCCAGTGTAGCAGGAAATGCAATGATACTAGCGCGTCATGTAGCAATGATTAGGGCAAGGCCCAACTAGCATGCGGCTCATCGATCAAGCAAAAAGCATGTATGACATGAAGATCAAGTCATGAGAAGATGGATGTTGCATGGCAATGTATCTCGGAAAGGCTATGGAAATGCCTTGATTGGTAGGTATGGTTGCTGTTTTGAGGAAGGATATAATGAGGCTTATGATGACAGAGCGTATCGTGCCAAGGATTTGGATGCACCGGTGAAGTATGCGCCAACTCTCAAGGTGAGAAAGGGCAATGCACGGTACCGAAGAGGTTAGAAAAATATGGATAGGTGGAAGTGTCAACTTTCGAATACTCACATTAGTCCGAAGAACTCATGCACTTATTATCGGTAACTCTCAATCTAATTAGGAGGTTCACAAAGAGACAAGTACCCCGAGGAGGAGTGTATGGGGGTTTGGTTATCCTTGCGCATCCTCGGCTCATGGTACGTGAGTGTACTCTAATATTCGATCCCTCCAAAGATTAGTGATCCATTTAGTAGCTAAAGTTCTCAACTATTTTGTAGGTTTTCGAAAATAAACACGGATTGCCCAAAATACGACATCTATCACTAATAGGCTAAAGCTCTTGTCACCAAAAGTTCAGACATTACTCATGGCTATACCTCAAAACTATTGCAAGTTACTACTAAAATTAAATAGCAACCTCAATTACCTACTTTAAGTCAAGACACAACTCAGTGCAACAGGAAAACTCTCTTAACAAGGTAAACATGAAAACTCAAGAGAGTTCAACAACCAAATAAACAAAAGCTCTTTAAAAATAAAATCATGAAAACTAAGAGCTAAACATGACAGCAGCTATGGAAAGACAAAGAACACACACAGCAAAGATAAGTATGAAAATCCTACGTTGTGTTCTAGGTTGAAGTGGAGCGTGTTTCTCTCCCACACAAAGAAAGCTGGGTTCTAACTTGTTAGGAACAGCAAGCAAAGCTAAAGAAAACTAAAAAGGAAACTAAGAGCAAGACGCTCCAAGCATAGCACATAACACATGAAGTGATAAGAATATAGTGGAACGAAAGACAAACTGATAATTGTTGATGGAGAAGGGGATGCATGGGGGCATCCCCAAGCTTAGACTCTTGAGTCTTCTTGAATATTTCTTGGGGGTGCACGGGGGCATCCCCAAGCTTGAGCGTTTGACCCTCCTGAATCTCTTTTATCATCTTCCCTCACACACTTGAAAACTCCCTTCATACATAACTCATCATAATCTGATTAGCGAGGTTAGTACCCATAATAAAATAACTTTTCCCTGCTGGAAATAAGGATAATCTTGAAGAGCTACTGTTTCTCAATATTGCCAAAAGGTTTTTGCAAAGAAAAAGCAAGCTCAAGGTTTGCAAAACGAAGAAAAGGCAAAACAGGACAGAATCTGTGAAAAACAGACCAGCAGGTAGTAAATAATTTTTTCGGGGCACTTCTGCAACTCAAATCAAAAAACTCAGAACAGACGCCCGAAAGCCAATTGTATAGAGCACGTTGTAAAAAAAATTCAGATAAAAAATTCAGATCTGGAGATTTTATACGAATTTTTCTGTCCAAGGACAGAATATGTTTTCTGGACTGCACGTCACAACTTTTGCACTTTCTTGCAATCAGAGGCTAAACTTGGCACAAAGCTGAAAAGAAAAGATACAATGATGATGCTACTGTAGTAACAAACATCAAGAGACAACAAAAGCAAAAAGTAAATCCTAATTCGTTGTGGGCTGCCTCCCAAAAGCGCTTTCTTTTATGCCTTTAAGCTAGGCATGATGCAAAAAGGAATAAAAAATCATCATAATAATCGGAGTTATAAATTGCTTCAAATGGTTCCTCAACAAGTTCACCCTTGTTCCTTCTAGGAAAGGGGTACGTACCTTTTGCCTTCCCGCATAGGCGGATTTTTCCCTTACCTATATCGATGAAGCCTTTTACGGGTCGGAGGAAGTCCCTTCCAAGCACTATATTTCCTTGGTTTGGCTTCATGATGAAGAAGTAAACCATTGCAATCCCTTTAAGGAATGTAACTGGCACGTCTTTTATTCTTCCCTGGATCTCAGAAATGTCTCCATTAGCATGTCCATGATAGGATGATAATCTGTCCATTTTAAATTTTAAAGAATCATGAACAATTTTTGGCATAGTAGAAACCATAGATCCAATATCACAATAAGCAAGGAAGTCTTGATTAGAGATGCTAATCCTAACACAAGGCTCCCAATCATTGTCTTTTTCCAAAATATCTCTCTTATTGGGTTTGGGTTTCTCTACCTTCATCAAGTCTAGAGCATCCATTCTCTTCTCAATAGTAGCAAGTCTATCTATGACAGTATCAAAACTATGATCATAAACAAAGTAACTAGATAGACCATGTATAATTTCAAGAGCTCTAGCTTCATCACATTCTAGGAAATCTCCTTCAGCTATAATATCAAGAGAGTGTTTACACCATTTAAAAAGACCATGGTAAAAATTTCTAAGCACAATTTTTATAGGTATCCAAGGCATAATTCTCCTATGTGCATCAGAAATTCTGTCCCATGCCTTCTTCATATTTTCTCCATCCCTTTGATGGAAATCTAGAACTTCTAATTCCCTCAAAGCACCAAATCCTAACATGCTTGACTAAACAGAAAGGACTACTAACAGAACGGCAAATAATAATTTTTTTTGTGATTTTTGGTAAGGGACACTAAAGCAAAAACTGAAAGGTAAACTAACAAGACTAAAAAGCAAAGATAAAAGATAGCGTGAACTCCCCTATCTTGAAGAGTGGAGTCCCCGGCAACGGCGCCAGAAACTTTGCTTGATGGCTTCTCGCCCCTCGTTGGTTACCCCAAGTGGAAGGTTTGAGATGTAGCGTAACGGCAAGTTTCCCTTGGCAAAGATACCAAGGATCGAATCCCGTGAGACTCCGAGGGTCGACAAGAAGGTCTCAACTGCTAACGGCGCCAGATACTTAGCGGTTGACAGGACCTGCACACAGATACATATAACTTTGCTCCCAACGAGTACAAAGAGGTTGTCAATCCCTCCGGTCTTGTCGTTTACAAAGGATCAAACACAAGAAATAATAGTGATAGATATGACTGCAACTAGGAAATAAGAACAGGAAGTAAATAGCGGGTGTGATCAGTGATGGTAATATGGACCGGGGTCCCATGATGTTCACTAGTGATGCCTCTCTCCCAAAAGACGATAAAACAGCTAAGCGAGGTAAACAAATTACAGCTGGGCAATTGACAGGATTATGTGCGCAAACCAATGCTAACTATGCTGTAAAGAAAGGTAGAGGCTCAAAAGCATGGGCGGTACGCCAAGGCAAGTAGACCGAAATCCATCTGCATCTACTACTAATCATCCACCTTGAGATATCTATCCAGAACATCTCGCTGGTATTAAGTTGCGAGTCCCACCCAAAGTGTAAACTCAAAGCAACGGACAACTGCATTAAAAGAACTCTGCGTAAAGTAAACAATCCTTGCACCCGCAAGTACAAGCACCGTTGTTTTCCCCCTTGTGGCAACAGCACATCCCCTAGACTCATGTTTCTGTCACTCAAACTAGTCATCAAGGGGCATGAACCCACAATCAAGCATAACGTTCCCTCTTGGAGTTACTACCTACTACTCGGCCAAAGCAATAAACAACAACGGAGAACATGCAAGAATTACTCAAGAACATAAAAGAGGTGAATCAAATATATTACTCTCACACAATCTGAACATAATCTCATAATCCATCGGATCCCAGCAAACTCAGCAGAGCAACAGCATAAAGATTACATATGTGCCTCGATCATGTAGGGCAGCTCACGAGGTCTAATCCATGAAGAACAAAGACGGGAGGAGAACATCACATAGCTACTGGTCATGGACCCATGGTCCAAGGAGGACTACTCACAACTCATCCGGAAAGCGTCCATGGTGGTGGAGAAGCTCCCGGTGGTGATTCTCCCCTCCGGCAGGGTGCCGGGAAGAGTTCTCCTGGTGCTCCCGATCTTGGAAGTGCGGCGGCGGCGGAACAGAGGCGAGATCGTAAAAAAGGGTTCCGTCCTCGAGGGTTTCGGGACGGAGGAGTATATATGCCAAAGGGGGTCACCAGAAGCGGAGAGGGGGGCCCAGGCGCCCCCCTAGGGCGGCCAGGGGTGGGGCCGCCTGGGCTGGCCGCCTGGGCTGCCCCTGGCTCCCCTCTGGCCCCACTTTGGTTTTTCTCGAAGCTTCCTGTACGCTGATTTTTTCTGTATTTTTCCCGGAATTTTTGGAGCACTTTTAATATGGGGGAAATCTGAAATAGAAAAACAGCAGAAAACAGGAACTGGCACTGTGGTGCACTGAGTTAATAGGTTAGTCCAAATATGATCAAAAGTGTATGGAAGTGCATAAATATCATAGCAATATCACACAAAAGAAGCATGGAGCAAGCATAAATTATAGATACGTTTTGGACGTATCAACTCACAGTTTTGGTTTTGCAGGGCATAGATCTGGGCTTGGAGGTGATCGATCTTCTCTTGAAGATTGGAGATGGCTTCCCCAAAGATCCTTGAGTCCAGCTTGAGGTTGTTGCCAAGCTCCGAGATCATCATGTGGTTGGCGTCGAGTCCTCGTTCCACCATACCTTGGCACTTGAAAACTTGCTGCTCCATTGCTTCGAGCCTTGTCTCCACGCTTTCGGTCCTCCTTGGCCCCTCAACATCACGGATGTGCAGCACCCCCTCATGCAACCGCATGGTTTTAGGGTGGTGCAGCACCTCCGCAAGGTAGGGGTTGATGACCTTCTCGAAGAACTTGTCCTTGGGGGTGTTGGAGGACGCCATGATGATCTAGATCTGTCAAAAACAGCAGCTTGAAATGAAAACAGAGGATTTTTGCGTGATACAGAGGTCAAAACCTTCGAGAGTATATATAATGAATTTTTACCGACCAAAAGGAGTAACCCACAAGAAAACGGAGTCCAGGGGACGGGGTGTCCACGAGGCAGGGGGCGCGCCCTCCACCCTCATGGAGGCCTCGTATCTCCTCCGGACTGCGATTTATTTTTCTATTTTTCTAAATATTCCAAAACGGAGAAAAATTTCCTTTAGAGTTGTTTTGGAGCCGGTTTACTTACCGTATCACGTACCTCTTCCTTTTCGGAGGCTGAATCGTTCTGGAAAGTGTCCCTTATGTATTCCTCCGGGGTTACGGTTTTAATAACATTAGTTTCAACATTAATAGGATTACCTGAGATATAATGTTTGATTCTTTGACCGTTCACCACCTTCAGATTTGTGCCTTCGAATTTGTTGATTTTTATGGCATCGGAACAATAGACCTCCTCGATAATGTAAGGTCCTTCCCACTTGGAGAGAAGTTTTCCTGCAAAAAATCTTAAACGAGAGTTGAATAGCAAGACATAATCCCCTACGTTAAACTCACGCTTTTGTATTCTCTTGTCATGCCATCTTTTAACTTTTTCTTTAAACAGTTTGGCATTCTCATAGGCCTGGGTTCTCCACTCATCGAGGCAGCTAATGTCAAATAGCCTCTTCTCAACGGCAAGTTTGAAATCGTAATTGATCTCTTTAATAGCCCAGTATGCCTTATGTTCTTGCTCAAGAGGTAAGTGACAAGCTTTTCCATATACCATTTTATATGGAGACATACCCATGGGATTTTTGTATGCAGTTCTATAGGACCATAATGCATCATCAAGTTTCTTGGACCAATTCTTCCTAGACCTATTAACTGTCTTTTGCAAGATTAGTTTCAACTCCCTATTACTTAGTTCTACTTGAACACTAGTCTGTGGGTGATAGGGGGATGCAATTTTATGGTTGACATTATATTTAGCAAGCATCTTACGGAAGGCACCATGAATAAAGTGTGAACCACCATCAGTCATTAGATATCTAGGGATTCCAAAACTTGGAAAAATAACTTCTTTAAGCATCTTAATAGAGGTGTTATGATCAACACTACTAGTTGGAATAACTTCTACCCACTTAGTAACGTAATCAACAACAACTAAAATATGTGTGTACCCATTAGAGGCAGGAAAAAGTCCAATATAATCAAATCCCCAAACATCAAATGGTTCAATAACAAGTGAATAATTCATAGGCATTTCTTGACATCTACTAATATTACCAATTATTTGACATTCATCACAAGATAAGACAAACTTACGGGCATCCTTGAAGAGAGTAGGCCAATAAAAACCAGATTGTAATACCTTGTGTGCAGTTCTATCTCCCGCATGGTGTCCTCCATAGGCTTCGGAGTGGCACTTGCGTAGGATTTGTTCCTGTTCATGCTCAGGCACACAACGTCTAATAATACTATCTACTCCTTATTTATAAAGATATGGGTCATCCCAGAAGTAATGTCTCAAATCATAGAAGAACTTTTTCTTTTGCTGGTATGTGAAGCTAGGAGGTATAAACTTAGCCACAATATAATTAGCATAATCAACATACCATGGAGCAGTACAAGAAGTATTTATGACAACTAGTTGTTCATCAGGAAAGCTATCATCAATAGGTTGTGGGTCATCAAGTATATTCTCTAACCTAGACAAGTTATCTGCCACGGGGTTCTCAGCTCCTTTTCTATCAATAATATGCAAGTCAAATTCTTGCAACAAGAGAAACCATCTAATAAGTCTAGGTTTAGCATCTTTCTTTTCCATAAGGTATTTGATAGCAACATGATCAGTGTGAATAGTTACTTTAGAATCAACGATATAGGGTCTAAACTTATCACAAGCAAATACAACTGCTAAAAATTCTTTCTCAGTGGTAGCATAATTTCTTTGGGCACTATCTAGAGTTTTACTAGCATACTGGATAACATTCAATTTCTTATCAACTCTTTGCCCTAGAACAACACCTACAGCATAATTACTAGCATCACACATAATCTCAAAGGGTAAATTCCAGTCAGGAGGCTGGACAATAGGTGTAGAGATCAATGCTTTCTTAAGTATTTCAAATGCTTCTAGACAATCATCATCAAAGACAAAAGGAATATCTTTTTATAAGAGATTAGTCAGAGGCCTATATATTTTGTAGAAGTCCTTTATGAACCTCCTATAAAACCCGGCATGACCAAGGAAACTTCGTATACCTTCGATATCCTTGGGGCACGACATCTTTTCAATAGCATCAACTTTAGCCTTGTCAACTTCAATACCTCTTTCAGAAATTGTATGTCCTAAGACAATGCCTTCATTAACCATAAAGTGGCACTTCTCCCAATTCAAAACAAGGTTAGTGTCTTCACATTTCTGCAAAACTCGATCAAGGTTGCTTAAGCAATCATCAAAAGAAGTTCCGTAAACGGAGAAATCATCCATGAAAACCTCAACAATCTTTTCACAAAAATCAGAGAATATAGCCATCATGCATCTTTGAAAGGTAGCAGGTGCATTACATAAACTAAAAGGCATACATCTATAAGCAAAGGTATCAAAAGGACAAGTGAAGGTGGTCTTTTCTTGATCCCCTTTTGACACAGGTATTTGAGACAAACCAGAATAACCATCTAGAAAGCAGAAATGAGTATGTTTGGATAACCTTTCTAGCATTTGATCAATAAATGGCAAGGGGTAATGATCTTTCTTAGTAGCTTTATTTAACTTACGGAAATCAATTACCATCCTATAACCTGTAACTATTCTTTGCGGGATCAATTCATATTTATCATTAGGGACAACAATTATACCTCCTTTCTTAGGAACACAAAGGACATGACTTACCCACTGACTATCAGCAACTGGATAGATAATACCTGCCTCTAGAAACTTTACAATTTCTTTCCTTACCACTTGTTTCATCTTAGGATTTAACCGTCGCTGATGATCAATAACCGTTTTAGCATTTTCTTCCAATTTTATCTTGTGTTGGCATATAGTGGGACTAATGCCCTTAAGATCACCCAGAGTATATCCAATAGCAGCTCGGTGCTTCTTAAGAGTTTTCAATAATTTTTCTTCTTCCTGCTCTGAAAGGTTAGCACTAATATTAATAAGATATATCTTCTTTTCATCAAGATAAACATACTTAAGATTACCAGGTAAAGGTATAAGTTCAAACACGGGATCACCCTTGGGTGGAGGAAGATCCCCTAGGATTTCAACTGGCAAGTGTAAGGAATATTTCATCTATCTCCCTTCTCTCATTCATATGCATATCATTTTCATGGTCTAGCAAGTATTTGTCTAAAGGGTCATTAGGTGGCACGACAATAGAAGCAAGACCAATAATTTCATCCTTACTAGGTGGTGCCATTTCAAGGGGTTATCTACGAAATTTAGGAAATTTAAAATCATGAGACATATCCCCTAATCCAACAGTGACAATGTCTTTCACGCAGTCTATTTTGGCATTAACAGTATTCAAGAAGGGTCTACCAAATATAATGGGACAGAATGCATCTTGTGTGGAACTAAGAACAAGAAAATCAGCAGGGTATTTAACCTTCCCACACAAGACTTCAATATCTCTAACAATCCCAACTGGTGAAATAGTATCTCTATTAGCAAGCTTAATAGTAACATCAATCCCTTCTAGTTCAACAGGTGCAATATCATGCATAATTTCGTTATACAAATCAAGAGGGATAATACTCACACTAGCACCTATGTCACATAAACCATGATAACAATGATCTCCTATCTTAACAGAGATAACAGGCAAGCCTACAACAGGTTTATGTTTATTCCTAGCATTGGGTTTGGCTATTCTAGCGGACTCTTCTTGGAGGTAAATAACACGTCCATCTAAATCCTCTACCAAGAGATCTTTAACCATTGCAACACTAGGTTCAACGTTAATTTGATCAGAGGGTGTAGATGTTCTAGTATTACTCTTACGAACTACGGTTGAAGCTTGAGCATGATCCTTTATCCTAACTGGGAAAGGTGGTTTCTCAATATGAGCGGTAGGTATAACAGGATCAACATTATAAGTGATAGTCTTTTCTTCAACTTTAATAGGTTCAACTACTTTTACTTCAATAGGGGGATGGTATTTAAACCACTTCTCCTTGGGGAGATCAACATGAGTAGCAAAAGATTCACAGAAAGAAGCTACTACCTCAGAGTCAAGTCCATATTTAGTGCTAAACTCACGGAAAACATCGGTATCCATATAAGCTTTAACACAATCAAACTTAGGGGTCATACCTGACTCCTTACCTTCGTTGAGATCCCAATCTTCAGATTTGCGTTTAATCCTTTCCAATAAATCCCATTTGAAGTCAATAGTCTTCATCATATAAGAGCTAGAACAAGAAGTATCGAGCATGGAGCGATTATTATGAGAAAGCCGAGCATAAAAATATTGAATGATCATTTCTTTTGAGAGCTCATGATTGGGGCATGAATATAACATTGACTTAAGCCTCCCCCAAGCTTGAGCGATGCTTTCTCCTTCGCGAGGACAGAAATTATAAATATAATTACGATCACGGTGAACCTGGTGCATATGGTAGAACTTCTGATGAAATTCCAACTTCACACGATTATAGTTCCATGATCCCATATCATCGCATAGCCTAAACCATGTCAATGCATATCCCTTCAAATATAAAGGGAAGACCTTCTTCTTGATAACATCCTCGGGCATACCTGAAAGCTTCAACAATCCACAAACTTCGTTCACATAGATTAGGTGTAAGTCGGGATGGAGTGTTCCGTTTCCTGTAAAGGGATTTTCAAGCAGTTTCTCTATCATAACCGAAGGAATCTCAAAGCAAACATTTTCAGTAGGTGCAGTAGGTTGAGGAGCAACTCTTTGCTCTTCTGCTCGGGGTGAAGATACCCCAAACAAGCCCCTCAAAGGATTTTGAGCCATAGCAACAAGTGACAATAAATTTCAGCACACTATATAGATTCTTCCTTACCAAATTCTACTTACCAAAGGCGCTTCACTCCCCGGCAACGGCGCCAGAAAAGAGTCTTGATGACCCACAAGTGTAGGGGATCTATCGTAGTCCTTTCAATAAGTAAGAGTGTCGAACCCAATGAGGAGCAGAAGGAAATGATAGGCAGTTTTCGGTAAGGTATTTTCTGCAAGCACTGAAATTATAGGTAACAGATAGTTTTGTGATAAGATAATTGGTAGCAAGTGACAAAAGGTAAAAATAAATAAGGTGCAACAAGGTGGCCCAATCCTTTTTGTAGCAAAGGACAAGCCTAGAAAAACTCTTATGTAAGGTAAAGCGCTCCCGAGGACACATGGGAATTATCGTCAAGCTAGTTTTCGTCACGATCATCTGATTCGCGTTCGGTACTTTGATAATTTGGTATGTGGGTGGACCGGTGCTTGGGTGCTGCCCTTACTTGGACAAACCTCCCACTTATGATTAACCTCTAATGCAAGCATCCGCAACTACAAAAGAAGTATTAAGGTAAACCTAACCATAGCCTGAAACATATGGATCCAAATCAGCCCCTTACGAAGCAACGCATAAACTAGGGTTTAAGCTTCTGTCACTCTAGCAACCCATCATCTACTTATTACTTCCCAATGCCTTCCTCTAGGCCCAAATAATGGTGATGTGTCATGTAGTCGACGTTCACATGACACCACTAGAGGAGAGACAACATACATCTCATCAAAATATCAAACGAAGACCAAACTCACATGACTACTAATAGCAAGACTTCTCCCATGTCCTCGGGAACAAAAGTAACTACTCATAAGACATAATATTGTTCATGATCAGAGGGGTATTAATATGCATAATGGATCTGAACATATGACCTTCCACCAAATAAACCAACTAGCACCAACTACAAGGAGTAATCAACACTACTAGCAACCCACATGTACCAATCTGAGGTTTGGATACAAAGATTGGATACAAGAGATGAACTAGGGTTTGAAAGGAGATGGTGCTGGTGAAGATGTTGATGAAGATAGCCCTTCCCAAGATGGGAGAGTTGTTGGTGATGACGGCGGTGACGATTTCCCCCTCCCGGAGGGAAGTATCCCCGGCAGAACAGCTCCGTCGGAGCCCTAGATTGGTTTCAACCTCGGTTCCGCCTCGAGACTAGGGATGAAAATGAAGCAGAAACTTTCCATTTTTCCGATCAAAAAATGGAAACGGGGAGGAAATATGGAAACGAAAATGGAAATTTGCAAAACGGAAGTGGAAATGGAATTTTTTATGCGAAAACGGAAACAAAGATGGAACGGTGTTTTCCGATGGAACATGCGTGGAAACGAAACTTCCCGTTTCCGTGAAAATGGAATTTCTGTTTTTGCTATAGACCTATGGTTGCTTTGTATCCCAACCAAGAAACAACATACAATGACACAATGAGTTGAATGGATCATTTGAGGGCCAACTTCTACTACCACACATGTACTCGGCTTGACCCTATACACAATTGTCTAGTACTACTACAATACTACGACAAATTGGTAACATAATAATACTATTTTGTAGCCATGTTAACAATTCATTTTTTTGTTTGTGCATGTATTTCTCTATGATTCAAGGGGAATTTAGGTTCCGGTCAACACTCACTTCTGTTTCCGTGTTCACTTTGTATTCGCTCTGTGTCCGTTTCCGGTAGTATCTATTTTCGTATTCATTTCCGGGGTTTCTGTATTCGTTTCCGCTTTTGCAAAAAATTACAAAAACAAATATGGTAGCACCCAGTTCTGTCCGTTTCCGCTCCATTTTCATCCCTACTCGAGACGGCGGCGTCTGGTCCCGAAAGCCTCCTTCTGATTTTTCCAGGTCAAAACACCTCATATAGGAGAAGATGGACATCGGGGGCCTGTCGTCTGGCCCACGAGGTAGGGGGCGCGCCCTGGGAAGGGGGGGCGCGCCCCCCACTCTCGTGGACAGCCGGTGGCCCCCCTCGTGGGTTTCTTTCGCCAGATATTTTTTATATTTTATGAAACGCTGTTCTATTGAGTTTCAGGGCTTTTGGAGTTGTGCAGAATAGGTTTCCAGAGTTTGCTCCTTTTCCAGCCCAGAATTCCAGCTGCCGGCATTCTCCCTCTTCATGTGAACCTTGTAAAATAAGAGAGAAAATGCATAAGTATTGTGACAAAACATAAAATAATAGCCCATAATGCAATAAATATCAACATATAAGCATGATGCAAAATGGACGTATCACCCCCTGCCTCGTGGGCCCCACGTGGCCCCCTCCACTTATTCCTGCACCCATGCTCTTCTTCTTCCTCCCAAAAAAATCACCAACAAGCTCAAACCCGAGTTCTAGCTCATCTTGCTGCCATTTTTGATCTCCTTGCTCAAAGCACCATTCACCAAACTGTTTGGGGGAGATTGTTCCTTGTTATGTGACTCCTCCATTTGTCCAATTAGTTTTTGTTCTAGTGCTTTATTTGTTGCAAATTTATGCTGTTGTGGTAACCTTTTTCTTGAGCTTGCATGTCAAATTTTCTTGGTCCCAAGTAGTTCTAATGCACGATATAGTCTCTAGCCACTAGTAGGAGTTGTTGCTATCAATCTTATTGAGTTTGGTTAAATTTTATTTTGAAGTTACTAAAATTTTCAGAAATTTTCAGAAAAGGAAAATGTTAAAGAGATTGTTGAGGGGCTTCTCCAGCAAGAGCTCAGAAGAGAAGAAGAAAGAAGAAAATAAGAAGCCCACATATAATCTTCCTCGCATGGCGGAAGTTCGACCGTGTGAATGGCCTTGCAATGATTTCATGGTGTCCGCCGGGATTTATGAAGACTTTTATTGGTTGGCAGATAATGCAGGCCTCACCGACTTCCTCCGTGACCAGAAAGAACAGTATTTCTTACTCACCAATATTTTCACGCAAAGCTTTCATTTTCATTCTAGGAAAACACCACCTACGGTGGAGTTCCATTTATATGATGTGATTAAGGAGATATCACTCTTATACTTATGTGAAATATGCAAAGTACCCTTTGGAGGTAGACTTGATGAACCTCACCGTGAAGACGTAGAAGGGTTCATTGACATGATAGCCGTAGGGGAAATTAGACAAGTTTCAGGGGCAAGAATCACTAGTATACATTTCCCTGTTCTGTGCTACTTTGCTTTATTTGCTAGTATGTGACGCCCGGATAGTTAAGCTACAGTAACCCTCCGCTAATGATGCCACGTCAACACGATTACTGTTACTAATCTTGCGATGATACAAATCCCGTTCCAATTTCAAAGTTAAAATCACGTCAAACAGTTAAAGTTTCCAAAAGTCAAAACTAAAATGTTCTGAATGTGACAAATCATGCATAAGTAATATTGGTGGAGAAACCACATTTTTATGAAATATTCTAATGCACTAAAGAAACTAAAACAGTAGCCAAAAACAATTATTTAAATGCTCTTTAAATAGTAAACCTGTGCAAACAACTTTATTCAGAGTGCCTACTTAATTTGTCACAGTGGCATAATTGGTAACGTTATTTAGGTGTCACTTTTATAATTGATAAAGATAAATAAAAAGAAACTAAAAATAAAACAGAAAAGAAATAGAAAACAAAGCAAAAGAAAAGGGAGGACCCCTCCCACTAGGCCTTGGCCCAGCTGGCCATCGGGCCAA